>JAVHJM010000012.1:0-600000 GCA_036971725.1 Arthrobotrys conoides | reverse complement strand
CACTCGTGTCTTGTAGATCGTTTCGTCTGTCTGCTTGTCTGCCTGTCTGCCTGTCTGCCCTGTGCACTGGATTAAAGTTAACTACCTTTTTACTTTACTTTACTTTACTTGACTTGACTTGACTTGACTTGACTTGACTTGACTTGACTTGACTTGACTTGACTTTACTCGACTTTTATCTACTCACTTTTGTCTCGTCCGGCTTGCTTGTCTGTCTGCTTGCCGTTTCTTATTAAAAAGCTTCGGTTGATAAGCGTTACTTTATGAGCGTGTAATTGTTTTTCCTTGTTGAACCCAAACCCAAACCGCCCGTCCATTCCCTTTTCCTACCTACAGCCTACCATCATCACCATCACCATCACCTTCATCAACCATCACCAACCATCAACCATCAATCATCATCATCATCACCATCATCATCATCTATCAATCAATCAATCATAGACCGTGTGTCCCTTGTTCTCTTCCTCGTCGTCTTCATACAAACATACACATACACACACATCCAACAGGACATCATTGACAGTTACATGTTCAGCCAACTCAATCTCAAACTCAGCCCTACTGCTCCTTCCCTCCTCACATAACACCGACATCCATCCATCCATCACCATCATCACCATCATCATCACCATCTCTAAGAATATCTCCTCAACCAACATCCACCCTCGACTCGAAACCAACTAAATAACTAACTGCTTAACCAACAAACTAACAAACACTCCATCCAACCTTTCCGACCATCCGATCACTTTTTTTTTTTCCTTTCCTTCTGACTGTTTGAGGTTTTCTTTTTTCTTCACCTGCTCTGGTACCTACCAAATTTATTCCGTCATTATATTGCAGCGGGTCCTTGCGCTGTTGTTGTTTGAGCCGAGTCGGTTCCCTGTCCACTCAATTCCTTGCCGCCATCCAAAACCTCGCCTTTTCCCTCTCTTCCCCTTGTTAACTTTCTTCTTCCTCTTCTTCTTCCTCTTCCTCTTCCTTCCTCTCTTCCTTCCTTCGTGAAGTCTATTTTCTTATCACCTCACCTCGACTCGACTTTGTCAACCTGATCTTGTATCTGCTTCCCTTTTTTTTCTTTTCTGTTGTCCCTTTGCGTCACCATCGCAATTCGGCTCACCACGTTTACCATCCTATCGAGTGGGATACCGTTTCCCTTCCCTTAGCCACCACAGCCATACCACGATCTTGGATTTTCTGTCTGTCTGGCATATCTCTCACGCATCTCGCACGCTATCGTCTACTCGCTCTCAACCATCGATCTTCTAAAAAAGTCCTTTCGACCTTGAGGACCTTTCCCATCGCGTTTTGAGCAGAAACAACCTGGTATCTCTCGTCGTGATCGTTGATCTTACCGGGACACGATCATTTTCTGGCAGATAGGGCCACTTCCATCGAGAATACCTTCTCTACGACTGCTTTCATAACATATACCATTTCTCTCCCCGTATCCTTCGAAAGTTGAAACCGTGCAGGCCTCTCCTCTTACCACGCGCGTGTCTCGCGCCGCAGTCGCAATGTCTGGCC
This sequence comes from Arthrobotrys conoides, assembly GCA_036971725.1. Classification (NCBI taxonomy): domain Eukaryota; kingdom Fungi; phylum Ascomycota; class Orbiliomycetes; order Orbiliales; family Orbiliaceae; genus Arthrobotrys; species Arthrobotrys conoides. Next base: position 598,470 of record JAVHJM010000012.1, on the reverse strand, counting down.
CTCCTCAAACCTCTCCCCATCACCCTCATAATGCACCCCCTGGGCCTATGCCCAATGGTCACGGACCTCCAATGGGCGGCCCTGGTGGAAAACCCAGCGCTTCCCATCAGCTAAGTGCACTTAACGAGGCTGTTTGGCTGAAAATTGGTAAGTCTTTTTTTTTTCCCCTCCCTCGGCATTTTTACAAACCCTATACATAAACATCTCAATTGGCGCGAAGCCTTTGATTGTTGGATCCAGCCACATATCATTTGAAAATCTGGCAACAGGGCTAACTATATGTTCTTCGGCCTTTCCAGGGAGTATCGCTGAGGTGATGGGAAATTTGGATGGTGCAATGGATGCATATGAAGCCGCTATCCGACAAAACAGTTATTCGATACCAGCCATGGAAAGCATCTCCCATATATTACGAACACGGGAACAATTCCCCAAGGCTGTCGAGTACCTTCAGGCTATTTTGAATATCGATGCCAATAATGGCGAAGTTTGGGGTTCTCTTGGTATGCATGCTGCCGTCCATATGGTTCACGTATCCGCGCTTGCTAACATACCTTCCGTCAAGGTCATTGTTATTTGATGATGGACGATCTACAAAAAGCTTACCAGGCTTACCAACAAGCTCTATATCACCTCCGTGACCCTAAGGAACCAAAGCTGTGGTACGGAATCGGTATCTTATATGACAGATACGGATCCCTTGAACATGCAGAAGAAGCCTTCTCCCAGGTTATGCGAATGGATGGGAACTTTGACAAGGCGAATGAAATTTACTTCCGTCTTGGCATAATTTATAAGCAACAGCAGAAGTTCTCCCAGAGCTTAGACTGCTTTAAATTCATTGTTCAGGATCCGCCACGCCCTCTCACAGAGGAGGACATTTGGTTCCAGATTGGTCATGTTCATGAACAGCAGAAAGACGTAAGTTGTCCTCGAAATATGCGCCTTAAAAGTCAAAAACAAAATTAACGTCGTCATCACGTGCAGTTTGAAAACGCTAAGAAGGCGTACCAAAGGGTTCTTGAGCGTGATCCCAATCACGCCAAGGTTCTTCAGCAACTAGGCTGGCTCTACCACCAGAGAAGTGCGAGCTACGAGAGCCAGGAGATTGCTATCGAGCATTTAGAAAAGTCTGTCAGGGCTGGTAAGTTATACTTTGATATCACATCTCATGCTGAGTCATGTTAATAATATCGTATAGACAACACTGATGCCCAGAGCTGGTATCTTTTGGGACGCTGTTATATGTCTCAGCAGAAATATCCCAAGGCATATGAAGCTTATCAACAAGCTGTGTATAGAGACGGCAGGAACCCGACCTTTTGGTGTTCCATTGGTGTCTTGTATTACCAAATCAACCAATATAGAGATGCATTGGATGCCTATAGTAGAGCTATTAGGCTTAATCCCTACATTTCTGAGGTTTGGTACGATCTTGGTACTCTCGTAAGTCAATTTTTTTTCCTTTCATTTTTTTTCACTTTGTCTTTGGGAAAGTTTGATGACTAATGATAACAGTATGAGTCGTGTAACAACCAAATCAATGATGCTCTGGATGCCTACCAAAGGGCCGCTGACCTTGACCCAACCAATGTTCATATCAAGGCCAGACTCAACTTGCTTAGAAGTGGCCAAGCGTCTGGTGTGCCACATACTAGCCAACCACCCCCTGCCCCGCTTCCGCAAGATGTCCAGCAGTATCAGCCCGCCGCCCCACCCAGCCACACATGGCCCCCTCAGGGTCCTCAACGTAGCCAACAATCATCACAACATCCCGGGCCACCACCACCACCTGGGCCACCCGGTCCAGTCCTGGCACAACTGCCTCCTGGAGGCCCCGGACCGGCACCTTCGCCTTATCGAGGTCCTGATTCAATGGTGCCTCGTCCACCAAGTTTGCGTAGTCCTGACATTGGTGCTACAGATCAATCTCGCCCGCCTCCACCTCCGCCACTGCATAGGTACTCTCCTTCACCTAAGATCAACCATTCCTCGATGTACGGACCACCACAGCCATCCGGGCCTAGCCAAGCGCCGCCGCCGATGCACCACCCACATATGCCACAGTCGATTAACGGTCCGCAGCCACCGCCGAACCGTATTCTCAACCCTCAGCATCACAACGGGCCAATACCGCCGCCGCCGCCGCCGCCGTCTTCGCACAACCTGAACCCACCATCTAACGGGAATGGTACAATTGGGGTGACGTTTCATGGGACGCGCGGAAGTCCCATCCCTGAAATAATAAAACCAGTGGGCAACCGTATGCCATCTCCAAGCTCCTCCTCCGGATTTCATTCACATAGTGTGCATCGTCAAGCTCATCTTCAACATCCACAGCCAGGAATCGTTAATGGCCAACCGGTCCCGACTCTACCACATCAAGCCGCTGAAAACGCTATGCTTGAAAATGCCCTGCGTGAAAATGCCATGCGTGAGAGAGAGCAACGGGACCCGATCAAACGACCAAGAGAGTGGGAGGACATCGACGACCCACACCCGAAGAAGCAAGCATCAGACATTACACGCGAGAGACTAGAGAGCCACATGCAGCCCCGCTCTTCTCCACCTAGAAGAAACACAACGATTTCTCCAGACGTTCAGGGAAGACGAAGCTCCTCGGAGCGCCCAAGAGAGGACTTTAGAGGCCCACCACCACCTCCATCTCATCATAGCACCCCTGGCCCGAGACCGATCCACCAGTTTCCTCCTATGAGCGAATCTCCAGCCATGCAACAGCCGTCACAGCCTCCACCTCCACCTCCACCACAGCCGCAACCACAACAGCAACCCAAAGTGGAAGAGAGAAGGGAAATCATTGAACCACCGGCTCGACAGATGGACGTTGATGAGGACTACGACAACGAGCCTGAAGGGGATGACAGGCGTCCATCATCAGTTTCCGCCACCATCAAGCCTGAAGCCCCAAAAGTCACCGTGAATGGCGACAAATGATTTCCCTTCCGTCTGTGTAAGAGAAAATGAAACAGGCGGCTATCCTTTTTACTGCTTTTTATCTCCAATAATGTCTGATGCTGACGATTTTTCTTCTTCTGGGTCATCATCTTCTTTTATCGTGGTTGCGTGTTCCGGTCTTTACCGTATTCTTTTACTTTTTCCTTTTATACCCGGCGATCCCGCCTTTTCTTTTCTCCTCTATAGTACCTTTCTTCGTGTTCTTTTTGTCGCGCATGATATTTGCGGTAACAAAAGCCCGAACGTTCGTTCTTGATACCAGAATTTATATTACTCAAGCTTCATTTCTATTTGACCTACTATTTTTAAATCTATGGTTGTATTATCGTCATGCATCTATTCAAATCTGAATTTTATTTTTTCCTTTTGATGTCCAATCGTATCGTTATGTGTATTATCCTTTTTTTTTTTTTAACTCTTGATTGATGTCTGCCCATTTGGGGATTGTTTCTGAAACTTGCGTGTTTGAAAATACCATTTTCAGATGAGAGTCTGTTTCTTGTTTGAATGATCAGGAAGATGAGCTATGGAAAGAGGCTGGGAAAGTCATGTTACTATACTGTCATCTACACCTTTTTCTTTGCGCCCCTAAGGCAGTTTAGTAGACTGATTGAATTACAATTACTCTTTTATAAATTGACTTCGATGCTTCTTCTCATATATCCCGTGCTGTTAGATTTTTTATGTTGTTTTTTGCTAGTAACTAGTTTTGAAGAAGCCAGTTAGTAGTTGGCTTGGTGGCGAGCGAGGCCAGATCTGATCTAGGGTATTTATGCAATTATGCTGTGGGGTTTCTGGTTTGGTCGGTTAGAATCATTGATTGCTAATAAAAAGTTATATATACTAGTTATACCTAACCATATAGAAGATTATGAGGTTGTTTAGTTAAGTACTTTGAGGTGGTGGATGTGGTCTAGAACGTGTACGGTTAGGTTTATATGATATCTGTGAGTGGGTGGGTGTTATGGTTTATATTACATTAGTGGGTGGCATAGCTAAGTAGTGAAGGTTTGTAGTTATAACGTGGGCAGAATTGAGGGTATCGTGTATTGAAATGATTTCAACTTTGGTTTATGTGCTTAGGTAAGTATGTATAACATTAACACGGGAAGGAAGGAGGATTTAAGGGTTCACCGAGATGTAGTGCATGTGACGGGTTGCAGGCCAGTATAGTTGTTAAATTTACAATTGAAGGTGTCCTTTTGTGGTGATGTTAATGGTTATAAAAATACACGTTGATTCTGGTATATATTCTATATGTTGGATTTGGATGTGGGAACATGACAGGATTGTTTGTTCTCGGGAGAATTCGAAGTTAACTTACTTTTTGCTGGTTTAGGATCTTGTGGTTAACTTAGGTGTTTAATTTACTTATATGATCAAATGCTTACCTACTTAGGTAGGGTTAACATACTAAGATATTGAGAATTTGACAAGGACCGGTTTATGACCGAGTGTCTTATATATGTATACATGAGCCTCATGGCTAGACCTCATCGACTGACTGAGACCTTCGAAGGGGTTCTTGAGCTTAAGCGGTATGATCATTATTCACACTGTTATAATATATATATCTAATACTTACTGCGCCATATTCCTACAACGTTGGATGATTTAATCAGGGGTGATATATAACCTTGTTGGTAAAACGGACTGATATTGAATCCTTGGCGGTGAAGGGGGTAAAAGCACTGCCCTTTAGGTTGTTTGTGAGCTCTGTGGCGAGGTTATACGGTTACGGTTGTGGGTTTCTAGCTGCTTGATTTGGGGTGGACTTTGAGTTCGTATTCTAGAATAAGGGGTGAGTAGGGCAGTGAAAATACTGGGGGTGTTACGTATAAGCCTTCTTTTACAAGGGAGTGGTTGGGACGACGGGAGGCTTCGGTATAATATATTTCTTTTATGGTCTCGTAGGTACTTAAGTTTATACAAGGGAAGTAAAACATCGTCCTTTAATTATAATTTCCATCATGAAGAAATGAATACTTGGAAAAACCCCCGTTTATAGAAACGAAAAATGAACAATATATTTGATTTATATCTAACTTTTCTTGAAAAAGAAGAAAGAAGTTTGGATATATATATCGATCGCTGATATGTAAAAATATTTTAAAAAGAAAAAAACGCCAAAAGTATGATACTGCCACTCCGTGAAACGAAGAAAGAAAAAAAAGGAGAGGAAAATATACAAAAGTCCGGCTACTACCTGAGTGCCTGGAAAGGGTAAAAGATTAACGACCTTTTTTGCGTTAATGTATGCGTATATGTACAAGCCATTAGTGAATATAGATGATAGCATTAAAGTAAAAGGAAAAAGATGGGGAATGGGTGTGTTAAAGCCTTGCTTAAACTTTATGAATATATAGGGAGGACATGCAATATCCTGTGATGCAAGATGCTAGTCTATATGATGTGTAAATGCTGAAATTTGGGGTGTTTGAAGGGAAAGAAGGTATATGCCGATGCCTCGAAGCGCTGCTGCTGCTGGTAAAATGATTGGTCTATGTGGGGAATCGAAAAGAAATCGCTGGCGATGTATATATTTAAGAAAAAAAAGAATTGGTGAAATATGTGTGGAAAAGGAGATCGTAATATGCTCGGGTATAGATGATGTCCGGGACAAAGGAAATACGTTAAATGGGTTTAAAAAATCCAATGGAGGATATTCGTTAAAGTATGTGTGGTTGAAGCGGCGGAAAGAGTGTTTAGCAGGTATTTTCGAAGCTATTCTTGGGCCGTGTATAATTTGCGGCCTCCCAAGTTGTCACATTGGGGTTCATGAAGGCGATTGGGTGGTCTTTGATATATTGGGTGGTTTCGTAACCGGGAGGGTCGCAGGTTATTGATTCCTTGCCTGGGGGTTGGTAGATGCGGACCCAGTCGACGCGCATTTTGGCTGGTAGGAGTTCTAGTTTTATTCAGTTAGTTATTTGTTTGGGAGTTGAAGATAGGAGTATATGGATTACTTACTGGCTATTTCTAACCACTCGACAAACGCAAAACTTGTGCCCATTCCAACATTGAGGATGACGGTCATCGGTTCCTTGGGAATCACCCTTTGTCCAATATTCCCGTTAGGTCTAACAGATGGCCCTTCCATTCTCCATGTAGGTTGACGACCAACGTCCCATTCGATGTACCCATCCGAACCTGGCTTGTATTCATATCCGTAGGTTTGGTATTTCTTTCCGTCGTACCATTCATTGTTCAAACTGGTAAGGCCCGAGATGGCTTGCTGGAAGATACCACCTCGGTATTCGTTCATACTCGTGATCGATGAATTGTATACAGCCATGTATTCGTAATCCGGCTGGTACCAGACATCGAATGGTGCGAACTGGGCGGATTGGGAGACTGATCCGACTTTAGAACCTTGTTCGTTGATAACACTGACGCTGGCTTCGAAGACGTCGATTTCAGGAGCTGAACGTGATTTTCCTGGAGTTGGATGGTCCGCGCCCTGAAGATGTATGTTAGCACATTGAACCACGACTATATCCCATGAATATTTTTTAGGAAATCTTACCTTGCAGGTACAAGCCGGCAACCTCATTCCCGGCAACCCACTAATACCGTCCGTCGACGACTGATTCGCGGTGATACCCGCATCACAGACATCGTCGTACGAATATGGCCACATGCCCTCTGTAGATGCCAAATATCCAGGCCTTCCTAGATTTCCCATAGTCCAAAAACCTGGCCAAAGACCCGAAACATCTCCTCGACCGGGCAAAGATACGCTAGCTTCGATTATTCCACCAGTGAAACATAGCTTGTTCCAACTCTGCAGCATTCCAGAGCGATATGGAAGTCCATGTGTCGGGAAGGCGTCAAATGTGATTTCAAGAACACCATCCTTGGTGGTTACTTGGTTTGGGTCGTACCACTATGTTTGGTTTCATTCTTTGGTCAGTCTGGAACAAAGCCCCCTTGCAGTGGAAAAATATATATAAAAAAAAGCTTGTGTTTTCGGGATGACGTAAAAAAAGAAAATTCTCCGAAAGGTATCGGAGTTCCTTAGTTTCGGAATTCCCATGATATATCTTAGCTTACCTCAGAGTCCTGCGTTGCTCCGTACCAGATATCAACAGCTTCCCAAAATGGGTCTTCGCCAGGGTAAAATGTTCGGCCGTCAACGTTGAATTCGTCGGAGAATACAAGGTTCCATTGTTTCCCGTCAGATGCCGTTCGGGTCATGGCGCTCTTTGGTGTATCCGGATCGATCAACCCGGTTCTTGCGTTTTTCAATGGTGGTTGATTCTGAATATCTGGTGGAAGACATTCCGAACCACGACAGAAAACTGTCGATGTTGAATGGTCCGATTCGAGGACGTAGTTTTGGACGAAGAATCTGGAATACCAGAGTTAACTCTTTACTCTTTTTTCTTTTTTGAAGATGGCGGTCTAGGAAAGCTTTTTGACGTACATCACGGGATATCCAATAAACAGGAACAAAATACCACCAATCAGTAAAACCAACCCACCGAGGTTTACAATTCCTCTCTTTGTCCAAAAATTGAAATCTCTATCAATCTTCTTGCCGTCTGGAGAATGTAGTTCATCGTCTGCCTCAATATCCCTCGGATATACTATCAAGTCGTCCACATTTGCAAAGATATCAAACTTTTCTCCCATGGGATATATGCTAGCGTCGTCGTCAGAATCTCTTGTTCGAGGCCGGAAGCCATCATTCATATCCCATGGTAAAGGACTGGGTAGAGGTGTAGCAAAGGGATCTCGAGGCGCGGAACGGGTATCGAAAGAATCGAAAGAATCACGGCTGCTGTCCTGGCGGACGAAATAGTCCGGAACGAAGCCTGAGGTATCTATCGCAGCATGATTCTGAAACCTATGACTGGAAAACCCTTTACTAGGAGGTAAAAGATTCTCCGTGGAGTATGAAGGACTACTAGTAGGATAGAAAGGCCGTCCATTTCCAGGACTGATGGGAGAGCTTGGAGCCGTCGAAGTTGGTGTTAAGTTTCGAATAGGTCCCGTGTATTGTGCTTGTTCGGATTGAAGTAAATCTTCGGAACTAGAGTTCAATGTAATCCGAGGAGATGCTAATGCTGGTATTCGATTATGCTGTGAAGTAGGAAATGGAGGTGGAATTGTAAGAGTATTTGCGGCCGACAGTGACCGTCTCGCCGGTGGGAGAGGTGGCGGAACCCTTTTTTGCGACATATTGGTAATGTTATATCGATCTCATGCGGTTTAGAGTCTATACTCTTAGGTATCAATGATAGTCGACGAGATACTGCCCGAGTAAATCTAATTGTGAAGTTATATAATCAAGTATTCCAATTCTTTACTCGTTTTTTTGTGTGTACTTGGACAACTATGCTTCGAGAAAAATGTTGGAAGTTAAACGAGGGTGGTGAATCGAAAGGCTTTCCTGGGTCAGTTGTTTTAAACGAAAGAATAAGAATAAGTATAAGTATAAATGAATGGTAAAAAAAGGGATCTAGTGTTTAGTATATTTAGTATTTAGCATAGGAAAGAGAGTAAAAAGCCGTTGTGTCAAAAATAAAACTCCGACGAGGGAGCAAGGCTTTGACGATACGATTGCGAGCGAAGCGAGAGGAAAGAAGATATTGCCAAGAGAGCGTTTCTGGGTTGCACCGACATTTATTAGAGCAAGAACGGGCAAGAACAGGCAAGAGGCCTCTTGCTGCATGGTTCTGGACGTTTTAGGCTGGGAAGGGGTGGCCCTTCGACCAGTAGCCAGCTTGAAATTGACATTCGGTTTTTCTTCTTCGATTTCATCCTGGCTCAGGGATCCTGTCCATGCGGGTGCCCCTGGTGCGATTCGATTCCCATAAGGCAGGCTGTCCATGGCGTGCAGCGGATTGGCGGGAGGGATCTGTGTATGCAATTTTGCCATTGAGGAAGAAAATTGGTCTCAGATTGTGGGAGTCTTGATGTTGCTTGTACAGCCACCACACACCCTGCGACGGCGGCCTTCCTTCTGGGCTTCGGGTGCAACACTGCAATTAGGTAAAGCGGCGAGTTTCAAAATTTGCTATCACCACGTAGCAAACAATTTCCCCTGACGTGTGGTGTGTGAGTTTTGGCCTGGAGCAAGTTTTAAAGAACTTCGCGCGGGTGGATTGGGAAGAAAAAAAAACTCGAACTTTATTCTGGAAGCCTGGTTGTGTGATTCCATGGGGGTTTTTGCATACACAATGGACCGATGTCTTGAGCTGGACAAGGCCAACCAAAAAAAACAGCCGCTATTCCCCCCCATTTTTAGATGGATTGTTCAGTAGAGTACAAGTTTTGAACGCTGGTTGGTGCACACACTGGCGCATAATTATATCAGGAAAGTGTTAGTTATTCAACATCAGCGGTCAGCTTCAGCTTTCAATCGCCAATGCCTTCAATCCAACGAGCTTCTTGTTCGCTTTATCCAAAGCGACAACAAAGTACCATTTCCTAGTGTAATTTTCCTCGACTCTGTAAACCTCAGGTTCAGACCCACCCGCGGCCTCTTGTATGGCCGAAGTAACATCGTCGTAAGAGCCTGTTACATCCCATTCTTCGTATGGCATCTTCTCGGATACCTCCAGTCCCACAAGTTCTCCGAATTCCGCTGCAATTCGACACGATTATAGTAAGAACTTTGTTAGTAATTTATTACTATACGGGATACGCAGCAGGAAAGGTGGTCCAAATATATCCTGCCTACCTTCATCGGGCAGGGCGTCTCCTTCCCAGCCGAATGTAACATCAGTGAACGGCTCATCTGAGTCTGAGGTGTACCACCTCTCTCCTATAGCTCGAAGGGCTTCATGTGCAGTAGCCGAGATAAATACATCCTTTTTCTGAGGAGCCGGGTTCGCAGACGGATTAGAGTAATCCTTATTGGCTTTGTTCAAAAAGGCTTCGTAATCTTGGTCGGACATTTTAATTGACCGTGATTTGGAGAAATGACGTGCAATTAAAGTTGGCTGGAATGCGAGGTTTGTATCGTGCCTGACAGGAATCTTCCACCCTGGTAGGCAATACAAGTGATTTGAGTGGGTCTGACCGCTGATAAGGAGGGATGGCGAGGCCCGTTGCTTGGCTCCTTGGTGAGCTTGCGTAATTGAACGTCGACAAAAGTATCTGAAAGAGGAGGAGGATGAAGATGAGAAGGAGGAGGAGATGTGAATTGAGGGCAAGATGGTTCTACGGAATGCGAAGGACGTCATTTGTAACGCAGCACATATCATGTAAATGGCTATGCTTAAGAGCTTAAGAGTTCGTCGTACAAGGAGTAAAAACCTCACCTCAACAACGTGCCAACATCGTAACAACACCATGACAACGCAAATCCACGACTCATCGTCAACCTCAACCTCAACTTCAACCTCAGCCTCGACTTCAACCTGACATTGTCAAAGCATACTTCGAATCACAGCGCCAACATGCCTCCACGACCCTCTTTAACTTCTGTATCTAGTGCCTCTAAGCATACCAGCAGCAGTGCATCTTCGACTTTGGAATCTCCAACTGACGACCCAAAAACGCTGGAGCTTCGCGAGTTCGCCGTCACAGCCTTGGAATCATTCGAGATGCAAGCTATCCTCTCATTCACCAAAGACCAATCGCTCGCTAGGACACGGCATCAACTGCTCAAACGTCTTGTTGGCATACCGTTGGATGAGAGCCCAACGAGCCCCAGGGAGCAAGGAAGCACGAGCGCTACAGGAGGCTTCGAGGGCGCCGACGATGATGGGTTTGGAGATAATAGTTTCCGAAGCTCAAGAGGGTCACGCAGATGAAACTTTTCAAATGCTTCAGCCTGATATCAACCCCAAATTTCTTTCTTTCCTCGTCAGCGTCCTATATTCGGCTGGCTTAAGCAATATGTTGCTAGAAGACATATCGCAGAAACGGTATGACAGGCTTACCAGGTGGGTATGGTCTCGCGTTGGGTGGCTACAATTGATTATTCCTTTTATGGCTCATTGCCGGAGGGGGTTGCTCTTATTGAGCTTCGGTCCAGCTATAGATAGACTGACTTCGCCCAATTCATAATCTTAATAACCGGCTATCTATCATCCACCTGCTTGTGAAATCTTTCATGGGCACCGATCGCAAATATCGGCAGCCTTGCATGGCACTTCTTGCAAATCACTTCTTGGCTTCCTTCGTCGGAGGCCGCCCCATCAGAGAACCCATCGTCAGACAGAAATCCTTCTTCTATATCGTCGTCGCCTTCCTCTTCCTCTTCTTTTTCTCCGGCGTTAGAATATTCCTCTACCACCTGTTTTTGTAAATCGGTTCTCTGTGTCTCTTCAAACGGCCTCTTTCTTTCTTGGTCGCCCTCCGGAAAAACTTCACTATAACGCTTGAACATCGCTACAACGTCCCCTCCCTCCACGCCCGTTTCGCCACTACCCATATTTATGGCTGCCACGTTTATTAACGCAAGGTCATATCTTCCCCCATTACTTGTATCTGAACTATGCAACCTCTTAAAAAGCGGCACCAGCGCCTCCTTTGCCAGCCTCCGCGCCGTCTCCTCAATTCTTGTGGTTAGCGAAAATACGAAATTTGGCATCGGCGCGGACTTTGAGTTTCTACTTGGGTATTTTGTTGTATGTCTATCTCTTGTTGATAATCTCAGTGTCTTTGGGAAGGCTTGCCATTTCTTTGCGGGAGGTTGTCCTAGTTGGCTGATGTCGACTTGGGAATGGTCGTCTGGGATCGAGATAGTTGTAGTAGTTAGAAGGTCGGCTTTGAGTCTGCGGATGAGAGTTAAGGAAAGTCGGGCTAGTATGCCCTCTAACTGGTCGATTGGAGTGTCTTGCGTCACTATTCCAGAGCTATATGATGTAAATTAGTTTCTCACTCATCCCTAAAGCGTTGGGTATACACCGACGTACCGAAATGTATCCTCTATTGATACCTGCGTAGGCACCAAGGATGCTTTGGCAACTTCAGTATTGTCGATCCCGTGTAGCAACTCCCATACTCTCCCAGCACCCGGCGGCATGTTCCCAATATGCTCATCGAGTTTCTGTCTTGATAGCATTGTCCGAGCTTCTATAACTTTGGTTTTCACATCGGAGTCATTGTAATATGCCTCCATAAACCCATCCTTTCCAGCCTGCTGAAGGCGCTCGATCTCATCCTCTGCTAGTCCTTCGGTCTCGATATCGGGTTCAAGGTCGAACGTCTCCGTACTGTAGTTTTGGACGCCATTGTCTCTCTCGACTTCTTCTGCCGCCACCTGGCCTTTTGCTTCATCGATTTCTTTCCGTGATCTTACAAGATCACGAATAATCCTCCCAGTCTTACTCCCAATACCTGGGATATTTAATACCGCAAGGTCGTCTAGAAAATCCTGTGTATAATTTGGCAATAATAAAGTCTGTGCAGAGGGTTTGTTGATTGTACCCGCTAGTTTCGCCGTAAGTTTTGAGTTACAAACACCGGCGGAACATGTGAATCCTTGTTGGTCAAGCAATAAAAGTCGTAGGTATTGTGCTAAATGTGTGGCTAATAGAAGTCGCTTGGGAATTTGCTCTAGTAGATCTTGTGGTGGTTTGCTATTTGGTTTTGTGAGTGGAGGGTATACATGACCTGGGATGGTGTCCCACTCGAATTTGAATCCGAAGTTTGGTTGGTCGGGTTTTAATTGATAGAAGCCCGTATTGAACGATTCTTTTTTTGCGAGGTCGAGATTGTAGTCGATCTGTGCTTACTCAAGATTTGATTTAGAACTGTCGAGAACCTGGAGCCTTAGTGGATTTAAGATGGGAGGGAGGGGGGGATACTTGGTCTGTAACGTCCATAAATACTTCATCGAACCCCAATCTTTCAATTTTCCCGCTCCATATGTACTCTTTGAGGAAAAGAAAGTTTTCTTTCGAGCAATCCCGAAAGAGATCCCTAGAATGGCGAAAGGTGATTAGATTTAGAGAACTACGGGGCACGTATGAAAGGGTAAATTCTTTCTTACAGATTCTCTCCGTTTACAACGACGAGATCCGGACATGTTCGTTTGGCCTCACTTAGAAGCTGTAACTTGTGTAGACCCCGCTTGCGAGCTACATAGTTACATGTTACAATAATCTGTTTTTGCTGTATAGCCACTGTCGAGGAAACGTCTAAGCCGATCGACTCATTATTCACATGGGAAGCTGGAGTCGACAAACGAACATGGTAAGTTCTTCAAAGCCGGATTAAGCCTCTCATGGCATGACGCGTAGAAACAGTCTTTGATTCAAAAAGATTAGATGGGCCTATCACATTTATAAAGAGTATCATACCATAGTCCTATCCATTTAGAAATGATATCATGATTAGCATCCGGTAACCAGTCCCCAAAACAATCTGCGCATGTATGAAGCCGATCATGTTCTTACAAAATGAAGTATTACGCGTTGTCGGGACTTTGGGTCAGCCGTCTTCGCCATCTATATCTCCTGTCGGGCCGATATCGCGATTAGATATGGTGAATGGAATATGGCGGGATTAGTCTTTGAGAAGTATGATTCGTGGAGGACAGTGGCGCTTCTGTGCAGCCGATGTTGCATTTTTGCATATCCAACGCATTTGGACTGGTTATCTAAAGCTTGGGTTCCAAGACTCAAAAGGCTTGGTACTCGATGGTACTTCCTGCGGGTACATCAATATAATACGGAGTATAATATAATGCAGACAGTTTTTGGAACGGGAACAGGTTAATCCGAGAGAAAAAGGGTAGCTTGAGGCGAACAAGATTGATGTTAATAGGCGAGATCTATAGTATCTACATTGCAGGAGACTAGTTTAAACTAACGGGAACGTTATCTATATCTACGACGCGACGATCTCACTACGACCGAAGTATACAAGTATAGTAGATGATACCGAGCCTTCCGCCTAGAGGCTTGCATTATGTATCCACAGTTTTCTGTAATTCTATGAAATCCAGAGTTGTTGATTACCCCACGCTTATATTATATCCGGCGTGCCCAGCAAGAAGACCATATTTCCGCCTAAATCCAGAGGAGAGGTATTCAGGAGAGCTCGGTCAGCTGACTGTCCCAAACCAAACCCTATTAATACTTCTCTCCCAGGCTAAGTTAAGTTTAAGCTACGGTTCGTGCATATCAGACTACATAATATATATAAATTTTACCAATAGGAATCCTAAGTGGTGTCATTACTCGCCGTACAGTGCATATTGCTGCGACCGCAAATGCCGGATGAGGTGGGGGAAAACGATGCACGTCATTTTATGAGATAACAACTTCCTTAATAGCCACTACTACCGCGTCTTGAGAAGGTATTTATCAGGCGGCTGGCCGAACATACTTATGCATGCAAATGTGCCTTTATGAGGCGAGATAAGCTCTTTTGTAGGCCAGGCGGACCAACAGGGTGTGCCAGATACTTCCGTCTGCAGTGTAATGCTAAGATCAGGTACATCTGTTAAAGTCTCGTATCGGAGAGCTTAATCTTTCCTTTCAAAGCCCCCTCCATCAGCTGAAAGGGTTGCATAGACGTGTCAATACTAAAAACAAATTAGTAACATGTTATAGGGGTGTAGGATTCTTGTGATATGGTTGTTCTCTTGAATCGAAATTCGAAATGTGAGACTGGACTAAGCTATGTGACAGGAGTTGTGTTGTGTGTTGGTGGTCTTAGTCAAGCTCATGACAACAAATTACGAGGACCGGCTACCTAAACACCAAGACTTGAACATCGCCGAATACCTTCTACAAAGAAGGAAAGCCCGCTAGTCGCTCGGAAACGGTCTTATTTCTTTGCATTCTCCGAGAAATGGAATTGGGCACCGGGAATACATACCCGACTACTACGGAAATACCCGACGAAAAGAATCCTCATTTCCAAGAACCATTTCCAAGAACCAACTCTACCTTACATGGTATGTTCCAAATTCACTTCTGTAAATGTGTGTATGTAAGTACCTTAGTGTACTTAGACACTAAGTCTGAATAAATTCCGTGAAAGTATTGCGAGAAATTGTGGAGAAAAGGAAGCTAAAAGCGGTAACCTGGAGCTCCAAGCTCAGCCTTAGGAATCACCATCATGCAATCTATTTCACACCTTTTCCACGACATTATCAGTATCAGAAAGTACTTTGGTTGACATCATGGTTCACCCTGTGCCGTTCGAGCCACTTGAATTGGGGATTGGTCTCTTCATCTCCTCCGCATGCGAAAATAGGCCAAGCTTTTTGTCAGCGGGGGTATGGGAAGGCTACCTAGGGTGCAGTTTAAGCTTCTTTTCTGCTCACAGCCCATAACTGGGTCTCTCGAGGCGAGGACATGTTCATCTTGTCAAACCGTGCATATTGCAGCAAAGGGCATGCGGGGCAAAGCTTGTAAAAGGATGGTGTGGTACACAGGTACAAAGCTCGAAGACGCAAGTTGGCATTGGCGACGCTAACCGATGTATCACATTTTGCAAAAAGGGTATCGCGACCAGGCGGTGCATGCCATCATCGACGTTTTACTCGGGTACCAAGAGATTCAAAGCGAGTCAAAGATGGGTATTTCTAGATCGATGATGTTATCCCGATATCCCTTCCCGTCTACCAGCGCAATATCTAAGAGACATGGGGGAAACAAGCACTCGACTCTCGGGAAAAACTACCATGTCGGATTCCATGGGTTAATCTAGACGGGCGGATTTCTGGAAACACATACAGAGGGCAACTGTGGAGCCGGATGAAGGGACCCTTTAGTCTCGCAACCTCGGGTGACATATTTGCCTGTAGACGCTTCAGGCGAGTACAAAATGGGCCAGAAAGATCGACCGCAAGACAAGCATTCAGCTTGACAGCTCTTACCATTTCATGCTTAGACGTTTTTTTGGGATACACAGAGATTGGCCTTTATCCGTATGACCTCTCTGCAGAAGACTGCATGCAGTACTGCAGTGGGGTGACTTCAACACCACCCATTGGCGACTTTTCTCGAGCCATCAGTATTCTCTTGAACTTTAACCTCGATCCCCGGCCAAGGAATAGATTTTAGATCTGTCGTTCGTCGGAGTATGGGCTAACACCCTTGGCTTTCCTTGCATACGTATGCCACTGTTCCTCGAGTTTCAGAGCGTAAACGATCTTCACGAGCTTGGAGCACCACCGTGCTAAAGTTGGTTTTGTGAATTGGAAATAGGTGGTGGGTGCGGCGCTACTGAGCTCTCGAACTCCGCCTTTTCCTGTCAAGAGGCTAAAGAACTGAAAGGCTAGTCCTTCCAATCCAAAACGCCCCTTAGCCTTCTTGTTATTGTTGCCGTCGTCCGAAACCCCCCACAGATACCATCTAGTGAAGGGGACCTTAAGTGCGGTTCTGCAATACATTCACCTATGCGGTGGAAACTCACGCCTCTTCATTCCCAATCGTCGATTCGCAAAGGTTAAGGTAATCAGACCCTGGTAAAGTTACGCCGAACAAGCTTAAACTCCCCTGCCAGAAATCCCCAGACTCAAACCTTCCACCACACCTTCCACCATACCTTGAAATGAGGGGCACGTGAAATGCTACTGGCCTTTACCCCTCGGAACGAATCATTTCCAAACTGCTCAGGGAAGAGGGAGGAACTGAAGGAGCTTAACCTCGATAAACTCCACAGTGCCTAGCCTCTTCTATTGTTCCAAAAAGATATATCTAGCCTCCATCCCACCCCGTTCCAACCGAACCTTCAATCTTCATCTCACATACATACGACAGATATACTCTATCTTTTTCATAATTTGGATTTGAAATACGAAAGTACCTTTCCGAGTTGGCACCAGTTGAAATAGTTTCCGACCTTATCTCCACCGTAGCACCATCGCCTATCTTGTTCGAATCATCATCATACCGCCCACGATGTCTTCGTGGAAGATGTCGCGGTCGCTTCTCGACCAAATCACACACTACAGCACTTTCCCAGCCACGCCGGTGAGCCTACGGCAAATGGTGCAATTTGGGCAAAATCCATCGCCAGGTAGTTTTTGATATTCAATGGGTGGAAATTTCAGGACGACATATGCTTATCAACTGTTGGATATTAGGGACGTTGTTTAGAGCATCTCAGTTCTTGAGCGAGGAGCTGCCAATAAGACTGGCACACCGCGTGAGAGAACTGAACAATTTACCAGACGGATTAAGTGAAATGCCCTCTATCCAAAAGGTTGCAAACTGGTATGCCCAGTCATTCGAGGTAAGCAAGAAATTATCCCTTCCATGAATTCCCCAGCTATGGCCGTCTACCACCATCATTACCGTCCTGTACCATCACCTCCCTCCATGTGCCAGCCATGTGAAAGTGGTCTGTTTGTGAGTCAAGTTCGGCTGGCCGGCATTTGCCTGTGTTGCGTTGCCGGCGTCGGGCGATTTACTGGAGACGTCACCGCAACACATCCGCACCATCGGAACCTTTTCTCGCTTAGTCCCTGCCAAAAACCATGATCCCGATCCAAGAAAATAAACTCGACCGAGCTAACTTTATCGGCGTGACATGGGTCGGGCGAAATTGCCTCGGCCTAACGGCTGCTCTCCGCATTTTTAATAGGAAATCACAAATCTTCCGAGACCATCACTGTCGGCAGACATCAAGAATGCCTTGACAAGAGGGACCCGAGGGGCCCCACTTCAGTTGTCTATGGCTACCGAAAATCCTTCGATCACGAAGGGGATGTATACAAGTTCTCCCGTGTATGGGAGCGTAAACAACGGCGCTAGGAAGGTCGCCGCTGCTGGCCGGTATGTACCCGATACCACAAGTAAACTGCAGGGGTTGCAAGCAGGAAGCAGTGGTAGCCAGCGTCCGCAGGATGTTGACGATGAGAACAGCCGCTATTATGCTACCATCGACGAAGGCGTGAGATGGCCGCCCGAGATCCTTAACTACAACAAACAATTCACCCAAACTCTTAAGACGATCAAGAAGAGGCACGACCCGGTTCTGACGACCGTTGGTATGTTACCCTGCATTACCCCGCAATTCCAAGATTAGTAACAAGACACGTGCTGACAACTGATTACTCTCAAGCACTGGGTATCAATGAATACAAGAGGCGACGCCAGAGAACTGGTATCGACGAATCCATCCAAGCGTTTTTGGATAGGTTCTATATGTCCCGTATTGGCATTCGTATGCTAATTGGTCAACATGTCGCCCTTAACGAACAGCCTCGTGAGCTAGACCATGTCGGCATTATTTGCACGAAAACCAACGTTAAGGAATTGGCGGAAGAAGCAATTAGCAATGCTAGGTTTACCTGCGAGAGCTACTACGGTCTTTATTCGGCCCCACAAGTTCAGCTCGTATGCAAAGATGACCTGAACTTCATGTATGTTCCTGGTCATTTGGCCCACATGCTGTTCGAGACCTTGAAAAATAGTCTTCGTGCCGTTGTGGAGACGCACGGCCAAGACAGTGATGACTTCCCTGCTGTTAAGCTTATTGTTGCCGAAGGCAAGGAAGATATTACTATCAAGATCTCTGATGAGGGTGGCGGCATCCCAAGAAGCGCCATCCCCTTGGTGTGGACTTATATGTACACCACTGTGGATAAGACCCCGGATATTGATCCGGACTTTGACAAGACCGACTTTCAAGCCCCACTTGCGGGTTTCGGCTACGGGTTACCAATTTCGAGACTCTATGCGAGGTACTTTGGTGGTGACCTCAAGCTGATCAGTATGGAAGGGTGAGTATCAATCACAACGATTCTATCCGTCCTAGATAGGTAGTTACTAACTTGGTTGCTTTAGTTACGGTACTGATGTCTATCTCCACTTGAACCGCCTGAGCACCTCGTCTGAGCCACTCAACTAAACATTCCAATCTATCTACCTCTCATATGCCATTTATTTTCTCTAATATGGCAGAGCTTCTATTCTTTTTATCCGTATCACCTTTTTTATTTTATCTCTTGGCAGCGGCAAACAATTTACTCACAAAGCCGAATTGCATATCTTTCCTTTCACGAAGCTCTCGATTTTTCTTACACCTCAATTTTCCTAATCTCATCAACATATCTCTGGGCGGAACCTTGTCCTTTACGACTTCGATATCATATATTGTTATCTGACTCCTATCATCTATGTGTATACTAGCTGACGATACCTACTTTGCATTGCTTTTGTTATGCTTTTCATGGCGGATACTGGGAGATTTTTCTTTCTTACTGTTCTTTGGGGATTTCATGGGACACACTGTTACTTTCACGGACTTTCTTTCTTTCTTCTTTTGTTTTCTTTCTTCTTATGATTTGGGGGTTATGTTTCTTTTCCTTATTCGTTTGGCAGGATTACACGCATTTTTTTTTTCTCAATGCGTATGTGAGGTATGACCGACTACCAAAAGTGGTGTTTTATTAGCTAGCTTGTGCATAGCACTTCAATACTTAGCTATCAGGAATATGAATTTCCTTTGAACAAATCCTGAAATTTCATCGTTACTTCGTAATTTCGTAGCAGCTCGTAAATACTCTTTTAAAAGCGTGCTCTCGTGCACCTCAACATCTTGTAAAACTTGCTAATAAATATCAACAGAAGACATGTTGTATATGGCGGTAATATCCGGTTTAAACATCACCATCCAAACGTCGAATCTCCGCTTTAACCCTTTCCAGTTCATCAAGAACCTTTGCATACCGCACAACATCCCTCTTAACCCCTTCTCCAAACCCTTCATACTCCTCCAACTCACCCTCCGCCTTCCTACCCAATTTCTTCAACCTAACCTTCACATCCTCCAAATGTTCTTTATAGAACGCCAAAGCACCGGTAGTATCATCATCATACATCCGATCCAATTGTTCAAAATACATAATCTTGACTTTCCCTTCGAGGGATTCCGAGACTAATGCCAGGTGCTTCGCTTGGGACTTTTGAGCACGGGAGGAGAGGCCGTGTTTTGTTTGTTCGATTAGTTTTATTGTTGTGGAGATTTGGGTGCGCAGGAGGGTTGTTAGGTGTAGGGTCTTTTTGAGGGTTTGGGTTCTGAGGGTGTAGAGGTGGGTACGTCGGGATTGAAGGGATTGGAGACGGTGGGCTAGGTGGGTTGGGAGGGTGTAGGGGGTTACATCTGGAGATTGGGTTGGTAAGTGGGTTGGTGAGCTTCAGTTATGGGGGTTGTAGAGAATTACCGTTCCCGCCGCACATGTTGGCTAGATCTGTGGCATCTTCGAGGATTACTTTGTTCAGGGCTTTGCAGATAAGAGGAAGACCTTCCTGTAGAATTTATATAATCCTGTTAGTATTTCGGTATGGAATTGGTGCTAGAATGATGGTGATAGTTGTACCAGAAAGAACGCTTCGTCGTCCTTTCTAAGGACGGCTCCGGAATTCTGGGAGCAGAGGTAGAGGTCTATGACTTCTTTCAGCTGGAGTTTGTAGTAGAGTTAGTTTATAACGTTTATATCTTCGATATGATTGTGAGTATTCAAGAATGGGGTACTGACATCTGGAGGTAGTTCATTTAATATATGAACCAATCTTTGTCGTATGATTTTAGTTTTTATGATTTCTTCTCGAATAGTAGTAAGTCTCTATTAATAAGATATCAAAAAGCCATTAGAAGTTTTCTCGTATAATTTGTTTAGGAAGATCCTCGTCAGGGATGTTAAGAATATATCTAAGAGTATAACATACTTTATCGACATCCTCACTTTCCTTCGCACTCTCATTGGAGAGCTTCGTGGACGCGTCTGGATTGAGTTTATTAACCGTAAGATTTTGAAGAACGGTTTTGAATTGCGGGTTCCTTTCTAGGACTTCGTCTGGGCATATGGGTATCATGGCTGGTCTATTTAGACCGAGTAGAAGGTATCAATGCAATGGGATGTTGAAGCAAGTGCGAGTGGAGGTCGCTTTTAACAATGGCCGGTTTGGCGACATTGGTGTGTTGCGCGCCTTGCCAAGTCCGGTTGTTTTAAGGTCGTCGCCCTTCAACTCGTTCAACATTCTCGTTACTCATACTCATCGCGCGCTCTTCCTCCTTCTATTTGATATCACGACAGTTGGACATACCTACACACCCTCTGATTACACCCCATATACTATCCCACCATGGCGAACGACAACGTCGAAGAGATCTCTATCGAGGAGACGAACGCTCTTCGAATAAAACTTGGTCTCAAACCGCTTAGAACGACTGCTCCTGCTGCTCCTCCACCGCCGCCACCGCCTACAGAATCGAAAGCAAAACTAGCTGCTAAAATGGATTCAGGCGATGGAGAAAGTATTTCCATCGAGGAAACGAATCAGTTGCGAATTGCTATGGGATTGAAGCCGTTGAAGGTTGAGAGTTCAACTGCGAAGGTTGATGAAGATGATAATAGCTTTGACGCACAGGAGCGACGTGCTGCTGAGAATTGGAAGAAACATCAGGCCGAGGAGGAGAGGAAAAAAAGACGACTAGAGATTAAAGAGCAGATGAGGAAAGGACAGGAGAGAGCTGAGAGGGAGAGGAAGTTGGAAGGAAAGGGATTGGCGGACGATAGTGGTGATGATGATGCAAAGGCTTGGATCAAGGGTGCAAAGAAGAGACAGAAGAAGGCGCTTGCACAGATTGAAAAGGATTTGAGGGAAAGAGAAGAGGAAGAAGCAAGATTGAGGAAAGATTATACATCAAAGGATTTGGCGGGGTTGAAGGTCGGACACGACCTTGGTGAGCTGGGGGAGAATGTCGACGGGACTATTCTTACGCTGAAAGATTCGGAAATTCTGGCTGAAGATGATGAAGGTAAAATTGGGCTACCTTCGCTACACCTATTGTTTACTAAAATTACTAACAAATCATTAGGTGACGAACTCGAGAACGCCGGCTTGGTCGAAAGTGCGAAGTTAAAAGAACGCCTGGACCTGAAGAAGCGTAAACCAGACTACAACCCTTACGGCGACGATGAAGACAACGACAAAGAAATCCTTTCTAAATACGACGACGAAATCGACCCCAACAAGAAACGGAAGTTTTTCGTCCTCGATGATACAGGCTCCACGGCGGCTGCACCTCCAAAATCTCTCCAACGTCAACAAGCTATTTCCGAAAAATTGAAGAAGATCCCAATCAGCCTGGACATCCTAAAACCCGTGGGAGAAGATCAGTCGGATTACATTGATCCGTCCACAATCAAGGTAAAGAAGCCAAAGAAGAAGAAAGCCCGTACTCAAAGACGTGTTGCTGAAGAGGATGATGATATATTCCTACCTGAAGATGTCGCTATCAATGGAAGCTCCAATACTGCTGGTGCAATGGACATAGATTCTACAACGGAAACTAAACCCAAGAAAGTTTTCGAACAGTCCTTTGTCGATGACGAGGACCTTTCGGCCGCATTGACCATTCAGCGACGTGCAGCGCTAAAGAAGCAAAAGGCTTTAAAACCTGAAGAATTGGCGAAGAAGCTGAGGGAAGAAGCTGCTGAAGAAATGAAAGCTGATGAGGAAGAGGCGCCCGGGTTGGTTATCGATGAAACTACAGAGTTCGTTGGAAGCCTCCAGTTACCTGTCCACACGGAACGTCGGCAGCGCGCCACATCAGTCAAGGCTGAAGTTAAATCAGAGCCTAGTACGCCGGGCGCTGATGAGGACGGAGATGTCGCTATGGGTAGTACCGATATTGGCAGAAGTGCGTCGCCTCAAGCGGAAGTCAAGAAGGAAGCGCTTGCCGATATTACATCTACTGGATTGGAAGAGGAGACAACAATTGGAGTGGGCGTCGGAGCTATGTTGTCTATGTTGCGACAGAGGCAATTGGTTGATACCGCTATGGATCCGGAGACCCACCGGAAAATGCAGGAGAAAGAAGCATTCTTAGCAAAACAGCGCGTCGCGAAATCTGAGGCCGAAATGAAAGCCAAGGTCGCGAGAGAACGGGATCGTAAGAGCGGAAAGTTCGATAAGATGTCAGCCCGTGAAAAGGAGGAGTATGCTCGTTATGAGAACAAGCTCAGAGATACACAAGAAGCTAGAGAAGCAGCAGCCCGGTTCAAGGACTACAAGCCGGATGTGAAGATTGAACATAAGGATGAATACGGGCGAACTATGAACCAGAAGGAGGCCTTCAAGTATCTGTCTCATCAGTTCCATGGAAAGGGTTCTGGTAAGCAGAAGACCGAGAAGAAATTGAAGAAGATTGAGGACGACAAGAAGAGAATGGCAGCCAGCAGTTTGAATCCGGAGGGATTGGTCGGCACAATCGCTGATACAGCGAAGAAGTCGAGGACAGCAGGGGTTAGACTTATGTAAATTATTCTACTTTGATAGTTATCGGGCTTTTATCGGAAATTGGAGTTGACAGGTAGCTCAATATCTTTGAGCATATGCGTATTATGCACGCTTTTAGTGTCTACTTATAGTACAATCTATGCTATACGGCTCTGCTGTGTGTATCAAATCACGCCTTAGAATGCTAGTGTGATGCTTTCTTCAAAGTAATTTCAGATGCCCTGTGATTTGGTTAACCACACTCTTGGGAGCTGGTCCGATCCCTAAAACAGTAGCTGAACCAGATGCGATCTGTGTCCTGCCTGCATCCCTGACCACCTTCGCAACCAATCCTAGACTCATAGCCTGTGCCTGTAGTGTCAACAGTTCATCCTCTGAATCCACTTTCAAGGCAATTTTGGCCTGACCAAGATATTCCCAACGTTTGAGTAGAAGCGGTGCATGACGGCTAACAGCCTTGTAGCAGGCGAGAGTAGCGTGGCCGCACTGAGCGGCGATTTTCCCTTTAGTCATTCCGAGGTCAGTTCGTACGCAGAGAACCTAGAAGGAAGTAGTTATAAGGTTAGATATGGATATTATAGCTTGCATAATGCAGGATGCATGAGAAGGTCCCTATGGTGCTTGTTTGAAGTTCCTTGGTAAAGACTAATATATGGATTGTTGTGATCCAATAGTTTTCGCATGAAGATGCGTCGGAACTAGGTGGATTATAAACGGAATAAACCGCGCGACTGCAAGGGGGTTTATAGCACCCTTCTTTTGGTGATAGTGGAAAGCTAGATATTCTTGCAGTAATGGAGAAATGGGCATACCATTTTGCATTCTTCGGTCAAGGCATTTGCACTGAAATGGCTGTAATCGGACTTGATCATAGCATCGCTATCACTGTCTTCATCGTCATCATCATCTTCTTCGTCGGCCTCGGTGGCACTGATGTTCTCGAAGGAGTCCTTTGATGGAGAAGAGGTGATTGGTGACTTTGATTTCGAGGATCCTGATTTTATCAACTGGTCTGGGCCTGACGCCTCAGCTGGGAGGTCCCGTATCTTGTTTGAGGAAGCACCGATGTAGTACCCACCCAGGCCACTGGCGAGGGCGGTGGCGAGGAGTAAGATGAGGAGGGAGGGAGGGAGGTCCATCCGGGCCGTCGCGGTGGATGATGAGAAGGGCATTGGTGAGGGAAGTTTTAAGCTAGTCTCGTGGGATGGTTAGTTGTTAGTGGGGCATCTGATATACCCCAATATATTATCGATATGGATAAGTCAGCACAGAGAGCAGTACAGTCGCCATCTCGGCTCTATACATGAAAACCCTTTATTTCGTTCACTCGTCCCTTGACTCATAGTAAATGTACGATGTTCGATGTGTATAATATACCATCCCCAATCCATGACTAAACCCACGCGAGAATTGGTCTCAATTATCGTCTGGACCCGGGTGAAGGGAATAAACCGGGTTGTTCTTGACTGTCGGCGACTTCCCCCACGTGAGGCTGCTGCTCTGCATATTGCTGTTATACATAGCGCAGCATCCCCAAATACATACACCATGCTAGGAAACTCAAGCGCCCGTCCCTGCCGATTGGACTTCTTTGCTTCTTCGCGCGAAAGCAGGTCACCGTGGTCCGAACGCTAACGGCATCTCTGAAAAATTGAGCTGCTGGGGTCGAAGACGAAAAAAAACAAACGAGCTCCGGTTCTCGCTCAGCAGCTCGCCTTCAACCTCTCTCTAATATAAGACCCCTCGAGGCTTCCTCCTTTTGTGTCTCATCGCTCCTTCTCATCAAATTTGCCCTGATTAAATTGTTTGCCCTGCAGTCTTTATAGCATAGTCACAATGCAGACCGCTGTTCGTTCCGTAGTCCGCGCTTCGGCCCGTCAGAATCTCCTTTCATCCCGAGCCGGAGCTCAGGCTGTTCGGTCCGTGTCCACTTGGTCCAATGTCGTCGAAGGCCCCCCAGTAAGTTATCAGATTGCAAAATTCCTGTTGGCTTTTTTGTTTTTCTTCTGCTTTCCCTCGGTTGGGTCCATGGCCATGGAGCGGCTGTTTGGTGTTCGGTCCGGTTTCACGGGAAATTATTTCTCCACATGCTTTCTGATAACGACGTCGCTAACCTATCATATGGCATATTTCTAGGATGTAAGCATAACCCCGTTGCATTATCGGATCAATTGATAAGGATTCAGTTCTGGGAAATTCATATCTAACCTTAATTTCGTCGCGGTTCGGAATGTAGGCTATTCTAGGTAGGTTGCCATGATGTTTTATCAGATGGTGGGGGTGGGGAAGATAAAGATGCATGATGGCTAACACCCGCTTACAGGTATCACCGAGGCTTTCAAGGCCGACAAGAACCCCAAGAAGGTCAACGTCGGTGAGTTATATACCCCCCATTGACATCTCATAGGCTTAAACTAACCGGTTATTAAGGTGTCGGCGCATACCGTGATGACAGCGGCAAGCCCTATGTCCTCCCATCCGTCCGAGCAGCCGAGAAGAATATCTTCGCGCGCGGAGCCGATAAGGAATACGCAGGCATTACCGGTGTCCCGGCCTTCACCAAGGCTGCTGCCACCCTTGCCTACGGCCCGGAGTCTGCTCCCTTGAAGGACGGTCGTGTCTGCATCACCCAATCCATTTCCGGCACTGGTGCCCTCAGGATTGGTGGTGAATTCTTCGCCAAGTTCTACCCAGGCGAGAAGACTATCTATATTCCTGCCCCATCGTGGCCTAACCACAAGGTCCTGTTCACCAACTCCGGATTGAAGGTCAAGGAGTACAGGTACTATGACAAGACCGGTATCAAGCTTGATGCTGCTGGTATGCTCGAGGATATCAAGAACGCCCCACAGGGTTCCATCATCCTCCTCCACGCTTGCGCCCACAACCCCACTGGTATCGATCCTACCGCAGAGCAATGGGCCGACATCTCCAAGTTGGTCAAGGAGAAGAGCCACTTCGTCTTCTTCGATATGGCTTACCAGGGTTTCGCTTCTGGTGATATCAACAAGGATGCTGCCGCCATGAGACAATTCGTCGCTGACGGACACAATGTTGCCGTTGCTCAGTCTTTCGCTAAGAATATGGGTCTATACGGTGAGAGAGTCGGTGCCTTTTCTTTGGTCACCGAGTCGCCAGCCGAGAAGAAGGCTCTTGATTCCCAGTTGAAGATTCTCATCAGGCCAATGTACAGGTATGGACCTACCTCCCTCTATTTCTCGTGAATATTCATTGGATGCTTGTTAACATGTGTATCTTATTTTTATAGCAACCCACCTATCAACGGTGCTCTCATTGCTAGCGAGATCCTCAACAGCTCTGAGCTGACCAACCAGTGGCTCGGTGAAGTTAAGGGAATGGCTGACCGTATCATCGTCATGCGAGACTCTCTCAAGAGCAACCTTGAGAAGCTTGGTTCCCAAAAGGATTGGTCTCACATCACTTCCCAGGTAAGACTTGCTTGATATATTCACAGTATCTATATTTTGAAAAATCTTAGCTAACTTAGTTTAATAGATCGGCATGTTCACCTACACCGGTCTCACCCCAGAACAAGTCGGCCGTCTCGCTCAGGAATTCTCCATCTACGGAACCAAGGACGGACGTATGTCCGTCTCTGGCTTCAACTCCGGAAACGTCGAATACGTCGCCGAGGCCATCCACAAGGTCACCTCTTCCTAGATAACCCTTTCCTCCTCCTCCTTCATCCCATTCCTTAGATATACAGACTCATTACCATCCTCAATCTTAATATCTGTATAAATTACTAAAAATAAGGACATACACCCATTTCCCTCCCTCTCATACGCGCCCCCATTGTAAATTTTACATAGATTATTTCCGAATAGTCTCATATTTACCGAAAAATCTTTTTGTGGGCCTACAGGCTCGATTCTATTTTTTCCCTTTTTTCTTCATTTTCTAGATATTCCTTAGGTACACCGGATTTTTATATTTTGTGTAGTTATATTTATGGGGGAGAAAAACGAAGAAAAGGATTTTTTACCTTTATACACTCAAGTATCTGTGATCTAGAACATGAGACATTGTGGACTGCAAGGTCGGGGTATACTCTATCGACGTTCAAATATCTGGCTAAAATAAAAAAGACACGCACTTGAAGATCGATATCAAGATATAATCTTCGACACCATGTAAAACAAAAGAATACTCTTACCCCAGCATCACCAATTGCATGGGTCTAAACTCCAAAAGTAAAAACATATGACCTCGACGAGGATCGAACTCGCAATCTTCAGTGGATGACATCCAACCGTAGCTGAATACCGAAAACTGACGCCTTGCCATTAGGCCACAAGGCCGTGGAATATCGTTGTAACTAATATCGGCGCGGTGTCACTGCAGCGTGGAAACAGCGACACTTCAGACGAGGGGTATGTAGTAGACAACGCATTTTCGACTTCAAATTATCCAACACCTGGTCGCAAGGCCATGGGGTTGTTCGACCTGCATAAAGCTGCATGAAAGGATGTCGCTGCTGGTGGGAGGCTGGGCTGATTCGTCCGTCCTATAAATGGTTGGTGGGTCCCAGAATTCAATCTTAATCTAACTCCCGGAAATGTCCTTGAAAAGTCGTATTTCACCCCATCTTTTCGGATGGAGCCTCGAATTCTTTTATCTCTTGAATCGCCAGAATTAAATTTATGATTTGCGGTTAACTATTCACGCCATACCGGGTTTTCTGCGCCTATGGCGGCGGCGGCGATTAGGCAGTTAGACGGGAGGGATCCGAATTATGAGTTTGTTGGAACGCTGGGACAGGGCGTGTCTGGCTCTGTTGCAAGGGTCCGCCGGGTCAGCGATGGAACGGTAAGATACCATTTGTATACCTTTGTGTATCTTCCTAACATTATACACACTGGCTGCGGTACTACCCCCCCTGAGTCAATCCGCTGGATACAGGGAATTAGAAAGAAAAAAAAGAAAATTATAAACAAAGCTGACGAACTTTTCCAGGCAATGGCCTGCAAAGCGATAGACTGTTCAGCCAATCCCCTCTTTGCAACCCTTGCGAGCCGCGAGATATATACTTGGTCTTCATTCTCTGCCTCGGAAAAATATATCGCCAGCTTTGGCCACGATGTAACATGGACCGAAAGGACGAAGACTATGAGGTTATACATGAAGCTTTACGAAGGCGGTGATCTGCAGAGGGTTATTACGGGGTGTAGACACCAGGAATCGCTCATTCATCCGTTTATGGTGGTTTATTGGGCTATGGAGATTGCGAGAGGCTTGAAGGCTTGTCATGATCATGGGATTATTCATAGAGATCTAAAGCCAGCTAATGGTGAGTCGTATTTGGGGGGGGACGTCTCGTTTTACATATTGGAGGAGCACGGTGCATGAGAAGAGATACTATTGCTAACTTAGTTACACATGTAGTTCTTCTAGATATGCCTTACATTTTTAATGAAATGCTTTGGGGGGTCACTAATGGGAGGGTATTAGTAGGTAAGTCGATCTTCAATATATAGTCGTATACAGCCTGCTCAATTGGTGGACAGACTTGGTAGAATTCTTGCATCGTATAGCTCACAATGTCGTTTAATTCGATATAGACGAACTCAAAACACACGGGAAAATATTTTTAGATTGGTTCCAATCCCGATCTCGTTTGCCCTGGTGCCACATATCGGACTTTGGATTCGGAAAATTCACACCCGCAGCGTACATATCTGCAAACCACACCAGGGGTTCACTGGGTACCGTTGGAACCATAGGATACCTCGCACCCGAAATATTAGGCCAAGAACCAAGGTTCTCTATCAAATCAGATGTCTATAGCTTTGGGTGCTTGGTATACAGTCTATGCACCTGCAGGTCACCGCCATCTTTGACCGCAGAAGGGTGGCAAACCCTGGAAATACCCGATACGTATCCGAAAATCTTCAGAGATGTTATTGCACAGTGTATGGATTTCCACCCCGAAAATCGACCGAACAGCCGGGATCTAGCCAATGGGATGGCCGATGCATTTATCGAAATTCAGAGCTACGGCCTTCTAAACACCTTAGCTGAGTTGCTGGAACATTTAAGTCTAGAATCCGATCCTCAATTCACGTTAGCTAGCGTGCCGGATGCACAGCATGAAACCAGTTTTTTACGACTGTTACCAGGCCGGGAGTACCCCGTGGAGACTCGAAAGTTCCTCGACAATCTTCTCCGTCGAGCCGTAGCGGCGGAGAACTGCGAATTAATGACCATGCTAATCGACGCTGGTGCAGACGTTAACGCAAGCGCACTGGAATTCGAGAGCATGGAAGATGACTGGGCCATCGCAAAGACAGGGTTCGTGGGAACTCACTCGTTTAAACCCACAGCTATTGAACCCTCTAG
This sequence comes from Arthrobotrys conoides, assembly GCA_036971725.1. Classification (NCBI taxonomy): domain Eukaryota; kingdom Fungi; phylum Ascomycota; class Orbiliomycetes; order Orbiliales; family Orbiliaceae; genus Arthrobotrys; species Arthrobotrys conoides. The sequence continues at coordinate 568,963 of JAVHJM010000012.1, read as the reverse complement.
GGATTTATCGGCCGCACTGTTAAGCGTGCAATCGAAGTTCCCAATAGTAATTGCCGCTATTATCAACGGCTCGAGCGGGTGCGTGGATCTGTTGCTATCGAAGGGAGCAGCACTGGACGAAAATCAATCTGAAATAACCCCGTTGTCAATCGCGGCATGCTGGGGCCATATAACAATTATCGATCTTCTCGTTCTGAAATGGAAATTGGATATCAACGCTGCGTGTTTCAACCCAAATTATCCTGGACGGATTGATACCCCTATAGTATCAGCCGCTATGGTCGGATGTCAAGAAGCAGTCAGAAGACTGCTCGAACTCGGTGCGTCAGTCGTAATACCGGGACGTCATGCTGGCGAATACCCTCTTCACGCTGTAGTCGGTATCGTTGATACCAACTTTGTTTTCTTTTCCCCGGATGATGTTGAAGGGTGTGCCAGGATGATTTATAACGCCGCTCCACATATACTTCATTTTGTAGATAAAAAGGGACGCACACCTCTTCATTGGGCTGTTAGGGGAGCAAACATCCATGGATCTCGGTTTGTGGAACTTCTTATAGGTTTTGGCGCCAATCCATACACGAAGGATTTGGACGGGCGCGACGCCTACCATGTTCTGGGCGATAGCAAAGAGTTAATAGCGATCGCGGATTCGCACCCTAAAGTCAAGGAAGCATTGGATGGTTATGATTCCAAGATTATGGCTTTGAACTGTCTCGAAGCTGCATTCCGGTCGGCCGTGGATCAGGTTAGTGAAGGATTTTCGATTGTCTAGGTCATTTCGTCGAAAGCTGGCTTCGAAATTTCACCATGGCTCGACCGGTTTCTTGTGCATAGTCCTATACACACTATGTATATAAATATCTAACAATCATGTAATATAACTCATTCTTCCTATAGCTCTTGTAACATCTAAGCGGGCAAAAACCAAGAATATCCAATTAACCAAACAATATAGAACACTGCTCCCTCGAAAACTAGAAACCCATTGACCAAAAAAACTATCGTCGCAATATACAGGCCTTATATGTACCTGAAAAACGACTCTTCACCCTCCCTCGGTGCAACAAAGGCCCTCTTAATAATCGGATCCGCCGCCGAGATCCTAATCCTCTCGGGTGTAGCCGGGGATACCAAACTTAATACATCCTCAACTCCATGATCCTTTCTTGCGGCTTTCAATGCATCTCTAATTGCAAAGAAAACAGAGCTTCCTAAGAATAATGGTGGTCTATTACAAAGATCCCGAGTCAGTCATGAATATACAATGATAAATGGTGATAAAAATGATATGAGAGGAACTTACTCTCCAACTCCTCTGCTTCTTTGGATAGTCTGAAGATTCTTCCATTCGACGTCTTTGAGCATGCTGACGTTGAAAACTTGCGGGATGTCACGGAAACCTGGGATTTTATAAGCTCCGGGGCCTCTGGTGAACATTTGGCCGTTTCGTAGCCATAGCGACTCTTCGGTCGTGAACAACCCTTGGCCTTGAACGAAGGCTCCCTCTACCTGACCACTATATGGTGAATGTATGATTAGTATTATAAACTTGAGTCAGATCAAAGAACAATGAGAACTTACTAATCAATAGCTGGATTAATCGATCTTCCCACATCCATCTTCAAATCAACTTGGTGAACCGTCCAATCTCCAGTCAAAGTATCAATCTCAACCTCAGCCGCCGCAACACCCTGTGTAAAATAAAAGAACATCATTCCAGAGTTATCACCCCATTTGTAACCAATTCTGGGCGTCTTGTAGAACCCATTGGCGGAAAGGTTGACACGGTCAAAGTATGCGGCGTGCGCTAGTTCCTTCATCGTGGCGTTCTCTCCCAACTTTTCTCTATATGGCTTCAACCTTTCGTTAAGTTGTTCACAAGCATTCCAGACGGCATAACCGTTTAGATCGCTGGAGGCGGAAGCGGCGGTACTCGATGTGTTTGCGACTGTGTTTGTCGCTGTTTCACTGATCAAGACGCTTTCCAAGGGTACTCCTAACGCTTGAGCGGCTACCATTGTCATCTTTGTGTGTAGACCTTGACCCATCTCTGTTCCTCCATGGGCAACAAGGATTGAGCCATCATGGTAAATGTGGACCAAAGCACCAGCTTGATTCAAGAACAATGCAGTGAAACTGATACCAAACTTGGTTGGAACCAGTGCAAGTCCCTTCTTCCTCCACTTATGTTCAGCGTTGAATTTGTCGATTGCCTCCCGTCGAGCATCATAGTTAGACTCTTGCTTAACTTGATCCACCATCATAGGAATATGATAGTCTTCCAAGGCTTGGTTGAAGTGTGTCTCATCACCTTCTCTGTAGTAGTTGATTTCTCGGAGTTTGTCGACATCCATGCCTAGGGCATCAGCTACTTCGGACATGTATGTTTCGGCGATGAACATTCCCTGGGGTCCTCCAAACCCTCTGAAGGCCGAGTTTGAAACGGTGTTCGTCTTGCAAATCCTGCCTCTTACATGGACGTTGGGAATATTATAGCACCCGTCGATATGCGATAAAGATCTCTCGAGGACTGCACCGCTAAGATCTTGGGTCCATCCACCATTGTTAAAGACGTCGGCATCAAGGGCTATGATTTTACCATCATTGTTAACACCAACTTTCCATTTCCCGAGGAAAGGATGCCTCTGCCCAGAAGTCATCATATCCTCATCTCGGTTCAGCATATACCGAACCGTTCGTCTAGACTTTTGTGCCGCGAGCGCACAAATTGAGGACAATTGAATCGATCTTGTTTCTTTTCCACCAAAGCCACCACCCAGTCTCTTGACCTTTGCAACAATCCTATTCGCAGATACACCAGTAATCTGAGCCGCATACGCTTGAGTCTCAGTGGGGTTCTGTGTCGACGACCATACCTCCATTTCACCGTCTTCCAGTTTGGGAATTGCAACACAGGCTTGCGTTTCGAGGTAAAAGTGCTCTTGACCACCCATTCGTGCAATACCTTCAACTACACGGTCGGCAGATGCAAGAGCTTCGTCGATTGGCATTCCACGTTGAATGTAACGGTAATGTTCGTAGAAGCTTTCCTTTTCGATGGCTTCTTCAATGGAGAATACCGCTGGTAGTTCTTCATATTCGACTTTAACGGCTCTAGCACCTGCCGCAGCTTGGTTCGCACTCTCTGCGAGGATCATACCGATTGGCTGACCAGCACTGAATACTTCGTCGACGGCGAAGAATACTTCATCGCAGACTGGAGCACCCCACCAGTTTGCCTCCGGGTTGGGAAGGTCGCGATGGTCAACATACATTACTACGCCAGGGAGATCTAGAGCCGCGGATTCATCGACACTGAGTATCTTCGCATGTGCCTTCGTAGACAGCACAAAGCATCCAAAAAGTTCGTTCTTTCGGTGCGGAAGATCATCGGTGTATTGTGCTTCTCCAACGGTTTGCCTCATAGCCGCAACGTGTGGAACACCCTTGCCAAGGACTCTTTGCTCATAAGCAACCGCTGCGTCTTGATCTCGAGTCCCTGTGGATATGTTCCTCACAATCTCCTCGGTAGCTTCGGTATCAACCTCTGCTGTTCCGATTTCAAGCTTATGTAGCGACTCGTGCCAGAATTTATAGAAGAATCCGAAGGCTAATGCTCGTCGGTAGGTGGCCATACCGCCGGGCACTCCGAATTTTAGGTCGAAATCCTCTTCCAGAGACCCCATGGCACCTTCTAAAACTTCTGGATCGCCCCATGTCTTGCCGTTCAAATACTCCATTGTCTTTTTGGCGGCAATAGTGATAGCCGCCATACCGCCGTAAACCAAACTAACGTCCTCGACAACGTTGTCCTCACCAACTCTAACCCTCATCGCAGCATTGACAATAGCAATGTCGTCGTCCTTTCTCTTAGCTTGCTTAAAAGCTTGGAATATTTCTCCTGTTTCTTGTGCAACAGGTACTTTCAAACCGGCAATGATTGCATTCTGGGGCAATGCTGTTGTTCGGTATCCCTTGAAGAACTGAGTCATAGGAATCTCAATTTCTCCTTCCTCTAGAGACATGGCGATCAATGTGGTATTGCTTGCAACAAAGCATGGGTTTAAATCGGAAATCGGACTGGCAGTGGCCAAGTTTCCTGCAGGGGTACCGACGTTCCTAATTTGTCTTCCTGCGAAGTAGTGTAGCTGCTTGAGCATAGCGGCGAATGGCTGCGCTTTCGTGGTACCATAATGTTCGCCCGCAAGTCTGCAGACCATTTCGAGATCTGTAAGAGTGATGTTGGCGCCGATATATACGTGGTCGTCTTCGAATCTGTACTGGCGTAACTCTTGGATGTCCCCGACGAATACCGAAGCGCTATATTGCATCGCCTTGAACTTGATTTCGATCTGAGTCTCTGTGCTTCCTCCAATGATCTTTGCGGATGGTAGAGCATTCTTGATCTCAAGGAGTTGTTGGATTGTAGTGGGTCTGTACCACTTCTTCCGCTTGTTTCCAAACGCTAGAGGTTGGAACTTATGTTTTGTGAGCGAGGGCGGGAAAATTAATTCCTGATCTGGTCTGAACTCTTTGAAACCTGGCGGTGTAAATTTCTTGATTGGTTCTCCATCTTCAACGCCATTTGTATCTTTATTCATGCAACATCCCGCAGGACGTTCTCCAGATCCATTTTGCATACAACAGCCGCCGCCGCCGTTACCGTTGGATGTAGATTTCGCGCAACCATCTACACTGAAAGTTTGCGCTGCATCAAGGATAGGTCGGTATCCAGTACATCTGCAGAGATTACCATCGAATGCTTCTTCGACATCATGGTGGGATGGTTCGGGGTTGTTTCGTAGGAGTGCGTATAGACTCTATATTTTCACAATCCCTCGTTAGTAAATGTTCTATACCGCTATTATAGATAGTAAGATGAATTTGCATACCATAACAATACCGGGTGTACAAAACCCACACTGTGAACCATGCCATTTGGCGATACGTTCTTGTACCGGGTGCGGATTTTTCGAGTTTCCGATCCCCTCGACGGTAATGACATGTTTACCATCGACACTGACTACAGGTGCCAGACATGCATTTACAGAAGCATGGTATATCTTCTTTGTTGTTGGGTTATATTGGGATACGACCTATCATATAGTACGTTTAATGCAATGAGCCTCGAGTTCGTCAAATAAAAGAAGAAAAAGCTTGTATGACGTAGGGAATCAGAGGGAAAACATACAACTGTGCAAGCACCACATCCTCCCTCAGCGCATCCCAACTTTGTCCCTGTGAGTCCAATCCCTCGTAGATACTCTAGTAATGTTATCTCAGGGTCTACAGACTCCAAAGTGACTTTTGACCCGTTGAGGAAGAATACTATGGTATCATCGTATGAACTGGTAACCTCAGCGAGAGACATCGAGACTTTGGGCTCCTCCACAACTGTCGTACCGGGTTCGACAGTGATGCCTGGTGCCATATTTGTTAAACTTCTTCTGGTTTTTACCCTGGCAGGATATGGTCCGAGAGAATCGGAGGTCTGGACCGGGGGTTCTTGAGACGCAAGACCGGGTATCTACGTTTATATGCACGCGAGTTCAAGATCGATCGATCTTAGATCTAGACTGATAAGCTCCGGAGATGTGTTGCGGGTCGTCGAAAAACAACAGTTGGTTCTGGTGGCAGCGTAGATAAGCTACGTAACTTAAGACGAAAGGAATGAAGCTATAATATAACAAGAGTCGACGAGGAATAGGATGGAGATTCGAGATCTGAAGAGATGGAGAGAAAGAAGAATAACAAAGACCAGAAACCAGTAGCTTCGAAATTTCAACAGCGCCCCGAGTTTAAATTTGCGGAGTATTTCAAACACCAGACCTAGTCGACCTTACCTCTTGGTACTTACTATGCAAATGCAGATGCAGATGCAATCGCTTTGTGGGAGCTTGTACCCAGCTAGTGGCCATTAAATTTAATATCAATCGGGAAGGAAGGCAAATCAATGGCGACGTCCGATGATAGCAAGCTGACCCCCAAGGTCTGACATGGCTAGCTCCAGCTCGAAATTCGCCGCTCGGTGATTGGTTTATCGGCTGCTCCCGCCACTTCAGATTCTGGGTACGTTTGGAACTTTTGCAAACTTGGAGCTAGTTCAGGATGGCAGGTCAGAAGCCGGCGAATTTTTAGTCGCCAGACTAGCGAATTTCCCCGTCTTTCGAATTCTGTCATGGACAAGCAGTTGCTGCGCAGTGTGTGCTGCATGCCGTTTCAGAGTAGACATTTAGCATGGGTTAACGTGCACACAGCGCACGAGGTAGCCGGAAAATTCCAACAATTTCAACGAGTAATCAACCACCCATTAATGTACGTACGATTCACATTCTGCAATGACATGGCAGACTCCACAAAGACATTTCCCTATGCGACATCGAGGTATAGGATGATAAGCTGCGTATCCAGGTCCTTGGCCCATTTTAAATATATAACTCCATATAGACTTTCTCAACCAAAAGATCCCGCGAAACAAAATATGGAAACAAATAATATATTCGAAATAATACGATTGAGGGTTTGCAGGTAACCACAGGTAGTAAGATACACATCTATGTAGATTATAGTGGTATTATCCCTGCAATGTTTATGTAGGCGGTTAATATCGGAGATCATCTAAATACATTGAATTTATATTTACAGTAACCAACTTTATTTCCGATTTGATTATATATTAATGTTCTCATTAGAATCATAACATCTAGTCTACGTTATACCTATCTATCTAACAACGTGAACATGGTATGGGTTCCCCGTAGTATTTATGGAATATCTATATACCTACCTTTAAGCAAATTGCAGTGAAACTAATGCTATAACAAGAGCCGATATTATCGCTGTCTTTACACGTTCTGACAGGTTCAGCATCTTCACCAGAGCTATTTATAAGATCTAAAGATCGTATATCCAACTTTACACGACTACGTATACCCAGCCTTTACATTGTATAATGAACGCAATGATAGATCTGTTGAGTTTATAAACTTTGCAAATGAAGATATATAAGATATAGAATCTACGCTGACAATTGATTCGAAACTCTCCAGTGTCGAGACTGCGAAACTATGTGGAGAGTTTATAATCCATAATACAACCCATATTTTGTACTAGGAGTTTATATATAAAGGGATAGGAGTCACTGAACACTTTCATAGTAGCTCCACTGCGGTATCGGAATGATAATCTATATTCTACAAATATTCGGTGATGAGATATCTACTTTCTGGAATTAATAGCAGGATGTATAGAAGCGCTATATCTCAAATTCAACTCCCTTCCTCTTGATATATAAACTCGTAAAAGTCGGCTATTTGGGATAATGCCGTTTTTGGAATATCACGGGTAAGTAATTAATGGATGGATTAATAGGATTACGGTAATAGGGCGCATTGCCTCACCACTGCACACAATGCGTGCACGTGATCGAAAATGTCAAAGTTTGAGGATTACATATCACCAATATTTGTTTCTTTAGCCTGCGCCTGACGAGGTGAATACACTGACAAGACAGACCGCAGTCGAGAGGAAGGGCTCACAAGGGAACATGACATTAATTGATTTATAGATTGGGAATATAGGAACCAAGATTATACCCCCCCACCATAATAGATGATAGAACAGTTGCATCGCTTATATATACTCGAAGTACTTAATAAGGACCCTCTAGACCTCCAATAAATATTCGAAAATATGCGAAAATAGGTGCCACTTCCAGGGCTGGGTGCGAGACAAGTGCCATATCATATTAATATATTTATCAGGAATGCATTAATATTAATGAGTGCTGGGCAGCCTTGGCGGGGTAGCTGTACACATTAGCTACTTAGGATAGTCTTGGTGACATTCAGACACTGGATACCTTATATACTTTATATCAATCCTGTCAAACGCGTTAATTCTGTGTCTACTTTCTCGAATTCTTCACTATCTCACAATTGTATACAGAATAATCCTAAAAAAGAACATCCAATCACCTTCCCTAACCATCACATTAAAATGTCAACTTCTATTAGCCTTGAATCTCGAATCAAAGGCGGTATCGTCGGCGTCGCGGTTGCAGATGCACTTGGTGGACCGTACGTTTTTACCCCCTCACTGATTTGCGTTTTTGGTACAGTTTCTTTCAGGCGATGATTAGATATTGAACTTCATAAAACGTGATAGGGTCGAATTCAAAAGACGGGGAAGTTTCCCTAGAGTAACGGATTTCCAAGAAAACCTTACCTTTGGATTACCAGCCGGGTAGGTGCATGCCCTGCTTTATATATACACGGACGAACCTGCCCGGTGGCTGCAGCTCCCCGCTAAAACCACACACACAACGCATTTCCTGCTGCTTTTCTCGAAGTCGTATACGCCAGCTAAAAGACTTCACGAATGATAACTAACAATTTAATTCCAATTGATTTTAAAAATGTTTATAGAGCATGGACCGATGATACCTCCATGACCCTCTGCCTTGCCAAATCCCTTACAGACACAAAATCCTTCTCCCCAGCCTCCCAACTCCAAAACTACATCGCCTGGTTCCACTCCGGTTACCTCTCATGCACAGGTCACTGCTTCGATATCGGAAATCTCACCCGTTTCACACTATCCTTCTGGAGCGGCCACGTTCCTAACAAACCCGTTTCATCGAAGGCAACTAATAACCTCCCTTCGGACGAGGTAATCGAAAATCTTCAGAAGGAACTTAATAAATCCCATGCTAGGGAGGTATATTGCGGTAACGGCAGTTTGATGCGTACGGTTCCTGTCGGATTGTTTTATTATTCATCTTCTGAAGAGGATATTACCAAATACTCTCACTTGGCGAGTCAACTTACACATCCTCACCATACCAACGGTGAAGCATGTGCTGCATACGACATTCTCGTGGCCTATATCCTATCAACAGGGGAATCGAGTTCCACGACTCCAAGTAAAAAAGCAGTCTTTGAGAAATTCAAGACATTTGAATTCCAAAGTAAAGCTTTGAAGGATAGGTTTGCGATATATAATACACTCGAGGATTTTGAGAATCGTGAGGAGGAATTGATTTCGAGTTCTGGGTATGTGGTACACTCGCTTGAAGCCGCTTTGTGGGCTTTCTTTTCGACGGAGAGTTGGCAGGAAGGGGCACTTAGGGTGGTGAATTTGGGTAAGTCTCTAATATTTTTTGATACCCTGTGGGATTATGGATGTTTGGACATTGGCTAAATTTGTGTACAGGTGATGATGCGGATACTGTCGGTGCTATATACGGCGGTTTGGCTGGTGCATACTACGGACTTGAAGCTATCCCAGAGACGTGGAGGGAGAGGCTGTTGGAGAAGGATTTGGTAAACGAGGTAGCAGAGGGATTGTGGAAGGTCATTGTCGAGCGGGGTGATAATTAAGTTCATGCCGAGTGGTAACACAGATAATAGTCCCAGGGGGGGTTATTGTAGGAAGACAGAGCGTATACAGAAGAGCCATGCAGGGGTATATATATATACTGGCGTAAAACTTAACAGGGGTTTGGGCGGTATATAAGTATTGAGGGTATGGTGACACGAAACAAGAGCCTTTACATATTCTCGCTATGGTAATGCTTATTGGCCATATTGGTAAATGTACCAAAGCAGCCCCCGATACTACTTTCCTCGTTGCCACTACCTAAATATGCTCGGAGGCAAAATATGTAAAACCGTAGTTGGCGTGATTCGATTATTATTGTCTCAGAAAGTAATCTAGTGACTAAGTGGAAAGGCAACCACTTCAATATTGGATATCATAAACCCTTGCTAGCTTCGGCGCAAAAAGCATCTCTACATCCGCAGTCCGGAGGGCTCCGCAAGCTTGATATGAGAGCATAGGAGGGCCCGGTGTAGAGCGGCGAAACCGAGGTATTAAAGGGGACGGATAGTAGGAGTAGTAGTAAACAAGTATGGAGGGTCTCATGGTAGTTAGGGAGTAACAATAGTAAGAAAAGCCGTGGTGGGAGAAAGGAAAGGCAGAATAAGTCATGAGAGGGGAGGAAGGGGAGAATAAAGAGAAATCGAAAGGAAAAGTCGCTGATACCGAATAAGAGATTTTTAAAAGGGAAAAAAAAAGGACCGAATCCCCTGCCTGCCCTCTATCCGAATGATCCAAATTGTTAGAGCATAGCATAACATAGGCTATCCCCTTCGACAAAATTGTAATCCCTACCAAAATAAGTTTTGCCTGTTTTTGAGAAAGAAAAACCTAGCGTGGTCTTGAATCTATTGAGTTGCCTTCGGTTTGGCTTCTGGAGGGTTCGAGTCTTCACCTTCAGAGTCCTCACTGCCGAAAAAGTTTCTTAGCCAGACTTCCGCGGCAGTGTAGTCTTCCTTCATCTTCGGCAGAAGTTTTGTGATTGTTCTCAATGCCTCGTCTTCCTTGATATCCCCGCTGCCCTTTTCGTCCTTGAGGGCACCTAAATGCTGGATTTTCTCGCAGATATCCCTGACTTTGAAGAGCCCTAGGGTTGCCGAAGAACCTTTGAGAAAGTGACCTAGTGAAGAGAGTTGTGGGAGATCCTTTTTTCTTCTAATTATCGTAGTCGGAGCATTAGTAGACGAATTATCGTAAAAAGAAATAGAAGCCGACAATCGTTGTCCTGAGACCGACAGCCTCGGACAGTTGGGAGGGGTAGGCGTTCTACACACATAGAGTCATCCATTTCGTCGAAAGTGGTATTTGCCTGCTCAAAAAAACCGAATACCAGCCCCCGACTGAACTCTCGTTCCGGGTCGCCGTCGTCCATTTCTAATATTTGTTCGAAGGTCTCAACGTCGACATAGTCCGGGGCATCTATTGGAAGATCGAAGGTATCCTATAGATTACGAATTAAATAATGCTCGGGGTTAGGCTATCTAAACGGCAACGAGAAACATTACCTCGTCCGACATCTTGGGTACGGTTTGAGATGTGTAAGGTGATAGGGATCGAGGATGAATGGGTGTGTGGAGGGGTAGCGGGTCAAGTTGAAAGGATGATGATGATGATGTTTTGGGAGGTTCTAGTTTATGGCCGATTAGATTAGATTGTGGGGTTTTTCGGGTTGGATGGTTGTTTTTGGGACGTCGTCAAGTCGGCAATTTAAAGTCGGAAAATCGTCTGATCTCGCAAATCCTGGTGTTAATGGGGCCGAAACGCAGGAAAATAGAGAAAAAAAACTTTTCTATGGAGTAGGATATCGGAATCGTAATAATTAAGGGTTCGGGTGAGAAAAAAAAGCCTTAGCAGGGTAGAAGTAATATTTTGTTAGCTTGGCTACTGGTGCATATTTAAAGTGATTCCCATGGTTTGGTTTGGTTTGGCTGCCGGTGTGGGGTTGAGAGGGGATGGTCTTGGTCTGGCAGGTCATGGCCATGGGGATGGAGAGGGTAGTTGGGTACTAAGTAGTTAGGCCATAGGGTCCCCGCTGAACGGTGCGTCTGAAATAGTATACGGCCGTTATGACATAACATAGCCCGAGAATCACACCAAACGACACACCGGCTAAACCACAACCTCGACGGGCCAGCGACAAGGCGAAAAAGGTAATGGAGAGCGTGAGCGATGGCCGATGACTAGACTTACGAGGAAGCTCGAAACTCGGATAGCTGAGCAAGAGACCTTGTGGACGACGGGAGAACTCGAACCTGAGTTTGGCGGTGGAGAGAGCAGGTAACGGTAGTGGTATGACTTTTCCGGTTGACCAGCCTGCGTTAACGTTTGGGGGGAAACGAGTGGATGGACGGATGGTGGTAAAGGTAGTAAAGGTAGCAAAGGTAAGTCAGGCAAGGTGGTGTGCCCCTCTCAATCTGAAGTGCGCATGAAACAAACGAGTTAGCTCCGGCACCAAACCAGATGATGACGTTACGGAGACTTGTGCAGGCAATAAGTCAAAATATTAATCGGGGACGGAATATCCACAGCAGGTAAGATACAGTTAACCCACAAACCTCGTGAATTCGGACCCGGTGCGGGAGAGCGGCTATGTCTGAAGGCAGTATAGTACGTATGGGATATATGGACTGACGACCAAGGAATATATCACAATAGGAACCTGCGCGAAGTAAAAATAAAATAGGGACCTGCAAAACACCAACAATAGAAGCCAGGAAGTCGTCCAGAAGCTTCAAAAGAAGGGCAGATCGGGATATAATATGGGAACTGATCGGATCAGAGAAATGGAAAAGAGGGGCCTCCACCGCACTGAGGCTACTTAGCTTCCTACCTACTCAGCCGGGCCCAATCGAACTAAGGAACCGGCAAACCGTTCGAGCAAATGCGGAAGAATCCTCACAAAAAAGTTGGCAGTAGCCCCAGTAGCCCATGCAAGGGAAAACAAAGGTAAGCAGGAAACGGCACAGCACGGACCTAACTAACGAACAACCTCTCTGGCTTTTTTGCTTGCACCTCTTCGAAGCAAGCAGGTCGCTCCCCTTTTTGCTTTTATCTCCGCCCTTCTGACTAGTTACCCTGCAGCCGGGTTTTCGATCGTTTTTATACTACTTTGTTTTGATAGAAAGCGCTGGTATACCCACAAAGTGGGAGAAAGTGGGCCGAGTCGGTGGAGTGTTCGTGTGGGCGTTGAAAACAATGAAAACGATCTTAAAAGAGCTGGTCCCGGTAGTTACTTAAGAAGTATGTACCAGGCACCAGTATCGTATCGTATCTTATCCTTTCTATCGTTGGATCGAGAGACCAAGTGCAGGCGGGGCGGCTAAATCACGCATACTCTCCTAATTATGCATTGCTGATTTAGAATCAGATGGAATAAGATGCGAATCTGGGAAAGCACAGACCTCAATTTAATATGTCAAGATCGAAAGCCTGCTTGAATATTTATCTTCCGACAGTATTATTATATACTCACCAATAGTATATATAGATCAGGTGTCGAGACATACGATTGTTACGCCATCATTCCGAATTCTAATCCTTTCATGACACCAATTCGCAGCCGACGTCGTCATCCAACACCACGCAGTATAAACCTTACCTTTTTCCAAACTTTCGATAACTTCTAAAAAGAATTCTAGAACAAACTCTCCTCCCACCCAACCCGGCTTTATCTGTCTCAAACGGTGCCACCAGACCCTGAACTGAACATTCTTTGCTCTTTTCACTTTTCCCAAGGGCTATCGTAGCCGACGAGCGGCGCCACTAACGGTGACAGAGTCCTGCTCGAAAGGTTGAGAAAGTGACCTGGGATGGGAGTGTGACACGAATATGGCACATGGATGTTGAGATATTTCGAGTTTCTGATTCAAAATGCGAATCTAGAATCTTTGCCCCGCAGGCGGCAGGGCGAATCCCTAGCCTATAGTATCTGTGTATTAGGGACCCTCCTGGGTATTATATCTTTCTTCCTCATTGTTGAAATCGCAAAGGTCACGCATGAGGAAGGAAGGAAGCTATAGACGAGACTAAAACTGAAAGGAAACGAACGGGTAGCGGATTTATGTCCCATCGAATCATATATCACATTTGCTATAACTGTATCGGGAACAACCGGTAGAGCTACAGGACGGGGAAGACTGACAGATATCCGTCCTCTCAGCATTACTTAAGAAGTAACTACCAGATATCCGTTGTCACTTTTTTCCTGGCGCTTATAGCGAGAAGAAAATGTCCGTCTGGATATCGCTCCAACTGCAGCAAGCATTTCACCTGCGATCTACGCTTGGGACTCCACTTGAAGTGGAAATATTCCTGCATCGAATCGAGCGCTTCAAGAATGGATAATGTACTTCGTATATATATGTGTAGGCTCACGCTTTGCTCATCCGAAACTTTTTTTTTTTTTTTTTTTTTTTTTTTTTTCTTTCGCACTTTCTCCAATCGGGCGGTGGGAGGGCATGCTCCATGATGTTCTGGGCCCTGCCAGAGCTGTGCCGTCCCGAGTTCTGACCTGCGCTGTGACATCATCGGTGTTAGGACAGATGTGGAGCTCGCCCTTTCCTTCAGACCAACCTTGTCCCTCATCCACAAGGAAAACCCCCCAAACAGCCCACAACGCAGAAATCCAATATTAATAGCCTCTATGGAGAAGGCAGTCGATAAAGTACTTTTACGCACTAGGAATGTACACTTTGACTTCAGTTTAGGAGGTATTTGGATCAATTTAGAGTTGCCGTTATAAGTACTTAAGTAACCGTGTGTCAACGTGTTCGGGAAGAATTGGTTCGACAACGTTGTAATTCACTTGGCCTTATGAGCTTTCGGGGTTGTTCGGTCCTTAAAATTTGGGGGCGTCAAGGGTCCGGGATTACTAAGTAGCTAAGGATTAAGCTTAAGCTTGTATCACAACTTTACTGTTGCATGTTAATCAACGTTGTGCGATCTAACAGATACATTAGTTACGAACGTATGCACGAAATGAGCATATGAGGCATTCGATTCGGTAAGCTGTGCATGCTATGCAGGCAGATTCTCGAGTTTTGGGCCAATAAATTTAGTAAACCCGAAATAGTCATTGCTTGTACTCACTTGCGCAATTGCCCATACAAATGAGTTAACAGGGTCGAGTCGCATAGTACAGTTGAATTCATAACTCCAGAGCTGTAACTGTGTTAGTCGTTATAAATATAAACTATTTCGAAGTTGCATGGGGCTTATGTACATGTTACTACAATATGTTCCGAACTATATATAGGTAGGTATACATTGCTACCCATTTAATCTTTGTCTCCATTTTACTGGTTTAACACGATATTACTCTTATTGGGGAACTTAATAGTTTTGAGGTCCACCCCATTCCCATGGCCTTCCCGGACGGAAGCGATCTTTGCTATGGGAGGCTGAAGGTACCGGTTCTGGACCCTTAGCTGGGATATCCCTTCGGGGCAATTTATTGTTCTTAGGTGCGGTTGGGGCGGTATACTGAGTGGGTCCTCGAGTACCCAGAGAATTGGACGCTATTCCTAAACCCCCATCCATAAAAATAGCATCGGCGTTTCTACTTAGTCTCGGTGGTTCTGGCGGGGATGGCGGGTCCCTCCTATATGAAACCCGGCGGGCCGGCTGGTATTCTTGCAATTCCGCCGCTTTTGATTTCTGCATCTTAGTCGAATTCGAATTCTGCACTCGGGTGGAGACATCTACAGTTGCGAAATTCTGTTTAGCTTTCTAGGGAAGATAGGGACTCGGAGTAACGAAAATAGAGTCGAGAGGTTGTTCAATACCTAAATCGCGGCGCTTCCTTTCTAAAACTGGCCGGGGAGATCTCTCGCGATCACGATCGCGAGTCTTTCCGTGGTGTCTGACCGGATTATTTCGAGGTTGTGTCTTCGTACCAGGCTTCTGGCGAGTCGGTTTCAGTTTATCTTCTCGCTGCTTTATATCGTCAAGCCCGAGCGCGATACTAATAGCGTCCGAACGCGGTGGCATTTGATTTACGAGAGAAATAGTGTCGACATCGTCACCTGTTCCTTCGTCCTTGAGGTTATCGTTCTCACATTGAAGGCGATATACTGTTTCCGATAGCTCTGTGATATCCACATCATTCGCTGCTATCTTTTTCTTCAATTTTTTTATGTCGTTCTGTAATTTTTCCTTCTCCTTTTCGAGCGTGTCTTTTTCAAGTTTCGAGTCCTCTGAAGTACCTCCGCTACCTCCTGCGCTCGCGATATATGCATTCTGGACGGTTGATTCTCCCGTGGAAATGATTCGTCGTAAGTCCTCGATGCCTCCTTGAAGTCTTCTCAACTCTCTCCAAATCCATTCTGCTCTCCGACCTTCTGCCATCGTCATTTGATTCATGGACTTGATTGACTGGCTTGTTTCTTGGAATCTTTCAATGACTGGTTTCCATTTCGTTCTCTGAGCATCTATCTCCTTGTAAATTTGCACAGTGCTTTCCAGTTCTTGGGAGAGTTCCGACCATGTTTGTGAGCTTGAACTGCTCCCGGGCTATTCGAAAGACTCCAATCAGTCTCCAAACCATCATAATTCCTTATAAAGCACATAAACTTACACCCTCACCAACCCTTTCAATCCCAAACCAAAAACATATATCAATTTGAATACCCTCAATCGGTACTTCCCAAGGTGGATCATTTAACAAAAACTCAACCGTCTTTTCCACACCATTCGTACCCATATTCTGCGGTTCGCTACCACTCCATAACCTCAACCGATACTTTGGAATACTTTTAGATTTGGGTTTTTTGGAATTATTATTCGAAGGACTCCAAGATACAGAAACGAGACTGTTGTTTATCTCATATTTGAATGCCCATACACCTTCTGGTACTGATAATGTCGCCTCGACGCTACCTGCAGCTAGTTGGTGAAGGGGTGCGATTCTGATGAAGGTTCCGAGGGTGAAGGTCTGTTTGAATAGTTAGACGACTGGGGTTGAGATAGAATAGTTTTGTGGGGGAGGGGAGGTATCTTACGGCCATTTCTTCTGGGATATGAGTTTCGTCGACATGTGTATTTCTCTCGCTTTGGATGGTCTTGTCTCGGCGCTTAACTTAATTATGATATCGTGGATCTGAATTGGATATTTGAAACAAGCTTGAATCACAACCACGTGCACGGTGCAAATGCAACTGAAACAGTCTCCAAAGCAATTAATACCTATATAATCATGTTAAAATAGAAGAAATTCGAGGGAATTTCGATCGAGAGGTATAAGTTTAAGACAAGATGGTACGAGCGAGGTCCAATGTTTTGAATGGGTTAAAATTGGGATTAGACATATGATCAAATTTAAATTCGTGAAGCCTTGTGTCATTGTGGAGAAGGGGCGCGTTGGTTTTCAGCCCATCCTTGGATCACTCGATTGTACTGGTACCTGAGACTTAATGTCGATAGTATGGAAGTATAAGTACCTAAACACCCCGGATAATCTTCAAAATGTGTTGGTCCTCTTGAGCTCGAGCGTGCTAAGATAGAATTATGTAGGGCGTCAGGCCAGGTTAATAGGCTAGTGCTATTTTGAGGGTCTAGCTTAAGCTTTACATTGTCAACTTATACATATAGGTACTACATAGACGGGTGCATGGATTTATCCCAGAGCAAATCCTTTTGGAAAGTGAATAAGACCTTGATTAAATTACTAGGCTAAGTCGCTAGGATTGGCTATAGACGAAGTTGCCAGCTCGTCTGAACGAACCATGGTCGATTAATTAAGAAAGTCGAAGCCCTTAATATTAAATTAATGCTTAGGTCGAGTCTACAATGAACGTTGCATTGGCTGAATTCTCGAACGCTCACTTGACTACTAGTCTGGCTAGGTCTTGGATACCTCAAGCGCCGTCTGAAGGAATATGTCTCCATACACCCCCACATCCTATACGCCACTAAAGGGTCTTCAGATAAAACAACCGCCGCAGACTCTCCCTCTCTTTGGTTATGGACCTGCCAGTTTGTTTTACTTTGACTGTGAGACAGTACTCTATCAGGATCCCGGCCCCTCACTACCTGTTGTGGATTCTAGCGCTGTCCCGGAGTCGACAACTGAGGGAAACGACCATCAGCTTCAAAATCAGGATGAGCCTCCTAAAACAATTGAAGTTTGTGCAAATTTATCCCGAACTTGGGGTAGAACATGGGGCCACTGGGTGAAAACAAACTTAAAGGAATTCGGCGATAACAAAATTCCTTTCTTAAACCGTGTGGCCCGCATATGTATCGAAACTCGAATTCTCAAATGTGAGAATCCAGATTGTCAGAAGAACCGCCAAAGCTTACACAAAGTGGTTCCGGTGTCTCCTTGGGAGAATTTTCGAGATTGGATTATGACGGTTATTTCTTGTCAAATGTCTGTTTCGCATGAGGAGAGGGACGGTTTACCTTCCGACTCAAAGTTTTTCCATCTGGCGGCTTCAATCACAATTCTCAACGGGCTTCTTGAAGAATATAAACGTGAGGGTACTTTCTATGATGGTGTTTTCTTGAGAGATGACGAAGGTGGACTTCGAGCAACCGATCCGTTCGCAGTCTGTGAAATAATATATTGGGCTACCAGGGTACAAAGAGATTTTGGAACCTTAGATTATTCGGAAGGAATATGGTCTCCGCACTTCTTACCTTTGAATGTCTACGGTAGAGCCGTGAAAATCGCCACGTCCGAAGCGAATGATCTGGGGATATGTCCGAATCGTCTATGGAACTTGCGAAATGCGACTGAAAGAGGAGAAGTGGATTTCCCGGCTCTAATGGAACTTGTTAAAGCTAATCCACTTCTTTCACACAAGGGACACGAAGACTGTTTAACAAATTCTTGTACCCTTACTACACTTGATTCTACAAGAGTTCGCCAGTTACACAAGTGTGAACCAGTGGATACCTCTAGGTCCTTAAACATAGTTCTACAGCCCCAACCAGGGATTGGCGCAGACGGTTCGACTTGCGATTCTAAGATGCTATTCGACCCTGCAATTCTTAATAAAGCTGCCGAAAATCCTATATTTTGGACTGTTTGGTCGATACACCAGCCTCCTCAGCTTCTCCAAATGGGAAGAAAATACGCAGCAATATCACATGTATGGTCAGATGGCACAGGTATCGGACTAGGTACAGTTGGAGAAGTTAATTCCTGCCTTTTCGAATACTTCGCTGGTTGTATTCGAGATGTTAGCCCGGATATCGAAGGTATATGGTGGGATACCATATCCATTCCCACAGAACCAATAGCAAGAAGAAAGGCCATCAATGAGATGCATAACTATTATGCAAATGCGGAATGTACGATTCTTCACGACACATATCTGGCTGAATTCGAGTGGAAGGATGATGGAAGTCCTTGTCTTGCTATCGTTCTCTCTTCTTGGTTTACTCGTGGATGGACGGCTCTCGAATTCATTATGTCCAAGAATATAAAGGTAATATTTAAGGATCCTAAAACGGGTGGTCGTATCATCAAGGATCTCGACAAAGATGTGCTCGCACAAGAAGCCTGTCGAACGTCTACGGGACATTTGATTGCATCTTCGATCTTGAAACGGTTGCGCAGCCCAATCCATTCGATACATGATTTATTATCAGTACTAAAACCAAGAAGCACTTCTTGGGCTCGCGATAAAATGATCATTGCGGCTTTACTCGCCAATATCGAAATTCAAGCCGGCGACACTCCACAAGTTCTTACTAAACGAGTACTTTCAAAATTTGGACGAATTGATGGCTTAGCCCTTATGCATGACCAACCGACCATAGCAGAGACTGGAGGATGGTCCTGGTGTCCCCAATCGCTATACGACATGCCAGTCGGAGAACTGGACGACCATGGGGAGGAATTCAAAATTGAAAATGATGGATCCGTAGATGGTAGATGGTACTGCCGTCGTGTCGATCGGGAGGATACCTTCAATGGGATAATTCCTGCATCTTCTCATCCTCAAGTGATATTCAAGGTTCAAAATGCTCTTAAGGATTGGCAGAACTGTGGTTTATTGAGAAAACATTCTTCTGACAAAGGGCCCTGTTTGCTGGTGGAGCTGCCCAAAATGGGTTTACATGGAATTAACACCGCAGAGGAGGGACAGTCGATATTCCCCAGGTCTGCGGGTGGTAATATTACATGGGATAAGCCGAGTCCAAGAGAAGCTACACAGTCGGAGCGTGCGCTACTAGATATCACAAGATCCGAGTGCGGCTACATAGGTACAGTTCATGTATATGAACTTGGCCGGCTGCCAAATGGGAAATCTGCCAATCCAAATCGTTCCAGCTACATTGCAGGAATGTATAGAATCTTCCACGGCGGCTCCTACTACCACCCAGATGAACCAGGGAGACTTGGAAATCACAGTCTACAAGGTTCTAACGATAACTTCGCCTGGTTACATCGAAAAGTTTGGATCGGTAACCAAACGGACGCCGGAACCCTCTTGGTTCCTCGGTATGATCGAATAGCCGGGAAGACAGTCCTTCAAATCGTCAGATCAGTCAAAAAGGTCCAGTCTTTCTCCAACTATTCTTCGAATTCACCGTTCAGTGCTGGCTTCTTTACACTACCAGATCAAATCCCCCCTCCGAGTTGGCAACTAGATACAGAATCGTTCATGACAGCTAGCGATAAAGATAATGGGGTTTTCAGATATAAGGCGAAGGAGATGATATTTCGTCGTATCAAACCAAACCCGCTGTGGCCACCTATAGAAATACCTTCAAAAGATAGGACAATAGTCGATTGGAGGCATACGATCGGACCTGAGGACGGTGGTGACTATAGTAAAGATTTATTCCAAGTTTTTGATGAAGAAAAACTATATACATATGCGGCGTTGGATAAAGGGTTACTTGTGCCAACGGAAGATAAGCCGTATCAAGGGATATGGATCTCTCAGGGTAGTGCTGGGCTGCGTATGTTATTCACCTCTGAGTTTTTTAAATTTAAATCATCGAACTGAGATAATAACGCTCTTTGTTAACTTCTGGGGCAATCGATAGTCTTTGGCATGGGAGATGTTCATTTCCATTTTGTGCTTTTTATCCAACAAGATGAAACCCATCTATCCGCCCTGTCCCTTAGTGGAGACCAGTTCATACGTCGAGGCGAGGTTATATTTCAGACGAATAATCTTCCTCGACCTGGAGAATCCGAGCTTGGGGATAAACCCCACACGATTGACGCGCACCCCCCGCGAGGTAGGCACGAATATCCTCCGTCAAGCTTCCCTTCCTTACCATCTTAAGTTTAACAATGACTGTCAATTTAGATCACCAGCAAGATGGCAATTACCTCATAAAACTATATCTTCGTGGTAAGGATGAAATTATAGCAGAAAATTTGCGTAAGGTGGAGGTTTACAAGACTCAGATGATGTTTACACGGTTGCCTTCAAATTTGCTGTTTGATTTGATGGAGAAAGATGCTTTTGAGGAATCTGCTGTGGCTCGAAGGGGACTGGGTGCTCTCTCTAAGATGTTGAATCAACGATAGATCTTAGTTCCACAGGCCTGGAAGGTCCTATATACTGGTCCAGGTTTTGCGTTTATCCTGTTGGGGTTTAGATCCCTTCTTCTCTATAAGCGCTTACTCTTTCTACTCGTATACTTGTGCATATTGAAACGTCTTCGTCGAATGTAACGCTTCCGTAATCAGATGAATTGGTGTTACATAAGTAACATCCGGCACCCCTTCTCTAAAACCCGCACCACCAGTAATTATCCCACTAATCCTGCCGTAGGCATCGGCGACACATGCCCCGGAATCACCCTTACTTGAAAACACAGGAGACGTGTTCACGTCACTCCTTGCGGTGATTCCAATCACCCCCCATTCACGAGATTTGATTTCTCTACCCTCCCATATTCTGCGCGTGTATAAAGACAGACGGGAACCCTTCCCGAAAGTGATACCGGAGCCGGGGCCATGTTTGGACATGCTCTTGTCGCCGTTGAGATCCTTCATGGAAGGTAGCCTCGAGACCCATGGAAGGATTGTTAGCCCCCGCCATTGGTGTTTGGCCGCGGAGCCGAACAAGTCTGTCTTCAGGAATTTTAAACGACATGGCGATTGTCGGATCTGCGTAAACCATCTCGTTGATTTCGTCGTCAGTTGGTTCATCACCAAATTGGATAACGTTCCCGAGGAAATTGTGCTCGTCTAGTATCCCGGACCCTATCTTGGT
This sequence comes from Arthrobotrys conoides, assembly GCA_036971725.1. Classification (NCBI taxonomy): domain Eukaryota; kingdom Fungi; phylum Ascomycota; class Orbiliomycetes; order Orbiliales; family Orbiliaceae; genus Arthrobotrys; species Arthrobotrys conoides. The sequence continues at coordinate 547,397 of JAVHJM010000012.1, read as the reverse complement.
GACAGCTAGGTCCGGCGTAGTGCGGCCTAGCTCAGTAGAAAATATTATTGGTGGAGCCCAAACGAGCTCCCTGAGAACCCGAGTCTCCACATCGCCCACTGAGAGCTAATGTGTTTGTGAAGATCATTGAGCCTAGCTACCTTGCGTAACATGGGTGGTAGGTCCTCCCTATCATCGGGAGTGGCCGTCCCATCTTCTATGGCGTTTTTTATTCTCGAAATCCCCTCATCGAGAATTCCAATACGAGAAGCCATCCTGTCGACAATCGACTGTAAACGGGCGTTGCTTCCAATCCGGACTATCTCCCTTTTGGGCTGGCCCTTATTGGTTCTGATATATTCAACCTTGCTTTCTTCAAAACTTTCAACTAGGACCACATGGCGAGCGGTAACAAGATATATATTCTTATCATCGTCGCCCAACGTCAAGAAAAACCCACCAGACCCGACCTCATTTGGTGTCTCTTTGGCGCAAATAGGGAACCCTAGAGTTGCAGTGAAAGGGTCTTTTTCCTCTCGGAGCTTATCCCGTGCTGTGAAAAGGTCGATGAACCGAACACCACAACCGCCGGATTTTGTGGCAACTAAAGAGCGCATTTCTACAAAGCAATCTGCGACTCCATTCGTATTAAGGATCTCCTGACATTTCCGGGCTGTTCTTGCAGCCTTATTATAGTTGAGAGTGCCCGGTTCTACCCCAACACAGACAATTGCCGGGCCTAAGAACTGGTCTTTTGCCTCTGGGATATGAACTACTTCGAGACTCGTCCAGTTTATCTCGCTTTCCGTAAGAACGTCTAAGATGGCATCCGAAATACCAGAATCCCACATACTGGCAATCGGATGCCTTCCGCTAACCACGTGAATGGTTTTGGAAACCGGGTAAGGGAAGAATTCGATTGGGCTGATAGGAGGTTGAGGTTTAGTCGTCGCCAAAAGAGGCGGTTTTGACGGAAGTCCATGATAATAGTTTATCGCAAAGTGGGCACTTGGGACAGCAAATTCACCTAAGGAGTCGCTTTCATCGTCGTTTGGGCTTATGTCGTCTATGGAAGCCATGATATCTTGTTGTTTCGGAGAGTTGAGGTCCCCACCTGGAGGTGGCTCCGCCAGATAATTCGAATCTCTTGACTTTCAAAGGTCGACATCATTCTGTCCGGATATCGTTTCTTCGGGGTCACATGAGAGGTTATCACTCTCGAGCTCGCGTGAGGGTAGTTATCTTTGTTTTTGCTACGAGAAGGTAAGTCTCGTGCAGCACGCGGTATGTTTGAATGTAGAAAAGAACTCTATACATACACATAATATTCATTTGTTAATTTAGTACCGGAATCGACGATTCGAAAGCGACGGGAGAACTTACAGGAGCGTCAAGCAAGCGGTACGGTCCGGCCTAGCCGTTTTTAGGAATGATGATAAAAAATCGTTAGATTATAGACGATGATATGAAAACTGAACTGAGGGCCCAGTAGGAGGTAGTCTTGTCTCTTAATTAGACCTTCTGTGTGTTGTGTTGCATAGGAATATACGTATAATTTTGGTGCGTTTTTCTGATCACTTCCTAACTAGGTAATTTTAGATCGGAAAGAGATTCGGACGCAGATCTTCTATACCGCATGTGGTTTAGTGTGTGCCATAATCCAACGTTGCAACACACAAGCCAATGTGCCCTGGTCTTGTCTCGTCGCTAGACTCCTCAAAGGAGTTTGGTGACGAGACAACTCTCTAGGGTGCTCTAAGTGATAAATCTATACAAAAATCTAGCCTGGTCTCGAGGCCACCAGCCCAAGGGCGCCTCGTCTCGAGGCTAAGCAAAAACCGCCCCTAATATATCTATTTTACGGTAGCTGCATGACTATATGTTCGCAGCTAGGTTTCCTCCCAGCGCTTAAATTTTCAATGTCTAACGTATAACTTCTATCTCTGTGATTATTTCTTCATAGTGATCTGTCAACAGCTATTCCCTGAGGCCGATATTTACATTTGGGCATCTAGATACCTCCGGACATCTGGATATCCTCGTCGTGAGCACAGACCTCCAGCCTCCAGCTACTCTTAAATTTTATGGTGGTATCCGAGAGGATTCACGGAGTAGCAAAGATGTTTATAGTGTCGCAATTGGATTGAAGTTGAAAAGGCTTTGAAAAGAGGGCCTCCCAACAGTTATCTTTTGCATATGGATTCTAGAGAATTCTGAAAATGTCATCGATTGATAGCCGGGTCTATTTTCTGGTATTATATGATTATTATACATCTCCTCTAAAGCTGTTGGAAGAGTAGGTTGCGCTGAAGCTAATTGTTTTAGTAGACTTTCTAGTATATTTTGTATATTTCGCTCGTCCTTTCCCCTGAAATTGCAGTAGATACCAAGTACCTAATAGGTATATGCAAATCAAATATCTAGAGCTGAATCCGAAAGCCGAGAAACCAAGTCTCTAACGACGATTGATGTAACAGTTGAGCTGTCGTTCCGGCTCCGGGAATGCCTGGGCAGAATAATATCTGATTGCATGCATTCCACCAATACTGGTACTCGGTAAAATTGAAAAGCCATTTTCTAGTTCCTTGTTGATGTTGATTTAGGTAGTCAGTTTGTAATTGTTGATTTCTGTGGTCGGTTGTTGTGAGCCATTCAAGGACTTCAAAATTATCTTTTCTACCAAATCTAGACCCAACGAGATCAATCTAGACTGCTGGTCTTGTTCCCATTCGACCTCTGCTTCGATCCTTTCAACTAATATACAATTAGAAACTAGTATAGTATATTAAGGATCCATGTTTTAATGAACGCTGATAAAAAGACTAGACGTACCACTCTGAACAGCATCTTTCACTGGATCCACTCCTTCGACATCACTAGCTGGTACATAATCCAAAAGCTCCTTTGCAAACGCCGCAGCCACAGCTGCGGCATGTTCTTGCCAGCCTTTATTCTTATGCGAATCCGCATAGTGGCATATGCCTCGAATAACAATGCAAGGAAAGTTGTGCAAGAGCCCCGCTGCCTCTACCTCGACGCAGAGAACTTCGCCACCAAAATCCTTGTTTAGTCTGTCTCGGAAATTGGCATCTTTGATAACCTGGTTTCCCGATGCGATTAGGCCGTAGTGAACCTGCATGTCCCTAGGCTTTCTTTTCAAAATCTTCGATTTATCGCAATTCTGGCAGTTCTCTTCATCTTCCTCATCTTCTTCCCCTCCCCCACCCTCTTCTTTCTTCACATAACTGGCACTTTCATCTCCATTACTCCCATGTGCCTCTTCGCATAGACCCGTAGAAGACTTATCTACATGGCAGTAGCTTGATCTGAACAAAATATCTTCCATGGACTCAGATCTACGATATCTCCTAAGTCGAGGGAACTTTGCGATCATTTGGTCTATATATTCGGGTATTCTAGAGCCGCCTAGCTCCATCTCCGTCTCCAGTCTGCTTAAAGCTGTTAAGAGGTAGTTCGGTGGGTTGTTTAAAGCCCCAGTCCTCTTAAACCCGTCTTTCGTCGCATCACCAAGGTCCCATTGAACTACACCTGGATATTGACCAGTAGGCGTGCCGACCACCACATCCCCAAGTCTAATTTTGCCTTTGTTCGGAATACCGCCGCCGATACCAACCATAAGACTAAACTTGACACTGGGGAAACTACGAATCATATTCATAGCGACGCTGGCAGCGGAGATGATGCCAACCTTGCCTTTGGGTAGACAAGCTATCACAATGTTATGTAATCCGATAGACCCTAAGGCGTAAGAATTATCGTCCTTGGACTTCGGGGGATTTGGAAGATTTTCGTGTCTTTCATCCAGCATCGCTATAGCCGCTGCCTGTTCCTTTGGGAGCGCACAAACCCATCCCACGGTGTAGTCATTGTGAGATTTTCGAGGTCTAGGAGCTTGACGCGCCGCTATCGAGGGCCCATCAGAATTTTGACCCCTTGTAAGCATTTTCGTTTCGGCCATCTTTCGATTCTATTATATAAGCTATCGTGATATGTATTCTTTTTGGGGGGCCTTTATTAGCTTTATTGATGTGTATGTCGTATCTAGCACAGAATTGAACGATTATCGATACTCCATAACAATAGCTTCTCGAGTAGGGGGGTATGGAAGACAGAAGTTATTTCTCAAACCGCTTGATATACCCCGCTCCATCTTTGCCTCTGCGCTGCATAATATTGGCAGGATCCCTTGCCCTTGCACCCGCGATATCGAATCAAGCGCTGCGTTTGCTCCTGAACGTGTTGACCAAAAATTGACAGCTTGACGAACTCGTGCTTTTTGTAACCACTCAACATTAATGTTACTTAGGTAAGTAATTTCTATAGGCAAGATGTAAGTAAAGGGTTATTTCAGTACGTGCCTGCTAGCCAGTTCCTGAATAATCCACGTGGGAGGTTGATCCCAGGCTAGACGTTTGGCACCCGTCCAACTTTTTGTACGGTGCAGGTGTGGTTTTTGGAGTTGGTTTGCTGGGAGATCTTCCCAACGACGTAATTAATTTTCCAGAAGCTCGGCTCCACAATGCAAGGTCGACGTACCCCTGGTGATTCTGATATCAAAGATCTTCAACGGGGGAAACCTTGGAAGTGGGCTTGAAATGTGGCTCTTGGGATGTGACGATGTCATTTACTGGGGCTTGTGGGATTATTGCATACAATCATGATAGAATTAATGAGTACTTATATATTTGTATCTGCACCCAGTGAGTGATGTGAACTTCCTCAGGCCAGTTATAGAATATTAGTATATCATCAGGTATCTCTCTAGCTCGCTACAATCAATACTTCCTATTAACTCGATATCTTTTCTATTAAGCATTCTCTGCATATTTTTATACCTTTTCTAGTGCAGCGCACTGGAATCGATACCCACTTGCTTGAGACTACAAATTCTATGCGCCATCCCAGACCTACGAAGTACTTAAGTGCTTAATTACCAAAACAGTGTCGAAAAATATAAAAATTAGATAAAATGCATACCTTCAGCTTGCTTGCGGTTTTCTTGTCCCTCGTCTCTTTCATCCATGCACAAGAGGCCGACAAATCTTATACCTCTGATAAAACCTTCAAAGAGGAAGTCTTGAATGTCACGAACAGTAAGATCCAACACATATGTTCCAACATATCGCCATGCACCATATACTAACACCCTAATCATCCGAACAGCATACAGAGATTGGTATAATGCTACGGCATTAACTTGGAATGACACTCTTGCAGAAGCTGCAGAGGATGCTGTCGAAGATTGTATATTTGAACACTCGGTGTGTAGAAAAATAGCTGTACCTGCTTTATATTTTCGAGGGCATGAACATTACTGATAGATATCAATTGGGATATAGGGTCAAGGTTATGGTGAAAACTTAGCTGCAGGGTACCCTAATGTTTCTGCGGCAATTACCGCCTGGAAGGATGAGGTTGACGAATACGATTATGGAGACCCAGATTTCAGCATGAAGGTATGTTCCCTACGGATTCTGTATATTTAAGATACCTTAGATTATGTACTAACAGTTATTAATCGTTATCAGACTGGACACTTCACACAACTGGTATGGACCAATACGACTCAAATTGGATGCGCTAGAAAGGAATGTGGAGGTGATGGAAAGGCACCCGGGTGGTTTCTTGCATGTGGTATGTCTTTTTACCAGGCGGTTATTAGTTAGGTTGAATAGTATAAATACGGGGCCGACTAACAAGAATTATTAGAATACGATCCACATGGGAACGTCATTGGACAGTTTCAAGATAACGTCGAAGAACAAGTCCGAGGGCCCGGGTCTGGTGCTGGAAGGAACGAGACCTGGATACGTCTAGTTATGGCCTGGTTCATGGTACAGGCTCTCGCACAGTTGGTTTGAGCTATTGAGGGTTGGGATTCTATACTTATAGCTACCCCCTCCGGCTGATTTTGATTTTTTAAGTACTCGTTCTGGTATTCGGGACTGGATTGGCTGTATTAGCATGGTCCTTGATCTTTGGTTTTAGTGTTTTTATATTGCAGCGAGCAGCCGGACTGTTCTTTGAACCGTATACCCTGCATTAGCCTGGATGGGGCATACATGCATTGCTACTTTATGGAGACGAATTACATACTAAACATAAATATTTTCGAAATAACAATAACTCGTCTCTTTTTGTCTTGACTGGGAATACTAAATGTAGGATATCACCAAGGGGTCTCTAGATCTCTGAAGTATTAAATCGGCTGCGTGTGGTAGACGTATATAGTACTCATGCGCAGAGCAAGCTTAAGTGCAAGGTCATGGGCATCGGGATTTTGTGTTGTCAGGTTATCGATACAGCACCAGCCAAAGTTGACGTAGTGCAGTCCCGCATCCCAGCAAGCTTGAAAACCACAGCGTACCTCCACGACACCAGCCCGCAGCTAACCTCCCAAAAGCACTCCCGAACCCATCTCCATCTTACGCGACGACCATTTACACCGGCGGGCACATCATGGCCGAAGCCAGATTATCCGCCCAAGAGGCGTTCGCTATCAACGCTGCCGCCGTAACTCGTAACTACAATGTCAACCCTCGTATACGTTACAACACCGTCGCCGGTGTGAACGGTCCCCTCGTCATCCTCGATAACATCAAGTTCCCCCGCTACAATGAAATTGTCGAACTCACTCTACCTGATCAGACGAAACGTGCTGGTCAAGTTCTTGAAGTTCGAGGAAATAGAGCTATTGTCCAGGTTTTTGAGGGAACTACTGGTATCGATGTCAAGAAGACGAAAGTGGAGTTCACGGGTTCGAGTTTAAAGATCCCAGTTTCGGAAGATATGTTGGGACGTATCTTTGATGGATCTGGAAAGCCGATTGATAAGGGTCCTAAAGTGTTTGCAGAGGACTATTTGGATATTAACGGATCTCCGATTAACCCTTACACTCGAGTGTACCCCGAAGAAATGATTTCGACTGGTATCTCAGCTATCGATGGAATGAATTCTATTGCTCGTGGTCAAAAGATTCCAATCTTCTCTGCTGCTGGTCTTCCCCATAACGAAATCGCTGCACAGATTTGTCGTCAGGCCGGTTTGGTCAAGGCACCAACAAAGGGTGTTCATGACGGTCATGAGGATAACTTCTCCATTGTTTTCGCAGCTATGGGTGTCAATATGGAAACCAGTCGTTTCTTCACCAGAGATTTCGAGGAGAACGGATCCCTGGAGCGTGTCACCTTGTTCTTGAACTTGGCAAACGATCCTACAATCGAACGTATCATTACTCCTCGTTTGGCGTTGACAACCGCCGAGTATTATGCCTACCAGCTTGAGAAGCACGTCTTGGTTATTATGACAGATCTTACAGCTTATTGTGATGCCTTGCGTGAGGTGAGATTACATACTACACGTGGCGGACCTCGAAATCAAGTCTAACACTGGAATATAGGTTTCTGCTGCCAGAGAAGAAGTTCCCGGTCGTCGTGGTTACCCAGGTTACATGTACACTGATTTGTCCACCATCTACGAACGAGCTGGTCGTGTCGAAGGCCGAAACGGTTCCATTACTCAGATTCCAATCTTGACCATGCCTAACGATGATATCACACATCCAATTCCAGATCTTACTGGATACATTACTGAGGGCCAGATTTTCGTTGATCGTGGTCTACACAACCGAAATGTCTATCCTCCGATTAACGTCTTGCCATCGCTATCCCGTCTCATGAAGTCGGCTATTGGTGAAGTAAGAAACTAAGTCTATATAGCATTGCACTTTCGATTAGTTTGCTAAAAGTTTTGTAGGGCATGACAAGAAAGGATCACGGTGATGTCTCGAACCAGCTTTACGCCAAGTACGCCATCGGCAGAGATGCTGCCTCCATGAAGGCAGTCGTCGGTGAGGAGGCTCTGTCTGCTGAAGACAAACTTTCTTTGGAGTTCCTCGAGAAGTTCGAAAGAAACTTCATTTCCCAGGGAGCATACGAGTCGAGAACCATTTTCGAATCTCTTGATATCGCCTGGTCGTTACTCCGAATCTACCCCAAGGAGTTGTTGAATCGTAAGTTACCTAGACGAAATGGACCGGAAGAATCCATTGGAATAAAGAGTTAATTGGTTTCGTGTGGTATAGGTATTCCGGAGAAAGTCATCAACGAGTTCTATCAGCGATCCGCCGGCGACAGGAAAGGAAAGAAGCCCGCGACAAAAGATACCAGGGATACGGCGCCAAAGGATGACAACAGAACCCAAGAGGAGAACTTGGTTGATCTTTAAACACCCTATCCATTCAGTTTTCTTCATGGATGATTAGGGTATTTCGGCTTGCTTTTTGTTTTTGTTTTTTTGAGACTCTTGTTTTTGCGGTGAGGTGGTATTCGAAAGAAACATGTCGACAGCATTTTTTTCTTTACCTGTTTATTGGATTGAAGCGATAATGCAAGATGTTGGATTTTTGGCACACAGGAAGGGATAACTGCGTCGCCTAGTAGACATTTCGGTCTTGTGACATTTTGAACATGAATATGGCATATGCATGAAGTAGATAGCATCGCATTGCCGGCTTATCCGCAATCATTCCGAGGTCGGCTCCAGGCAATACTGGCGCTGTCGCGGCAGGAACCCTGTCCCTGCACCCAAGGCTCGGGGCGGCATTCCACTGGTTTGTTCCGTCAGAAAGATTTTACCGGGGAGGCCGATAGTGGGGCGACAGGCCTGTGCGGGGCAATTTGCCTGCAGATATTCGCCCGCCAGGCCAGGCACCCTCGGCCCTGGTCGGTATTGAAGATTTATCCAACAGACGAGACACCGTGACCTTAGTAATATGATTAAAAACTTAGCCGTCGTTCTTTGTTCTACAAAAAAAGGAGCGCCATCGCCTTTCTGGAGAATTTATGAGTCATTGAGGTTTCTGTTAAACTCTACGCGGCTATTGGTAATAAAAAGCTTCTCATCGTTTTTCAGGTGGTCGAGACATTGTAGACGAAATTAAAACCTCCATCCAACACTTTTCAATTCAAACATTCTCTTTGCATTGTCCCCCCTCTAGCTATCGACGGTTTACCCACTGCTTCACTCAATTGGTTCTTACCCCGGAAAATACACACACATCTATAACAATATGGAAGGCCTTAAAGCTGCATTCGCAAAGTGCAAGGCCGAAGGCAGAGTTTGTTCTTCCTGGGAAGGTCGCAATCAATATCCATGACTAACGCCAACTGTTAGAATGCCTTGGTCGCCTACGTTACCGCTGGATACCCTACCGTCGAACTTTCGGTCCCTATCCTCCAGGCTTTACAGGCCGGTGGCGCCGGTATGATATTTCGGGAGCCAATTGCTCATGTATACGGATTGGCTTACATTGTCGTCGCACAGATGTTATTGAACTCGGATTGCCATTTACCGACCCAATTGGCGATGGTCCAACAATCCAAGGCTCCAATACCGTACGCTACTTTACCTCGATGTTATTCAAGAGCTGCTATGCTGACCGTTCTGCTGTAATTTTAGATTGCCCTTCAAAACAATGTCAATGTTCCTACCGTCCTTAGCATTACGAAACAAGCCCGAGACGCCGGAGTCACAGTACCGATTGTCATGATGGGATACTATAACCCCATGCTCATCTACGGAGAAGAGAAGTTAATAAAGGATTGTGCTGAAGCGGGTATCAATGGCTTCATCGTGGTTGACCTACCGCCAGAGACAGAGGCTCTGCAGTTCAGAGACCATTGCGTTAAGGGAGGGTATGCTATACTAGCTCCTATTTCAGTAAGAAGCTTTTTTACTGATTTGCTATGAAAATACAGTTTGAGTTATGTCCCGCTTGTGGCACCCTCGACCTCGGAGGGCAGGTTGAAGAAGCTCTGCAGCATTGCAGACAGTTTCATTTACTTGGTTTCTCGTATGGGTGTTACTGGCGCAACCGGTAAGCTTAATGCCGACCTCCCAGAGTTAATCAAGAGGGTCAAGCAAGCTTCTGGGAATAAGCCAATCGCTGTTGGGTTCGGCGTCAGCACCCGAGCACACTTCCAGCTTGTTGGTGCCGCCGCAGAAGGTGTGGTCATTGGCAGTCAGATCGTGAATGTCATTCGCGAAAATCCAGGAAACGAGACTTTGGCTCTTAGAAAATATTTGTATGAAGTTCTTGGAAGATCGGATTTGGGAGATCTCTCGAAGCCAAATGGCGAGAATGTTATCTTCGCGAACGGAGAGAATAGAGATGTTGATGGGTCGAAGGTTACGGTCGACGGTGTCATTAGAGAGGGCCCGTACGGTACCGAACCTGGCCTTGCTGACCAGATCGAAGCGCTTAATATGGAGCACCCTCCCCATCCCGAGGTAAAATATCTTGCTATCAGCTGTCTTATTTGGCCTGGGGCTTACATATAACGAATTCTAGATTCTTCCCTCGAAAATCGGCGAGTTTGGTGGTCAATATGTTCCAGAGAGCTTGATGGACTGCCTTATTGAGCTCGAAAGGGGATTTGACGAAGCCGTCAAAGACCCTGAATTCTGGAAAGAATTCGAATCTTACTACCCTTATATGGGTAGACCAGGGCATCTACATCTTGCACCAAGACTCACTGAGTACGCTGGTGGTGCCGATATCTACCTCAAACGTGAGGATCTAAATCATACTGGATCCCATAAGATAAATAATGCCCTTGGCCAAATGCTGCTTGCTAAGCGTTTGGGCAAAACGAGAGTTATTGCCGAAACAGGAGCTGGCCAGCATGGTGTTGCTACTGCTACTGTAGCTGCCAAGTTTGGAATGAAGTGCACTGTCTACATGGGTGCTGAGGACTGCAGAAGACAGGCCTTGAATGTCTTCAGAATGAAGCTGCTTGGTGCTGAAGTCATTGCCGTTGAGGCTGGTACAAGAACCTTGCGCGATGCTGTCAATGAGGCTCTAAGAGCCTGGGTTGTGGATCTTGATACCACACATTATATTATTGGATCTGCGATCGGACCCCATCCTTTCCCTACCATTGTCAGAACGGTAAGTTCTGCTCTTAATCCAACTCATAGGTACGGTGGAAGCTAACAAATAAAATAGTTCCAAAGTGTTATTGGTCGTGAGACTAGGGAGGGTATGCTGAGGCTTACTGGTAGACTGCCAGACGCTGTCGTTGCTTGCGTTGGTGGCGGCAGCAACTGTGTCGGCATGTTCTATCCATTTCAAGATGATAAGGATGTCAAACTTTTGGGAGTTGAGGCGGGTGGTCATGGTATAGATACTATGATGCACAGCGCTACTTTGGTAGCTGGACATAAGGGTGTCCTGCACGGTGTTCGAACTTACATCTTACAAGATGAACATGGGCAGGTACTCGACACACACTCCGTGAGTAACTATTTTTTTCTTTCTCATTTTCATTAAAATTGAATACTGATTTGATATAGGTTTCCGCTGGATTGGATTATCCCGGAGTGGGTCCACAACTCTCGCAATGGAAAGATGATGGAAGAGCAGAATTCGTTGCCGCCAATGACGAGCATGCATTCGAGGGCTTCAGGCGATTGTCACAAACCGAAGGCATCATTCCAGCTCTTGAATCTTCCCACGCTGTCTGGGGAGCTATGGAATTGGCAAAGAAGCTCGGAAAAGGAAAGAATATTGTCATCTGCTTGTCAGGCAGAGGTGATAAGGTATGTTGTAACTCCTACAGATCCATATGCAAGGTCGATTACTAACGGGCTTCATTTTACAGGATGTCCAAAGTGTGGCTGAAGAATTGCCAAATCTTGGTCCCAAGATTGGATGGGACCTCAGGTTCTAAGTGGTGAAACCGCCCAATCGAGGCTTCACCTATCCACCCTGAGTGTATATATACTATACATGTGATACTCAATTGAGCTCAAGTATCTTCCGATCAAAATGTGCCACCATGTAGCTATACCAACTAGACATTTTTCTGAGTAAAACTCAAAGAATTGCATTGAAACATCATGGGGGTAGCCCAAAACTAGGAAGCTGGCCAATGCACAAGCAATCCGCAGAATTTATGAGTCATTCGTATCAGCGTATCCGAACACCTGTGGAGTTCCGATATCGACATCTCGATCAATACCTATTTTTGGTGTTGCAATTATAATTTCCCTGGCCAATGCATACAGGGAGTCTCGGGGATGCTCCAGGGCCACCCATGGACCGTAAGAAAAATCTGCAGGGCATCTCATAGTTTTACCCGGTCTAGCGCATCGGCGCCGCGGCCGGAGTAGCTTGGTTTCCTTTGCGGGTTTTTCAGGGCGCAACAACAAACATTTGCATTCACCGCCTTTTTACCTCTAGTCCGTTCGATAAGCAACCAACGACCGGCTTCTTAACATGAGATTATTAGTCATAGTGCATTCTTCTTCATCGATTCTGTTTCGCCGATTGCTGTTCTTTAGGGTTGCGGAGGTTACTTGAATCTCATCTTTATTTCAATTGATTTAAACTACTATCTTCTCTTAAGCTCTTCGGTTTCTTTCATTTCATTTGGTTCTAAGCTTCGGACTCTCAACAACTACTCAACAATGACGGCCCTCCGATTATCGATATCTACGAAGCGCGCCCTCGGAAGATTAGCCATAGCTGCTCCTCGAAGTCAATTGGCTAGGGCCATCGTCAGACCTGCGAGTACAGCTTCGCAAGCTGCTCAATCAACCGAGTTTGAAGCTGTAAGTTACACGTTTGTGGCATTTTAGCTATACTCAACAAATCGCTAACCTTGAGACCCCCAAAATAGAATTCAGCTCAATTCGATGCCAAAGATGTCATTGCCAAAGAAGCAAACTACATGGTTGCGACATACTCCCGGCCGAATATAATGTTCGAAAAGGGAGAAGGCTCTTATCTGTACGAATGGTTCAATACGTTATATAAAATACTTAGAGAGCATATTGCTAATATCTGAATTATCACATAGATGGGACACCAACCATAAGAAATACCTTGACTTCACCGCCGGTATCGCCGTCAACTCCCTCGGCCACGCAGATAAAGGCGTGACCAGCGTTCTCGCCGAACAATCCCAAAAACTCATTCATGTCTGCAACCTCTACCACAATCCCTGGACGGGCGAACTTTCCCGTCTCATAATTGATACCACACGCGCTTCCGGCGCCATGACCGATGCATCCCGAGTGTTCATCTGTAACTCCGGCAGCGAAGCAAACGAAGCCGCTATCAAATTCGCCCGAAAAGTTGGAAAGTCTAGCGGAAATGAGAAGAAAATCGGATTTGTATCGTTTCATAACTCGTTTCATGGACGTACTATGGGGTCTTTGAGCGCTACACCGAATGTTAAGTATCAGAAACCATTCGGTCCTATGGTTCCTGGATTTACATACGGAAATCTTAATGATGTAGCTGCGATTCCTGAGTTGGTTACTGAGGAGACTTGTGGTGTGATTGTGGAGCCGATTCAAGGTGAAGGAGGTATTCATGTTGCTACTGAAGAGTTTTTGGTAACGTTGAAGAAGAGGTGTCAGGAGGTTGGCGCGGTGTTGATATATGATGAGATTCAGTGTGGATTAGGAAGGACTGGGGAGTTATGGGCTCATGGTGCTTTGCCGAAGGAGGCACATCCTGATATTATGACTACGGCGAAGGCTTTGGGAAATGGTGTCCCTATCGGAGCTACGATTGTAACAGAACAAGTCGCTGAAAAGATCGTTATCGGAGATCACGGAACAACATTTGGTGGGAACCCACTGGCGGCGAGAGTAGCACACCATGTATTCGGAAGATTATCATCTCAGGAGATGTTGAAGGAAGTCCAAAGGAAAGGAGAAGTTTTCAAAACACAATTGGAGAAGATTAAGGAGAAATATCCTGGTTTGATAACAGAGATTAGAGGGAGGGGGTTGATTATCGGAGTACAGTTGACGAAGGATCCCGCAGAGATCGTGACAGAGTGTAGGGATAAGGGATTGTTGATATTGACCGCGGGGAAGAATACATTGAGGATTGTGCCGCCGTTTGTTATTACTGATGAGCAGATTCATCAAGGGCTGGATATTTTGGAGGGTGTTTTGGCGAAGGCTGTGTAGGGAATTTAGGGGGGTTAGTAGAGTATGTCTTGGTATTGTAATCTACGGTTTAGAGGGATGGTATTTCAGCGGTATGAGTCAGGTTCTGGCTATAAATTATAATGATCATGTGTAGAATTTCGACATACGCATTCACATATCAAAACTTACACGGTTATGAATCTTAAATGGTTATTATAATCGCACTCAAGCAAGTAGCGTACATTATCACGATATGGGATCAGTCGAAGTCTAGCTATAGCAGGGGCAGATCGAAGCGGATTCGAAGACTTATGTTGTAAATCGAGCGACAAGCCAGTCTCATAGCCAATACTTTGAGGTCAACTATGCATGCAGTGTATGTAAAGTTTATGTAGTAATAAAAACAAGCGCCGGTGTATACTACAAAATGAAAGTTATATTCCATAATATCTTAACTGGCACTGGGAACGAGACCATCTGGCACCAATGTTCCAAGCATGGTATCTAATGGTAATGGTTTTCAACACTGAAGTAGCTAGTAGGACCGGTGCATTGAATTAGCGTTGAACCAGAGCGGAAGAAGTATTTTGTGTTGCGGCTCTGTCTCCAACGTCACACAAGAAAAGAAAAAAAGGTTGATGCAAACGTTCGACGCGTCCTTCGCAACTTCGTCTTCCCTCCATTCACCAAAAAAACCTTCTTACACATCCCCATCGCAATCAACTACCGCCAACTACCCACAAACTATACAAAAATGGTCAATATCAGTGAGGTCCGGGGTAACTCCCGTGAGACCAGAACTGCGGCGCATACTCATATCAAGGGCCTTGGTCTCCGTTCCGATGGAACACCTGAAAAAGTTGCAGGAGGGTTTGTAGGGCAAGAAAAAGCTCGAGAGGTGTGATTTCCAGCTCTACATTTTGTCATCGTATGAGTTAACCCGTTTTACGAGTTGGATATAGGCACTAGGCATCGTTGTCGACCTCATCAAATCGAAAAGCATGGCCGGAAACGCTGTTCTTCTCGCCGGTGGACCTGGGACCGGGAAGACTGCACTCGCGTTAGCAGTCTCGCAAGAACTTGGAACAAAGGTTCCTTTCAGACCGATAGTTGGCAGCGAAATCTTTTCGACGGAAATCAAGAAGACGGAGGCTTTGATGGAGAACTTTAGACGAGCAATTGGATTACGAGTTAGAGAGACAAAGGAGGTTTACGAGGGGGAAGTCACAGAGTTGACGCCGGAGGAGGCTGATAATCCGTTGGGAGGGTACGGCAAGACGATTTCGAGCGTTATTGTTGGATTGAAGTCTGCCAGGGGAACAAAGAGGTTGAGGCTGGATCCCTCTGTCTTTGAGAGCGTCCAGAAGGAAAGGGTCGCCGTGGGAGACGTCGTTTACATCGAAGCCAATACTGGGGCGGTGAAGAGGGTCGGAAGGTCCGATGCATACGCCACCGAATACGATCTAGAGGCCGAAGAATACGTTCCGATCCCCAAAGGAGAGGTCCACAAGAAAAAGGAAATCGTACAAGATGTTACTTTGCATGATCTCGATGTTGCGAATGCGAGACCACAAGGCGGACAGGACATTATGAGCATGATGGGCCAATTGATGAAGCCAAAGAAGACAGAAATCACAGACAAGTTACGACAGGAGATTAACAAGGTGGTTAACAAATACATCGATCAGGGCATTGCGGAACTTGTTCCTGGCGTTCTCTTTATTGATGAGGTAAGTGCTTCCAAATAAAGCATATTCTGCACGACCGAAGCGCCGGGTTCTAACACGCGGCTTGCTACTATTTCTAGGTCCACATGCTTGATATTGAGTGCTTCACATACCTCAACCGTGCCCTCGAATCGTCGATTTCGCCTATCGTTATCCTCGCTTCCAATAGAGGCATGTCCAATATTCGCGGCACGGAAGACATCGTATCCGCACACGGGATACCACCAGATCTCCTAGATCGATTACTAATTGTTCAAACTTTGCCGTACAACGCCGAGGAAATCAAGACAATCATCAAACTGAGAGCAAAGACCGAAGGGATCAACGTATCCGACGGAGCTCTTGAGAGCATCTCCCAACACGGCGTTAACTCTAGCTTGAGATATGCTCTACAGCTCCTTACACCGGCATGGATTTTGGCTAAGGTCGCCGGTAAGCAAGAGGTCACGGAACTCGAAGTGCAGGAATGCGAAGATCTTTTCATCGACGTGAAACGCAGCGCTAAAATCGTTGCCGGAGCTCAACCGAACAGCTTCATCTCTTAAAGAGGCGGGACGGACGGCAAAGACGAAGGAATCTTGCATATCGAATGCATCTTATTTTTATCGTGATGCGGGGTAATGCTGACGAATTAATGCTTTGTTTATTTTGGTTTATTTTCCTATATCGATATATCTCGCACAAAATTCTGCACGGGTTGGAGTTTTTTTGTGTATCGCGGAGGAACATGTTTATGCGAATCGATGTGGAGGAGGCTCTGTAAGCGCCCGCAGGCTTTCCTTACCGGCTGCTTGCAGGGAAGAGCACTGTTGCGGCTGTACATACATAGTCGGAATTTCCTTTCCGTTTCGCCATTTAGACCGAGGCATCCTAATAGAAAGAAATCGTCCAGTGTTCCTTCGTTGTTTCAGTATTCCATTAGAGAATGAGGGGCTGTGGCGGTGGGTTGCCGTGTGGCATTGACATCTAGAAGCGAATTTGACGGGAAGCAAAAGCTTAGCCTCCTGACCGTGAGGTCGGAGCCACTGCTACGAATGATGGAGGGTGGGGATCCACGAGAAAGAAAGCGGTAAGTGAGAAAGAGGCGAAGTGATTTCTCGTGGGAAGACACCAACGCCATGGTCCAGGAACCAGTCTGATATCACGGCTTGCTGAAGCGAGAATCTGGGGGGCACACCAGATATACAAGGTTGAATCCGAATGTTCTTATTTGTCTGTAGGCTGCGAGGTGTCAGACATGTCCCCAATCTCTGGACACACACCATGCCAGACCCTACCCACACACCACTCCGCCAAACCCACTCGAAAGACCCAGTAGATTATATGTAGGCGTTGGAAAGTTGCATTCGGAGATGGCTTCCTTGGCCAATTAACAAGGAAATGATCTCTTTGGGATTGGTACCTACCATGATCTAAAGTTAGTAACTTTGTCGGCGGCAAAGAAGCTGTTGAAGCTAACCCAACATCAACACCAGAAATCAGTGTCGTCTGTGCCGCATCGATACAGCGCGCGGGATTCACCGCCTCAGCACCGCTGACCCTAACTGAACATGTGCAAAAGCTGAGGAATCGGGGACTTCGATATCACAAAATAAAGCAAAATAATAACAACTTGCAAGCTAAGCTAAGCTGTCTGTTAACGGACAGACCAAAAAAAAAAAAAAAAAAAAATCACTCATTCAAGCCCGAAATTGCAGTTGGAGGAACTGGACACGACAAGTTCTAGTTCCCACAAACTAGGAACTGGAGGGCACTGGTTATAGTTATGCCGGGATCGATCTGGATTCGATTCCTGACCAGCAACGCAAAATCCACCACCACCATCACTGCCATTGCCAACATTGATTGCATATTGATGGTTGCAGTTAGTTAGTCTCCTCAGGAGCTTGATGCAGTTATTGGCCGCGGTTTCTGCATATCGATATCACACCGTCACAACCGGATGAAAGATGTGGGTTTCGATAGCCCTGTGGCGGAGTTAACACCAGCGGCTCTGTTTTATTGTCGTCGTCGACTTTCGTCGTCGTCTGCCGTCCCTGCCGTCCCTGGCCATTTGTCTTACTAACTTAACTGGTTCGATCGATAACAAATGTTGGATTCAAATTCGCAATTGATATCGGAACGTTCCCACGTGGTTCGTCATATGTTGCAATACGAACGGCGATTCTTGAAACATGTGTATCTTGCTGCATCTTCTTGACACAACATTCTCAAAATTCAAAAAGAAAAGCCGTGGATCTCAGAAGCAAAACGGGCTTGCTTGCATTCCAGGGCTCCCCCCTGACCTCGGACTTGCATTTGAGAGCTAACAGATCCAAACCAGTTGAGACGAGCTTGCAGCCAGTCCTGCAGGATGACCTGGAGCGTACCATATTCCCACTCGAGCAGGGGATATCATATGTTCTACACAACTTGATTCCAAAAAATCCTGATCATAATTCGACCCATGTCTACAAAGGGCAAGCTCAAACATGAACAGGTGAGCTCGATGCGCAGTTTGGGAGCCCTTCTTCGTATCCAACTTCCTGCAATCCGGTGTGAAGGGCACGGTTAGCCCTACCAATATGCAACTCTGCGGCACAGCAACTAGTGCTAACGTTCTAGCAACCAGTTTAGGTTTCTAGAAATTAATATGATATATTGTGCTGCAATGCACACTTGCATGAGCAGCTATTGGCCGAATGTCTACGAGTATCACATAACTCGTTTGCCATCCCAAGTTTTTTTGGAATTCCAATGATGCAGGCCTATTTGGGGGGGGGATGCTTGGAAGAATTTCTCGGTCTATATCTCCCTGTTGAGGGTGCGTCTCGATCCACTTTTTGGTTAATTTACCGACAGTTTGGTACCGACTGCCCTAGCGCGAGACCGCGAGGACTATGTATAACAGGTAACCGTTTTCAGGTTGGCCGGAATCAATTTTACTGCCAGTTGGAATATCTTCCCAATTGCCTAGTTGTCTTGAGAAATATATGGGTTTTAGCCTGGGAACAAAACTTAGTGCTCCGCCTACGAGACATCCATCTCAGATCAGGCATTGCCTCCCCCAAAAACTCACTAAACTTTTAATCGCCCTTTCATTAAGCACTTACCGCGTCTTGGGTTCGTCTATTCGACTGCGATATATCATCTGAATCTTGGAAGAAAAAAGCAACAAATCCTGACAATCCGTTTCTGCCAAAGGCTTGAAATTACTTTTCTCTCGAATGGAGTTTCAAACGTTCTCGTGACCGCTATACACCCACACACCCACCCACACACATTTAACCAACTGAACATTGTTATTTCGGCCCAAACGTCCTAAATTCGAATGCAGGTGTGAGCGGAGCCAAAAGATCTTATCAGCCGCGCAGAACGGGACCAAGACGTTTATAGCGTTAAACGTAGTGGGACCGAACGTCAGGGTCATGCCGCCTTGCACCGGTGTAGAGATACATATTTATATGTATGCACAAGACCCAAACCGTTATAGCTACCTATACGATTTGCCGTTCAATGACCCGTCTGTTTCGAATCCAACCCAGCTTGGTTTCTCCGGAATACAAGCTACGACTACAGGCTATTCTGTCTAACACAACCCTACCAAGGTGCACCTCGATCGACCAGGCCAGGATACTGGTAGCTGCAGCTATAGCTTCCAAGTTCGACTATTTTGAGGCGGTTATAGTCAGTCTAGCCTAGGCACTGTCTTGAATACCTAGTGAGTTCCCTCGCCTACTTCTACTTTCTAAATCTCTCCCTGGCTCCTTCAGTTAAGTGGATAGAAGACGTGGCGTCACGGTGCCTTTACGCGGCACAGCACCTGCCCTATCCCAGAACTATACAGCTATGTACCACCGTAGAAATAGAAGAAAACAGTTGCTTGACCTTACCTTACCTTACCTTACCTTACCTTACCTTACTGTCTTGGGATGACAGTTCTTGGATTCTTACTGACCTGCAAAGGCTTAACATCCAGACTCGACCTCGCACTTACTTTGTGGTGTCTCGCAAAAACAAAGGTACATGGCACAAGTCGTCGAGAATACAATCGTATTGTTCTATATACGAAGGCTGCGGCTTGCCTGCTCCTTTTGTCCCGTTTGTAATTGAAAGCAAAGAAAAGGCCCAATTTACCCACTTCCTAGATCTCTACTAGAGCCAGGTTTCTTTCCTTCCTTTGCCTCGATATTCCCAGATATACTGCCCTTTGCCATATTACAAACCTCCTCGATATCAGATTACTTTCCTTCGTGTTAGATACACTGCCTCAGTTTCTTCTTCCTATCTGCTTTACTTCTTCCCCTTGAATGCAAGTTTTATTACTATTATTACTCTCAGATGGGCTATATATTCACTCAGTTGTTCGATAATTCTCACAAGAATTTTACTATATCCTCTTCAGAATATATCAGTCGCAATCAATCGCACGACATCCGACTCCAGGAATACTATAAATTCCCAAAACCCTATCGACCGCCGCCATTTGCGAATGGAATGCCACCTAGAAGCATACAACCGAAAGGGGTATCAGAATCTCAGATGTCTTCGTCTCACTCGAGTACACCTCCGGCGCACATTTGTCTATGTCAGCCAACGCCGAAGATTCCACGGCCTAGAAATGGTAAACTGCGAGCTCCTCTATCCTGAACTTCAGTTCGAACAAACAACCCCTGCATATTGCTTGTTATGATACTTTTTTGACCATCTGGGGAGACCTAGTTGAACTAATGAAGGAGCGCTAACCTGGGTTTCAATGTTGGATTTTTGTTTCCAACAGCATTTATCTTGTTCCGCCAACATCATCATTCCGCTGTCATGGCTCAGAACCCTGGCAAATCGAATCCTGCAATCTCGAAGATCATCGGCGACATGTGGAAAAATGCGACTGAGGATACACGGAAAGAATGGCAGAGCCACGCTGACGTAAGTGTACCTCGTGCTCAATGGAGCTCGGTCGTTCTATAACATTCTTCGTGCCTTCTTGCATATACCTGCTCGAACTTATTCCATGAGCTGACTCGATCGATGCTACCGTACTAGGAAGAAAAACGGCAACATATGGCTAGATACCCGGACTATCGGTACCAGCCTCGGCGGTCGAACAAAAAGGGAAACAATGCCTCTACTCGAAGTCCCAATGACTCGGCCGGCGAACCTTCTCGGTGTTCGAGATGTGGTGGCAGAACTGGTGCCTATTCGATAACGGATTCTTATCCTATTCTGCCCATTCCAACAGTTACGGCACCTCCCATGCCTGGGGGACCGTCGAGAAGTGGCTCCATACACGGTTTACTTGGCCCATCGTCGTCGCCGTTTGGCCGACAGCCTAGTCCAGGAGAACACAAACGGAAACGTAGCGATGAAGTGGGTTACCACCATGGAGCAGAAGCTCTGTTACAACTTGGCTCGCATGAACGAGACTATCCATCTAGAAGTATGGCTCCTCCCACCTCCACTACTATCACCACTACCACAAAACCTCCAGATCCACCAGAAAGAGACAAAATGATGGATATAAGCCCACCGCGGTCCTTGAAAAGGAGACGGATAGGTAAAATAATTCTCATTAAAGATGAAAAAGATGCACAAACCAAGACACCTCCTCCTACAAGTTCTAGCAACCTTAAAGTTAACGCAATGACATCTCGGACAGCTACATCCCCAGCTATGAGCTACCAAAGTGACCTCCCGCTTGCAGGGGACCGACGTGCCTCCGACCCAGCAAACTATCGCCAATTCCAACAACGACATGAAACGTCATCGTTCTCTACGGATTATCTGGAGCCTCACCACTACTCCAGTCCACAGATGCATATGCAGCAAAGAAATCCAACAGCGACAGACCGTCAGCAGCCAACAACCTCAACACCAACATTGCCGGGTGTCGAAAAAATCCAACAAATACAACGAATCACAAGACCGTTATCGAATCGATCCCTCGCCGCTACCGGTGGCCCCGGCCAATCAACATTGCTATCTTCAGCAATGGGAAGGGCATTCTTGATATCAGTCGAAGTAGGAGACAGTAGACTAGCCGCCGAGCTCTCGTTCATTCTCCATTCCGAACTTTTGGAACGCTTCAGAACTGTTGTAGTCCACCAACTCATGGATATTACAGAATGGCGACAGTTCTTACAACATCCTAGTGCTTCGGGACCCGAGGATCTGGTGTCAGACTACCTTCGTGCCGTTGCTGCGGCCAGACGACAGTTTGAAGCTATAGTTATGAATGCTGCGGTTGCTTACGAACAGGGTAGCGGTAGCGTAGGACCATCTTCGGGTTCTTCCGCACCTTCTATTGCTTCGCCGTGGGATCAACGGGACCACAGACAAGCGCTAGGCCCTCCAGGAGCGCAGTTTAGAGAACCGCAGCCTATTATAACGATTTTACAGCAGTATATACTTACACATTCAGCGACTGCTAGAAGACGGCTCTCTCCGAATGGAAATGTAAGCCCTGTCTATACTTCGGAGTGGTGCATTGATGTTTGGAGGGGAAGTCCTCGGCCCAATGTTACCATAACTGTAAGGTCCGATGATCCGATGGGCGCAGTTCAAGTTGAGGATCCAGCTCTTGGGTTGATTAGTATTCCACCCCCAATTGGGAATTCAAGCTTGGGCGGGAAGCCATGGAAGTCTCAGGTTATTAGAAGGTTAGCGTTTGAGATTGCTGAAGTTATTACAAGCCGGTACGGTAGCTCTTGATTTGATTTTTGTTTCTTTAATTCTTTTTTTCTCTTAATTGCGAGTGTTTAAACGTTTTCTCTCTCTTTGAAATCTATAATCGTTTTTTTGTTGTTCGCTATATATAGTCTATAATTCATTCATTCTTTACGGCTTATAGATGGGGTTTGGATGTATATATTTAGTTCAGTTTCTACACATTATCTACGAACGCCATGCGCTCAATTACATTATTGCAAATCAATGAGATCAATCTATTGATACTCTCCTTCCCCTCTGAAACCCTTGTAACAAAACCCATCTTTTCTATCCAATATATCAGCATATATCTCCTACCTGCTCAAACTCCCCCGCCCCATTCTCCCCTTCCTCCTCATAAGCCTCCTCATCAATTCTAGTCCCCAAATCCATATCCTCCAAAAACTTCTTCCCAATCAACTTTTCAGGCAAATACTCCTGTTTCACAATCCCATCCATATAGTTTGGCGGATACTTGTATTCTTTCCCATAACCCAATGTTTTCATTAACGTAGTTGGAGCGTTGCGTAGGTGGCTGAGTAAAAAAAAAAAAAAATCAATAATAATAATAATAATAATAAAAGGGTGACAATTGCGGCAAAGGAAAAAGTCAGAAAGTTTGTTTTATTTTTTTTTTCAGATGGTTAGTCAGATTGTTACTCGAGAATTGTTAGATGGGTGGATGGTAAAGGGGAAACTAAGGGCGGTGCGGGGGAGGTGTTTGCAAGGTTTGGAAGGGGGGGAAATGGTGGAGAGCCACATTGATTGGAAAAATGGGGTGAATCGATTCGAGATAATAAGACGACGGGTTAAGGCGTCTTCTGATTTTCTTTTCTTCTTCTTAACCCTTTTCATGTTTCTTTTTTTATATTTTATTTCGTCTTGTCTCTCATGAGTTTGCAAGGGAAGGGAAGGGGTGGGTGGGTGGTTAAGCATCTTGCGGGCAGGTTGCGCAACTGCCTAAGCTAATCCGTAGACGCTAAATAGACTAATACAAAGCACTAGCTATGGTTCTCGTTGCTGTGCCGTATTGTCACAAATTTTTTGGAGAGGGGAAAAAAAAAAAAAAAAAAAAGAGACCGGACCCGCATATGAGATGAGAAACAAAACATCTTTAGGCAGCAGGGCCGATTGAGAGGGGTTTCGAACAATGCAAGAGAAAAAAAGAGAACGAGAGAAAAGGGTATAATGTTGATCGGAAAAGCGATTTCAGCAAGGATGAGGGATAGAACGTACAGAGGGATTGGGGCGCTCGCAGCCTCTGGATCGGACTGCATCAGCGCCAACACATTGTTGAGACCCCGGTATGCTCGGGTCGATTTCTTTGCGAGACATAGCGCCACGGTACCTAAAGGGCGTGTGATAGAGGCTTTGTTAGGACCGCCTCATTCAGAAAAGCCATGTATTGTTCTCGAGGGAAGGGATATTGATTAATACAATGGGCGAGGTTGATTCTGTTATGAGAAGGTCAGCCCAATTAGTTTTATTTAGAGACATCGCATGGTTGCACAAGCTTTGCAACCGTCAAGGCGGTAAATTACCTCGCTTCAGGCATTCCAACGTTTTGAACGGCAAAATGCGTTGCCGTAGCTAGTGGCAGTAAAGTATCTTGAAATTGCGAACCTGTCAAATCATGGACCCATGGTTGTCGAAATAGAATCGGGCTGATATCAAATTTGCTAAATAAGACTTACTATCTGCTAATCCGATGTCTTCGCTAGCCATAACCATCATCCGGCGTGATATGAATAATGGGTCTTCGCCACTTGATTCAGAACGTTAAGTCAAGGTCTCATGTAATATCGTATGCGAGTTCTCGCGACAACGTAGATGACTTACCTCTCGATCATTCGGCCGAGGTAATATAACGCTGCATCTGGGCTATGATGGAGGTTAGCATCATATAGTTCGCAATTATAGTTCTAAATTAAGAAAAATATTGAACATACTCGTTACCCCGCACGCTTTTGTGAAATGCGGAGATCGTATCATAATGGCCATCCCCTTGCCTGTCGTAAACTAGTGTCTTTGTTAACGCTTTCTTAAGATCCTCTTGCGTAAACTCCTGATTCGATCCGGTTTGGTGTTGGGATGCAAGTTGGATTGATATTTCCAAAAGGTTTAAAGCCGTTCTAGCATCGCCAGAAGCGAACTCGGCAAGGTAGGTTAACAGCTTGTCATCCAATAGCGGCGGGATGTCACTTTGTTCCGGAAACTCTGTTGATAAAGCCCGGTTTAAGATTTTGAGCGTAGATTCTGTGGTTAAAGGTTTCAATGTGAAAACCCGGCAGCGGGATAGTAGTGCGGATTGAACTTTGAACGATGGGTTTTCTTTAAACGATTGTGTGTCAAAAATGGCCGTTTATGGTAGTAGTTTATTAACGATATGGCCTTACCGGTTGTAGCTCCAATTCTAGAGTCAGGCCACCAGGTTATCAATACCTATCTTCTAAAGCTCGGCCAATCGAAGATCGATCTGAGTACTCACAGAATAACTTGACCACTTTCAACTGGCGCCACTAGAAATGCGAACCCATGTTAGCCCTGCAACTCGACAAATGCATTACTGCCTACTCAACTTACAGAAGACATCTTGTTGTGTCTAACTTAGATCTCTATTAGCTTCAAATATTCGCTTTGATCATGCATCGATAGCTGGATATCATGTGATAAATGCAACATTACCTTTGTAAACCTATGGATCTCATCAATGAATAATATTGTCTTCCTTCCCATCAATCCTAGCTCGCTTTTCGCCTGCTCGAAAATCTTCTTGCAATCTGCAACATTATTGGTCGTCCCGGATAGCTCCACGAACCGAGCTTTGGTACTAGCAGCTATTGTCCTAGCAATGGTAGTTTTACCACATCCCGGGCCGCCCCAAAGAATCATGCTCTTAACAGAGTCAGACTCGATCATTCGGCGGAGGATACCATTAGGACCAACAAGGTCTTGGCCGAATATATTATTAAGAGTATCTGGGCGGACCCGCTCAGCTAGTGGCATCGCTGAGCGAGCTGGATTGACTTTTTGACGTTTAGCCGCTGGTGTGTCCGGATCTGCTACCACATCGTCTCCGAACGCTTTAGTGAAAATAGTGTTACCACCACCGTCTGAATCCGATTTTTTGGCATCGTGACTCGATCCTTGGAATGGTAGAGAGAAAGTCCTTTTTTGTTGAGATTGTTGTTTAGAAGCCGGAGACGACCCTAACCAATCTTTGCCTCCTGCTAGACTTGAGTTTATTGTAGAGCGCCCGGCAGCTGTAGAAACAGATGGTGCGGACGGTGCAAAGGGTGCAGAGGGTTTATTCTTGGTCAAAGTAAAGAACCCGGAAGCAGAAGTTTCAGACACATTTGGTTCTTCAGGACAACCTTCATCCAAATGTCGGTTTATGGATGAAAGAGCAATATCACGGTTGCAGACTGGACAGCTTATGCGTTGAGACATGGTGTCTGGAATATTTAACGGCTTTGGGATACCCGTTAAAACCCTAACTTGCAAGTACTTGAATATTGGCTTGAGTATTGGTTAGAAATCCGCGATCGAATTTTTCTTCGCAGTTTGAATGTTGTAAATGGGTGAGAATTGAAGACGCGTTCAGGAGAAGGTTGTATTTTAATGGCGAAATGTGTTGCATGTGGTGGCGGAATATTAGTCATCACAGTTTTGCATATTGACATATCAATGCGATTCTCGATCGTGTCTCTTTATCGTTCCCATCTTATTCCATATCCCTAGCTGTTATCGAGGTTACTTCTATTTACGATTGTGAAGAGGTATTTGGTTCAGTTGTTCCCCGGCATCCGCCTGCTTAGGGAACCACAGATTGAGATTCTTTTCATTAAGAAACAGAAGTGATCTCAACAAATTATACGCCGTTTGGAATCCGTATAGACACATAAAAAGGAAGCGACATGAGATATAGTAATAAAAAAAGGGAACACAGAGAAAGGAGGATGAAAAATCGTAGGTGTTCTTATGGAATGCTGCGTATGTATAAACGTAGGAGCATGTGAGTGTGTGTGAGAGAGACCAGCAATGTGATATTACAGAGTCATAATATAAGGCGGTAAGGAGTTTGTGAGAAACAGTCGAGGAAGAGAGAGAAATGAGGTGGCATTAAATAATTTACTGGGTAGCTGCTGGAGGAGCACCACCACGTCCACGACCGAATCCGCCACGGCTATAATGCGTATTAGCTTCTATATCCTCAAAACCTTGGATATAAGAACTTGGATATAAGAACTTGGGAAACCTACAATTCTGGCTTGAATTCACCTGGAGCACCACCCTCCTTGTCCCGTCTTCGGTAACCATCACGGTCACCACGGTCACCACCCCTCCTCTCTCGTCGGTCATCACCACCCATCATTCCGCGTGGTGGAGCGGTGCTTCGCTGCTGCTTGACATGGGTAGCTGGGACAATCTCGCTTGGGAGGTGTAGCCATTCACGGAGGTAGTCGAGACCAGCTGGGGTGAGGGTGTAGTAGTAGTATTGCCAGGAGAACTGGGTCTTGAGGTAACCGCGGGAGGTGAGCGATTGGCAAGCCTTGATGACCTATTTATCGAATCATGTTAGACTTTATATGTTCTTGGCGGATTGAATTCGGATTTTCGAGCAGGTTACTAACGAAGAGGTTCTTGACGTCGAGCTCAGTGTGCTTGGGAAGGTTGTAGTCCTTCTTAGCAACCATGACACCCTCTGTATATTGAAGATTCCAGTCAGCATTTCCCTTTAAACTGATTTCCCTAATCCCAGCAGAATCCTAGCCCCTTATTCTGTTATGTAGCTCCCAATATGTCGTGAATTCTTCGTGTAATTGTCGTTCAAAGAGTGTCGTTTATAGGCCGCCACCAATCCTACGATTCCCATCTTCACATCCAATTGTTCCTCCCAAGTATTCCCAGCAATATATTGACGGAAGGGGTATTTCTCACCTCGGAAGAGGTACTCGTGAATCTTCTTGCGATCCGCCTTTGGAATAAGCCTGCATTGACCACCATCATCAGCACTTCCACACCTTCAATTATCTCCAAAAATCCGCAACCGTCGACGATGCTTCGAAGTCGGAAAAAACGTACATCTTGAATGGCTGGGTATGGAACCGTGTCGACTATGAGTTCGGGAAGGTCGGAGAGGAACGGGTGTCGTTTCGACGATTGGCGGGATTTGATGATGTCGATGTTGAAGTTGCTGCTGCTTGCTTGCTTTCGACTATCCTCGTTTGCACACACAACTCTGCTGCCAAGACACTTACAATTTTCGATTTGGCGGAAGGGGTTTGTGCCCTCAACGCAATCTAGCCTATTTAGGAAATATAATTAAATCAAACAAAGATTGCCTCTTTTAGATTAGCGACTATCTCAGCCTCCTTTTGGCAAGATTCAACATCAAGTCATCGCCACCTCTTCCAGGCCCGGTTCTCCGTTTAACATCAATCTTTAAACCGCATCCTCAACATCGTCTACGCGTATTACCCCAAAATATCGCAAAGTTCACTATTAAGAATCATGGCGACCACGAATATCCTTATTGAAACCTTCTCCGGTCTCGGGCTCCCTTCCACCCTATCCCTGCCTCTCCCGTCGACCTCCTCCATATCCAACGTATTCTCTTCCCTCGATGCCTATCTTCCACCTGTTACGACACCCCTTCGCCTTACTACCACGAAGGGAGCGATTCTTTCTCCTACATCTAGATCTCCACTTTCAACCCTTCTAGATGATCTCACAGATGACTTTCTCACTCTCCGCCTTACCGCGCCACTTCCCGGCGGTAAGGGTGGTTTCGGATCCCAGCTTCGTGCCGCTGGTGGACGTATGTCCTCACGAAAACGCAAAGGTCAAGAAAACGCCGACAGCTGTAGAAACTTGGACGGGAGAAGGTTAAGGACTGTTAAGGAAGCAAAGGCGCTTGCACAATATCTCGAGACAAAGCCGGATATGGACAAGAAGGAACGCGAGAAACGGAAAGAGAGGTGGGAGAAGGTCATTGAGGCTGCCGATGAGAAGATTAAAGGTGGTGGAAATGTCAACCAGAGATTCGACGACGCGAAGTGGTTGGAAGAGAAGGATGAGGGCAGGGATAAGGCTAGAGAGGCGGTTCTAAGAGCTATGAAGGCGAACTCTAGCGCCGCTAGGGTACCAAGCCCATCCGGTCAAAGTTCTACAAGCGAAGATTTGGAGGATAACGACGATGAGCAAAACAACAGTTCCGAAGAATCCTCGAAGTCAAGTGAGGATGAGAGGGTTGTACCAGCTACAAAGAAGGTGAAGGTACAACCAAAGAAAATCTTCGGGTTCGACGAAGATGATGATTTTCTGTCAAGTGATGAAGAGGAGGAGGAGGAGGAGGAAGTCTCTGGTAAAGGAAAGGGCAGGGCGTGAATGCTGTCATTGTGATCTCCCCTAGTGCCGTGCGGCTTGTACACTTTCTGCATTTTATCTTTTTGGTTTTCGAGGTGTTGGTGCGAATGAAGAATAGGTTCTGTTTGGAAAGCGGGCGTTTCTGGAATTCATGTATTTAGACTGACTAACAATATCAAATTGTGGAGACAAATCGATCGCTATTGCCTTCCTATGTACTTATGGATATACTACTAGTTTTCCCTGCTCACTAACAGTATCGTATAGAGCGCCAAAATGATCATTATGCTGTTTCGTATTATAAAACTCCCAATCCAACTGCCTAATATCATACCCGTGATTGGCTACTAGTGTCGTTCCCCAATATCCACCCTATTTTAGCAATTATTTGACCAAATTACGGTCAGCTCCCTTTGTCCACTCCCGGAGGACGGTCTTCTTGACTTTGCCAGTGCTAGTCTTCGGCAACTCATCTACAATCTCGACTTCTCGCGGCACCATGAATTTGCTAATATCACTCACATGTTTTGCCCACTCAATGATTTCCTCTCCGGTAACAGATCTGCCTGGTTGAGTGGTCACAAAAGCCTTTGGTCGTTCGCCCCAGTGAGAATCCGAAACAGCTACAACAGCTGCCTCTAGGATGTCTGGGTGATTTGCCAGCATTGACTCTAAGGCCACCGATGATATATTCTCACCACCTATAGTTTAGTTAGCGAATGATTTCCTTTTAGATGAACCGTGAGCCTACTCACCACTGATAATGATGTCTTTTGCTCTATCCATAATCTGGATGGCACCATCCTCATGCCAAACCGCCAAATCTCCGCTATGTAGAACACCACCAGCGAACAGCTTCTTCGTCTCCTCTGGATTCTTGTAGTACCCCTTGGCACAGATATTTCCGACGAATACAATTTCTCCAATCTCCTTCCCATCCTTTTTAACATCGATAACCGTTCCTTCTAACACATTCTCTCCAGTTCTGATCACCCTGAGTGGTAAACTCGTGATAAATCCATGCCCTTGTCTAGCCATCTTCGCGAACCGTTCGGAGTCTGGTAGGTCATCCCAGGATGGCATGTAATACCCCTTACTGATTGGGCCGTAGGTCTCTGTCATGCCATAAACGTGGACGGGGTGGAGATTCAAGCTCGTCATCTGCTGGAATAGATGCGCAGTTGGCGGGCTTGCGGCCACAGTGATTCTAACTGGGTGTTCGAGCTTAACAGCCCCCTTATCATTGCATAGCAATGTATTTACCGTAGGCGCAGCTGCGAAATGTGTAATCCCCTCCTCCTTCATGAGCTTCCAGATCAGACCATAATCGATCTTCCTCAGACAATAATGAGTCCCTCGGACCATTGTCACAGACCAAGGGAAAGTCCATCCGGTTGCATGGAACAGTGGTAGGGTCCAAAGGTATTTGCATCTTCCGCGGTGGTAATTTAAACCGCTTTCTACAACGTTCCCGAGAGCAGCTAGGTATACACCCCTATGGGTGTACTCAACGCCCTTCGGGCGAGCGGTGGTGCCTGACGTGTAGGCGAGCGAGAACAGGGCATCCTCGTCGTGCGCTTGGGCCTCGAGACCTTCCCACCCTTTCGACCCCGAGTGAATGTCGATTTTAAGGCCCTCGAGAACAGCTCCATCAAACGGACCACAGAGTTCTCCTTCTACAGCATCGGTGTCCGTGTCCTCGATTATAACAGTGTTAGGGTGTGACTCCCGGTATTTATCTAGCAGCCCTAAGAATTCCGTATCCACGATGATAGCTTCGACCTCGGCGTGATCGAAGATGTAGGATATATCATCTTTCTTTAATCGATAATTTATGGCGACGGATACGCCACCTGCAGCTGCGATTCCAAAGTATGATTCAAGAAAAGCAGGGGTATTTGGAGCGAGAATCCCGACACGTTTGAAATTGTGGGCTTTAAGGTAGTAGGCGAGACCCCTAGCACGGTCTGCAAGCTCTTGGTATGTTCGACGGAGAGTTTTGTTATTGGCAGTTATATGGACGATAGCAGTAGCATCTGGTTCTATTGCAGCCGCCCGTGGTAGGAAGTATGTTGGTGAGAGTGTATGGAGGTGGGATTTCTGGCCTTGGAAGGGGTTGAATGAATTCCCGGCGGCTAGGAGCTGGGATGCGAGCTGGGAAAGACGAGAAACCGCGCCGGACATTGCGACAGATATTGATATTGGTATTGATATATTGATATCGACAGATTGCAATTGCAGCAACTTTGTAAATGAAGTCTCGATATCGATAGCTCTCGTGAACCTAACTGTCCTCCCCCTCTCGGGCTGGGCGGTGGTTACCAGGCCCTTAAATACATCCTGCCAAAAGCAGAACAGAGAGGAATGTAGCAGCTCTAAGTGGACCTCGGCGCGGACATTGAGTGCGGAGGGAGCCAATTGGCGAACGTGCAAGTGTGTTGCGCCCATTCGCCCGGCGTGTCGTTGGTCGAGATGGCCTGACAAAAGAAAAACCTCCGATTGAACTTCAACGTCACTGTCACTGTCACCAAAACCTCATCGGATTCCAGCCACTCCTGTACATAGAATCAGACCCATCTCCACTCTTCGACCATCGTCCGACGATAAACAGCCAAAATGAGAGCAACCCAGGCTTTGAGAATGCGCCCAACTGCCATGTTGAGGATGCAGCAGACCAGGACCGTCGCTATGAGGCAGAGCCCAATCCTCAGGATGGCTGTCCCGGTAAGACCCTCCCGACACCTCAGAGTCTTCGTTTAGTCTTTTTCCAACCGTGCTAACGATAATTTGCATACTTGTAGAAAGAGGAACAAAGCGGTACATATCCCTACTCTTTTCCCGATAGTCAATTCACTTTATATGACGAATCCGAATTCGTTATCCCGAAGTCCCGCTCCGAGACATCCATGCCGAATTGGATGCCGTCATAACCCTCCACCGATATATTTTTCCTGTCGGGTACTACTGGGAGCTCGTCTACTAACAGGCGACGGCTCTTTGTTACATAGGACACACTATCACCCAACGTCTTCGCCGTATCAAAGATGTTCCAGTTGAATTGATCCCTCTTGCCGTCGTCATCGGGTGAGTCTCAGAGCCTATATAAAACCATAAAGAACCCGGAATTTGGAATACTGATATGATTTTTCTTCTATAGTGCCGCCATTGTGGGTATGTAACACACCTGGGGACAACCTTCACCAGCTCTTGATTTCGACTTTTCTAACTTGTTATTTCCAGCCGCTGGCTACTCTATGGTCAACAAACTCATGACCGACAAGACTCTACGCCTTTCCCGCCAGTCTACCAAGCACTAAATATGATACGTTTTTTCATTTTTTGTATTTTCGGAAGCCTGCGGATGTGGTGTTCATGGTAGATTGTGTGTGGAGACCTGGAAACTGTACAAATTATTAAGCCTTATTCTGTTGAAAATACTCGTTCAGTTGCTTGTCTACAACTGCAAAGCATGGAATGCGAAAGAAATTGATAAGACGTAGGTGATTCTTTTTGTTATCGTTATTATCATGGTTCCTTGAGTCTAGTTTTCTGGAAATACTTGTTTCGATGTAAATCTCGAGGATTTCCGAATCTATGATATGTCGCAGGATCCGAAAATTAACAGTTCATCAAATCATTTTACTCCAAAGCCTTTAGCCATCATCTACAAGAACCATAATATACCATTCCTATGGAGTACTCGGCCTTGAATTCAACGGGAGGATGTAACAGGAGGATGTAAAACTATTGTTCTATATATCAACTCGTGTGTGATGTTTATCGGGATTGTAAGGGTTTCTAATATTACAGGATGAACAGGTGCTTAGTCGACTAGCTCAGCTCAGCTAGGTTTCTGATACGCCTAGACGTCCTACAAACCGGTTTCGGAACCGCACGGTTAATTCGTCCTCTCTTCGACTGGTACCATCAATAGGCCTAATACGAGATGACTACAGACCATGGCGTATACGTGTAATCTTCACCTCATACATTGGCAAAGTTACGCTATCTAGCTATTGATGAACAAATATAGACTAAAGCCGTCACTGCAAGTTACCAGAACCACTAAGCTTAGTTTTGGAAAATTGCCATTTTTACTAACATACGCATATCCGGATATCCATTGATCATGAATGGATGGAGATTTACTAGTTGGTGGTTTGTATCCAGACGTTGGACTTCAACAAATTAGTCGATCGATGGTGACTGTAAGCATACCTAATATCATAGCCACTAAGGGCACCTATTATATCTAGCATTTATCCAGATGAAATACGAGACTATGCGAGTATATTGTAACCTCGATTTGGTATATGGATACCCTGGACGCAATTGCAATTACTCCTATGCCCAGTATATATATATCAGTAATTCTACAAAATCATCCCATGGCCCATATACCTATTCATAACGCATAATCTACATTCTTAAGAAATTACCTCATTCGAGGCCAGTCGAGTCACGTGTGTAATATCACAAAGATTGATAAGGTCTATAAGGCTCGACGTATGCTGTGTCAATTAATCGTGTATAATATTAATATATTATATATCGCATATCCAAATATATCTAGATCTAACATCATACTCCATCGATACCGTAAGAATATGGCGTCTACTCGGGAATCTCATAAATCTTTTAGCCCGATACGAAATAGATCAGAAAATTTTCGAAGCCTCTGTGGCAAATTATCTGAATTAGTCATGCATGATTATATATTGTGGTATGATGGTAGCTCTTAAGGCTGGGTATATATGAGACAAGTGCTAGTGTAATCAATTCGAAGATCTAGACGGCCTTTCGATTCGCTGGTAGATATTTCAGCTTGTAGACAGACGCCACAGAGGGAGGAGTGGCGACCCCGCTATTCCTTAGCGACTTGGCCTGGGCCATTAAGTAGCATACGGATGTCTGTTCCATGGACAGCTTTTCGAAACAGCCTTCCCAGCTGGCCAGCTCTTAATAGACAGTAGCTAATGGTAGAATACGTATTAAACTCCAGGCCCGGATTTCTCAGGCCAGCTTGTAACTTTAGCATGCAGCATCTGAATGTCATAAAATATAAAGTACCTACAAGCCTTGTTCTTCATGAAACAAACGGTACACAATGCATAAGAGCGCATGAAGAATACATATACATGGAAATCTGGCTTGTTGGGTACATACAAGTACTTACTTATGGACGTTTATTCATAGAACATTGGCATAATGCCTATCCTGCGGTATATCACCGGATAGTTACCGCATATTAAATACTCGAGTAACTAAGAGAATATAGTTTAGTCCGCCAGTATGGTAGTATCGAAACTAGTCAGTAGAAAAAGACAGAATATGATAGGTCTTTAAAGATCAAGATCGAACGAGCACCTCCCACAAAGGCTCTTAAGAGAGCTCATAGGTCCCAAAAGAAGGCGTAACATAGTAGCGGTGGCTTACTCTAGCCTCGGCTGTACGCCTCCCCAAAGAGGTTCCCTTCGACATTAGCTTGCATTTATTCCCCGTTGGTCTAAAAAGGCTCATACCTACATCACACATTTAGTAGACCACGCCATCGGCGCATTAGACACTGGGCGGGGACCAAATGTAAACTAGACGACACTTGCATAAGGGTTGCATGATAATACCCGCGAATAGGGTATAAATACCAATCCAACCACCAAATTTATCACCATGGAAGAGGTTACGGTACATTTACCCAACCTCTTCCGCAGTTTTTAAACGTCCGTACTAGTTGTCGTTTCGTAACGATTCCTCCTCCCGGGAAAAGTTCCAGACCACACTATGGGATTGTTTTTTCCCTTTTTTAGGACCTGTCGGTTTAGTTTATCGCCACCTCATGCTTGAAAAGCAAATATGCAACGCTATGGATCGAAGAACGACGGAGGACACGAGGTATGGCTACTAAGGGCTTCAGAATGTTTTGGGTGGGTTCGATGCGTGGTAGAGGGTAAGTATGTGATATTTGTATAAGTTATAGGGCTGTTGCTAGTTTGCATAAAACAGTCCTATTATACATTATCGTACGTGTATTCAATATGCAGGTGCTTTCTGGGCGGGAGCACAGCGGACCCTTTTGTTCAGTGTGGTTGGGGTCCGAGATTGGCGGAGAAATTGCATGGGGCGAAAAATCTTTGGGCTCAAGTCCTCTCTTTTTGCAATGGAGAATTGTAGGGGCCACCCACATAGGCCTTTGAGACTCACCATATGGGGAAACTTAGTCTTGAAAAAATATTGGTAAATACCTAGGTATGAAAAATATCGAGATATCTGTCGATGTAGGACATGTCTATAGACGGGAAAAATGACACAAAGAGAAATGCGTTGGTATCATTTGTGCTATGTACTTTACTTTGTGTATGAAATGAGTTTTCCGTTCAAAAAAATACACCCGCTGGCACCATATGTAAGCCGAAGGAAAGCAAATAGATGAACCTGCTTCCAAGATTATACAATATAAAATACACATCTAGCGAGACAGGCACGCAAGCTTAATGCCCAATGGAAGTATTAAGAATTGATGAAAGGATATTAAAAATGTAAAGCAAAAACTCCAGTCATTAGATTACATCATATCAAAGGATAAAAGATTTTAAACCTTGTTCTTCATTCTGGCCAACTTCCAGGACATATCAAATTCCGGAACTAGAATTCTTCGCTTGTCGATTGTGCCGCTTGGGGATGGCTCGCGCTTGAAGATTCTCTTGACGTATTGGCCATTAGGACAACCGGATGGCGCCCTCATGCAAACTGGTTCGTCACCGCAGCAAGTTCCAGGAACACATGTCCAGCCGGACGGGCAGTCTGCTGACTTGGCGCAGACTTTGCCTTCGCAGTTGGAGGAGACAGCACAGGCGCGCTGACCTTCGGTGTTCAGGGTACAGATACAGGTGGAACCGCCATCGCAGAGAAAGCCGCCGCGCTCCTCGCATTTAGAAGTGCTTACGGTGCAGCCGGCACAGGCACCAAATTGACAGAAAGTGCCACACTTATTGTTACATACACCACAGTGATCGTTGCTAATGAGAGGGTTGATGGCATTGCCATTGCATACGATGTGACCAGCAGGCAAAGAGGTAACAGTTGCAGTAGCGGCGGGAATAACGGAGGTCTTGTCCACGACGAGAACCTTGGTTGACGTCGTGGTAACTGTCTTGGTGGCAGTTGAGGTCTTGGTTACAGTACCTGTCGTGGTTTTGGTTTTGATCAAGGTGGATGTCTTTGTATACGTTGATGTTGAAGCCCTAGTGGTGGTTTTGGTGGTGGTCTTGCTGCAGATGGTCTTAGTGCCGGGTTTGATACCCCAGCATGAGCATGCGGATGTGTATCGCTTCGCATCACAGGCGCTGATGTATGACGGCATGTTATCAATTCGGACACAGACCCAGTACCCCTTCTTGAGCCCTGATCCATTCTTCAGGGCTGGATTCCACTTGAGTAAATTGGCTTTGGTAAGAGCGATAGGTGCTTTGGAGAACCTCTTGACGATGTTGTCGCAATTGTCATTGCCTTGGACGTATCTCCAGCCGACACAGTTCTTTACGACTCCTGGTTGAACCTTAGGAGGGTAGTTATTGTAGCCACGAGCTTCAAGAATATCTCCATGCTCTTCCTCGAGACCCAGATCTCGCTTAGTGACAGTGGCTACCGGGGGTGTGACAGTAGTAGTAGTAGTGCCGCTTGTGACTTTAACTATCCTGGTTGTGTACGATGTCGCAATCTTTTGAACAGTCTTTGTTACAACCTTTCCAACAGTCTTCGTGATGACCTTCCCAACAGTCTTCGTAACGGTTTTCTTGACGGTTTTTGTGGCGACTTTCTTGGTTGTCTTTGTCACCCACTTAGTTGAGATGCCTTTGTAAGTAGTCTTCACCAGGTATTTGGTGCAGTCGGCTCTACGTTGATTCTGTAGGTAACCGGCATACCTATCACCCGTGACTTGTCTGGCGCAGTTGTCGGCATTGCAGCGGGTTCCACTGACGAAGGATAGCGCCTGCGAGAGCAGGACGAGAGCGAAAGTTACCTTCATCGTAGTGAAGAAAGATGATCGAGGGCAGAGATTAAAGATTAGATATTATACAATACACTTGCGTGTACGAATATCCTCCCGATTTGGCAGAGCAAGGTAACTTCGAACCTTGGCCGTGATGACTTGATCCACTCTCTTTTCAAGTTGAACCTCTGGGTTGAATTCCGCAGAAGTTGCAACAAAAGGGGACGCAAAGACCTTTTATACACCCCTATACGGTATCATGATGGAGAACCAATCTTCCTGGGGGGCCAGCCGCAGGATTATGCAGATTTGACAAAAAATACTAATGCGCACTGGTGGCTAGATTGCTCTCCATCCACCTTCTTGCGGAGCAAAACTCGAACGAAGGCCCGATGCGCGCTCGCTCCGAACGCTTTGGACTGTCTAAGTTTAGGTTGAATCGTGGGCACATCAAGGTCAGCCCGTCCAGGGTAGCTTCTCCACACACACGTGCGTTTAGCTGAGGCTAACGCCTCCATTGTGGATTCATACTAGCTTTGGTCCTGGATAGACACCAGTTGCACGGAGCCGGCGACCATCGCCACCTTGACATTTCTTTCCGTCCCTTTCTCTCACGAACACTGTTTGAAGTAATATTAGAACTGGATCGAATTTCCATTGTAATAATCGTGAAGACTCAAATAGTCATGAGGAAAAAGTGCCTGAAGTTCATGAGACCAATCCAGGCTCCAAATAATTTCCAACCTAACGGCCATTTGATTGTGGGAGGTTGAACGAAGTGGGGACGTTGGAAACACAATTTCGGCTGGACGAACTTTATGCTGGGCGATTGGGAGTAAAGCACCGCGCTGGGACGGAGAAGGACTCTGGCGGGCATCGTCGCCTGTGTCTTGGCGCTGCAAGTGCTGGAGCTGGTCCTGGCATCATACCTCTTTAGGACGAGGAAATGAGAAAAAATCCGTGCGGCTACCAAGCTAGCAACCTCGTGTTCCTGGTATCGACGAGACTCAGAACAATATCAGGGCGATCGTCGGCATAGTGTACATAAGTACATACTTACATATGTACATATATAGTTGCGACGAAGTATAGGAGACTACCTGTATCATATCACAGGGTGAAACATCGACAGTGTGTATATTTTTGTATCGATGGCTGGTTTCAAGTGTATGTGTAGGCAGAGGCAGATGCGTCTATGCGAGCCCTCCTCATGCACGACTAGATCTTTGCCTCGGGTTCCTTTGCTGCCTTATTGTCTCTGCATTTCGCCCAAGTTGACACCCGCTTGGTAGAATAAAATGTGTCTTTTGAGAACTCTTGTTTGGTCGGCCAAAATCGCCGGTCAAAGGAATTCATAATGAGGTGTGAGGAGACAGAAACATTCCCCGTGCTAGCGGAGGACTGCGACCAATCCACCTATCAGATGTGGCCCAAGCCTTCACAGGGTTTCATACGACAAGCCACCACACATCCTAGAACTTTTTTGACAACAGCATTTTGTGCTTAACTTTCAGCTTTGTTTTGTTTTCTTTATAGAACAGAAGCGTGAAAGAGATTCGGCTATGATAGGTACCCGGTATACCCGGTCGCTCATGTCAAAATCGTGCACATCGGAGAGATGACAAGTGACAGTCAAGACAAAAGGTCGACTCGAGGATGCAGTGCCAGTTTTCTTTGATAAACGGAGAAACGCCTATTTGTAGAAAACGGCCATGGGTAACATTGACCATGCCACAGAAAGCTCCCCTCATTGGGCGGATGGACGGAAGACGGAATATTTGTGACTCTGTAGAGTAGAGTAGAGTAGAGTCGAGCTCGAGTCGAGTCGAACTTTCCGATGCAGATGCAAATGCAACTGCAAATGCAATGGGGAGGGGTAGTTATAGTTAACGTTGATGCATTTATGATATGGATCAGCCCATCTGGGTGTATCACAATATCACCAGCCTCGTGTGAAGTCCATCTTTGTGGCACGTTGTGGCTCACGAGCTTGAGTAGTCAACCGAAGAAAGATGCCATTCAATCATGCATATGTATACGCTGTTATCGCAGAAATTGCCTCGAAGAACCTAGACGGATACTGCTGCACTAGTAACATTAGCATTGCATGACATGAGTACCCACCTAACCACCACTAGCTAAGGAGACTATGCTGTGCGAGTCGTTGGTAGCCGTAGTTAGTTGTAGTTAGCAAGGTTTACCGCTCCCAACAAACGATTAGTAAGAGGGGTCATCCCACATGATTGGCCAGTTCAGGCTGCCCAACTCGGACAGGGCCTCGAAAGTGACGTCGTTTGGTACCTATCACGACATCCAATTTCTGCGCCGTTACAAGGTACAGAACTGCACGGCTCTCGACTATCGATAATGGTGTTTTCTAGCTTAGTCTAGCTTATCTCGATCTACGAGAATGCCACCGACGGTCTGTCAGGCTGTCTGTTTGTAGCAGAAGTATTTGCTCATAATAGAAAAACATATAAAAATTTGGTTAGTTGATTAGGTGAACTGGCGCCCCGCTCTAGCTACTTAGTAAGTAGGTAGCCAGCAGTCCCTGGCCATGTAAAGTAATCTTTCCAAGTTAACCTTCCCATCCTCTCGAGCTCTCATTCGCATTCCTTCTCCTGCAAGGCAAGAGAAAAAAACCTCATGCTCAATTGCAATTGCATTGCCCTAAACCCGTCTACAAGCATTCCTTCTATCGTTAAAATACCAGTCCACGTTTAACAGCTCAGCAACTCGCCTGCATTGAGCAGAACTGTTCAACCAGCATACATTCTCTCAACGTCTATAAAAGCCTAGCCACGAGCCGGCACCGGTGAAAGTCTTGCAATTCGTTTCCCCCCCACCAGAAATACTTAGCTTTCAAACTAAGGATTCGCGTGCTTGTTACCAATTCAAGCTAGCATATCTAACGGTAGCTTGCCAAGTCTCGCGAGCCTATCAACCATACCTTTCGGTCGACGTCCCGCGTCTTCCAAAACTTCTTATTTCAGTTTAATACCAAGCAGGACTTCCAATCGTCGCAATGGTTGTTCACGGCAATTACGAGTATCTAACTGAGGAGGAGAAACGTCTCAAGGAGGATAAAGAGAAAACTAAGTATTGGAAGAAATGGGGACCTTATGTTAGCGAGCGTCAGTGGGCTACCGGTAAGCTCTACCTCTATCAAACACATATAACTAGACCAAGATTATGCTAATATAGCTTCGTTTCTAGTGCGAGAGGATTACTCGTGAGTGCAATTGTTGTCTGATAGTGTTTGGATTGTGACTAACATGATATTCTGAGCAATCCAGGCCGGATGGTGATGCATGGAGCAGTAAGTGGCCTCTGACGATACTCATTAATCTTACGATATTTCCTACAGGTCTAACACGTCGGATTTGAATAGATTTCCCACATGAACACGCACGTCTACGTACCTTCCGATGGGGTGAAGACGGAATTGCAGGTGTTTCGGACAACCATGGTTTCCTCAACATCGGGTTTTCTTTCTGGAATGAAAAGGAGTGCGTCTAAGTCCCGAGAGATTTTATATTGGTGCATATTATTGACTCCGTTTTAGCCCATATCTCAAGGAACGTCTCTTTGGATTATCCAATCCTCAAGGAAACCATGGCGAAAGTATCAAGGAAGTTCACTTCCATCTCGACAATACACCAACGGTATGGATGCTCTCCAGGAAACATTTGTTGGTACTTGCTAACTAGGTTATAGCACTCGTACATGAAATTTCTTTACAAATACCCGCAAGGGCAGTTCCCTTACGAGAAATTGGTAGAGGAGAACAAAAAACGAGATCGAAATATGCCGGAGTATACAATCTTCGACGCCGGTGCCTTCGAGTATGTAGCTAATCCCTTCTTCTGAAAAGCTCAATATACTGACAATGTATTAGTGACAACCGCTACTGGGATATCTTCATCGAGACTGCCAAGGATGGGGAAGATGAAGAAGAGTTGCTCTTCAGAGTTACAGCTTACAACCGTGGACCCGAACCTGCTCCTCTCCACATTGTTCCTCAGATATGGTTCCGGAATACCTGGGCTTGGGGGCGTGAGCCTCCAGAAAAGAAGCCGTACATCACGAAACAGGCCGCAACTATTGCGCAAGCTGAGCACTGGAGACTTGGAACTCGATATGTCCAGCTATCTCCGTCACCAGGTGTTTCTCCAGACGCTGCCGATGTCA
Source organism: Arthrobotrys conoides (assembly GCA_036971725.1). NCBI lineage: Eukaryota > Fungi > Ascomycota > Orbiliomycetes > Orbiliales > Orbiliaceae > Arthrobotrys > Arthrobotrys conoides. Next base: position 506,486 of record JAVHJM010000012.1, on the reverse strand, counting down.
GCCCTGAGCTGATATTTACTGAAAACGACACGAACTTCGCTCAACTATACGGTGGAAACAATCCTACGCCATATGTCAAGGATGGATTCCATCGTTATATCGTAAATCAAGAGCTCGGAGCCGTCAATCCAGGAAACGTCGGTACCAAAGCAGCTGCTTGGTATGCTTTTGATGAGGCTGACGGCGTTCCACCTGGCGGCTGCGCTGTCGTTCGGTTCAAGTTTAGTAGAGTCACTGAGCCTGGGGCTATCGACGAAGAACTCTTCGACGAAATTGTGGAAGCTCGACGCTGCGAAGCTGACGAATTTTATTGGAGACTAAGTCCTCTTCCTATGGCTGACGACCTCCGAAACATCCAGCGACTGGCGTGGAGTGGCATGCTGTGGACGAAACAGTTTTACCATTTCGTTTGGGATCACTGGGCTAATGGCGATCCATCCCAACCGCCTCCGCCAGAAGGCAGGAAATACATTCGAAATCATGCCTGGAAGCATCTCTATATCGACGATATTCTCTCCATGCCAGAGTCTTGGGAATATCCATTTTTCGCTGCTTGGGATACCGCATTTCACTGTATTCCGTTGGCTATGATCGATCCTGAATTCGCCAAAAAGCAGCTTGATATTTTGACAAGAGAATGGTATATGCATCCAAATGGTCAGCTTCCAGCATACGAATGGAATTTCAGCGATGTCAACCCACCTGTCCACGCATGGGCTACCTTCCGTACATTCAAAATCGAACGAAAGATATATGGAAGAGAGGACCTTGACTTTTTAGAGCGAGTCTTCCAGAAACTTTTGCTCAATTTCACATGGTGGGCCAACCGTAAAGACCCAGAGGGAAAAAACGTCTTTGAAGGAGGTTTCTTGGGTCTTGACAATATTGGTCTTTTCAATCGTTCAGAACCTCTCCCCACAGGAGGTGTTCTTGAACAAGCAGACAGTACCGGTTGGATGGCTTTCTACTGCCTGAACATGCTGAATATTTCCCTTGAGCTGGCGAAGCATCGCCGAACGTATGAGGATATCGCGTCAAAGTTCTTCGAGCATTTCATCTTGATTTCCGATGCTTTGACCTATAAACGCGGCGACCGAGAAACATCCTTGTGGAACGAAGAAGACGGTTTCTACTACGATGCTATTTCTTGGGGAGGCCCGTGGGCTCAGCAACTACCCGTCAGGTCACTTGTTGGCTTGATTCCTTTGTATGCCTGCTTGACGCTTGAGCCGGAAGTAATGAAGCGTCTTCCATCGTTCAAGAAACGATTTCAGTGGTTTGTGGAGAATCGATCGGATGTTGCAGAACGTAACATCCATAGCATCAAGCATCGCGGTAAAGGCCAAAGGATTTTGTTGGCCCTGGTCAACAGAGACAGATTGATCCGTATTCTGCAGAAGATGCTGGATGAAAACGAATTTTTCTCAGAGTATGGCATTCGATCGTAAGTTAAAACTCTCTCCTCTCCTGCAGTGTATCACTCAAAAACTTATATTTCTACGACAGACTTTCGAAGCATCACAAGGAAAACCCGTACTACATGGACGTTAATGGACAACAATTCAAAGTCGACTACGTTCCAGGAGACTCCAACAGTGGAATGTTTGGAGGAAACAGCAACTGGCGTGGTGTAAGTGCTGCAAAACAAAAAAAACACAAGTGATATGGCTAACTTTTGGATTGAATATAGCCCATTTGGCTTTGTGTCAATTTCTTGCTTGTTGAATCGTTGCTTCGATTCTACATGTACTACGGAGACAGCCTTAAGGTAGAATGTCCTACTGGATCCGGAGAGTATGTTCATCTTGGTCATGTTGCGGAGGAAATTCAACACCGTATGCAGCACATCTTTACTAGGGATGAGCGAGGCAACCGTGCCTGCAATGCGGGAAATAAGTTGATGAACCAAGATCCGCACTGGCGAGATTACATGTTCTTCCACGAATTCTTCCACGCTGATACAGGCGCTGGCCTTGGAGCACTACATCAAACCGGATGGACTGGGCTTATCGCTAAACTCATCCATGACACGGGGATCAATTGTCGTCTCCCGCGCACTCCTCGCACGCCTTCAACAGCCGCCTCACATTACTTCGACGAGTCTTTTTCGAGGGTTATACGTCCAAAGATGTCAAATGTGCGTCGTGCTTCGACCCGTAGTATCGGAGCCCGCAGCGACATTGCCCGCAGCGACGTTGTGAGCGACGACGCTAGTGACGATTGGACTGGCCTTGGTGAGGATGAAGCGCAGGAACGAGCCCGTGAGCAAGATGACCAGCATGTGCTTGACTATGTTACTAGCCAGCTCAAGCGAGTGCAAACTCATGGATCTGTCTTTGACGATGAGGATGAGTTTGAAACCCAGCTCGACTAAGCTTTGTCAATGCAACGGCTTCGTGCTACCCAGGGAAAAAAGGCTTCAGTTGGGTTTTGTTTCATCTGATTATGCTGGGCTCACAGTTGCGAGCTAATGGGCATCCAAGTAGAAAATGCAAAGGGCATTCAAGAGGTTAAAGCATGCACAGCGAAGCAGCGTTTGGATTGTGACTTTTTTTTTCATTGGCGGATTAATTGGGATTTGCAATCGGCGGCTCTTTCTTCAATCGCTATAGCTCGGTAGTTTGTTTTGTACTGCATTAGACTGGTTTCGTAGACAGGAAAAAACAATCCATTCGTTTTGCTTCATGATGTACAGTCCTTGAGTCGGCTAGGCTTCGTCTGTGTGTCCCGTCATTCGGTGTCAAGTTGGTAAGTAGGTGTACTTATATATCAGAAAAATTCGGCCTATTCCCCTTCAAGCCGATTATATTTTTGATTGACAAAGAAAAAAAAGCATCTGTTGATAATTACATGGAAGATCTTGCCAGACCAATGGAAGATGACAATTCTCCCTGACTCGCTTCTATTCTACAAACCCCAATTTTTGGACCACGGCCACTCTAAATCACCCGTGAGGGAAGGATATTTATAGAGCATCGGTCAATAACTTGTTGAGCTTAGCAATCTTGGAAGAGACGCTGAGGTCAATTGTCCTGTCGCCAATTTCGACAACGAGACCTCCGAGGACTTCCGGGTTGACCTTTTTGAGAGAATGTTGTTAGTAAGCCTGATTATATAAAATAAAAATTAAATCTATGAGCAGCATCGTATATGCTATCTGCTTACCTTGTTGACGACCTTCAACTTCTGACCCTGTTGAATATACTTGCTCTTTCCGATAGCGGCCTCCAGACGTCCAATGGTCTTCTGGTCCAAAGCCTGAGCCGAGGTAATGATCGCCTCAACCTCACCCCTATGCGCACCCATCAAGACACCGAACTTCTCAGCGATACCACCCAAAAGTCCCAATCTGTTGTTCTCGGCCAAAACCTCGAGCAAGTTCTTGAAGTTCTTGTCACCGCTGGCACCCGGGACGGCCTTTGCGATCTCGGCGATAAGAGAGGACTTGTCGGATGCGGAAAGAGTAGGCGAGGAGATGACGCTGGTGAGTTTTGGGTCCTTATCCAAAAGGGTTTTTAGGGATTTGAGGGATTTGTCGACGGTGTCGAGAGTGGAGGTTTTGGCGGAGGCGATGTACTACATATAGGGTTTTTTCTTGGAGGTTAGTAAATGGTTCGGTTCAATTGAATTTTGTGGAAGAGTATATCATGATGGATATAAGAGTGAGAATTGATAACATACAAGGGAAGAAGCATAAGTGCCATCGATGCCATAGAGGGCAACCGGGGGTTTGGCGTCGGCTGCTGCTGCTGTGGCGTAGGTCCGAAGAGAGGAGATGACGGCTGCGCGAGGGGCAATTGGGTTTGCCGCGCGGGCTATCGAGATAGCAGTGCGAGAGAGCATTGTGAGAGGAGAGTGGGTGAGGTTTTGGGGGGGAAGGGGAGGTTTATCGGAAGGTCGTGGTGGGGGCGAGAAGACGTATATAGAGGGGGTGGTAGTTTCGACACTGGGTTTTTCGTACTTTTTCGGGTTGACGTTGTGCTTTGCTTTCCGAGACGGCGATAACTTGGATCACGTGATTGGCGGGTTTAAGGATGTTGGTCAACACGGGCGGCTGGATTGCCTGTTGGATTTGGAGCATTTCGGAATCCATTCGTTAACGTTTCAGACCATAAGTTCCATATCTTATATTATGCATGAGGTACTTACCTCTAGTAGTAATCCAAAGAAATACCCTTTATGGGTTTTGGGAGCAAATGAATAGGAAATTACCCAAGTTCTAACCTTGTCTCGAATATCCTCTATACATGTACACAGCTCTGCACCTTAATGAACTTCATTTAGATATTTTCATAGTTATCTAAATGTATATCCTTATACGGTACATACAGAATTAATTATACACATACTGATCGAACAAATTAACTAGGATTTATCCTCTATTGTTTCTATAGTACATACTACGACAAAGTTGCCGCGAACTCAAACGATCAAGTGGTTTAGATCCAAGTAGGTATGTACTAGCCAGAGAAATCGCCACCCGAACCAGCCTCGCTCTTCAATTTCCTCAGTTCTTTCTTCTGTGCCTTCTTTGCACCTCTCATTGACTTCCTAGGCCGGCTTCCTGGCGCGACCTTTGATCCAGATTTCAAATTTTCCTGGTATGCCTTCATAGTCTCTCTTTGAAGTATACTCTCCCCATCCGGTGACACAACTTCAATTTCTGGGTGAGGGTCGTCTTTTCCTACCTGCGCCGATATCTCTAACCACCCAAAGCCTTCCACTACAATATCCGTAGCATAGACTCTGAAAGACACATTCTTAAAGTGATCCTCTCCCATTCCTTCTACCAAAGGTCCACTCCTTCTTTTCGTAACGTCGTCTGTGAGTGTGAAAGTCCCGGCGGACCTAAAGCTTTCCACAGCCGACTTTCTCGCCCATAAAAAGTCTTTTTTCCCACTCGTAGAATCTGATTCGGGATTTAGAAACCCCTCGATCTTCTCTCCTTTGGCGACATGGCCGGGGACATTCGAAAATACTGCTACTTCGAGTGTAACAGGTCGACCTCTCGTAGGCTGTATTGACCGCACCGTCACCAAGCCGCCTAGTAAGAACGTCTTTTCCGGTGGCACAATATATCTTTCCGGATTAACCCTGTCAACCATCACTGTTTGTTTGACATAGTCTTGTTTCAGATATTTCATCAAGCCGCCCCTTGAAAATCCGGGTAGATCGATTAATTGTCCTCTCCCTGCTGCGAAATCAATAGCAATAGGACCGACTGTTGTTCCGGGAACTTTACTTGCTAACGGCATCTCTGGGTATTTAACCCTCTTTCCGTTTTGAATGTAAAAGTCAAAGTCGTCTTCGAGCAAAGCCGCCTGTTCCTCGAGATCTCCTCTTCCGAAGCCCTTCTTCACCGTCAAATCTTTCTTACTTCTCTTTGGGAAAACTGCTTCGTATAACCTGCTCTTTCCTACATTTGTCTTCCCTATAAAGACCACACCTCCTTTTCTCCCTCGGATCTCGTCTTTCAGCCGCTCTGTGGTCCAACCATTCTTTGCGCTGACGATTCTTAGATCTTTCAGTGTCTTTTCCTTGTCTGAGTCATCCAGGTAGTTGCTTAATACCCTTCGGATATAAGTCATAAGGCTTGTGACCTTTTGCTCCGTTGGCATTAAGAGATCTGCCCTCGTGATGACAAAGGATAGCGAAATATCTTTCTTCTTGCCATCCTTCAAATTATTCAATCCAGCCAATATGGCTTTTCTAGCATTCGGGAGCACACTCATCGGAAAGTCTGCAGCATCAATGATGTGATAGATATGTACTCTCCTGAACGGTGATTTGGCGATTACCTCTGCGGCTTGGGTGAAAGTTGCATCGGGCCCCTGTACAGTTGTATTTTGGTAATGCAGTAGACTCCGACATCTATTGCAAAGAATTGTATGTCGTGCTCTTCTTCGAATATCCAATTCCTGACGCTGAGTGTCTTCGGGTACTAATGCCTCAAACCAGGATTCCGACTCAGCTGACAGAGGGCTTGGAAGATTTTCGTAAGGGATAAAGTCATCGAGCACATCCTCGTCCTTAACGAGGTTATTAGGATGCTGACGCTGAATCTTTTTGTAAATCTTCGGTTCGTCCTCTTCATCGACTGGTGGTTTCATATTCGATTCTCGTAGGATTTCCTTAACTTCTTCAGACATTTGGGTTAAAGCGGCTTTGTAGATAGTTTCTAGATGCTGCTTTGGAGATGCGTGAAATGGTGATTTGGGATTCCAGGGAAACTTAGGAGTCGGCATGTTGGCTTCCGGACCGTAGAAACCTGGTTCGCGAAAATTGCCTGTGTGAGATTTTGCGCCGCAGCCGGGACAGGTTTCGGGCATTGAGTATGGGAATGACTGTTTAGTTTCTGCACCTGGGAGAGGTAGGTTGTCTAGTATTGGGGTTGTTGGAATCGGAGAACTTGGGTCGCGGTAAGATAGAATCTCTGAGACTTCTGCTGGAAGGTCGAGGGGTCCTGACCCAACAGAAGCACCTTTTGCGTCAGGATGCGGTGGATCGAGAGCATCATTCTCAATGGTTTCTTCGACCACTGATGGTACAGAATCTACAACTTCTTTGACCGCTGATGATACAGACTCTGTAGCTTCTTCCGCCACCGTTTCCGACTCTCCTTCTGCCTCTAAGATTGTAATTTCCTCTGATACGGTCTCTAATCCGTTTTCAGAGGTTATCGTCGAGATACCCTCATCCACTTTCCCCTCAGTATCTATATTTCCGGCCTGAGATTCCCCGTCCTGCCCCGCAACTGAAGAGTATCCAACCCTCCCTAGAACAACATCCCGTCTCCATACATTGCATTTATACACCTTCAAAGGCTTCACTACCGAAACCCCAACCCTCTCCTCCAATAAACCCCTACACGCCACCGACGAATGCAACCGGCATCTCGATCTGAGATGAGAGTCCCCCACGCGAACCTGCCATCGTGCATATGCAACAACCCTCCGTCCCAACATTCAAATTTCGTTTAAGAGGTATTTTCGGAGTCCTAAAGGCTTATGTTCCTCTTTTTCCCCACCTCTTTCTGTCGATTTTGATTTGGTGAAGCTACCCCCTCTGGTTAGGAAGATCTTGAAAAATGTATAGAGGATGTTAACGTTTGTTGCATTTGGATTGGAAGGTTGTTGTTTTTGGTTTACTGTCGCACAAAAAATTTTCTGGCGCGCAGCAACACAACCTGCGGTCGATTCCTCGCAGTGCTGCTAGCTGCTCAAGCTACACACGGCCGGCAAACTAATTGTCTTTTAAGGTTGAAATAAAATAGCCTCAAGACGGAAATGAAGGGGTTTAGCCTCGGATCCAGGTGCTAAGGTATAGAATATGAGTTTTATGTTTATGAATTGCTCAAGATTTCGACTCTTCAAAAGCTACGGTAATGCATCTGAGGGGCAATTAATTCATTGTAGTTAAGTTTCGAAATCCAAAATTCTTTTGTTATAAATTAGAAAATCGCAGTATGGCTTCCTTGGATCTAGTAATGCCTCAGCAAATGCACATACGCACGTAAATCCGACAAAAGAAATATGACAAGAAAGAGGAAGATACTTCAAGAAGATATCGTACACCGGAAGAGGAAAAAAGAAGAAGAAAAAAGAAAAGCAACCCCCCTCGAAATATACAGCGGAATACGTGCCGTCTAACTCGTGGTAAACCAAAGAAGGCTAGAACCAATAGTAAGATACGTTATACTACCTTCTCGAAACCTTTGGGCCTTTTGTTAACTTGCCCTTGCCCTTTTTGACAACCTTCGGAGCCTCCTCTTCGCTTTCATCTTCTAAGACTCCGTTGTCTTGACTGTCATAGTCTACTTCATCATCATCAACCACAAACCCCTCAAGGTTCCCCTCCTCGTCAGCATCGTCATCATCATCATCCGTTTCTTCGGCCTCTCTATCCAGATAAAGGCCTGGCCCATCCATATCATCGTCGCTTTCTTCATCTTCCTCTTCGCCCTCGCTGGCAGAGTCCAAGACTCCATTGACTCCATCGTCGCTGTCATCCTCGTCCTCGCTCTCCTCAACATCCCCTATTACTTCATCCTCATCTTCCTCGGAGCTGCTCTCATCGTCTTTATTCACGCCCTCGACATAAATGACCGCCGAATCGCCACCAGCCCCCAGTCTATCCCTTGCCATACTCCGTAACTTCATCTGTGCCACCAACATGCTAAGTCTACCTCGCAATGCCAACATCTTTGGCAGAGCTTCCGCCCTCTTTCCGAGTACTCTCTGGAGCGATGCCATCGTCCTGACCAGATCCGGTAACGTGAGCAAGTGACCTCCATGGTTAACCAAAGTTTTCTGAATCCAAATCATCAAACTTCCCGCTCGTCCCGGTTTCCTCGCAATAATTTCAGATAACTTCATCACAAGGTCGGCGGCAAGCAAAGAGTCTAATCTCTGGATGGTTGATTCAATCATGTCGACCTTTGTGACTTGTAAACAAGTCTCTAGTAACGCGCGATCGTCGGTTTTGAGTGCTTGTGTGATTACGGTGGTGAGAGATGTAGCATTGGGGAACTTGACGGCCTGGTAGCCGCTGGCAATGATTGCAGCCCCATCGACAGATGGAACGGTAATATTGGTCATAGGGGATACATCCGATCTTTGGGATTTCTCGGTACTACCAGCAGATCCTCCAGCAGAAAGGTTGAGAGCCTTTATCCGGTCTTCGAATGTCTGTTCTTCTGGATCATCCGCATTATCTTCTTGATCATCCTCGCTATCTTTCGTGGGCTCTTCGTCTGCCTCCGGGTCTTCAGGAGCATCAACCATGCCGATATCTTGCGTATCGGCACCTTCAATAACCACGGTATGGCTTTGTTTGAGATTGGCGTTGCTGACATCTTTGATATCGTTCGCATCCGATCTTCCAGACACAGCACCGCCAATACCAACTGTTTTCGCCTTCGCAATCACAACATCACCGTTGATGCTCAACGTACCGTCAGCAGCTAGACATTTGACCTTTTCGAAGAGCACACTGGTGGCATTTTCAACCCAGGCAACGACCACATGATCGCCCGCAAAACACGCATCAATAACCTTCACAGTCTGGTTGTTATCGGGTCTGACAATCTTTATCCTCGCTTCCGAGGTCTTTGTCATGGCCTTTCTTCGCCTAAGAGATGATTCCTCATCTGTCTCAGATGCGGATGAGAAGGACCACGGTTGCTGGAAGACCTCGACTACACCATCCGCGGTAACTGCGATAAGTGCTGTATCCTGGGCAGCAGTGTCGACTTTTGTAACATCGCTTTTGGCAACTAGGGAGCCGAGCGACTTCTCCTTCTTGATATCAGAAACGTAGATGAAACGGTCACCGTCTGCTGCAGATAAGAACTTATTCTGCTTGGAGGTTTTGCGAAGGCTGTGAACCTGGGAGGTGTGCGATGTGAAGGTTGAAATTAAATCAGAGGGTGGGGCGTTGACGTCGATGATATAAGTAGAGTAAGAAGCGCAAATGATGCTATCAGGGAGAGGGAGAGTCCTGAAGAAGTTTATTGTTTCGCCAAACGAGATGTTTCTAACGAGAACAATCAGTACGCCGCCTGTAGAACACCGAGTTAATAATGGACCCTATATCCGACGTACCTTATCGATGAACCCTTCTTAACATCCCACTCAACTAGCTTATTTCCGCCGCAGCTCCAAGCTCTCACACCTTTAGCACTTTCAACAAACTGGAAGTCCGTCACAGGCCCAACATGGCCCCCATCTAGTGTTTTAACGACTTCAGCTTGTACTGGAGAGTACAGATAAATCTTTCCATTACTTCCTGTTGCCGCAATGACTACCTCACCAGCATTCTGCTGCACATCTTCGTCGTCATCGACTACCGCATCTGCATTGGACGCCCTCTTTCTCTTCTTCTTTTTCCTATCGCCTTCAGCTTCTACAAGTGAACCCCAAGAGAGGGAATTGATCTCGACAGATTTCTCGAAGATATGTTCGCATTGAAGACGACCTGAGGTTATATCGTGGCATCGTAGCCTATGGGCATCCAACCCGCGTAGGACAGATGAGAAGAGCGAGAGCTTAGACCAGGATGGAGAGAAGGCAGATTTAAGGATAGGAGAAGCTGTGGATATGGAAGTGGATTGCGCAAGGGTACGCTTTGTTGAAGGAGCGGCGAGCTTCTGTTTTTTTGATTTTCCGGCCATCGTGAATAGTTGAAAGATGTCGCGAAAGTGGCAGGATCTTTTTAGAGTGTAATTGTTGGTAAGAGGTCGGTATTAAAATATCTACAGGGGGTATTGAAAGAGAGGAAGGAAATGCGACTGCGTGAGATTGAGACCCGTCGTTCCAAAGTGTTTGGAAGACTGTCGAGCAGGCAATGGTGGATGATGGTAAACTGTCGATGCGATAGATGGAAGTTGAAGAAACTTTTTTTCCCATAAACTTTTTTTAAACTGCTTTTGCAGGGTGTTGAAAAAAAATGATAAACTCCTGATACTGTATCTAAATTAGGCATGTTTGTCAACAGCGCCTGCAGGCGGCGACATGTCTACGCTTTTGGAAGACAACATCTTCCAACATAAACAACACACTCTGAGCCACTCACAACCACGGTCAAAGGTTAAGTAGCGTGCGCATGATACAATATTCGATCTTGAAATACCTAAGTACTTGGGTATATATCAAACTAGAACCCTGAAAAGGGATCTGTAAGTACTAATCTTTTCCCTAATATGCACACACGACTACTATAGTACTGATCTAATCTTGTACTGGTTTTCTAGCCATCTAATTTACTGTTAAAAATCCAAATTTAAATTATCAAGAATGAACATAAACTTCCTTAGTCTCCCACGCCAAAACCCAATTGGCCAACGATGTTGATGATACTCGGAAGCACTCTTTCTCAACTAACAAAGCTTTCCACCAGCTAGCACTTGCTGCAGTGGTGTTTGTTTGTTTTCCTGTGCAATTGCGCAATTGGCCGTGCACGTGCTCATCCCCAAATAACACAGCTTTCAGCCCGGGTATACTCTACACTATTATATGAATAGGCACAGTTAGCAAGGGTATGGTGACAGCCATTTTTTTCACTTTTCCAAGAGACTTCGTTAAACCTCTCGGGTTAGAGTGATGTAATAAAATGTAGAAAACAATTTTATGCGTCTGTTGAAATCTGGATATTGGAACTGGTCTTTCAGGATGAGTCTATCGAGCGCTTGATATCGCCCGGTCTTCTGCCTCAAATTTCAAGTTTTTAAGAATTGGATACGGAAACAATTTAAAGCGAGAATGAGTAAGAATAGAGAATACCAATCGATAAGAGCTTCAACGACTAGGTCACGGGGCTAAGAAGCGCCGTGATCTCGATTCTAGCTGAAAATATATGTTTAAGAAATCTGCTTTTCAGGTGGTGCCGGTGTTCGAGACGATATATTCAAATCATCTGAGATAATTGCTTTGATCATGCAAGCCACTGATGTGACTTTTCAGCCCTAATATGCATCTAATTCAATATGCAGGATACATTATTACCCTCAATCGGCTCAAAATTTGTTCAGCTGCCGACTGCGACACTTTGCAGATCCGACTCCCATTCGAACGTTCAGCATCTATTATGACATTCTCGAAGATCTGCGGGTTATATAACCAGTTAGCCTCGAGTCCACTATGATGTACTCTTATATCTGCATATGGCAATTGCATCACCCGTGCGCAAGCTGAAAACCCCCATCCGACAAATGGAGTACAAAATATAATGCGAGAGAATCGATGGGAAATTAAAATTAAAAATGGGGGCTTTACCGAAGTTTAGCCATGTAGTTCCATAGGAGTAAACTGGAAAACTATATATCAATATTACTTTCATCGATGCATTAGAGCTGTCTCAATATTACCTTTAGGTCGGCTTTATGAATTCAGTATCAATCTATTGTGTTTTTCCAAGTTAACTTTGGTACGAGATTACCATATCTCTACAATTAAACTACAATTACAGTACCGAGAAAATTCTTACATCCCAATTGCAATACCAGAGTCATCAAAACCCTCGCTAGCACGAGGATAAGATCATCGATGATATTAGTCACCACGGTGACATTTTGGAATTAATTGTGTATGGACATCGGGTGGGTGTGGATGTTGATATTGATAGTTAACAAAATCCAACAAAGCTCGCAGGCTGCATATCCCTATCATTAATGCATTACCATTATTAATCTTAAGTTCAGACACTGTAGCTCCGCAATTCAGGACGGATTTTACTCTAAACCACCCCTGCAGATAGGCTGGGCGGCATCATACATCAACACAGTGGCCGAGTTGCAACGTTGGAGTCGAGGCTACGGCTGAAAAGCTGATCATGGAGAAAGAACTGGCCGGATATACGCATGAGATACAGGATAATGTTGACCCACAGTTACGGCTCTATCTTGTAACAAACGTACCTGGAATCATGATATTAGAGAAAAACAGGAGTATTTGCCTCCATTAGATGCCTCCTTTTTTGACGTCTGGGAACGAGATCAGGGGTATTGTTAACGTTCGAATGCTAAGACTTTATTCACATACAATTGTACAAGCTGAAAGTTAAAATTTTTGATTTACGAACAATCCCGCTCTAACTTGCAACTAGCTAAAACTATCTAAACCTTAATGAAGATATCTAGATTTATAAGTTAATAACGGGCGGAATTATTTATTGGGGCTGAGAATATATCTACCATCTTATCCTTCACTCGGGTATACGATACCAAGGCGACCACCTTTAATTATATTGACGGGTAAGGAGGATGTGGGTAAGCAGCCGGGCTGGGTTTAACGCAGCAAGTCCTCAGCTAGGCTATTGTTAATTAATCGACGGGGAATTCCGGAAACAGGACATCGGGTTCACACGAAGAAACGCGCACAGGAACAGGTATCTGCAGATGGGGAAACGGGACATGCACAAGGATGGAACGCCCAATACGCGCGCACAGCAATGGCTGCATAATATCATAAGACTCGGTCCAGTTCGAACTTTCGTCGTATGATTCTCAATGCTAGAGTTCTTCAGCCGCTAAGGATCGATTCCAGAACTATCTATTTGTATATATGCCCGAATGGGATTTCGCGGGCCGGTGTTCATCAAAAAAGTGATTAGCTAGCGTTTGATACGTCGATACGAAATCACCCCACGCATATAGTTTTACGTATTCGCGATATATCGACCAAGCAAGCAGGACTTACTATTGAAATCGATTTCGAATCGATTCCCAGAATCGGAATATCAAATCTTCGATTTCAGCTTGCTTCCCCCAGCTGTGCAGGCCATTTAATTTCTGAAAACTTTGACAGTATTTTTTATATATAAGTGTCTCTGTTGAGCGGTCTGAGACTGATATCGAAACTTACAAAACTTTTCCAAACTATAACCCCATTATCCACTATTTTAATTATCTCTATCTATATTGTTTACTTCTACAAAGGATATTTTAAATAAATATGGCATCTTTCGCCATTAATTACATAAGTGGTTGGCCTACTTATGCTACTAGAAATCGCGCCCAAACTGTGATACCGGCCAACCAAGAGAGCACCCTCTGGTCAGCAGCCATAGCGCCAAATCTCAATGAAACCCCTACTGGATCCGCCAAGTGTTGCACTTTTCTTATGCCGACGGGGCAAGCCACTATGATTCGCCTTGGGATGGAGGTACAGGTTAACAATGTTCGGGCGGGGACACAGTTCACCATTATTGGTGCCCTACGAGGTCATAATTTTTTGCAGAGCGGAACAGTTACAATGCCCCTAACTGGAAGCACTATACCTGTGACAAATTTCCAGGTCTTTACCGATGCACAGAGATTTCCCTGTAGGATGGCAGGGGATTGGAGTTGGTCTCTCAATGTCGTAGGCGGTATTTATAATATAATCCTTCAACCTCCTTCAACTAGCTCTTGAGCGATCTACTAATGAACGGGCGCGGGCGAAAAAGCCTCTCCGATCAACTTCCCAACGACAACTCGTCTTGAGGTTTGCATGGTAGCCTTTGCGCCGCCACAAGGTCCCCTCGATCCCGGAGTCCCTAATGCAATCGCTCGACCAAACTTTGGGGGAGACTATCCAATTGATGTTTTTCGCTTGTTTCTTCCTGCCCCGGAGGAGCTTACAGGTATCCTGCAAAATCCGCTCCCTAATTACTTGGTAAGGTCGATGTCTGCCATCTGGAATCTTGGACTTGTTCTCAATCCTGAATTGGATGCGGCCCGTTTATTTTCTTATGAAACGATCAACGGCGCCCCAGCATATATCGATGGATACCTAGGAGGCATTTTCCAGCTCCGCCGCTTTGTCAAGGGCATGTTTGACAGCCTCAATTGCTATGACCTTGCGGGATTAGCCCAGACTGCTGCGTGTATCATCCAGGACACTGGGGGAAATGAACTGCTGGATCCCCGTTGGATATATTGCTCCCCATATGGGTTTATCAATAGTGGACCGCTCTTCGGCTGGCCACAGTACGCTAACTGCAACTCTCCTTTCTTTGGCCAAGGGAAATTGCCATATTACCCCCCTAATGACCCTCAGCGAAATTCATTCGGCAACCATGCTTGGATAGAGGTTGTCACTCAAGCAGGTCAGCAACCGGTCGTCCTAGATGCCACCCACTGTCTCCAAAATTCGCCAAACGCACCAGACAGCGGAACACAAACCCGTGCCAACTACTTAGCTAGCCAAACGGACATTACTCGAGGCCCATATGACTGGTTGTATAGTAAGACTTCTCCCTCCTAACAATATATAAAGGGAGACCCGAGTTAACTTTGTTCTAGCTTCAAATCCGACTTCGCGAACCCGGATGATCGGCTTAAACGGGTTCGGCACTGTCCCATTTGCTCTGACTGAACTCGAGCCTGGTGAAATCGATGTAGAGTCGAATTTGGTTAATAACGCTCCTTGCGATCCCCAGAGCCTGCTCAAGCTTATAAATGGCTTGGCCCCGAATGCATCCATTGAACTTGATGATTATATCGTCGGTTCAAAGGGCTGCCAGGCGCTACTTGTGTTTTGCGGGATCGTATCCGACCACGATCGTCTTACCTTAGAGATTACAAATGCAAAATCGGAACGAATTGCGGTCCACGGCTTCCAACAATCACGTGAGCAGATTCTCAACGGTATACCTAAGGACCTTATCCTGGACTCGAGCGATTTAGGTGAAAATTCAGTGCGGCTTCCATCTTTAGTTACATGGTTGCGCAATAGCACCCGTATTAAGATCATGGTTCCAAGCAAATATATACAAGACGAACCTCAATATGCCGATCTACTTCTACAGCTTGCTAAAATGATTGACAATTATATTACTACCAATGCCGTCCCTCCACAAAAACAGCATCTCCCAGGTACAACTATCACAGGACCTAAGATCGTTACAGTATCCATCCACGATACATTCTCACTCAGCTTAGGCAGTCTCAAAGACAATTTGTCATCTGCAGAGCTATCTACACCAGGAATTGTTCAATGCCTAGGTCCAATCTCTGATGTCAATGAATTCAAATTCTTAGCTATTGCGCCGGGCGAAGTCGTCATAAAATTGTGCGTAGCACACCAGGGCTCTCTGGCGGTCCAGGTACTTTACGCCAAAGCCATAGTGGAAGACAAGGTTGGATCTCAATCTCAATCCGAAACTCGTCTTTTCGGAAAGAAGCGGGTTGCCCAAGCAAAGAAATGCAGCTCCTCGGATGCGTAGGGTTTTTTTTTTTACTGTTTTTTACTATTTTTTTTCGTATATTTAGTATGTCTTTTATGAATTCGTAATTTCATGTCCCCGTAATTAATTCCTCCAATTTGACCTGGTGTGTAACGTAACTGCGCAGCTACACAGAGCATAACCAGCCAGTTGATGCATCGATGTGTTGTCGCTCGTTAATAATATGTTGTAACTCCGAAAAGGGAATAGGTCGGATGTCATACTCGTCGGCTTGGCCCTTTTTGTGTTACAATGCCCCGGGCCCCGGTATGTCCGTTTCTACTTTGCATGATCTTAGCACGAGATGTTTGGAGATTTTTGGAAATTTAGTAGCGATGCAATTATAGGTGCCCATCAGGCTAATTATATTCTATCCAAAAGATACTAAGTCTACAAATGTTATTCAAATTTCTAAATTCATGTGTATATCTAGCTATTAGAGACTGGTGAGACCATGGCCTTGTGAAAACGGAAATTCATAATGGAAATTTCGAGCGTTACTGCTGAAATCTTTTGTGGAAGTTCTCAAGGCTCTCTATTAGTTTAGATGAAGCACTAGGGCCAGTGCGACTGAATGCCAACTCAAAGTTCTTCATATTCAACCTTATTTCCTGTCCTTCAAGGGCCTCTCCAGTAGATATTTCGAGCTCGGTCGCCCAAGCAAGTGCTGCCTGACCACATAGAGTTCTCAGGTCCGATCCTGAATACCCCTCTGCACGCTTTGCAATATCTGCAAGGTTAACATCCTCGGCCAGGTTCTCAGTTGGAAGCATCCTTTCAAGAATCTGTCGACGTTCTTCGCCCGTCGGCATACTCAAAAATACTCGGTATGGTAATCGGCGTAAGAAAGCTTCGTCTAGGTCGCCTGGCCGGTTCGTGGCTACAATAACAAGTGGAGCTTTGTTACTGCTATTTTCTGCAGCTAATCCATCCATTTCTTGGAGATATTGAGCCAGGGCACTGCGCTCCCATGACTTGTCTTTGCTGGCTCGTCTATAGAACAACGAGTCCACCTCATCGAGAAATAGAATGCAAGGATGAAGTTTTCGTGCGAGACTAAACATTGCACTGATCGCCTTTTCTGTCTCGCCAACATAACATCCATTAAGTTCCGCAGCGGAAAGAGCTATAAATGTGTGGCCAGAGTCGTTCGCGATAGCACGGCAGAGGTGAGTCTTTCCGGTACCAGGTGGGCCGAACAATAAAATTCCAGGCATTTTGAAGTATGAGAACAAAGACGAACGATCGTTATTGACTTTCAATTTTGAAAGAGCCACAAATTGTTTGACGGTGGCTTTGGTGATAGGGTCCATGATCACATCATCATAAGTTATAGGAGATTCGCCTTGATAGATTGTTAGTTTCTTTATTTTTAGGAATTTAATTAAAAGAAGACTATGTATACGAACCTGGTTTTATTACAAATTTTCTCAGAGCTTTTTCTGCTGAAGTGAGGGGCGGCATCCTCTCCTTGTCGTCCTCAGTGGAGCCTTCTTCTTTAAGGCGATCCGATTCCAGTTTATTCAAAACCTCCGAGATATCCTTGAGATCGATTTTTTGCTTTCCCCAAGTACGGGTCGCAATCGATTTAGCGATGCGGTCGAGCTCGTTTGAATCCATCGGTTTTCGGCTCATGATCGAGTCAACTTTCTCCATTCCCTTTAAATCCCATTCCACCTCTCTACCGACTATATTCTCATCAACTAAGTATGAATACCGACTCCGTAGATTCTCCTTCAAAGCACTGATATTAATTCCGCGGTTTATTGAGCCCTCTTTCTCTTTCCACTCCTTCTGGCCGGCGATCCCATCCGGAAGATAGTTAATTCGGTCGGTACCTGTCTTCTTCTTGGCCTTGCTATTGGAGCATGAATTTGCCCCTAACCAAAAGAAAATGCTAAAGATTGGAATACCAGCATTTCGGCGGTCTCGGATTGCATTGCGTATATGGGATAGAAAACGCCAGCCTTTTTGCTTATCGAACATCTTTTCGATTCCGGAGATGAAAAGAATGAGTGGGGTTTTGCCATTACATTGCCTTTGTGCAGCTTGATCCGCGTCAACTGTATCAGGGATAGAGGTATCAAAAATAGCGTCCAATGCCTTCTTAGTTCGCTGGTGAGCTTGTTTATCACTATATCCACCATTGAACTTTGGCGTTTTGAAGTAGAACTCTGCGAAGTAGTCTTCTTCAGTGTTTTTAGGATCTGGCTCGCCGTCGTCGTCGTCGTCGTCGTCGCTTTCCTCATTATCGGGCTTCGGGGTCTCGTTGTCCTTGCCCGTACTATTATTGTCGCTCCCTTTGCCCTCCGTAGCCTCGGCTTTCTCGTCTCCTTCAGTCTCGACTGAACTTTCTGACTCTCTCGCTGTTTCCTTAGCTTCCTCTTCGGCCTTCCTTGCAACTTCTCCCTCTGCTCTTTCCCTCTTTTCTTCCTCAATTCGCCTTTTCTCTTCCTCCCTTTTCTCTCTTTCCGCTTTATGTTGATGATAGAACTCACGTCCAAGTTCATTAAGGTCCTCAAGATTGAATTCCATATAATTTGCCCTGAGATCTTTACACAAGTGCTGCACCAGGCTTCGGCCGTATGTATTGGCCATATCTGTTTTGATCTCGAAAAGAAGGCCCGGGTTTTCGTGGTCGAACTTTCCTTGAGAGTCGACTAAGAGTCCGCTAATCACTTGCTCCCTGATCTCAAGATAGTCAGGGGAGGGGGTTGACCAAATATGATCATCGGACGGATTTGGTGACGGGGACCGCGAAGCTTCGTCTGTTCCTTTATCTGCATTCTTATTTTCCGTGGAGCCTTGGGTAACTGTGTCAGTAACTTTGAATGTAGCAGCATCTTTGTCAAGGTCCGCTAGAAGTTTGACATTTTTGCTGAGGAAGCTTTCTGGAAGCTTATATCTAGCAACCATATTGAATGTTACATATAACGGCCTTGTCGGTTTGCAATTGATCGATAGAGTAGATTGATAAGGTTAAGAGAGTTTGAATTATTGAAAAAGAAAAAAAGTTCGCAAACAATAAAGTGCGGAGGAGGAGGTTAACTTAGGACGCTATGGTACTCTAATGAAATATTCCAGAATATACAGAGGCTATTGGTACTGTATTCTTCAGTAGCTATTATGGAACCAGCTGATTAAATGTGTGATGTCGATAATAAAACATCAAGATCTTGGGCATTCCGTCTCAATACTTATACAAAATAGAAGCTCTCGAGTTTTAAACGCAAGCTCACGAAAGTGAGCTCCAACTGTCTTGCAGGCTGGGTACATGTTACAATATTACTCACAAACAGCTCGCCTTAAGGCCAAGCCGGATACTTGCAGAAACATTCAATTATGACTACAAAATATACTCATCAAATTGCCTTGATGAGCTCCCGGATCCTTCGCTAACACAGCATATCGTGGCTGTTTTCAATGCACTGTAGCATGCAGGGCGTACATGACAGACAACTCATTTCTTCGGTGTTGGTTTTTTCCCAGCCATTGGAATAAAACACACCCTCAATTGGGCAAGCGCAGGTGCCAAGGATGCATACGATTGGTCAATAAATCTTACGACTAAGTTTACCCTGGGCGTAATCCATTCAACGTCGACTCATTCACGCATTCCTCCACGAAATCACTTGACTCCGCGCCACATTAATTAGCTTAATTCAGAAGTATTTCATTCTCATATTCATTCTATAAAGTATTCTCGGTATGATTTACGGTCCGATACTCGGTACTGAGTCGCCACATCTCAGCCAGAGCTCGAGCTCTAGCTATAACGTTTACGGGAATAACCTTTCCCACTGTTGAAATTCTACTCAAAACCCGCTCCTACCTACCATGAGACTCACTACATCTCTACTCCCGAACCTTATGATTCTTCCTCCTGCTTATATGAAGCGTTCCGAACGCAGTCCAATAGTCATGAGTCGAACGAGTTCAAGTCATCCAAGCCGCGGTAGCTATGGCGCACATGGCCTGGAACTAAGAGTAGATGTCCCAAGCGTCAATGGAAACCTCCACATTGGTACTTCATAAATTCAAGGTTAAGATTTAGGCGGGGTTAATACGAACTTGAGCGCTCTTCGAGGAAGGCCTCTTTCAGGGTGGCTGCTTCTGAATCTGGTATCGCCGGCGGCAAATATTCGAGAATCATGGCGGTAAGCTCGCGAGGAAGCCGCTTTGATAGCACGTCATCGATTTCTTGTCTGACATCGGGCTGCTGTGGACTTATTTCCCTAGTAGTTAGGATCTATTAGTGTACAGGTATTAGCACACTTGGCGGCAGAGCAACAGCTAAAGGAAGCTTTGAAGAATCCTCCGTACTTCAGCTAGTCAGAGATTACTTTCCTGGCTGTTTAGGTCGCAAATATGGAATATGACGAATTTACAATATCCTGGTCTGTCATCGTCCTGGAGGGATAGGTCTAGTCGGTATGAAAAGATGTTTGGAAACGTAATTGCTCGATTATCCTAGACCCAACAAGGTAATCACCTGATTAGTACAGTAGTGTTCCAAAGTCGGATTAACTATCGGATATATGTACCCGATTGCAAATTATGCTCTAGCTCCTTAGGCAACATACACACCTTTAACGAAGTAGCACCAATTTCTTGATTTGTTGCTTCCATACTTATATTGTGTGCCAACCTCCAATCCTTGTCGTTGGAGGTTTCCTTTATCTGCAAACTGAAAACGATTCTAGGGTTCTCGAGATTTTTCTGCGCATAACAATAGATACCTGTCGCAACAATTCGTTCATTCTGCGAGGAAATGTTGGCAAGTCGCCAGTTAGCGCACCGGAATACTCGAGGGTTTGGCTATGTAAATATATTGCTGTTGAAGCGGAAGCCCGTGCTAGTTGATAAAAGCAATCATGGCGTCGCATCACGGATATATTTTACATAGCAAATCTTACCAGAACTCCTTCTGTCATCCAACCTCCTCTTGTAGCAAACTTTGGGCCCCGCGGGGGAAGGTTGATATTCATCAACCTGACGATAACTTTCACGGTCTGCCCCTTTAAGCCTGTGCTCTCGCTTAGCTTAGGCGGCTCCCATCGGCGACCTATTTTCCTTCTGTAGAGTGCCAACTCCCTGACTTTGATATATCGTTTGCGTGGGGGCGGTTTGAGGCGCGGCTGTTTCTCAACCGGACCTTCGTCTTCATCTTCGTATTCCGGCTCTTCCTCTGAGCTGTCGCTATCAAAGTTCTCCTGGAGCCTTTCACCATTCTGAAATTGGGCCAATAGCCGTTCCCACCTCCTCTTGTATGTTGTTGCCGAGAGCTTCCAGATCTCTGGTTTGTCGGGTGGGCTCCTAACTCTCCTGCAAAGATACTTTCTTCCTTCGATATCCGCAAGAGTTCGGTCGAACATCGGAACGAAATATGTGAAGATCTTTGCAAGTATTGGATAAAGCAACCGCTCCTGAGATATTAATGCGAGATTGTTAATGTAAGATGTAATTCTAGTGCTCTTCCCGTCTGGTGAAACTTTAAATTCGGAAGGGAGCCAGCAGAACTTCCTGGAGTATAGCTTGTGTACACCGTGCCCGCTGTTAGCTTTTGGCGGTTCGACCAGAATATCGTCATTGATATCCGAAACGGAACGTCGATAAACGATAGGCCAACAATAAGGGTTTATGAAATCGATGACTGGATTATCGCTAGTTAAGCGCCATTCGTCGTTCATAAAGAAAACATTTCTAAGAGCATCCATTGCTAGAAATTTAAATTTCAATACACCATGTCCAAGGGCCGCTGCATTTAAATTTTGGGTATACTGGCAATACTAACCCGTTATAAGCTTGAGCCTCAGCCCATCATTGTCCAAGAAGTCATCTTCTCTCCAGACACAGTCTATATCGGGTTCTATAGAGCTTCCATTCTCTCTCAATGATTTCACATAAGGCTCATATCCTTTTATCAAGTCGTCGTAAACCATTTTTATATCCTCCTTTCGCCATGTCAACACTTTTTCGTCCCGTAAACACCGATCTTCTCTCTGTGCATTTCGTAGCAATTCGGCAAAATAAGCTCGATCTTTCAATTTATTCGTCCAATTCCAGTGGTCGCGGAAAGATGCCGAGAACCGGCGTTGATATTGTTCGACATATGTGAGCGCATTAGGTGTGTCCTCGTCCTGGAGATCTAGTGGATGGGGGAGGTAATCTATCACTGGAGGCCTCTTCGAGAATTTGTGTTTGGCCTGGAGTCGAGGGGCCCTTCTTACTTCCATTTTGATAGAAGATATGATATGCGATCATAGAACTAAAAGCATAGATCCTTCCTTTGTACTTATCTGGTTGTAGCATGTAAGCAAGGAAAAACACACACACGAATCGTTGCGGAGGCCTCCACAATTTAAAGGAAGAACTGTGCCAATACCACAAGCCCAATAAGCTGAAGAATCCCGAAGCTAAGGCCTGTCAACATGCAACATGTTAAGGTGCGTTGTCTGACGTTCCCGCTCGCAAGGTCTCGTGATAATATGGCGCATCAAGCTTTCTATAATGCAGCTGTACTTTCATGTCCAAAATTCTGAATCTGCCGCGAAGTGGTTCCTTTCAAGTACTTTTAACCAAGATATTGTCCTGTGATAGGTGCGTTTTAGGTAGAAGAAAACTATTGGATGTTTGCTGGTCGCTAAATTTGGTACCGAGTCACTCTCCGTTTTCTGGATCTAAGTCCTGTTTTTTTGCCCACCGGATGACTTCAAATCCATACTATATACTTACATCCTTCTTAACCCCCCGAAAGCCTTTACAAAACAAATATATTCTCTTTTAAATGTATTAAATCTCAAGAGTCGGTACTAAACTAGATATACTTAACTTAATACATATACCCGTCTAGTCTGATACTATCTAAATTCTGGAATCCGTGGCCGTCGAGAAACTGTTCTCCGGGGATCAAGGCCGATGCATCCTGGTACCCCATTCCTCAGGATCTAGAGGCGACCTCGAGTCGAACCATTCGGAGCTCTCAGACCATGAGTCGCACTGATGTTGAAGACGCACGTCCTCATCACATTCCTACAAGATCTAACCACGATTTCAATATGCAGCGAACCGTCGACGCATACCAATGTGTAACGATCACTCCATGATCCTTCTCTAGTTTTCACCAGAAGTGAATACCCCCTCCTACTGCCAACAAACCCGCGGCGTGCGTATACCTACTCCGTCCTTTCCTGCATCTTGCCCCTCTCCTTTAACGAGAATGCAGACCCCAGAAAGAAAAATAAACTAAAATGTGGGCTAATAGAGGAAAACAAAAAAAAGAGAACTGGCATCAGCCGTCTCCATCCTAGCTACATCGAAGTTTGCGGCCTCAACGTCGTTTTTGTGATATTTTCGTCTCCGCCAAGTTTAAACATGGTCCACGCAATATTTCGTGGCGGATGCTGCTCACATTTGCTTTTACGAAATGGCAAAATTGGGTGGGAAAAAATCGGGGTTTTTTTCTTTTCCCCGCCTTTTTCGTGAGGTAACCATAGGGTACGGGATACGGAAATGAAAGGTCTTTCTCTATTCCTCTTTACGACAACAGAAAGAATACCACGATGAGGAACGGAAATCATTCTGCAAAGTTAGCTATCGGCTATCTGTCCTTCCCGCTTCTATAATAAGAGGCGTTTCGTCGAATATTCTGGGCATCGAAATTCTAGGGGTTCTGTTGGATCTTACGCGTTTGTCTCACGCTGCTGACTCGAAATGAGGACAAGGGAAAATAACGGTCGGAAAGTCACGGGATGTACAGAGATGTACAGCGTGCCTTTTGAAGAGTTTTTTGTTTTAAATTATTCTTATTTTTTAAAACTCCCTTTGATTGGGTCGAGTTTGAAAATCCACATCGTTCCCGTCAGCATGGAAAAAGTCACATAACGAAGTCTTTAGTGGATTCAAACTTCAAAAGAATGTGAAGCTCATGGTTTAGGTTATTGCTCTGCGAAACCAGGCACGATAATAGTGGTGTTATCAAGGTGAGGGGAACGACAGCTGTCAGATGGAAGCGAAAGGGACACCAGACTAACTAAGATTCGGGATAAAGGGTCCGTTCCTCGTCGACAGCCAGCAGCGCGATTATTTTCACGGGCCTGGATGGATGGCCTGCAAACACCCCCCCTTGTTGGAATGAAAGCACGCCAACCCAGGTGCGGAAAAAGAAACGAACGGAGGGAAGAGAAGGTTGAGAAGGTTGCTTTGGTGGGCCACTCTCTCGGTTGCCCTTATCCTGTGGTCCAATAGGTCCAAATTGGCCGCTCAGTCTCACCACCAACCATGACAGCCCAGAAATCAAAACAAAGAGGAAAGAGAGGGGCAAGGGTTTTTCCTTCGCACACGGTCTCTTGCATGGCCTACGCAGAAACTAGGCTGGTTTGGGTAAGGAAGCATTGATTCATCGTCCATTTAAAACCACCCGCAGCAGTCTGCTTCCCCCAATTTTCAAGTCCCGTAAATTTCTCTTGATATACCCCAGTGGCACCCATTCAATCTTTTTTTATTTTTTTATTATTTTATTTTATTTTTCTTCGATTTCGGGATTTTGCAACAACGAAAAAACCACTTGAGACTGGCTAACCGCATTTCTTGCACTGGCGGAACAGAACCAACCGGACGAACCACCCCTTCCTTCTCTTAAATACGATCAGTCGCCGCTGGCTAGATCCGTGTTTATTGGGCGATTTCTCTCTGCCTTTAGACTCCAACTCACGAGACCGCATTCCACTACACAGAAACACCTTTTTCCCTCCATAAATTCTGTTACGAACTGACGACCAAAAGCAAAAGTTATTTTATACCCTTTTGCTTTCCTAATATTATTCTCTTGTCTATATTCAAAAGTAAGTCATTTGCTATCGTTATTTTCTCGCTCTATTTTCTCGGTTTTTTGCTTGTTTTTACCTTTAGTTCATTGCCTTTCGTCCTTTGGTGCCTGCATTTATTATCGCGGCACCGCACCGTGTGGTGGATTTCATTGTTGGAGTTGGAATGCCATCTTTTTGGTGTGGTGTTTGCCCATGACTATATCCTTGTCATTCCTCCCACTAGTCTGGACGTTTTGGGTCGAATATCAAAGCAACAGCAGCAGCATAAAAGAGATGGTTGATGGCGACAATAGAACCGCGTTGGTATCAAGAAATATATCAATGGTCAACGGGTGGTGGTAGTGGTAGACGTGCATCTGGCGCACGGGTCCGAGGTGTTCTTGGAGTGCTGTGAGATCTGAGGCATATACCCTCTTTCGTACGCTGCAGCTATTTTCAGCCGGTCAACTAGACATGGAAGTTGACTCTGATTTGGATGGAATTCCGGGTCTGTCAATGTGGTCTTCTTAGTCAGCATATAAATTTTCCACCGCCGGCGTTTGGCCGGGTTTGATTTCAATCCTCAAATTATTCCCCTTTTTGCTTTTTTCCACCGGCCCACTTCGTCTCGAGCTCCACAGCAACACTTTCACGATTTCATCGCTGTTGTCGCATCGCATCGCTGTCGATGCTGTTGGGCTGTGAAGCTTCTGGCCTGCTCTGGTTTGTCTACCATTGTTTAAACAAGTGCCTTTTCCCATGGTGGGATTGGTTTCAGGATGATATGATATGATATGCTTTGCTTTGGTTTGTTCGGATGCGGCTAGGTTGTTGGATTGGGGGGAAGTTGAAGCTGAGCTGAGGTTGAAGATGAAGATGAAGTTATTAAAGATAACAGCTGCTAACTGAAGGCACATTGTTGCTTGTTGTTCCGTCCACAGGTGTATTACTTAATCTCCCAACGCACGCTTCATTCCATCTCCCTCTCAACCCATTCACTCTCCATTGCTACTGCTACTACCTCCCACCAACATCAACATCAACGTCGACATCATCAACATCAACAACATCCACCTCAACATCAACGTCGCGTCGACATCATCAACATCATCAACAACTATTAGTGGCACACCTCTTTCCCTGACAGTCGCTACATAGCAGCTTCTAACAGCCTGCTTCCGTCTTCCGTTTTCCTCTTTTCTCAATATGGCTAACCTTCCCTCTTCCTCGTCGCCTGTCCCGCCTACGGACGCCGATACCTCCAATACCCCCAAACCAGCTCCCCCAGCTACAAACACAGCCACAGCTAATGCCTCAGAAGACGTTTCAACGTCAGATATCAAGAAGACAGAGGGTAACATGGAGCCTGACACTGCAGTTGCTACAGCAGACTCCAACGGCAATGGCAACACCGGACACTCAGCCCCTTCCGTCAGCAACACCCCGCTAAAGCCTATCACCGCTCCACTATCCCCACCAATCCCAACCCCTCCTTTCAACGAGTCCTTTGATACCTCAGCCACGGGCCAACGTGCCATGAGCAACCTCACCCTGGAGTCTCCGGAAACAACATCGAAACCCAGCGAAGTTCCCGGCACTATCCCTCCCGTTGCCGGCGACTCTAGCGTTTCTGACCAACCAATTACAGCTACCCCTGCCGTTGTTCAGCAGCCCACTTCGGATATCAGAGAAGCGCCTAAGGCCTCTGAGTCTCCTGAAGTAGACATGAAAGACGTCACTCCAACTCCAACCACGGAAGCTCCACCCAAATTGGGAGGGGAACCAAAGCCAGCGGCAACAACAGCAACAACCGGGCAAGACGCCGAGATGCCAGACGCACCAGCACACACGTCATCCCCGTCCTTGATGAGTTCCTCTTTGGTCCGTGCACGATCAGAGTCTGCCGAACCTGAGCGTCCTAACAAGCGCCAGAAGACAGCTGAGCCTGAATCGCTGCCAGACGCTGCTGCTCCAGAGCACGCTGCTAAAGCCAATGGGTCTCCACCGTCAAAGCCAGGTGTTGCGAGTCCCACCGCAATGGATACAACCGCTGACCAACCCGGTCCCTCCAAAGCTCCGGCCTTTACAGGTGACCCAATGCCAATCCATCAAACAAAATTTGCTCTCTCCAACCTCAAAAACATCAAACGACTCAAAGACGCCCAGGCTTTCTTGAATCCTGTCGACCCTGTCAAACTCCAACTTCCCACCTACTTTGAAATCGTCAAAAACCCAATGTCGCTCTTCGATATCGAGAGGAAGCTGACCGCGAACGAATATCATAACCCGCAAGAATTGAAGGGCGACGTCCACCTGATGGTTCAGAATTCGATTTTGTTCAACGGAGTCGAGCACGCCGTCACACAGTCTGGAATTCACATCCGTGACAAATACCTTCACGCCCTTGAAAAAATGCCACCAGCAGAGATTATCTCAAAATCGAAGCCACAGCCAAAGCGACCCGTCGTCTCCACAGCTGCTGCTACAGCTCCGACTCCAGCTGCGGCTGTTAGTATTCCTTCCCCAGCTGTCAACACACCAGACTCTCGAATTCGTCGCGAATCAGCCCGAGCTTCGGTCCCTACCTCAGCTATGTCACCAACCGCTGCATCACCTACCTTCTCACTCACCCCCGGAGGGGTCCCACAAATCCGTCGAGACAGCATAGTAACTGCCGATGGTCGTCCAAAGCGCCCCATCCACGCTCCACCTCCGAAGGACTTGCCTTATTCCGATCTTAAACCCCGTCGCAAGAAGTCGGTCGCCGAATTCAAGTTTTGCGAGACGATCATGAAGGAATTGTGGAAGAAGCAACACAACTCAATTGCCTATCCATTCTACAATCCCGTTGATCCGGTTGCCCTCGAAATCCCTGATTATTTCAAGATAATCAAGAAGCCGATGGATATGTCTGAGATTCAGCGAAAATTGAACCACAACGAATATAACAACTCGAACGAGTTCGAGGCTGACATCCGTTTGATGTTCAACAACTGCTACAAGTTCAACCCTCCAAGTTCTCCTGTTTATGATTGCGGTAAGCAATTGGAAGCCGTCTTTGACGAGAAGTGGTCGCAGAAGCCAAGCTTCAAGGAAGAGACTCCAACTCCACCTGTTGTCGCTGAAGAGGAGGAGGGCGAAGAGTCAGACGATGAGGATAGTGATGAAGATGCTGCCCCGGCACTTGAAATGCTTAAGGCTCAGCTCGGTGCCATCCACTCCCAGATTGAGACTATTGAGAAGAAGAAGAAATCTAAGAAATCTCCTCCAGCTACTTCCAAGAAACATAAGAAGTCAGGGAGCACTGGAGCAGCTGTTGGGAAGCCGACTCCAAAGACAACACCCTTGAATAAGAAGAAAGGATCAAGCTCTAAAAAGAAGGAGGCCCCAGTTCCATACATGACCTTCGCACAAAAGACCGAGTTAAGCGAGCGTATTAATCAACTCTCGCCCCATAAGATGCAACAAGTACTGTCTCTTATCAAGACGTACCATCCCGATCTCGCTGTAAGTTTCCATTTACTTCTACTGTAATGTACAAACGCTAATTATTTCACAGGAGGGGGATGAAATTGAACTGGATATTGACGAACTGGCTCCGGCTACTGTCCACAAGCTATACATCTTCGTCACGGAAAACACGCTACCACCAGCCGAGTCTGCTGCTCCGGTCGCCCCCGCGCCTAAGATGCCGAAGGCAGTTCCGACAAAGCAACGGAAGAAGAATAAACCGATGTCCGCTACCGAACAAGAGCGCAAGATTCGCGAAATTCAGAGTCAGATTGAAGGTTTTGAAGGAGGTTCTCCAACTGATGACGGACCAAGGTCTTTGGCCTCGATGGGAGCTAAACGTATGTTTACAGCCGACACGGCATGTGACCACTTTCCAGATTGCTAACACTTTTTTCTTTAAATTTTCTAGAAGTTGAGAGCTCTAGCGATGATGATCCATCTTCAGGATCTGAGAGTGAGGAGGAATAAATCGTCCCCGTTCTATCCGCTATGATCTTTTAATAGTTGCTGCTCCTGTTATAGCCTTTTGCCCATGGTTTTTCTGTTTTTCTGTTCCAGATACCTCTTTCGTATTTCTTATTCCCGTTGATTTATCCGTGCATACGCTGGGCCTTCTTTGTTTTCTTTTCTCCTTTTTTTTTTACACGAATCATCCTCTTAGTCTACTGAACAAACCCTCCTATTACGACGACCACCCCCACTACTCCTCCGGACTCACAACGCTGCTAACCCTTTCCTTCCTACTATCAACTCTGCGGGGGACGTTTATGAATTCATGTGGCACATCACGAACAAATAACGATCGTGTATTCGTCGTCTTCACCATGAAAGCACGAACTATTTGTCCCTTCCCCCGACCTTTACCGCCACTATCGCTTCCCATTTTCCATTTTTCTTTTAACAAAACACCCAAAATCCCCTGTATTCAACCCCAAACCGGCGTATTTATTGAGCCGATGAATTACTAGGACGAAAAGGAGGAAGGGATCAAAACAAATGGGGTCTTGATGGAAGGCTAGCTACTATATAGCGAATAGCCTTTTTACAAATGAAAATACGAAAACAGTTATGTTTTTTTATTTCCAAGTAGTTTTCTTGTTTTGTTTAAGTGACTTACAAGGTGCATCCGTAAGTAAGGGAATTGGTTTATTTTGCTATGGGCGGACTGGAGTAGCGCCATACGGTCAGTCGTCGTGCGGTGATATTCGCCTCGAAGGGGGGCTCAGTGTTCATGTAGCATATTGAGGTGAGGTCGACGGGTTACCTATGTGTAACATAGCCTGCTAGTTAAATACGAATGCTGACTCTGCTAGCCTTGAAGGCGCATGACCACTCACCAGGCATTATTATCGCGAGTCCTGGGCCTGGTGATGTCCAGAAGGTTGAAAAGGCCACCAAGCATGTTATATATGCCTGATAGACGTAGTACACCTGAACTCATTGGCTTCAAATCAACCTACTACATTCGCATAATATTCAGGCACAATTGCAAAAGGAAGACTTTTAAATGCATAGAAAATGGCAAAGCCGACATCTAGCCAAGGTATTAGGCTAGACCCGGATTGGTCTTGAAGACCCTTCTTGTATCTAGACCCAGGTGCAAATAGAGTGGGGGTTTTCAAGTTAGATCTGGCTTAAATTTAATTTTTACGAGAACCGTCAAGACGAAAACAGCCGTGCAGCTTCAGTGCATCCATGATGGGTAACGAGAATATTTTACATGTCCACTATTAGGGATCTAATGACCACAATTCACTATAACACTGGATTAACGTTAGTGGAGACATCTATTAGGAAACGGCGAAGCTATAACGCACCTTCGCAGAAATAAAGTCTCTCCACCTCACTAGAGCGCCATTCCGGAGAAATCCAGCTTTGAAAATTCACGAATAGAAGAAAAATATGACGTTCAACAGACTATGCGGTGGTATTTTCGGTATTTTCGGCCTCGGTTTTCTCGGCCTCCTCGGCCTTCTCAGCGGCGTCCTGCGCCTGCTCAGCCCATGTACCGCGAGGAGTCTCCGGTTCAACCGGAGTCTCTGGTGCTTTCTCTGCTTTTGTTTTCGACCCAGGGAGTGCCGGAAACTCGGCTTCGTTGCTAATATCAGCCGGTGCGGTCTGTCGTCCCCGGGTATTACTATTGGCAGGTGGATGCCCTCCACGCCCAAAGTTGCCCCCTCTATCGCCTCGACCTCCTCGACCTCTTCCACCTCTTCCACGGCCACGGGGTGAGTGGAACGATCGATCCACGTCACCGCCTGCTCCATCACCTTCGCTTTCTCTCGAGTAGCCAGCATCTGGGTTGGAAATGAACCCGGAAACACCACCATGCGCTCCTCTACGAGACCTGTTAGTGTAACCTGATGGGTTATAATCCTCCTCGTTTTTGCTAACATCCCATTCTCGATTTGATAACGCTTTCAACTTTCGTTGGCGGTTTTGTTCCCGCTCGGCACTGATATAATTGTTAATTTCAGAACATCAAACGCATGGACTATACTGGAAGTACTCACTCGAGTTCCTTCTTCTTTTTTCCGTCCTCAATTTGCTTCTTCCTCTCGTCAGCTCTTCGCTTCACTTCCTCTGCTTTCCTAACTTGCTCCGCTTCATTGAACTTTTGTTCATCTTCTGCAGCGCGCTGGAGTTTTTCAATTCGAGCCTGGTTCTTTAGTCGTACAGCTTCCATACGACTCGCTAACTCCTCTTCGGTAAGTTTCTGACGATTCGGCCCACCAGTCACAATACGGTTTCGGGATGGGAACTCTTTGCGTGGCGTCCCCGCGGCGGGGCCAGTTGGTGGGGTAGATGCGGGGTTCTCTGCCTCGCCGTCCGGATTTGGCGCCGACTCTGTTGTTTCCGTTGCTTCTGGAGCCTGATCTGTTTCCGGCGTTGCCTCCTTCGCGCTTTCCTCTGGTGGGGTAATGCTTTCCGTTGGAGGGGTTGAAACAGGAGCAGCGACAGCAGCAGTGGGTGCAGTTGGAGGAGGAGGTGCGAACCTGCTCACGATACTACTCCCCGCACCATCCCCTCCTTTCCACTCATTCGTAGGCGGTGGACCGTTATGACCATTATGACCACCCCTACCACCTCGACCTCTAGGTGCACCTCTGCCTCTACCCCTCCCACGCCCATTGCCGCGGCCACGTCCGTTATTGCCGTGTGCCTTTGGGCCAGTTGGAATTACGACGTTCTCCTTTGAAGGCGAAGGGTTGGGCACTATCTCGTCGTTGAAGAGGTCTTCGGCCGGTCGCCCAGTGTTCGAAAAGTCGTCCTCGAGTGAGGGAATGGTTTGCATATCTTCCGCCTATTCATTTCTCGTAAGATTGTGTTAATACCGTTCAATGAAAATTTCCGTCGCAAAAGTTGCCTGAAAACCTTAAAGTGCAAACGCCCCATTCTGGGGAGCCGAATATCTAATAGCACTGATACGTATATTTCAAAACTCCAAATACCAAAGATTTAAGAAAGGATAATATATCTTACCATCTTACTATTATATATAACTGATAAAGCTGAGGGCGAAAATCTCTGAACAGGATGGCGAAAATGGTCAGGCGGTGCAAAAATTCGATAGACGGATAACGGTAGGTCAAGGGATCAAGCTGGTATTTAAGAGGGGGATGAGAACTTGCCCCGCTACGAACTAGTCTCGACATTTAACCTAATTCTGGCCTGTTCCCCGCGCTAATCCTGTCTTTTCGCGCTCGTTCCTGGCGGGATGGAAAACAAACAGTCAAACAAGAATTTTTTTTCTCTCGGTTCGGCGCGGCGAAATAACTCGTAAGGAAAAAAAAGCCGATGATGACATAGTAGTAATATATTGTACAGGTTCGCTGCATTCGTCTATGTATAAAGCGCATTTCAAGTCGTACAGTAATATTCTTTTGAGGGTATCCTTGAACGCCGAAAAACCCACAGATATGGTACAAATGTCTTGTGTGGAGCCGCACAAAACTACTCCCTGGAAAATTAGTACGTGATAAGTTCCTATCCCCGAGCAGGAGCCCTGTAGAATCTTGCTACTGCAGGGCCTAATTCTTCTCGCTTGGATTCTGCAATGCCTTGGGCTGCTCTCTTCCGTTTGTCCTTCATCTCCTCGAGTTTGAGACGCTTTAGGTCAATGATGTTTTTCTTGCCTGACTTACGAAGATGCCGCCTGAGTGCAGAGTTCTTGCCTCTCTGGCGATTCCTTATTTGTAATTTCTCTTCGGCCTGTAGGATAGTCTGTTAGATACTTGCAATGGAATTTGGGGTGACATCAAAGAGCTTCAAGATGCTTACCTTCTTTTTCTCGGCGTCTTGCCATGTCTGCCCATTCTTTTCTGAGGCGCTTCTCCGATCTATCGTACCAATGAAGTCTGGATCCAACGATATCATCTCAGGCTTCAATTTATTCAACAACAATCTAACCTCAGCCTCTTGTCGTTGCTTCTTGCTCTCAAACGGATTCAATTCCAAGGCATCATAATTGGCCTCTCCAGCTCCGGGGACGATAATGGATTCAAATCCTCCTGCATGTCCAACTCCGAGTATATCCTCGAATGGGCAGAACCTCACATCCTCGACAACATTTGCGGGTGTATGATGTTGAATATATGGCGAATTTGCCTTTGTCCGTAAAGCATCCTTCCATACTTGCGTATGAGATCCCCACCCGACTGCTAACATGCCTCGATCAGATATGTGGAGCGATTTCGCCGGTATGGGTGTCGAATAACTATGCACTTTCTTATACATTCGAATATCCCAGATGCTAACGAGCGATTCTTGCCCAGCTGTCGCCATGTAATAGCCTTCTCTGTCCACCGCGACAGCCCTAACGGGGCCTTTATGGCAAATCATCTTCACCAATGGCGTTGTCACATTCGGCGACCATAATGTAACTAGGCCCTTCGCATGCCCCACGTGTATGATCGCATTCCGTTGGTTCTGTGTCATCGACATCGGGCTTCCAAGTTTCGTATTGATCTCACAGAGGTGTTGACCAGTCGAGGTATCTTGGTACTTGAGCCAGCCTGCATTTCCAATTGTCGCGAGAAGGAAGTGGTACGGTAGAAACTCCATATTCGTTACTTCGATGTGGCTCTTTAGGCAATGGATTTCGATTCCTTTTAGATCATAGATATAAACGTATTTCTTTTGCGAGACGGCGAAGAACTGAGAGTTATGAAGCCACCTAACACCGATGTTAGCATACCGCCTACTTTCCGACAAAAATCTTTGCCTTACTTGACATCACGAATTGTTTCGTTCAACTGTAACTCGGTATGCAGGGAGGATGACCGCCAGTCAAACGCTGCGACATGGCCTTTCCTTCCTCCCAGCAACAAGTCTGTACCGTTCCGATTGTAATCGATGCAATATGGTCCAAAAGTCGGCAGTTTCAGCTCAAACCCCTTCTTCGCTGTTCCAATGTCCAATTCCTTCTGAAGATCCTTCTGCGAAAAGTGGTATGTCTTCTCAAGGCCTTCGGCCTCTAAGTAACCAGGGTTCTCCTCCAATAATAATTCGGCAGCTTTAGCTTGCACAGCTCCCTCATGAAACTTATGTTCCATACGCTTCATGTTCTCCCGTAGTCTTTTCGTTTTGATGCTCTTAACAGGCACCTGCGCACCCCTTCCATACTGCTCAACAGCATTTTTTCTGAATGTTTGGATCGCCTTTGCTTCGGCTTCGGCTTCGGCGTCAGTATCGTGTCTATTCTTTTGCAGTGAAGTTCTGGCAGAAACTTTTGTAGGCCGTGTCGAGGCGACCACTGTCGGCCCTTCGTCGTCGGAAGCCATGATTGTGGGAATGCTGGTTCGGTAAGGTGAATTCAAGGATTGGAAGTGGTCCAAACTTTTTTTTTCTTGTCGCGACGATTTTTGGTTTTTTTAGCTGCAGCTCACGTGCTGATAAAGTCGCACACAAAAAACACACAAGCAACAAATTTTCTGCATCATTTTTTTTTTATCTTAGCTTCCATACACAACAGCCTGCAACTTTGCGGCAGCTTACCATTCGGCCTCAAACCTTTCGAAAATCATATATTTGTACTCGAATACAGCTGAAGCATCGTAATCGTATCTATCGAAGACCATCCATCATGGTATCTGGCGGTCATCACCACCGTTCCGCCACAAAATCCGGCCACAAAGCCTTCAAATCCCGCCATGCCACCAAAGGTCAATTAGCCAAGCAGAGCAAAGGCAAAATTGAAAAAACCAAAGGAGTGCGCCAATCTCCAGCTCAAGCACTTAAATCGAAACTCGACCGTCGAAACCAAGCTCGACAGAAGCAAATACAAAAGGCAATCGAGAGAGCAAAGGAAGATAGGATATTTGACGGCAGGAATGGAGCTCCAAGAATTGTTGCTGTGGTGCCGTTGTGTGCGGATACATATTCGGAAACGGTCCTTAACCATTTAAATGTCGCTTTGGATCTGGAGACACAGAAATATCCGAATGGAGTGCATACCGTTACGTAGGTGGATCAATTCTGACAGCAGAAGCAGTATTCGAACTGACTCTTATTCCATAAATAGTGTCGACCGATTCAAACAGAAAATCCAATACGTTATTCCCGAGCGAAAACTCTTGCCCGTATTAGATGCCTGCAAATATGCCGACTTTATTTTCTTTATCCTATCTGCGACACAAGAGGTTGATGATATAGGCGAATCCTTACTACGAGCTATCGAATGGCAAGGAGTATCTACAGTATTTAGCTTGGTACAAAACCTGAACTCCGTCGAACCTGCAAAACGAAGACCCGATGTCAAAAAGTCGCTGTTAAGCTATATCAACCACTTCTTCGCAGAGCAGGACAAAATTTATGCAGTTGATTCTCCAACCGAAGCGCTAAATGCAATCAGATCGGTTTGCACTCAGCATCCAAAAGGTATTTTGTGGAGAGATGCAAGATCATACATGTTGGCATCGGAGATTTCTTGGGATGAATCTGAGGGCAAGGCATATGTTACTGGCACGGTCCGTGGGAAAGCCCTGAAAGCAGATAGATTAGTACAGCTACAGGATGGCGGCATCTATCAAGTAGACAAGGTAGTCTCGCTGCCAAATGAATCGCATAGAAGCGATTCAATGGATACATCAGCGGTGATCGATGCGCCGACTCAAGACCAAGACGCCTTGGAACAGATCACGGATGAAGTTTCGATGGAAGAGGAAGTCATGTCGCTACCTGATACTCGAAGAGGAGTACTATTAGATGATCATCACTATTTCGATGATGATGAAATCGATGGAATTGAACCTGAGCCAGCGAGAAAACGAAAATTACCGCCGGGTACCTCTGCAACGCAAGCCAAATGGATTGTGGACAGCGATACGGACGATTCAGACACTGAAGAGACAGACGAAGCTGAGGAATTAATGGAGACCGAGCTGGAGACCGAGGGTGACGATAGAATGGACGCTGAGGAGGATATGGATGATGCTACGACAACCTTTGGGACAACCAAGAGCGAGATGTTCTTAGATCTGTCACCAGAGGAAGAAGCAAAGGCGTTAGTCTCCTCTACTCAACTTGAATCAGTTGTTTTAGCTAACGCATTGAATCTAGGATTGCTGAATTCCGACAAAGGAAGAAGGAGGCAGATGATGATCTCGAATTCCCTGATGAATTCGAGCTACGGCCCGAAGAAACTGCTAGAGAACGACTACATCGTTACAGAGGTCTCAAGGACTTTAGAACATCGCCCTGGGAAACTAGCGAGGACGTTCCTTTCCAGCCTAAGAAATGGGATTCTTTAGCTAGAATCGATAACTACAAAGCAACAAAACTAAAGGTGCAACGAGAAGCTTTAGTTGGCGGTGTACCGACAGGGTCTAGAGTCAAAGTTTATCTTCGAGATGTACCGAAGCGGTTGGCAGTGGGGTCGTACGACGAGTATAACACCCGGATTACAGGTCTTTTTGGTCTGTTACGGCACGAGTACAAGAAAGCAGTTGTGAATTATAGTATCACACTAAGCAGCGACTACGAGGGACCACCAATTAAGTCAAAGGATACATTAATCCTGCAATGCGGATCGAGGAGGTGGAAGGTTCGACCATTGTTCAGCCAAGGTGGTGCAACCAAAAACAATGTCCACAAGTACGAGCAATTCTTACAACCTGGAAGAACATGCGTCGCGACTCTAGTAGGGGAGGTGGCATTCGGAAATGTTCCAGTATTATGGTGGAAGCAACATCCAAACGGTAAGAGCTTACTAGCAGATCTGATCGAGAGAAATTCTAAATGTCGGTTTTAGGCAACCTTGAGCTCGTCGGTACCGGCTCATTCCTTAACACCGACCATGAGAGGGTCATCGCCAAACGACGTGTCCTGACTGGTCACCCTTACAAGATCCACAAGAAGGTTGTAACAGTTAGGTATATGTTCTTCAATGCAGAAGACGTCAGTTGGTTCAAAGCCCTGCCATTGCACACAAAACGCGGGCGTAGTGGGTTCATCAAGGAAAGTCTCGGAACGCACGGATACTTCAAAGCCACATTTGATGCCAAACTCAACCCGCAAGATACTATTTGCGTGTACCTCTACAAGAGATGCTTCCCATATGAGTCAGAAGAGTTTCATGGATAGTAGAACTCTCTATTCAATAAATTTGAATGGCTGGCTCTGAACAGCTGAACAGCAACTGTTGCATATTTCTAGCGATTACGTTCTAGAACCAGGCGTTTTTGTATAGGTATAAAGTACTTCAAGTGCTTGTATGGAAGGGATAAAAGCAAGTTTGAATTTTGTGCGCTAGGGGGTGGCAACCGTTTACGGGATTCGAAGGGTTTTAGTGCGGCGCGAACCTCGATCCGGTATTACATCTACACTCCAACACCGCAGCTAGTCTCGTGACATGATGTAATGAACGGCAAGCAGAGGAATAGGTAGCTTCCTAGAATTTACCCTGTACCTTGCTATGTTCGCAATAATGATGTACAAAGATAACCAGGGCTTTCGGTATCATTACTTCTTGGAATCACAATAACTTTTGTTGGATTCAGAGTTCTCTTTCAGGTGCCATGACGTTAGTGTTTTGTCTCGGGCTGATATGTATAAATACTTCCATGGGATCTCGATATTGCGGGGTAAAATCATTAAAATTCAGAAGTTTAAACAATAACACCAATATCAATTGAAATCCTACACTTATTTTTGCACCTCTATCATCTTGTAAGTTTTCCGAGTATCGAGAGATTAAGGTTGACCTTCTCTATCGATATCCCATCAACTTCACCGCCAAGCCATTGAACTTAGCTGATTTAATCGTGTGTAACAGTCCAGTTTAGGAACACAACACAGAATTGTCACATTTACAACACCGCCGAAATGAATTCCAATTCCAATGACAAGTCTACAAGCATGAGCGGGATGAAGGAAGTATGTGCGACCCGTTGAGGACTAATACATCCCGTTAAATCTGATGCCAGTCTATGAAGTTTACCCGAAACTAACATTACCAATTGATAGGGCATGCGAGGCGTTGACCATGAAGACAACCCAATGCCAATCCCAGAACGCAGGAAGAGCTGGGTATGAACTTATTGATCCGATAGCACACATGCTCAAGAAGTTAACACACTGACCGAACGGGATATAGACCGACCGAATGCGAGAGACAATGGGATTTCATACTGCCTCAGCCTCCCAACAGTCAACCGATAAACCAATCGCACAACAAACACAAATGAAGGTCGATTCGGCCATCGAAGACATGAAGCAGACCATGGATTCGACGGAGACCGGAGCAAAGGTCCACCGTCGAGGAAGTGAGATCTTAGAAGAAGTTAAAAAGGAGGCGATTAGAAAAGAAATTGGGGGTAGCCAATTGTTTGGGTCGCCGAAGGGAGCGAAGAGAGAGGCGACAGTGGCAAATTCTTTCTTGACGAAATATGCCAACGAGAGTGCTCCTGGAGAGAATACTGCTTAATTGCTTAATTAATGATTATATGGCGGCCACCAGTATGAATAAACAGCTTTTGTATTTTTAAAATCAGTTTTGGGGGACATTTAAGTCGCGGTGTTTATGAAGGTTAATTCAGACTGAATACAAGTATCATTCAGCACATTCAAAATTCAATGATATATTTCAATAGATTTTATTGTATTGCGAGCTATAGATTCGGGGTTACTTCGTAGGCGGCTATGCATAATTGGAGATAGGCTTCAATAGCTAAGCCACGAGGTTTCAAATATGTGCCCTTCCAATGATGCCGAATCCACGAGAAAACTGTAATACCTATAGTAACCCACCTCAACATATAACCACATAAGATGCACATTCAGAATCCAGAGTCTTATATTTCTATAGTCTAGGAACAAGACGGGTGCTAGGCCCGGCCAAAAAGCTTTGTTTGCTGCGACGTAACCGAACCAAATAGGCATTTTCCGCACATGTTCGGCTCGAAATTAATGTTGAATATCTTCCGGATAATTTCGCTCGTGCGGGATGGCTGTTCATTTTCGAGGATAGTTAATCGCTAGGCTCGTCATGTAGCTTCTTGCTATAACGCTATAGAGCTGCGATGCACGATGGCCTCGTACCCCAAATATTTATACACTAAAATTACATGTTGGAAAACGAAGGTAAGTATCTTGATAAGCGAGAAACCCTATAAGCTTCTAAGTGTCTAAATTATCTAAGATTCTTTAGCTTTGTTTTTAGCCTCTTAAAATTTGGGCTTTCGATACATATGCATGTGCTTTATAAAATTATTCCGTGGCGTATACTGTGCGGCAAATCCTAATTCCAAAAACCCAAGACTAACTAATTAATAAATTCTGACAAGAGACTAAATTGATCTTATATTGAGCTAGCTAGCTATAAAGTCAGCCCCTAGAATGACAGCAAGTCGTAATACGAGCCCCTCATTTCTGATATCGATAAATTGACACCCGAACTTTTCTATTCGTTGTCCATCTTACCTTCCAGCACATCATTATGCATCTATTCATGCAAACCTATCAAATGCAGTCTCATACATGGTGCACATACAAGAACGTGTTGCTTCGGTGTAATTTTTTTATTGGTTAGTGCAATCACGCCCTGGAGCTAGCGCAGTTACACGAAGCCAACCAGGTGTACCGTGCAGATAGCTGCAGCTCTCTCCATATATGAAGCCTTATTTCGAAATGATCCCCCAGAAATATGCCTTTAGCGTTAGTTTCTGGATTAGAATTAATATCAAATCGCTCGGACTGCTGGCAAGAATACAATCACCTTCGAGTAAAAAACAAATACCAGTATATCTTAGCTATAAATTTTCGACGGCAATAATGCGATACTATGGATGAGGAAACGCCAATACCGCTCTTAAACTTAGTCAACATCCACTCTAGCCGCAATGCGCTCGTTCGTTACCTCAAGCGCTATGGAACTGTTGTACATGGGGATGGACTAAAAGGGTTGACAGCTGGCGAAATACAGGCTGAAATAGGCATGACTCCATTCATCCTCTTCTACACTACCCCTAGAGCTATAGGTGGTTAATTTCTAACACGAAGTCGTATAAGGCCGGCCAGAGGAAAGAGAAAGTAGGACTCGTGTGATACAGAAGAATATATATGCTGAGATACAGAGAATATTGTTGGAGATTGAGGAGGTAAGGTCTTATGAGCGCTCTGTGCGGGTGAGGCTTGTAGGAATATTCGGGTTCTTCTTGTAAGACACCAACTCCATGAATTCAAGACGATACGTTCTAGAGAAGCTAGTCAACTACTTTCTACTAACCTATTATCTTTTTTTCACGTAGCGCCGGCGCTGCTTTTTTTCGATCTCGTTATTCATCAGTCGTCGTAGCCACAACGAGGTCGGTAATACGAAAGTTCCGCACGAAGTCAATACGCGCCGTAATCAAGAGATATATTCTCAAGTTCTTCTCCCAGGCACCCATCTTCTGGCTAGTTAACGGCTTGGCTTTGTTCGCTGCATTCATCATCAACTTAATTATACAAGATACGCGAGTACTCGTTGGGATCCGTTCCATCAAAACTACTCTAAAAAAAATCCACCAAAATATCAGACGGCTGGAAAATGTATCGAGATCGGACATGGGCAAACTGACTAGCTGGAGATGGGAAGTCATCCCTTGGCAGGATACTTTATTGGACCCGAAGCCAGCTATAATTGCAGATAGCGCAGGCTTCGAAACATCGACTACAGATGGCACTGTTGGGTATTAGCGGGTTTTCTTTCTCTTTATGCTCTATTAGTTTTCGTTTATTATCTAGATACTAGTGGCGCAAGACTATAATGACATATGCTTATATAACCTAACTCGGATGCATGTTTTAGATTAATCGTAGTGACTTAGCCAATGGGATTTATGTTTCCCAGAAGCCGCTAAGCAGGTCCATAGTACTCCTTCGCTTCCTCAACCCCCTCCTCAAAATACTCATCTTCCCCAGAAATCAATTCTCGATCTCTCAACTCCTCCAACGACTCCAAGCAAAAGTCCTGACAATTCCATTCCAAAATATCCTTCCTCACCTCAGCGTCGTCTTCAAAAAACTTGATGACATCCTTAACATCCCTTCTATCGATTTCTGCCACAAGATACTTTTTGATAAACCCAGCATGATTTTCCTCCGATGGGGTTTGACTGATGTGTTTGTAATAGTCATAGTCAGGGAATTGGCCGATGACTTCGAAGTTGTAGGTACCGGATTCGGATTCGAAACTTAAAGCCCAATGGTAGAAGTTTCCTTCTTGAGGGGAGTAGACGGCGATGTAGAGGTAATTGTATTTCATCGCGGGTCGATAGATATGGACGCGATTTGACAGCCTTCAGGCTGATATGTCAGTAGCGAGCTAAGTATCTTTTAATCGAGGTAATCTATTGAATTCTAGAGGTACAAGCCGCAGATTGGAAAACAAACCCGGATCCACACCGTGCTTGAGCAGAGGTTAGGGTCACATCGGTTCGTTGCTCACTGCGTTGCTGTTGCTTTTTGTGCTAAATTGTGCCAAGATAGTGCAAAAACTGGTCTCGTTGCCAGACAACAGCAAAAACCAATAATATCAAGCCATCTACGCTCCAAATATCACGAAAGGCCCAATATCACATCCCATTTTTCTTCACAATAACTGCTCCAAAAATTGCAAAAAAGGATGCAAAAGATGCAAAAAAATAAGACCTACGTTAGGCGCGATTCGCATATGGTCACCCACTATACTACTGAGCGCCCGCTTGGAAGCTTAAATAAGGCAGAGCGGACGGGATACCCTGTGGTCTTCCAGCAGTGAACGTAGATATCATACTCACTTAATTGCTAAGTTATATACATATACTTATTATCCGAAGACAGAAATGTAATGGAGG
Organism: Arthrobotrys conoides; assembly: GCA_036971725.1. Taxonomy (NCBI): domain Eukaryota; kingdom Fungi; phylum Ascomycota; class Orbiliomycetes; order Orbiliales; family Orbiliaceae; genus Arthrobotrys; species Arthrobotrys conoides. The sequence continues at coordinate 465,148 of JAVHJM010000012.1, read as the reverse complement.
TCTAGACCAACCACCAGATATCGTAACTACGTTCAATGCCTTTGGTAAGCTTCTCAATAACCAATACCTGGGGAAAATACCTATACCGACATATCAATATCGCCAATGTCGGGTAGATGAATTTCGCGGTGCCATGGCCACTCAAGCTTTCCGCCCATAGAGTCCAGGTTAGGACTTGGTATCAAGGTTCCGACAAGCTAACAATCTGGCAGCTCCACAAGACTACAATAGTCACAGTGTACAATAGCGATCGATCGGTTGCTTGAGCCAAGAGGCGTCATGGATCATTTTCCCGTTTACCGACGGCACCAAAGTATCAAGGTTGTGAGAATTCGGTTGGTCACCGTGCACCGGTTGCGCTCAATTCGCTTGGGATGGGAAGCTTTCAATTCTCTTATAGTAAGGATACTATAGCTAACATTTTTTTGTGGGAGAAATGGGGTATATGCAGAAGATGCATCCAAATATCCGGTATGACCCGCCGGCTCTTTCGATTGATCAACACTCCTTCAAAAACTTCTGCCTCTGTGGCAGGGCGCTGGTTTGTTTCCCCTTACATTCTCTCCTTCGTGTGGTTTTCGGTTTATGATACAAATTTCACGATATTATCCGATGTAGTTTTGAATTCGTGGATCCATATTATATCAGGACCTGATAATGAAGATGTTATCCATCTATATCGATATATTCGTGGATATGAGATTACACCCTTTGACCTCCTCGACCGCAGACTACGACAAACCGCCAGGAATTTACAGAAATAGATATAAGAAACTCAGATAAATAAAAATTGCAAATACTTTCTTCAAACCCGACTTTTACTTCGCCAATCTCATAAATTTTATGTAATAACATCAAGGGGCTCACAACCATTGAATTTTTTAGAGTCTGATTTCAGGATTTGGTTAGGCGATATGCGAATGCGCCCAGGATTAAACTTGTCTCGTGAACCGGACCTGGTCAGGATGCATATCTTCAAATTGCCGGTCTATAGCTAACAATCTCTTAATCCCCGCAGTTTAAAGTAGTTTAGCAACCAGATTTTTTTAATGTGGCGCGGACTGATGCCTCTGATTGGATGACTATCCTATCGGTACACTTTAAATCCGCCTTGAGGGAGAGGCTTTAGGGTACAGTTGACAGTAGTCTTAATTCTGTGGAACGGAATGATGGGCCGATATGACGGTGGTTTGTATGAGGCACACTGTTCGCGGTTGCATCTTTATGCACGAGGATATGTAGCTCTAGCTTGAAATATGTCCTCGACGCGATGTGGGTAAAATAGCTTCCGGCTGAATGAAAGCTCTCAGTTGATCTGCTGAATTTGAAGCCAGCCTGAGATCAAAATTGCAGTACTACTTTTAGCAGCTAGCGAGCTTCGAAAATCCATGATTATTTGAAATTTGAAAATTCGGACTCTTCTTTGCCGAGTCCTCGAGTAGTAAGTATTATATTATGGGGAAGTATTTTCATGAAAAAGTATAAATAGAAGGATCCGTCTCCCAGGATTCCGTGATACTTCATCAGTATATCGCCATCCTTGAACTCCCAATTAATAAAGACATACTCGCTACCAAAGTTCATACCCTTTCACATAAAATATAAAATGAAGATCACTCTCTGCCTCCTCGCCCTCCTCGGTGCCGCCAGCGCCGCACCAAATCCAATCTCTAACCCAGATCCAAGCCCACTCCTCCGTACGTCCACAGTCCCTCGCAATTAACACCTATATTATGAGCCTACTAACATCGACCTTCCAATTCTATTTAGAAAAACGCTGCACCGCCGGTACCAACTTGCACTCCTGGTGTGTCTCTGCCTGTGGATACAACTGCCGCGTTCAATACGGATCTTGCAGAAACCAGCCACCACCATACGGATGCTCTGAGGCCTACTCGCGCATGGTTTCGTACTGTACCACCTGCTGCAATACTGGCGATTGTACTTCTTGCCAGAACTGCGGAAACTATTATCCGCTACCACAGCCTACAAATTAAAGAAAGCATTCCAGCGATTGCTTTCTTGGGTTATTTTAGTTAGTACAGGAGACGGGCTCTTCTGGGGGATTTGGTAATTGGGACACTACTAGTACTACCCGGTTTTAGGTCCTGTATATATATACCTACATATATCAATGAAATAAATTGTTAATAATAAGTAACCTAATTTGGTTCACCATTCAAGAGTTGCTGATAACTCTTGAACTCGCACTATTTGAATATCGAATCCTGGTCCATTTGCTAGTAGGTGGATCATTCTATCCCAGGGATAGGGTTTTGAATAAAGGGTTTTATCTTGCTAAAAAAATATTATATGAGGTACTATCATACATCTTATCAATACCAATCATCTATGCCTGCGAATGAACTTGTGACAGGCGCGACATAAGTACCTACTTAAGTGCTTAGATTCGTCGATGATCGACTAGACCTTCAAAATTTAATTCCCGTACCCCTATATATAAACTTATTGAAATTTAGATACCACATCGATTCGCCAAGTAAATACATAGACTTTAAATACTCTTTTGAAGGCTCAAAGATAATTAATTACGAACGTATGCCCTTGGTCTTGTGGCCTTTCAAGTTTTCAACCAGAAAGGTGTTAATGTTGTAAAATAACAACTTTCCCAAAGTGGATATATCCAGCTCAGCCTATACCATAACAGGCAATACAAGTAAAATCATTTCCACATCCATCAACCGTCGCTGGCGAAAAATAGCCCAAACACCACACCTTCAACACCTTTCCTCCTCTCTCAATCCTATCACCACCAACCATTAGAACATCGCCATCGTTCTCAAGAACAACCCCCCAAACAATGCCACCACCAACCCCCCTCTCACCACCCGAACTCTCCTACCTCTACGCCTCCCTCTCCCTCTCTCCTCCAATCCGTCTAGACCTACGAACACCGACCCAATTCCGCCCACTAGTGGCCGAATGCTCCTTCCTCCCACACTGCAACGGTTCCGCGCGCGTCTGCATGTCCGAAGCCGGCGAATGTATCGTCGGAATCAAAGCAGAAATAGAAAAAGACGCAACGACAAAATATGCGACTGTAATCGAGCGTGAGAAATGGATTGAAGTCTCTGTTGAGGTTGCTGGTGGTGGGGTTTCGGGACCGGGGAGTGGTGTGGGTATTGGTGGTATATCTGGCGCGGGTGGGGCTACTGGTAGGGATGAAGGAGACGGTGGGGCGGCGGTTTGGTTGAAGGAGGGTTTGTTGGCTGGTGGAGCTGGTGGATGGAGTATTTTGGATCGGTTGGTGATTAGTAGTGGGTGGCATTGGAAGCTTTATATTGATGTAAGCTGGGCCCCTTAACTTCATATTATGAGTATGGATAGATGTTTGACAGGATATGGTATGATAGGTACTGCTTTTAACACCGACTTCACATCCTTCGCCGCTATTACTGTCGACGGCTGTCAACATGGCGCTTGATTCGACATATCTACCAAAACTTACATCACCCCACGATGTCGATGATATCCCTACATTCTCAGACGACTGGGCAATCTCCGTGCCTTTATACGAACCTAAAACATTCCCTCGACCGCCAATGTCTTTGCCGGTTGTCGCAGTTGGCGACAATGTTTTCTTAGACCCAAGTGTTGCTGAGGTCGCAGCTGCGGAAGCGGGGTTGGTTGTTACTCTCTCGTTATCAGATTCGCAAGGCAATTGTGATATCGTGGGAGTAAGGAGCATGGAAGTCGGCCGAGGAGGTGGTAAAGAAGGGGATCGAAAGGGGATCAACCGAAAACTACTGCGACAGATGGTCAATGCGTGCGTGAAGGAAGCTGGGGAAGTTATTAAAGGTGTTGGTGAAACGACACACCAGCAAATGTTCCGAGCTTGATACCGATTTGAACCACGATTTTCTTCTGATTTGGTACTTTCTTCTTCTTGATTGAGGGCATCTAGCATGGCGTTTATTTTATACAAGGGGTATTATCAAAAGTATATGTACAATAGAATAATTACACGACTCTGATATAGTAGTATAGTAGAGTTTATCATCTCAACCTCGACAATCATTACCACCAAGTCTTCTTCTCTGACGGACTCGAAACCGGCTTCTCATCAAGCTTGATAACCGGTGTTTTCCCATCCTCTCCACCTTCCTCCCCTCCTTCCCTCAACCTCCTCTTCTCAGCTTTCTCCTTCTCCTTCTCATCAATATACTGATCAATCGTCTTCCCATCAATAATAATCCCCCACCCAAAATCCTGATCCTTCTGAGTCCTCCTAACACCCCAACTCCCAAGACCCTCACCAGGCCCACCAACCTTCCCCTCAACCACATATCTATAATGCGCCTTCCTCTCCATATCCTCCGAAATCTGTCGTCTCTTCTCCATAATCCTCGCGGTATTAATCCGGTCACTCTCACGGTACGCCTCGATAAAGCTTTGAGCCGACATAATCGGATGTTTCCAGTCGAAATACGCAAGTTTGGCGGCTTCGTCGTGTTCCATGAAGTTTCGGTACATGACGTAGAGCGCTAAGGATACTAAAACTGAAACGGCGACTAGACCGTGTAGTTTGGGGGAGTGTAGGATCCAATGGGTTATTGTCCCGGGTGGGGGCATCATGCCCGGGTAGTGTTTTCGTTCATCGACGTGAGGTTTTTGAGGAAGTGGTTTATGGGCTGATTCACGGGCAGTGGTGGTTCGCGGACCGGTGGGGTGAGAAGGAGGGGTGTATTTGGTGGGTTGTTCGAGGACTGGTTGGGAGGGTTTGGCGAATTTGGGAGGGATGCGGAGGAAGCGTTTTGTGGAGGTTGTGATTGGAGGGGGTTGGATTATTGTACCCCGGGTTTGAAGCCTGAGAAGGCCATTGGGCCATCGCGGTAGGATTGACCGCGAGATTGCGGCGGTTGTCGACATCTGGTGAGGGTCGACGTCGTCGGTGGGGGTGAAGTTTAGATATGATATTGGAGTGGTCTGAGGTTTTGGCGAGAATTTATAGAGGCGAAAACTCCAACAGGCAACGCAGACTTGGACTTTCTACGAGTTTGAGGGTATTCGAGCGAGGTTATGTGAAAGTCAAAATAGTTTTAGGGAGGAGGTTGATTATTGTTTAGATGGATGTTCTAAGTTGATTGCCATATCATCTATTCTGAATCGAAGAAAGGATGTCGTGTTATAAAATTAGGTAGAAAATTCGAAAAGATGACAGAGAGAAGAAGAACCGAGGTCCGGGCATTCGGAAGGATTATAAACGCTATTCGAATGGATAAAACAGAACGTAAAGAAGAATTGCCGAAGAACAAACGCCCGGTCCTCAAACGCCAGTATAACAATAATAGTAGTAATAATAGTAAGAACGGGGGGGTGAAGAGGGGGAGGAGGATCGATGTAAAACTCTAGCTGAGAGTGTTCAAACTAGGTCTCCGGAACCTCTGCTGTGAAGCCTTTCCTTCTAACAGGGCCATCTTCGGAGTCCTCCTCTTTCACTTCTTTCTCATCGAAAACCTCTGCTTTCACATCTTTTTCATTTACGTCCTCTTGTTTAACCTCCTCTTTCACATTATTCTTCGGAACTTCCTCCTCTGCAGCACCCTCTTCTTCTTCCTCATCACCATCCTCAGAACCAATATCCGCAACTCCAACCGCAATCTTATCCAGAATATTCTTCGTCTAAACAACTGTTAGCTTTTAAACATTCACATAGCTGATGTACTCTAATTCACTTACCCAACCTCTCACATACCCCCACACAAATATCAAAAAGTTGACAACCCCCCATATAATAATGATCCAACTCAACTGTCCCATTCGATCCCTCCCATCTCCCCTTCTAACTCCCGGCCCTCCAAATACATATCGAATCCAGTGGTGCGAGAAGATCAGAACCTTTCCGAATCCAATAAGTCCGAGGGCACTTAGCCCACGTACCATATGTTCTACAATCCCTACTCCGACTGCAGAACGAGGAAGTGGGGGACTACGAGGGGTGTTATGGAGAGCGGGACCGTAGACTGTGAAGCCGTTGATTGTGAAAGAGAAGTTACCGCCGTCGACGGCGTACCAGGGGTTTATGTATAGGTTTATAATCGGGTCGGCGATGAAACCCCTATTTATAACTGTTAGCATTCATAATCATTGAAGTAATTGATCCTACCAAATAAACAGAGAAACCAAAAAGGGAGAAACCATACAGTATATATACGGTAATCAAAAGAATCAATGCCGTGATCGATCCGACCAGAACCGTGCTAGCCATCATCTGTGCGACTCTTAGTCGCAAAAACCGATATTCGAAATGACATGTCGGACATTTATAGAAGCTCTGCGCATTGGCAGAATGTAATCTCCAGGCTCGAAGACACTCTTCGTGGACGTAACGTGCCGATCCTTTACATTTGCAAGGAGAGATAAGACGGCCGAGTTCCGGGTCGACATCTTCAGTGGTTTGGTCGAGACAGATTCGGCATTGTTTGAGAACGGGACGGCGACGGCGACGAGGTTGTTCTTGTGTAGGTTGTGATGTTGAAGATGGACCTGCTCCGGTGGAAGAAGAGGAGGAAGCGGATGCTGTCGGATCTGGATTGGTGAAGTCCGGGAGCTCTGGCTCTGCGTCCCAACCGCCTGGAGTGTTTGAACTGACCCAGATGTACTCGGGGTCGGCTTCCGAGCCCGACATCTTGAACGAATGACTGATGTGGGAAAAGGGAGTACTAGTGGCAGAGTATTATCGTTGGCGATATTAGAGTCGGAGTAGTGGCAGTCAGGAGGGGTAAATCTTAAGCAGAAGGCGGGATGCTTCGGGCATTATATGATAACAGTCGAGTGCTGGCCGGGCACATAATAAACAGCGGAGGGATTAAACGCCGGTGACGAGGCTGCCTGTAGTATCCTAACCCATACGCAAACTGTCCAGGCTGTCCAATTCGCGCCGAGTCTGATCAGAACCAAGACCAAGAACAAGGCTTGGTTTTGATTAACAGCGCCGGCCCAAATAGACTTTCGAGATGCCCCGAGCTATTTAATAGTATAGTTAAACGTGGTTCGAATTCGAAACGTCGTCCAAGTCCAAAGTCCGTTCGCTAAGAAGAGACAGTGGCGGCTGACTAAGCGGCTCTGCGTTGGGCTGGTTAGCATAGATACAGCGACCTCACCTCAAACACGCTTCTCTGCTGCCGCGTAACCTCCACTATCCTCTCCACCACCTCCACCACCATCATCACTCCCACTACCTCTCCCAATCATCTCCACTTCTATCGTCTGCTCTTCTACAATACCAGAGCTTCGTCTCCGATTACGACGGCCCGGATTGATACCCTCCCATCGTCTTCACCTTTCCTCTTGTCAGCTCTTCGTAGCTCTCTTAGAGCTTGGATAGAATAGATACCCACCATGGCAGACCGATATTCCTTCTCGTTAACCACTTTCTCGCCAAGGTACGTCATCTTTAGAACATACCTAGCTATCTGAAGCTTCAGGATATCGCTAATACGATGATAACGATGATGATTAGTGGAAAGCTCGTTCAGATAGGTTCGCAAACAAGACCTCACCAAGCTATTCTTTAGCTATATTATATCTACTTCTCAACTTCCATATATCTGACTTCCTCTCCTTATCTTGTCTACAGAATACGCCCTAAATGCAGTCAACCAAGGAATAACAGCCCTCGGCATCAAAGGTACACCTCCAGTCCTTCTCCCTCCTCTGGTTATATCCCACTTTCCTATAACCTAACCATGTCACTAACACTATCCCCAATCGGGCCAACACCAAACCAGCAACAAACGGCGTCGTCCTCGCTACTGAAAAAAAATCCTCTTCGTCCCTAATAACCCCAAACTCTCTCGAAAAAATTTCCCTCATAACTCCAAACATCGGCATGGTCTACGCCGGCATGGGACCGGATTTCCGCGTCCTAGTCGACAAGGCCAGAAAAGTTTCACACACCTCTTACAAACGCATCTACAACGAATACCCTCCAACTCGTATTCTCGTTCAAGAGGTCGCCAGGGTCGTTCAGGAGGCTACGCAGAGCGGTGGTGTTAGACCTTACGGGGTGAGTATGTTGGTTGCTGGATGGGATGAACATACGGATCAACCGAGTTTGTATCAGGTCGATCCTTCGGGAAGTTATTTCCCTTGGAAGGCGACAGCCATAGGAAAGAGTGCGACTAGTGCGAAGACTTTCTTGGAGAAGAGGTATGCGGAGGGTTTGGAGTTGGAGGATGCTATTCATGTAGCGTTATTGACATTGAAGGAGACGATTGAGGGAGAGATGAACGGTGATACCGTGGAGATTGGTATGTCCCTCCTTCTTTCTCTATGATAGAGACCGAAAATTTAGGAATGTTGAAACCTGCTAACGCTTTCTATAGGCATTGTTGGTCCTCCAGCAGACCACCTATTAGGCTATGACGGCGTCGAAGGCGCTCAAGGTCCTAGATTTAGAAAGCTAACACCACAGGAGATCGAAGACTATCTTACGAACTTATAAGTTACTACTAATACCACCCACTTACAACCACTTATCTTTGGCAAAAGTCAGGGCCAGATTTTTTGATCAAAAGCATAACCTTTGTCTTATCATTAGACTACTAGCTTAGATCAACAAAGAATATAACAAAAAATAAGTTAAACAAAATCCACATTGCTCAACGGTACCTACCTATTTTCCCTCCCCAACTCCACCCTGCGCACCATTAAGTTGCCACAAAGCCAGTAAACCGTTCATCGGTTTCCTTTCCTCTATGGCGTGTCAATTAGTCTGTGCTGCAAATATCCAACAAATATATCCTTCCCCCCCTTCTTCATATTTTCATCCACATGTTCCATGTGCGTATGGAAAGGGATCGGGGGAAGATATATAACCCACCACCCAATTTAAAAACAGCCCTCACACTCGTTGTGAGACCTTTTAGATGCCACCTGAATTGTACCCCTCTATCATACCCTGGCTTTTATCACCGCTATAGTGATCACGTTTTGTGGTTATTGGTGTTAATTGTTGGAATTTTTTGGTGGAGGTTTTTCTTTTCTTTCTTTTTGAAAGACTTCGGAAACGGAGGGATGTAATGTATATATCGATACGGAGATGATTCCTCTTTGAGGGTCGAAGTTACTTCGTATCTTGGTGAGGGGGTGGGAAATACTGTATTTATATGTACACTTTATATCCTTTGTAAGTAGGTAAAAACGTATTCAATTTTAGGAGATTTATCAACGATTTGACGTTACAACGTTACCTCATACTTTATATTCCTACGTATTTGTCTAAATATCAAAGAAATCAATTCTACCCCTTCAATGAACAATTATGATGAAAGTGTATAGATAGGTAGGTAAGTTATAATGCATACGTGTATTTCTCTGTTTTTTTTCTCTAATTCACATTTTAAAACCGATAAAAAAAAAAGGAGTGAGAAAGAGAGGTTAGCTGCTGCAATAAAGCAAAAAAGTCAGAGAGAGCAGTATCGATGTTAGCACTGTCGTATAAAAGAACAAGGAGGGGTGGAGGGGGGAAGCAAAAGTATAATAAAAAATTTTGCTTTGAACAACAATCCGAAAGGCTCGACGCACAACTACAAGCTATAAGTAAGTAACAGCATAGCTTTTTTTTGAAACGACAGAAGAAGAGAGGAAAGGAAGAATGAAGGTTGAAGAAACAGACATTGGTTCTTCATAACCACCGGGTCTTTTTTTAAAGAGAAGAAAGGGAAAAAGTGAATTGCCGAAGTATGGAAAGCGGAGAGTGCAGAGTGTGGTATAGGTTTCTTTTGGAATCGAAAAAGGGATATTGAACTGACGCTGAATTGCCGGAGCTGTAGAAGAAGAAGAAGAAGAAGAAGAAGAAGAAGAAGAAGAAGAAGAAAGGACAAATCATAGGGAAGTGGTATAGGTATTAGTGATCCGAGGGAACCGCAAGAAAAGCAGAAACAGAATAAAAGCTGATGGGATATATCATTTCAACCGACAGAAACGGGAACTGGGTAAAGCAGGGGAATAATTTTCGCAGGAAAAACAAGATAAGGCCATTCATGAACAGAGAGTAGTAATAAAAAAAAAAGGAAATCATTGTTGCGCCGACCAGAGTAAAACTCCCCTCCTTTCATATTTTGATCGCATGATGACAAAAAAGAAACAGAAAAAAAAGGAATATAGAAAAGTAAGAAAGTAAGAAAGAACTAATGGTTGGGAATCATAGAGAAGCCGGAAGTAAGGTGTATGAAAGGGAGAAAAAAGTATGAAGTCGGCCGCCAGTGGTTGGGATTGTAGAATCCGTTGTTGATTGTTCTAAGTCCTAAAAAACTGCCGAAGCTGTTTCGAGAAAGTCGGGAACTGAAACACCAGGAACTAGAAGAGTAGAATGATTTGTGCTTGAGAGTCCAATGGTCCAAGTTTGCAGAGATAGTACGATTGGCGTCATAATCAGAAATCCTTTACTGAGGCAGTGGAGGCGGAGGTGGGGGAGGCAGGGCGGGGCCAGCATTCTCCCATACTATTCTCAAAGTCTTGCCGTTGATAAGATGGATGGAGACGATGTTTGCAGATTCGCTAGCACTCTGTAAAACCCGGATGCATAATTGTGTAACAGATGACCCGGCTGGTTAGCAAATCTGGTTCTTGAATAAACGATATTGATCTTGTAAAGAGCAGGGATGAGAGCGAAAGTGGAGGGGGAAGAGGGAGGGAGGGGTGCAAAAGACAAGGCAAATTAGTTAGGCATGCAAGCAAGAGATGCAGGTTGTCGTGTCGTGCGGTCAATTGGGTCACGAAACAACAGCGACATGCTGCAGGTTGATCCAAAAGGGCTCACAGACCAGAGACAAGGGCTGACCCAAAAAATAAAAATAAAATAAAATATCTTTGACTAAAAAAAGATACTCAAGGAGAAAAACTGAATTAAGGGAAAGATAATATATAATATGGTACGTACGATCAAGATATCACTACCATTTCCGGGCTGAGTATTAACCAAAGTTACAGTCCCTCCATTAGGAGTTGTAGTCGTAGTTTGTTGTAGAGTTGAGTCTTCGGGAGGGTATTGAGGATGCTGCGACGAGCCAGACCCTGGAGGTGGCGGTGGAGGTAGATTTGGAAGAACTCGCCTGGCAGCGATGACAGGAACTGGGCCTTCAGACGCGACCGAAGTTTTGGGAGCCCCGTGGAGAGCCAGACCACGACGAACTGGCATTGTTGAGTCTTTGTTTCTCTCTCTCTCTCTCTTCTTCTTTGTCTTTATCTTTTTCGCTTTTCTTCGATTCAGGAACCAAAAGGCGAGATCCGGGGAAGGAAAAGATACAAAAAGGCCCAAAGATGATGGAATAATGTCAAATGAGAATGAGAATTTTATTTTATTCCTTGGGCGGGTCTGATCGGCAGCAAATAATTGAATTGTGTCGCCTGGATTGCCTGTTCGTTCGAAGTCCCGGGGTGGATGATTGGCTCGTTGGGAAGCGGTCAGATGCTGAAGTGGGATTTTGACGTTGTGGGACGGACAAGGTGGGACTGAAGAGGAAGAAGAAGAAGTAAGTTAAGTTAAGTTAAGTTAAGTACTTTACTCAAAGTGGTGGTGGCGGTGACGATGATGGTGGTGATGATTAAATGAAATTGGATTGAAGCAGACATTAAAAGGAAGAGAGGAAGAGAGGAAGAGAGAGGAAGAGAAAGAGAGCTCTGTTACATACAAGGCCAGAATGCAGAGCAGTGCAGAGCAGGGACCAATTCTGTGGCAATTAATGTTAATTGGAGTTCGATGGATGGAATGCAATGCAAATGGACTGCAGCTCAGTTGTCGGTTTCGCTGGGAGCAGTTGAAGTGCAGCGCAACACAGAACTAGGACAGGATGAGGTTGATTGTTGTTGGCGGTGGCACAGAGTTAAAGGAGTTTCGTTCGCTCGTTTGTTGCTGCTGCTGCTACTGCTGCTGCAGTGCTGAGAAAGTAGGTGGATGGAGTCGAGAGTCGGACGAGGTTCGTGAAGCTGAAGATGATGGTGGTGATGGGTGTGGTGATGGAGATGTCGGTGGTTGAGTGTAGAAGAAGAAGAGAAAAGAAGAACAGAGAAGGAAGAAGGGAAGAAAAGTAGGTCAGGAATTAAATTGAAGCTGACGATGAACTACAACTGCAACTGCAACTGCAACTGCAACTGGAACTAACTACAGCTGCACACTCGAATCTAATTACTTCTTAGCGAAAACCTACAAGTCAGTAAGAAGTATCTACTTCGATTCGATCTGAATATCCATGCTAATTATATGTATAACAGGAATAGGATTAAAAGAAACCAAGCTTGTCTCACGAACCTGAAGCAGAAAAGTCTGTACATGTAGGACCTCACCAGGTTCGATTGATCAATTCATCAATCATCGGAAAAACCAGGAAGCCCGAAAGAAAGAAAAAAACAATAAAGAATCGAGAACAAGAATTAAAGAAAAGAACCCAGATCGATGCAGCCAGGCCTTCAACTAGCTCCAGTTAAACTAGTGGCTTTGCCCCGAAACGAAGTGGTGGAATGCAGAAAGAAATACCGAACAAGGTCCGCCTCACTATCTAAACACTATACATTAGTACCAAGCACTAAGTACTGACTACCAGTTCACTATTATTATCACCTTAGGTAGTCCATTTCTGACACGGCCTCCGATCTACAGATGCAGCCTGTTGCCTGTAAAAGAAGGAAAATGATTAATTGTTTTTCTTCTCTGCATGTTCTGGCACATGCCCGACCCTCTTTCGTGCAGAAAATCGGTATCCCGACGGTTTCCCATCAAAATTTAATGCAATCCCATTCACATATTTAACAGCTATGCACCCCAGGTTTTCTTCTTTTACTCCTCCAATTACTTCTTTAAATCATCTAGTTAAGCTACGTACTAACAGGCGTGCAGTACCGCGCAGTTATATGCGAAGATATATATACGTGCTGTGATAATACATGCATGATCTCTTCTCCAATTGCAACCTCTTCGTCGGAACGCCGATATTCGGTGGACATCTCCGATAAGAAGTACTCAATTGATCAAGAATCACTTCTTAACGATCAAAAACCTCGAAATCGCATGCGAGGTACAAGAAAAACCATGCAAACGACAAGGAATCGGCTTGTTCTACAATCGCACTACAATACCTCTAATCAACATTCCCTTTCGGCCACTTTCCTTCAGAAATATACGATGGCCTGCCCTTGTCTCTTTCGCTAAGAAATCCCAACCAAAGTGTCCGCCCTGTTTTGCTTTTCGCTTACGTTCGAGCTGGGACCACTTTGACTCGGTTCTGAAATTCGAATCTTCGCTTGGCCCGCTCGTTCGACTCGACTTTAGCCGGCTGGTTTTTTATAATCTTCTATACTTTTTATACATCAAATACTGATATATATCTCTTACAAGTCGCTATTAACCCGGTGTTTGGATATACCTGCTCTACTAATCTAGTTTTATTCTTCTCGACGATCAATGATATTAATAGGTAACAACCTGGCATTCCTCGATATAAAACAAGAGTCCAGTCAACCTGCATGCATGCATATCTGCACGACATCATAAAAAGCACATCCATCCCTTGCTTTCCACCCAACAGCTTCAATCAAATCAACCAACCAATATAAAAATCAATCCGCACAGACCAACTTAATCCCCAACAACCTACACAAAACCCACAGATAATCACCCTGCGAATACGCCAACCTCTCCAACCATCCGGATCCATTATACGTACTCCGATGTAACTTCAAATCCATCTTGATCTCCCTCAACTTCAATCCAACTTTCTTCTTAATACCCGCAGCCGTTTCCTCGAATTCCAATGGGGTGGTGGTCGGATCAGGTAGGTCGGGATATTCATATACATCCTCCATCCGACTCATAACCCTCACTATCTCCCCTCTAACCCCATCTCTCAATTCATTCAACCTATACAATCCATCCCTCACTTCTTTCGTATGAATATGCGTTAGTCTCGATAGCATCTTACCCTCACCCCCACTAACACCATTAGCATTAATAGTACTACCACTATTAGTACTAACACTACTAACAACCCTCGTCCTCCCCATAACCTCAGCGACAAAACTAACCCCCCCCTTCCCAATCCCCTTCAAAACCCTCTTCTCAACTCCATACAACCCCACCACCACATCCGCAACCCTAACCTTCGGACAATCCTCAATCCTCAAGTACCTCAACCCGACACAATTATCGATCAAATCCCTCAACAGATATTTATCCGCCAGAGTCCTACTCAGATCTATCGACGTATACATCGACAATGGTAACAACCTAGCCATTACCGTAAGCGTAGTATCGATAGATAAATGTTTCACCCCTCCTCTTCCTCCTCCTCTTCCTTCTTTACCTTTCCTCCCAAGAATATACCCCTCGGTATCAACGTCATCATCATCAACAACCGGTGATAAGGTTCGAGGACTTATATGATGACTCCTGACGGCGATTGTACTCGCAAATACACTTGTTGTGACGTTTTCGTGACTGTAACGTTCGAGTGGTCGGGATGGTGTGTAGAATGATATTGCGCGCCATGCGGCGTGGGAGGAGAGTAAGTGGTCGCGGATCGTGAGGGATGTTGAGGATAGACTGAGGAGGTCGAGGGTGTAGAGGTATGTTACGATGCAATCGAGGATTGGAGGGATTAGGATTAGTGAGGTTATTGTTGGTGGGGTGTAGGGTGTAGTTGTCATTCTTCTTTATAATTATAATCCTATTCGAGGATTGTATTCGAATATTAGATCAATTATCGTGAAATCTTTCGGGAGGATGTTGATATCGATATCGGCGCCAGCAGGGTTATAGAAGGTATGTATGTACAGACGAGGGTCGGCTTATTCGACTATCGGAACGGTAAGAACGACTCCATCTCGTAACTATTCCAATATAAATATTAAATATAAAAAGGACGTCTCCTAGAGCACACAGAAAACCGTATTAATATAACCTAATACATTTTGTCATGAGACGACACAACCGCCCTTTTTATCTATTATGTATCTCCCACCCATTCACCCAATCGAGCTCCATCCATGTCATATGCTATCGGGTTCCCCCCTCTAGCCTGCGGTATCGGTTTAGAGATTACGGGGAGCTAGGTAGCATGCAAACTACAAAAAAAAAAAAAAACGCCCGCTAAAAAAGGACTACGGTAATCCCGGCCACTTTCCATCCGGGTGTATGTGTGTGATCAATGGAGACCCAAATGCAGGTCCGTTATCATGCATGAAAACTGAAAATCAACTGAACTGAGCTGAGCTGAGCTGATGGTGACGCCAGGTCGAATCGAGATGATATGATAGTTTATCCAGTGGATTCTAATTTGATATGGAAATTGAAAAGGTTGAAAAGGGAGCTTGGTATAAACGAGGGATAACAGGTAAAAGAAGAAAAAGGAAATAGCAAAGTCGCTCGAAAGAAAAAGTAAGTAAGAGAGTTATGTATAGTACACCAATCCAATCAAAAAAGTAACAATCACCCAGGGCAGGTAGTGTCAGTGAGTTATAAGAAAGAAAAATCAAAGAAGTGAAGGGACGCAAAAAAAGAGTTATTATAATAAACCCACCTCCTCACTCGGAGACAGGTTAATCTTCACACACACGCGCGCGCAGATGCGCAACAATAAAAACCATCTCCCCCATCGAACCAGAAGTATATAAAAATTCGAATCCCTCTTTTCCCCAAAACAAAGCTGAGACTGTGGGAAATAAGAGGTCCGTCCTTTTATTCGCTTCCACAACATCCGGCACTCTCTTCAATATCGCAATTACAACCGTATATAGAACCCCGAATTCCCTATTTAAATCCATAAACTCCAGCCGGCCCTTTACCTGAACTTGTTGAAAATAACCGCAATGATAAGAAGAACTAGCACTGTAATAATCGCAATGGTAATCATGCGATTCGTAGCCATCCTGAGCAATTTTTCTTCATCTTAGCAAGTCCCTCCTATAACTGAAAACCCGCTTCCAACGAGATCTGAATTGTGGAGAAAGGGGAAGTGGAATAAACCTACCGCCTAGCCATCCCCCTCAGCGTCTGCACGCTCTTATTAACATACCCCTCCCCCTCCAACAAATTCTCCCTAGCATGTAAAAGCGTACTCCTCTGACCGTACAGATCTCCCAAAATCCCCGCTCCAATATTCTCCGTCTCAGCCGCCAATCTCTGACTATTCTGCAGCCTCTGGCTACTCCTCTCCAACCTCTCGGTTCCTGACAATAACTGTTGTCGCTGTTCGTATACCGAATCTTGACCTTGTGGGCCTTTACCACCATAGATGTTTTGACGGTCGGCGTCGGCTGCAGCGCGCTTGAGGGATTGTTTGGATTTGTCTAGGTCATGGTCGTAGTTTCGAACTCGTGGGGAGAATTTGGACCGGATGTTTGTGGGGATGTTTTGCACTTCTATGCGCATTTGGGAGATCTATCGCATGACACCCAGACACCCAAAGATTAGTAAACCTAGCTAGAACATATGATACAAAAATATGGGGAAGATGAAAAAATATAATAAAAGGCAGTTGGAAGAAGTGGTAAGAACATACAATTTCATCGGCTTCCTCTACTGCTCTCTGCGCCGCCCTGATGGCGGCCTTTTTCGGCTCCCCGGCAAGTTCGGCGATTTGCTCAAGCTTCTGGCTGATGTCGGCCTGCACGAGCTTAAAGTCTGCTTCGTAGGAAGCGAAGAGCTCAGAGCCCGGTTCGGAGTCTAATACGCTGGCCATCTTTGAATTATGATTTTTGAAGAATATGTAGTCGTTCGTGGGTAATGATAGGGTTGGTGAGCGTTAATTAAGAGGAGAGAGAGAGGAGAGGGAGTGAGAAGTGGGTTTGAAGGGGCTGATCGTTTCTTGCAGATTTGAAGGTTGGTGATAAAGGGCAGCTGACGCAAGCTGCTGTCAGGCACAAACACAGACAAGTAGCACAAGGGTACGGTTTCGGCTTGGATTCCTATAATTGCTTCGGGAAAGACTTGGTTACAGGTTTGCGACGGGAAAGGATTCGGAGGTTCTTTTGATGTCGATGAGATGATGTAGAAGTGGCGGCGAGGATGATTGAGAGGGTTGGTTTGGTTTGGTTTGGTTGGAGGCAAAGCAGGATGGAAGGCAAAGAAGGGAGGCTGATGCGGCTGGGCGGCTGTTACCAAACGACCAGCCAAAATATGTCATCTTTGCATTCGAATTCAATTCCCGAGAAAACATGACAGAACGTCTAACGCCTTCCCTCGCTATTCCAAATGCATGTTCCAAACGCTTGCGATCAGATCAAAACGTTATACAAAAAAGGCCAATCGGTCAAAAAAAAAACACAATCACAGACAAGCACGGCGACGCGAATCCATAATACATAAGGTAACTAGGACAGCTATTGATCCGCCGTCGCCATCATCGAATTAACCAGCTCATTCAATGGGCCCCAATAGTCCCTTCCCTGATCCAACTTGAATTCCTTGACAAAAAGCACAAAATGCTTGAACGATGTGTTCATGTGCTTATCCAATGCCAGTGCCCCAACAACCGGGAAGTGGTGACAGTAGATGTGGGCGTAAACGCGGGCCAGACGTTTGAAGAATTGAGCGATCAGACCTCGAAAATCCGGGGCGAATTCGACTCCTTCAAACCAGTAGGTTATTAGCACAAAGATTCAATCCCCTATGCTCTTTTAGGTACTTAGGGAGTATGCTTACCGTTGCGGGATGCGAACACTTGATCATCATCGACGTTCTTTTGAATCATCGTCATCAAGTGTTCAACATACTGACAAGCCGGCATCTTAGTCGGCTTCCGGTACTTCTCCGTATCCTGCCATAGATATTCGAACTCGTCTGTCGCTTTCATCTCCGGACATGTGACCGGCGTGCAAAACTCAGAGACAGCACCGAACTGTTTATCATCCATCAGCTTCTTGACGACAACCACCAATCCAATAATCAACGGTGTAATCGCATACCAGCAGGTTGATCTGATTGTAGAAATCCACAACTGTAAAACCGAAATCCATATTTAGCGACCGGAATAATTTGGTGGAACTTTGCAATAAAGCGACGTACTATTAAAGGCCAACCATTCGTTCTCATCCTATGTACCCTCACATCAGCACCCCATATTCTGTAGGCCCCCGTCTGCACATTATTTCGATAATATATATCATACCTCTCCTTCAGGCAGCATGACGACCTTTCGTAAACTACCGCTGCCAAGTGTCGCTTGCGCATACTGACGGAGATGGAAACTTGTGACTCCCTGTCGTGCTTTGCTGGGTCGGAAAGCTGGCTTCCTGCTACGCCGTTAGCAGGTGACCGGTCTCTGAGTGGCCCAGGAACGGGAACATACGTCGCCATTGTGATTTGTTTGTATGAATGTGGTGTAAGTACGATGTATGTTGGTTTGTGAGTAAAGACTATTGGTTGACAGAAGTAATAACAGTTGTGTGAAGTTGGTACTTAGTTGGAAGCTGGAAGTTGATGGAGAGTGGTGGAGCTGCTGTCAATGTAATGTAATGTAAAGAAATGGCGGGGTGGTCAAGCCGAGTCGAGTCCAAAGGTGGGATGGATGCTGGTCGCCGTAGCTGTTGGTGTTTCGTTAAGTTGCTGCAGTAACCCGAAACAGTCGCAGTCGCATATCAACACCACCACCACCACCACCAACTAAACCCAGCAGCTAGGGAATAACTGGTATACTATCAAACTAAAGATGAAGACGAAGGCATTTTGATAATGATATTGAAGCTAAGGGGTATCTTGATAGAATGATATTATATGGTACATGTTCGTGATAACTACTGCTAAGACAAAGTAGTATCGTAAATGTTATACAGCGAAGGGTTCGAATGGGATATTCATAAAGTCGTGACTACAGTACTGCTTCTCCCGCTAAGATCAAGTATCTGACTTGGATTCCTTCATCTTGTTCTTCCGTCTCTCCCTCTTCAGACGGTTCATTCTTGCCCTCTTCTCTCGATCTTCCTCCTCAGTCCTCTTATGAACAACCGCGTGAACAGCAGCCGTCGTCTCAGCCTTCTTCTTCTTATTCTTCTTCTTGATAGCATTCTTCGACTTCTTAGCTTCCATCTCTTCCTTAACCACCCGTCGTTTCCTCACTATTATCCGTCGTTTCTTGTTCGGTCTGTGTCGTTTCCTTCCTTCTCTTATCGAAGGTATTGCCTGGAGAACAGTCGTCGATGCAGATGCCATCCCGCTCTTCAATTCCGAGACATCATCGTTCCCACTAGCAAGACTCAACTTCATAACTCTCCATGACAACTCACACCCCGGCCATGGCTTCTGACTTTCCTCCAAAACCTGTTCACCGGAAACAGCAGCATCACGAAACCTCGTGGCACGAAGTTCGTCTTCTTCTAACGGCGGGGTAAGGTAGTAAGTAGTGGGTCTATGTGTCGCGTGAGCATTTTGAACGTCTTGTTCGGTGAAATGTGAGACCTGGGGGATATCCGCTGTTAAGGATGCCGCTAGTAAAGCCTGTTGTTCTGGCGGCGGTGAGGCTGGAAGGATGTAGCTTTGTACATTTGTAGTGGCAGTGTCGTTCTTCGTGGGAGCGAATAGTCTGAAAGAAACTTCGGCTGGATGTGGATTGGATGCTATCGAGATATCATCATCTTCGTTTGTTCCTTGTGCAGGTGAAGGATCCCTAAGACTATATCCAAGGATTGAAGACCAGTCTACAGTTTGAGTAGGTCGTTCTGGAGATTTCGGCGGGATGAGATCCTCTCTCGATACACTGGTACATTCGACAGGCGAGAAAAAATTAGCATTTTTTAGTATGAGATCAAGGATAACCAACGGAATATAGCGGCACCAGCCTGAACATCAGCCCCCCGGCAGGTACGACAGCAAGGAAAGTCACCATCGGAAGAGCAGAAGCACAAGTACAAAGCCAGGGGGTAAAAGGAAAGAAATAGAGAAGGGAGTCGTGTGATGCGAAATATGACTTACATCTGGGTTTGGTTGATATCGAGCATCGTTGCATCCTTCGATAAAACACAGTCAGCGGGTGATAAACATGGAGAAAGAGATGAGATGGAGAAATAATAAAATACCGAGAACGTGGGCTCGGTGGGTTCTCCGATTCGTCTGAATTGGTTGCAGCTGCAGTGGTTTAAGTATTTAATGTTCGGTCTGGAGGCCTTCAAACAGAAT
Organism: Arthrobotrys conoides; assembly: GCA_036971725.1. NCBI lineage: Eukaryota > Fungi > Ascomycota > Orbiliomycetes > Orbiliales > Orbiliaceae > Arthrobotrys > Arthrobotrys conoides. The sequence goes on along the minus strand of JAVHJM010000012.1, from coordinate 445,020 downwards.
TTGGACGCATGATCGAATCTCGAATCGGGAACTTTTTAGTTGTCGTTAGTTAACGTTGGTTGACTAACCAATGTCAACTAGACCTCCCTGGCTTCCCGCGTGTGCAGCAACCCCCACTCTAATCCCTTATAGTCGAGTAGTACCGGTATTAGATGTTGTTGAAGAGTATAATATTTCTATTAACAAGTGGATTGGTTAGTGAGAGTCTGTACGAATCCAATTTGTAACGAAATGCAGGTCCTTGTGCCGTGATGTGATGTGCTGTGCTGTGCGATGATGAAGATATGACACGAGGGGCCCCGAACAGGGCAGGATTTGGAGACTGGGCGCTGCAGCTGGCAGCCTCCACGTAACTTGACCAAGCTGTTCAGGAACCACATCGTCAGATTCATCCATCCATCCCTCTTAATCCACCCACGCACACCATCCATCCACATCATGAGCCTCTCCCTCTCCCTCCATCCAGTTTCCCCCCGTCTTAGTCCCTCCACCGCCACCAAAGGTACCCAGTACCGCTACTATTACTACCGGCAGGAATAAGAGACATCTGCTGCTGCTGCTTACCTACAAGTCCAACAATTTCAATTTCAATTTACTCGCCCGATGGTTCGTCCGTCGTCGGCAAGACAATCCCGTTCCTTCGACGTCCTGAGCCTAGCCAGCTAGAAGTACCTTCTTGGTCCCCACGCTCGCTATCAGAATTAAAATTTTTTTGGCATTCCCCGGTCAATCTCCTCGTTCTCGTTCTTGTCTTCCTGTCTTGCTCGTGTGACCGTTTCTGGTTTCTGGTTTCTGGTTTCTTGAGGTCGTTCGTTGGTCGTTGGTTGATTAAAACATTTAAATAAGCTCTCAGGATCCCTCAAAAGATCCTCTCCTCGTAAGGCTCCTTCTTCTTCTTCTACTTTTTTAATTTTTTCTCCCGCCGATTATTTGCCGATTTCAAACGGCTAACTCTCGCAAACCAACAAAAATAGGTCGGCAAACGTGTCCGGCCTCATTCCTTTCCGGACTTCTTCACACGCCGACGGCGACGACGACCCTCGTCGCTCTAAACCCACAGAGTCTTTCCAACTTCAGGAATTACCCAGGCCTGCCGAGGCCAACCCAACTACCGCCGTTGACACTCCCTTCGATTCTGACCGTGAGAAACGGCGGGAAGCCAAGTGGCTTAGGTTTCTCGATATGAAGTTCAGTCACAGCGTTCAGTTCAATGCTGTTCCGGAATGGAGCTCCAATTACATCGCCTATTCCAACCTAAAGAAGCTGTAGGTTCTATAAATACCTATAAATACCTAATCCCCTAAATTTGAATAGGGAGACACATGGCTAATTCAAGGCCCTTCAATATTATTATTATTATAAAGTATATACACCCTCGAAAAGAAAGTCAATGAGGCCGCCCAACGAGTTGACGACGAAGAACATACCGCCCTCATCCAGGATGACACCGACCCTGACCCGATCTTCAAACGTGCTCTCGACAACGAACTCCAAAAGATCGCTTCCTTCTACCAATTGAAAGAGCTCGAACTCTACGCCGACCTTGACGAACTCATCCGCGATAAGGACGCTTATGTGAAGAATCAACTCGACGAATTAGGTGTTTCAACCGAGCTCGACGGAACCCAATACCCCAGCAAGCGTCGCTCAAACATCGGAAACCCAGGTCCTGCCTCATCAAGTAGTCCGACAGCACTTAGTCCGATCAATGGCAGAAACAAGGGCTTCCAATCCGACTCCGACTCTGAGAACTCCGAAGATGAGCTTATTAGTACAAGCACAGCGGATGTGAAACGGCGCAAACGGGCCTCGACAGCTGGGACAATCGGTAGCAATGATCTTCTCTCCGCCACCCAAGCTAAAGCGAAACGCCGTACCTCTCTCGTATACGATGAGTTTAATGAAGGCATCCTCACGGCTCTTTACGATGAACGTATCACTCTCAAAAAACGGACGATCAATCTTTATGTCTCGATGGTTGAGCTCAAGTCATTCATTCAGCTCAACAGAACAGGTTTTTCAAAGGCACTGAAAAAGTACGACAAGATTCTCAATCGTAACTTGAGAGATAAGTACATCTCAGCGTCCGTGGAATCTGCGTACGTTTTCAGGGATAGAACGGCCAAAGAACTAGGCAATGGCATTGCAAAAATTGAATCTATATATGCTGAACTCATCACTAACGACGACGCGGATACGGCCAAAAAAGAGTTGAGATTATACTTGAGGGAACATGTTGTTTGGGAGAGAAATACGGTCTGGAGGGAAATGATTGGTATCGAAAGGAAAGCGCAGGCTGCCAATTTGGGTATAAGGCGAACACTCCTCGGTGCTGACGTTCCGGAAGAACGGACCCGACGCCAAGGAGACGAAGCACCATCCGAGAAGACCGAAATCAGAACTCCATTAGGTACGATCACGTGCCCGAGATGGCTTATCAGTTCGAACTTCTTTACGTTAGTCATAGCGACAACAATATTTCTCGCAGTATTGTTTGCACCAATATTCCACTCGCCAGAGCAGAGAGGCTGTTTCGCGATCTTGGTGTTTGCGTCTATACTATGGGCAACAGAGGTCATCCCACTGTTTGTAACCTCGCTGATGATACCATTCCTCGTGGTTATCTTGAGAGTATGCAGAGAAGATGAGAAACCGCACGCCCGGCTAGACGCTAAAGATACGGCGAAATACATCTTTGCGGCCATGTGGACTCCAGTTATCATGTTGCTTCTCGGCGGGTTTACAATCGCTGCAGCCTTGAGTAAATACCATATTGCCAAATTGATGGCGACACAGGTAGTCAGTATGGCAGGAACGAGACCTAGAACTGTACTATTGACAAATATGTTTGTGGCAATGGTTGCCAGCATGTGGATCAGCAATGTTGCGGCGCCGGTGCTTTGCTATTCCCTTATTCAGGTATAGACCCTTCCCTCAATTATATATACGTCCCATTCCTAACGATGCCTACAGCCAATGCTACGAAACCTCCCTGCGGAATCAAACATGAGCAAAGCCTTGATCCTCGGCATTGCCCTAGCCTCCAACGTCGGTGGCATGGCTTCCCCAATTGCCAGCCCCCAGAATATCATCGCTTTGAAAAACATGAAACCGGAACCAAGTTGGGGCGAATGGTTCGTCGTCGCCCTACCAGTCTCCATCATCTCCATATTCGCCATCTGGGCCATCCTCCTCGTAACTTTCAAACCAGGCCGCGGCACAAATATCGTCCCAATCAGACCCATCAAAGACAAATTCACAGGCGTTCAATACTTCATTTCCTTCGTAACCGTAGCAACCATTGTTCTCTGGTGCTTCGCTGGGAGTCTAGAAGCCGAATTCGGCGATATGGGCGTCATAGCCATCATCCCCATCGTAATGTTCTTCGGCAGCGGTATCCTAACCAAAGAAGACTTCAACAATTTCCTATGGACAATCATCATCCTCGCAGCTGGTGGGTTATCACTTGGAAAGGCTGTCAACTCATCAGGTCTTTTGCATACCATCGCTCGTAATATCGAGCATGTAACGCATACCATGAGTCTTTACGGTGTAGCTGTTACGTTCGCTGGGTTGATTCTCGTTATTGCGACGTTTATCAGTCACACTGTTGCTGCTTTGATTATTTTACCCATTGTCAGCCAGGTTGGTGCTCAGATGGAGGATCCGCACCCCAGGGTTCTAGTGATGGTTAGTGCTTTGATGTGTTCCGCAGCAATGGGTCTGCCGACTTCTGGATTTCCCAATATGAGTATGTTATCCCTCTTCTCTTCTAGATAGTTACTTGATTGCTAACCAACATAATCCAAATAGCCGCAATTATGATGGAAGATAACCAAACCGGTCAAAGATACTTAAGAGTCACCCATTTCATCACCAGGGGTGTTCCTAGCAGTATTGCCGCTTTTATAGTAGTCATCACAGTTGGCTACGGGTTGATGAGACTAGTAGGCTTTTAAGCACCAAAAATGCTTACCCAGAAAATCACCTTTTTATGGACTAAAACCAACCAACGGCTAAAGGGAAAGGGTATAAGTTCGGCTTCCGTTCCTTTACTTCTTTTTCCAACCCGACTGTCATTGTTAATTGTCATTGTACATGTACACTTGCCTTTCGGTTTTCTCTCTTTTCTTTTAGCATCATCCCCTCGATCATAAAACCAAGTGATCGCTTTTTGCTACTTTTACTCTCTTTCTTTTTCTTAGCCAGCATAAACAACCACCAGCGGTAGTGGGGAGTATCATAAGCATACGAGTCTGCATTGTTCTTTTTCTAAAGTCCTTTTATTCCTTTTTTCCAAAAAAAACCAAGAAAATATATCAAATAATCATTTGTATAAATCAATATCAGGTCAGGAGTAAAGATAGAAAGTTGGATGTTTAAAGAAGAAGAAACGGAGCAGGAAGAAGAGGAAGAGCGCGAGCGGAATAACAACGTTAACAATCGAATCAGTAGCTGGCTAATATAGGGGGAAAGCAGCAAGCATATCAATAGCTAATACTTATTCCTAATATATTTTTATATATTATTTACGAAATTCACGTTATATATCCAATAACGATATACCTTATAGCACAGCTAAAAAAGATATCTTAGGAGTCTAGAGATGAATTCTCCAATGTCTTGTATATTTTTTCCACTTTCCATTGTCGACATGTCATTGCCATTTCCACCACCGTAATGTTAAAAACACAGAAAAAGGGCCCATATCAAGCCTCTGAAAGTATGCATATCCTTAAACCCCCCCGGAGCAGGTTGATAGCGACCTAAGTACATAACCAACAGCCCCGTAAAGTACCTAATGCAGGTCCTACTTCCATGGCTCACCTCGAGTTACAGTATATCCACGTCTATTACCCCTCTTCAAAGAAAAAGAAGAAAGAGAAAAAAAAAAGTCTCGCTCAAAAAAAGCTGTTCCAAGTAACCCCCGTCTCTCTCCCATTCACGTACCACCTCCAACCCAAGCTCCAAAGACCCTCCAAAAAAGGAGACTACATCATTTAGTTTTCCTGGGGGTGCTTAGCAAACAATCCTTCAATCTCAGTCACAACATCCACGATCCTCTTCTCCTTCTCCTTATCGATCCTCTGCAGAACATCACTAACAATCTTCTGAGCCCCACGACTGTAAACCGAGTACCAAAAGAATTTGCTCCCGGTCGCCATTAAGGTTCCAAGCCCCATGATAGATCTGTATAGGGCCTCTGTATCGCAGGGTCTTTCTATCCGCTTGAGCAGAGCCTGTAACAAGCATATCGCCTTCTTTTCACTTGTAGGGTCTTGCTGTTTCGAAAGGTAGACGGCGAAACTGTGCGTTAAGAAGATTTCATGTTAGCAAAAGAAACAATAGCATCACCCCCTTGGTCAGAAGGGAAGAAGTAAAAAAGAAGAATAAGGTATCCTACTTCAAAAAAAACGTATCCGCAGAAATAAGCGCCAACCTATTCTGACTTTCCTCCACCCCCGTCCCAACCATTTCTATAATCTCAATTGCCTTATCCCCAGTAACATACTCTAAACCTTCAGAATGATGAAACAAGTTCAATAAAACTCGTGATCCAAAAGTCGCATGGCTAGTATTCTTGGAAACAAAACACTTAGCGTTATCCAAAACCTCTAATAAATCAGGTTCAGAAAGGACAACAGCAGGACTGTATCTCGCCAAGGTTCGGAGCAGATCCAGTGCAGCAAGATTCCGAACACCCTCCCATTCAGAAATGATTTTGATCAACAGCGCAAGTCCGTTTTTGACTGCAGCAGAGCTCTTAGCTGAAGCCGATGTTGGTGACGAAGGTTTTGCCAAAAACCCGGTCAATGCTTTCAAGGTATTTACATCCTCATCATTCAGAGTCTTTTCCTTCTGGTTCATGGAAAGGAAGTGGGCATTATGTTCGAGAATCTTCTTGGTTGCCGCATCGAGGTTCACACTAGCGATATCGAGGTATGTCTTCCATGGAAGCACCTTTGGAGGTGGTGGTGGTGGAGCGGGTGGTTGGTTAAGCTCATCACCAGGACGGTATCGATTCTCGATACCAAAGGGATCTGCACTGGCTGGTAATTGTGGCTGTTGTGAAGCACCCAATTGAGTCCCTCTCGTGTTCTGAATGATGAAATTGGCCGTCTACGCAAAACTTCTGTTAATGACTATCCATCAAATAATATGATAACCGAAACCCACTGTGTCCAAATATGTCTTTGGCAAATCGTTCTTGTCCAAAAAGATTTGTGCTGCTTCCCATGGATTCTGTGAAGCGTTAAATGGCAATTTTTTCGGCGGCTTTCCTTCCTCGAAATCGACATCAAAGACATAATCGTAAAATTGACCCTCGTATTCAACCTTCCTACCGCTACTAACAGCGGAGGCAACGACGCCGACTTGTTCCCATGTCGTTTCACTGGATGACCATTGGTACGCTTCGATATTACCATCGTTATTGATATGTATTTTCTATAACCACAGGAATATATGTTAATTGAATTGTGCTGTAGGGTATTCGTAGATCTACTATACCTCTCCGTTATGCTTTCCGGGACGACCGAGGGCGGACATTCCAGGCAGAGATTCTTTATCAATTTCCATAGTTTCCTCGGCAATTGTAAGATTCGCGATGGCCTCAGAATATGCCTGGATTCTCTAATTAGCAATTGAATTCAAATTCACCTGACATAAAATACTCGGCCATACCTTCAAAGTCCTGTGATCTGCATGTCTCTCAGCTTCCCTGGACCAAACTCTTAAAACGCCGTCGCTGGCTCCTGTGACTAGGTCACCATTGGGGCTAGCCGAAACACACCAGACACTTATACAAGGGTGGGAGATTGACTGTAAACATTGCGACTCTATTTATCATAAACTCGTAAGCAATCAAACCATGTATTCGATGCAGATAGAAAGGGCCCACACACTTCTCCAAACCTTCAAGGTCCTATCTTCACCGCACGATGCCCATTCTCCATTCGGTAGAACTGTGATAGAGTAAATATACGCAGTATGAGCGTAGACTGTTTCGATTTCTCTTCCCTCTTTTGACCAAGACTTAATTATCCTAAAGACCACACGGTGTTAGCAGGTATTCCTTCCCCCCAATCGATATAACGACCTCTTAAAACGCACCCATCATTTCCACAACTAATGAACACCCCGTCTTTTTCATCGTTCAACTTCTGAATCCCTCTAACCGGCTGAGTATGCGCCTGAACCGATCTATAAAGTTGATTCTCTCGGTACCATCTAATCTGCCCATCTGCACATCCCGTAATGAACTCTGTATCCGAAACCGCCATGACAGCCCAGACAGCAGCCGTATGTCCTTCAAGGACATACTTCTTCTCCCAATTTTTCCACACAATAGCGGTTTTATCCCAACTACCACTAATAATAGTAGTCCCGTGGACGTCGAGAGAGCAGACATTCCCCGAATGTCCGATTAAGAGGTATGCAGCATCGGGGCCAAGATATCCAGGTGGTCGAACATCGATTAGAGATTCTTGTCCAGCACTGATGACTAGACCTTTTGGATGGTCGTCATCGGGTTTCATATAGGCTAGACAATTGACGAATCCCTGGGCATTAGAGTTTATAGTATCAACGAAGCCTGATGCGGTTGGCTTGGTCACATCACTCTCGGATGGAGTTTCAGACGATGGTCCAGTATATGCATCATTGTTACCCTCGCCCTCTTCCTCCACGACTAAATAATTCCATATACGAACAGTTGCATCGCGAGAGCAGGAGATGATAGTAGTAGGGTCGACGAACAGGACATCTTTGACCTATATATCGAGTTAAGAGGTTATGGTTAGTCCAATTTTATTGCAGAATAAACGAACGGATAGACTTGTGAGCTTCCTACATCTTCGCTATGCCCAACAAGCGTCTGGGAGAGTTTGAAAGGCAGGTCTTTCGCCATGGTTATGGTGGGATGTTGGAGCTACCGTCAACGTGGGGTTATCGATAACGGGCGCCAGGTACAAATGAAATACGGTTGTTGCGGAGAGTAGAGATGTATTTTCGAGGAATTAAGTGATAATGAAGCTGAAGTATTGACGCGTGAATGTTAATTTCGAGAAGTTGACGAGTGGCGAGGAAGTAGTTAGATCCTTGAGATTCTGCTGCTTGGTTATAGTAGCAGGGATGGGGTGAGGTCGGAGCAAGCCGTCCAAGCTGTAGCACTAGTTGCATGCCAACCGAATCCTTATTTACGAAGCTTCTGGGTGATTAGCGGGTTGCAGCGTGACAAAGCGGGTCTCACGCAACAACCTAGGCCAACCTGGGTTTCTACCACATTCCATTTACAAAGGGACTTCAACAAACACAATTCACATTTCTCTCTTTCTCTCTTCGTTACAAGAAGAATTACAAAAGCTATATAATACTAGAAGTAGTAGGAGCAGGAACGGCGATGTATCGTCTTCAGCACGACTAGACGGTAGGGGAATACTAAGTGAAGAAATGTGGTAGAAGAAACGTAAAAAAAAAAGGAAGAAGAGGGTCTGGTATAAAAAATAATAAGAAAAAGAAAAGACGGAAACGGGGAACAAAGAAAGGGCCGAATGTACAGGACCAAGGAGCAAGCGCTTTATACTCCAGCTCGCACATGCTCTTTGATTCAAAATGTAGGCTGATAGCAGGATCTTAACACCAAAAGCAGTCTATATGAATAGGTACCTTTGCGTGTTCAATCAGGTATTAACGCCGCTTCTCTGTTTCAATAGTAATCGCCGTTCGTATTCGTCTTGAGATGGGTGGTCAATAGCGCTAAAAGATGATAAAAAGGCATCAAAGGAAACGATCTAATGACCATTTGCCTCATCCGGAATTCCTTCCTCCATCTCCTTCTGCTCACGGGCCAATCTCGCCTCACTACATCATAAAGTTAGTTTTCAACTTCAAGCAATTAGATTCTGGGGGTTAGGTATGCGTACATCTCCTTGAGCTGAGATTCACGCGCAAGCAACTCTTGTCTCCTTTCATTAATTTCACGTTGAACCTTAAGCTCGATCTCCCTCAACTTCTCTTCCTCACGGCGTAGCTGCTCCTCCTTCAACCTCACAGACTGGCTAGCAAGATCCTCAGGATTCATTGTACTATCTTCCGCAGCACCACCGTCGACAGACTTGGAAAGTTTCTCCGTTCTGTAGTTTTCGTAGAGGAAATCGTGGGTGATTTCTTTGAGATCAGCCAAATGCGAGTGTAGCAGAGCGGACCTGATAGCCAAGAAATCCGAGTGTCGTGGGTTCTCGACTTCGACAATACCCCATGGGTACTGTCTGGCACGGACTTTACGGCCACCGACTTCAACAATATCCTCGCTACCGACGATAGCGAATGGCATAAGCCCACGCAATTCGGCGTTTTCCTCAACGGTATCTTCGTCGTCCTCTTCAACGTCGTATGGGAAATTGTAAACTGGAATGCGGTAATGCTCGATGTCCTCCATGATGAGCTTCTTGGACTCCGCAAGCTCAGATGGGGTCAACGAGTCGGCCTTGCCAATGACTGGGATGACATTGACGCGTGGGGAAAGCCTCTTCATTAGTTCGATATCGAGTTCACGGAGGCTAAAAACGGTCAATATCAAATTCATTTCCCATCAAAAAAAAAAACCGGAGAATGATCTTACCCATGGCCGGTAGGGGTGATGAAGTAGAGGAGAGCGTGCACACGATTATCGCGGAACCTTGGGTTACGCTTGATACGAGACTCTTCAGCGAGAATATGGTCGTATTGTCGTTCAAGGTATCCAACGATCTCGGAGAAGCTGCAAACATCAAACACTCAGTCGTCAGTCTAGTTTATTCAACAGGAAAAGTAGATATATGGCAGAAGCGTACCTGGCCTCATTATCGATCAGATCGCCGAACCCGGGGGTATCGACGATGGTAAGGGAAATACGGGTTCCCTCTTCGTCCAACTCTGGTATTTCAATTGGGGGGTTAGTTTAAGCTCGGATCTGAATCGCAACCCTGTGTAATAAAATAAAACAAAAAGTCTATTGGAAGGGAGGTGAAAAAGCACAAAAGGGTACAAATAACGCGTCCAAATAGCGAGAGGGAACGCACCAACAGTAACAGGCTTGATACGAACGCCTTCTTCTAGATGAGCTGAGGTCGGGTCATCACACTCCTTGCTCGATAGGACCTTTTGTCCACAGAGGGTGTTGACGAATGTAGTTCGGCCTAAATAAGTAGTGGAACAAAAGACGTATCAGCTACCAATTCGTCCATTGTAATTATGTAGGCGATGGCTTGAAATGCTAACCTGTCCCTGAGGCACCGCATACCATCAAGCAGAACTGAATTCCCTTCTTGATGTTCTTCTTCTTTCGGGTCTGTGGAGAACGACGCGCAATTAGTTAGTGAGCTCGTTTCACGTGAATTCACACCGGGGATTAGCTTATTGGGACAGAACTTGAGAACGTACGGCGCTTAGACCAGACATGTTGATGGTATTGATGTGGGTGAAGATGACTGTAGAACGGAGATAGACTGCTGGTTAATCGCTGGATGTCCCCTGAAATTATAGTAGGTTTCCCCGACTGGTAAACTATAGCTTCGGCTCGCTTACAATTGGGTGATAAAGGATCGTTTAAGTATCAATATCGGGAAGGAGGACGTGAATTGAAGCGGTCCAGACAGCGACGATGGAACGATGGAGGGTCTCGGTCACAATTGTCGATGGGTGATGGGTGGTGATGAGGAGAAGGAAGGTGGGTGTTGATGGGGGATTTGGTAGTTGAGAGGCTTTGAGATTAGAGCTGCCCCGTTGTCGCCAATTAAGGGGAAAACTGAGCAGCGAGCAGCCCAAACCAAACCACACCAAATTCGACACAGCCGAAAACATTAAACACCAGACGAGCGAACCCTGCCATTGCCAGCCGAATTCAGGGGCCAGAGTGCTAGCCAATTACTGAGGTCCATGCACTCGGACCTGACTTCACTAATATAATTCTCTACTCCTCTACTCGGACATTACGTATTGCTGTGTATAGAGTAAGTACTACTTAGGTGCTTACTTAGGTATGTATGATGCATCAGCATATCTCACGCCGTTTTGAGGGAGTAGTTATGGTAGATCTCGCATGTTTCTTTGTCCCCACCCCGCATCCGGAGCCCGTGACATTTGTATTGTAACTATTGTCCAGTTCACGACCTCTAGCTCTTATCATAATACATCTAAAGTACTTTTGTATTCGCTACGGGGTAGCCCGGAGACACGCATACCGCTCCAAGCTGAGACTACTGCCAAAGACCATACGGTTGAGCTGTGTATTTCCACTATATCGGGTGGTTAGTCCCAGTACTATCTCCAAAATATGTAAATCTAGATAGCAATCATAAAACTCACCAACTTGATAGTCCCGTCTTCAGAGCCAGTTGCATACAAATTCCCGTCTGGCGAAAAGCTAGCAGACCAAATATGCCCATGGTGGCCCTTGTTGACCTCTGAAAGACGAATCATTAGCATCGTCTTCCATGTTCGAATGTTCATAGGTCTCGTTATAGAATGACACATAACATACCTAATTCCTTCCCAGAATCAAAATCATATACTCTAACCCAGGTATCCTGACTTCCTCCCGTGACAAACTTTCTGGTTGGTGCATCAAGTGTCACAGTTGCACAATCATATTCCGTTTTAACGCTCTTCAACAGTCCTCCAGACACCCCATCAAAGAAATATACCGACTTTCCAGCCGAAACATTCAATATCTTCCCATCAGTCGAAAATTCACAGCTGGCGAGGGGCTCATCAACCATGTAGGCAGACACAATATCCTTCTTTCGCACATCCCACCACCGAATATACTTGTCCTCAGAGCCGGAGACGACAATGTTGGGGTTCGCTCCAGACCATGATACCGTTCTGATAGTCCCATTGTGCGCGCCAGGGCCAATCTCTGTAGCATCAGGCTTGTTCAAGTCATATATCCTCAACTTCTTCTCCGGCCCTCCAGTAGATATCTGAGTGTCGTCCGGAGAGAAAGTAACACATCTCACGATATGGTTGTGCTGTAAGGTTTGCAATGTCTCGCCAGTGAATGCATCCCAGATTTTCCTATATCAAAATTTCAGTACATTTTCCCATAAAAGAAAATATAACGGCACCATACGCTGAAAAATCTGCAGATGCGGTAGCTGCCAAATGAGCATTGCGAGAAAGTCTAGCCTGCCACACAGCACCTTTGTGACCAATGAAAGTCCCAATCCTAAAAGACGTCGATCCCACATTAATCCCTTGGAACACAGAATAAGGTCCTTAGGTCTGGAACACTAACCAATCGCCAGTAATACCATCACGTAGCATTGGATTGCCATCTATCAACTAAATTAGCTTCCATTCGCGTTGAAAGGTTTTCAAAATGATATAGATATCGATAGTATATACCTTTACAAGCAGAAATAAGGAAGTAGTTATCATCAACAAATTGAGAGAATGATAGATGTGTAACAGGTCTCGAATGCCCGTGACAAGTCAAAGGAACGATACGTGCGGTAGCTAAATATCACAATTAATTGTCAGTTCGAGGTTTCATATTGTTGTCTCCAGGCTTCATAGCTTAGAACCTACATGTCGTCTGAACCGGACTCGGCGACTTCTGCGGCGTAGGATACTGATCCGCAGACATGGTGAAATATAAAAACGGAAAGAAATAAAGAAAAAAAAAGATTAAAGACAAGGAATAAAAAAATAAAGAAATTTCAATTGTAGCAGGAGTGACGATAGCCAGCTATATCAAGGCAGTATAGGTTGGATTATAACGTTCGTGAAAACCGATTGTAGGCGCGAATAGTAGAAGGCAGTGAATGTGCAAGAGCGAGCAGAATTGGTTTCCCAGCAGATATAGGAGAGGATCGATCCGTTATGTGAAGGGCGGATTGTAGGAGATTTGATACTTGGTCGTGTGGAGACAGCGCCACGCCAGATGGAGGGGTTGCGGGGTCCGCAAGCTATCGGCCAAAAGCTGGACGAGATTTCGAGGTTGATATTAATAATGATAAGGGGTCTTGGATCTAAGAGATTCGTGACGTCGTGAAATATATTCGTGAGAGGTTATAGTAGGAGAAATGAAAATTCGAAAGCTCTGATATTCGATATATGGAGAAATAGGTAGGTATGTTTGAGAACTGTGCAGCCTACAGCTTTCTCGCCAGTTAGAACAATGCACACCGCGGTACCGAGTCAAACCGAAACGGGAAAACACTATGACGCGAGAGGAAAGGAAAGATTGGTAACAACGAAGAGGAAGACAGTTGAGAAAATTCAGGATTGAAGGTCGCAGACCGGAAGTGAGGGGTTTCAAGTGCTGTCAAGTTATGGAGATGTAACCTCTTACTCACCCTGAGGACTGGATTTAGGCAGATGGGTGCGCTAGCTTCAGCTATTCAGTCACCTTGCAGCAGTAGATGGCCCACAATTGCAGGACTTGGTCGAAAGGGATCCCTGGAGCAGCAGCTTTCGTTCCGAAAGAAAGAGAGAGAGAGAGGAATTCCAGGAATATTCGAAATGATAGCGGTGGTATGATGAAAAGAGTTGGAAGACGAAATGATTGAGCTAAAATATGATCGGATACGAAAGCTGGGGGGGGTATATGATAGCACCAGTATGCTATAATATATATGTTAAGGTAAGTACTAAGTACTACACAGGATTGAGGCTAGGATAGGTATATACTAAGTAGTTTTGCGGGCGTATTGCGAGAGAATGGAGGCGAGATGGTTGGAGAGAAAAGGAAGAAACCTTCGACAAAAAAGCGAGCTATCAAAATTCGAAAGAAACACCCGACCAGATTATGACAAAATAATAAATAGAATTGATAGTTGTATTGTAAAAAAGACTGGGATAGCACAACCGACTATGACGCTTTGAGTAAGTGGGAGTAGGAGTAAGCAAGAGGAACTGTTATTTCCAAGCAAAATTACAGCAGCAATTAATTGAGAGAAGAGGGTATCTGTCGATGGAATTCGATTAAACGAAGGAAGAAGAGCTCGAGTTCAAGGCGGGGCAGAAACCGGGCGCCAAGCATCGTGACAAGAGCCAACTTTTAAACGACAAATGCAAATGACGACCATACCAGCCGCGGCCATGCAAAGAATGACAAGGGCCTTAATTCCACTGTGCTGCAGTCACACCAGGTCTCGTGACCGCCTGGCGGCTTAAGCTTCGCCGGTCTTGTGGATATCCGTGCGGCTTAAGTTTGGATACACCAATTGGTCTCTACTTAGAACCATAGGATAGATATGATATTCCAAACGCCTCTGACGCTCTATCTATGCAATATATGCGTGTGTATACCACTTGACGGGGTACTTGAAATAGAAATTACACTTCGGCTGCTATATCTACTTCCCCGCCAGTCGCTTCATCCTCTCCTCCGCTGCTCTAGCCCTCCTCTCCCGCTCTAGTCTTTTCTTTGCCTCTTCGCTCAAGCCTTTTGATTCTTCCTCTCTCGCATTTGTAGCAGCATTAGTTCCTAATACCTCAGCCAAGCTCTTCCCACCTTTACCTGCTGCCGAAGAACTACCACTAGTATCAGGCATGCTCCTCAGTCTTACGGTTTCCTTATCCCTTCTTTCCTTCTCCTCAGCATCCTTCGCTGTTTTTTCACGCTCAGTAGCTTCATCGTAATCTTTCCGTGAAATCGGAGACCCTACTCCAAGTGATTCCCAATCGAACTTATCCTCTCCAAGTTCCTGCCGGGCCACCCGGAATATCTCACGGGTGGATTTATCACCAGCAAGATCGTAGGATGTCTTCCCTGCCGAATTCTGGACTGTGGGATCCGCAGGCTCCTTATTACCATAAGGTGCCTTCGTAAGCAATGCTAAAACAATTGTCGGATGCGCTTGTGACGCCGCTAGATGCAGTAAGGTAGGTGTATGGTGGTTGGTAGGTGTAAAATAATACGTAAATGGTAATTTGTTCGAATTCAGGTATGTAATGATTGCCGGTGCTTTTGAGCGACGGAGTAGTGTGGTTAATGTTGTCGTATGTTGTAACTTCAATGTCTCTTCCTTCGAAGGTTTCGGCTTCGCAACAGGTGCCTTGGGCGTAGGTGTCGACGATGCAGTTGCCGTAGGTGCAGCAGTAACTGTCTCGTCGATCCTCGATACCTTTAACCTCGTAACCTCCACAAAGCATCTCATAAGTTCGCTCTGTGTCGCCCGTCTCGTTGTAAACGGGAACCCTCGTATCCTCTTATCTGTCGACCTGATGACAGGGTTATCACCGCCGAATAATGTCTTCCGATTACTTGTTCCCGTAGCACGAATGAACAATAAACTCGAAGAATCAAGCATCTCCCTCCAATTTCCCAATAATTCTCTGATATCTGCTGTTAGAGCAGCCTCATTGTACCGACGGAGCGAGCTACCAGCACTGTGAGCCGTGCCTTTCGAATTATCGTTTGCAGATTGAGAACCACCCTGCTTTCGACGGGTCGTGTAACGATGAAATGTCTTATGAGCAAGAACCACAGCTTCTCTCTCCACTACTCCAGAGCGTTTTACCAGTTTCGGAATAAGTGATACTATCATGGCTGCAAAATGACCGCCACCAATCATACACAGGAAAATATGGGGATCCGAAGCCGTAGGAAGAGCTGTTGTCGTCTGTGTCTGCAGAGTAGGAAGGATCTGGGTGACTTCGCTCTCTTCTGTGGACTCCGGAAGGATTGCTCGATATACTCCAACATATGTAGACTCGGGAAGCATTGGCGACGACATCCATATTATCGGGGTTCTCGGCTTTCTCGGCGAATCCTCAGCTGCTTCCTCAGCTGCCTTTATTGTAGCCTTCTTTCGTAACAAAGTCGCCAATGGATCCGAGGACTGCTCATCCTCTGTCGATGAACTCTCGGAGCCTGATATCGATTCGTCCAATGCTAGAGATACTATTAGTAGCCAAGCAAAGCACTAACATAAATGAGAGCGAGGTACCTTCGATCATCTTCTCAAATTCCATTTCAGAAACCGGCGGCTCCTTTCTGATCTTTCGCTTCATATTGAATCTATGAACGTCCGACCTAGCATGCGACCTCTGCTCCTGTACCGTCTTGCTCTTAACTCCACACAATGTACAAGACATCCCAGAAGTCGGATCTGGCTCTTTCAAAAATTCTTTAAGCTTTTCATCTTCGGTCGGTTCAAGAGGTTCTGATATAGGTGTAATATCCTGTCCAGACCCCTTCACTACAAGCGACTTTAACAGTTCTCTGGGTATATCAAATGCTATTAACCCTCCCGAATTAGCACCACCCTTTTTCAATAGTGAAACCCGGAACTACACACCATACAAGGGCCTCTTCAACAAGTCGTCTGCTTGCGCAGCAGGGGTAGACGGCGGAGGTGGGGCGGCCATCTCGAGATCCGTAGGTATTCTTCAGCGGTAGGACTAGCGATGATGAAGATGATGAGGGCGATGAAGATGGAAGTGAAAAGGAAGAGGACAAAGGAAAAGGGTTTTATGACGGCTTGGAGCGGCTGGTGTGAATCGTTATGGGTCATATCATTATGCGAGACATTGAAGCGAAGAGCGTGGGAACCAGGGTTCTATGACGCATAGAAGTTTAGTTCAACACCAAGGCCGCGCCCTTCTTAAATGATTCGGTTCGAGATCATGGACCTAGGAATGCCTGAATAAGATCGGGTAACGGGCAAGACTTGAGTGTCTAATTTTATATCCAAACTAGTAGTATCCACCCGCTATGATATCCCGCTATTTCTACCAAGTGCTTGAGTATTTTCCAAAGTTCTGTATTAATTTATAATTGGAGATCTCTGAATCTGAGGCGTTCATTGTTCCACGAAACAAGGATTCCTAAATACAACATCTACAACGCACGAATACCAGTTCTTCAAGCTTCACAATCAATTCATACAAATCTGGGATCTTTCCGAAGAAGCCTTGAGATCTTGCCTAGTATCTTTAAGCTTCTAACCAGTACTATTATTTTATATCCAAAATAATAAAATCTTACACATAGTGTCAACTTTAACCTACAATACAAACCAAACATGCACATTACGTAACAAGACTTAGCCCCATCCTCTAGGCCTCTCGGATCTTATGGTGTAATTATTTCTACCTACGCTTAATCACCCTTTTTAAAAATCATAAGAAAAGCTGTTTCGTAGAAACCAGTTGGCCCTTTGTTTGATTTACATCGAGACCCTCGCCGCAGTTTGGCACCAAGTTTAAGCGCTTCGTCACCATATATATTGGCATCAAAATATACCAATTCCCAGCCCATATACAATGCGCTTCCATTAGTATATTTTTTACATGCGGGGTCAACTAAACTACTGATATCGGTATCTACTGGTATCGTTAAATCACTAACAAATTTCCCACCCCCAGAATAAAAAAACCAGATCTTCGACGAATGTTGTAATAGGGACCCCGCGGAACCCCATAGTTTCGTCGATCAGTGGAGTTCGTTTGCTAGAATCCTGGTAGGTTTCCTGTTAAGGTGCAGGTGACTTTTGGGTTAAGAAATTAAGTAATACAATGTGTTTTTTTTGAACGCTTTGCGCAATGAATTGTAGTAGGATCGTGGTCCGGGCTCTTGGATTTGTGTGGTCATTGCGCCATGGAGGAGTTATAAGTGCACGATAGTGTCAGCCCCTCAAATACTTTCTATAGCTAGCGCTGCAGTCAGCATCCCACAATCCTGAATCACATACACCAATGAATCATCTACCAAATCATCGTTACATCTTCAATCTCAATACTCTACCTACCACTAGCTAGATATATCTTCCAAAATATGAATTATTCAATCCTAAGCTGGCTTCCTCGCTACCTCTTCCCAGGCACTAGCAGCAGCAGCAGCAGTATCGAGGAATTTCCCATACAAATCACAGATAAAATCATAGTCCCGAAATACGCATTGGATATTCTAGCAACGAAACCATTCATCAAGCCCGCAGAATATCACATCATATACCAGTGGGTCAGGATAGGTCTTCAGACAGATGACGAGCAGATTATTTCTGAAGCATTAAGGGCGATTGAGGAATCTGCAAATCCTGGAATTGCTGATACGGATATAGAAGGGTTTCCTACTGCTCAGAAGGTATACTAATAGACTCACGTCATTGAGATTCAAAATAAAACCTCGAAGCCTGCATGCTGGTTTTGGCAGAGAAGGAGTAATTGCGTCTGGCAGCGAACTACCAATTGTGTTGCCTTCGTCCCCATCCCAACACCATACAACACGATCACCAACACAATCCAAATCACCAAATCCTCAATCCTAACTAGCATTACGCGACCTTCCTCACTCCATCTCTCTCATAACCTTTCCCCCTAGCTATGAATCAAATCCGCTCAACCCTCGCCCTAACCCGGCAAGAAATAGACAATGGCATTCCCGACTCCGCATCATGGCATCGAGACTACCGTCATAGCGCCTACGTATTCATCGGTGGCCTCCCCTACGAACTCTCAGAAGGTGATATAATCGCCATCTTCTCACAATATGGTGAACCCGTACATCTCCACCTCGCGCGCGATAAGGATACGGGAAAAAGTAGAGGGTTTGGATGGTTAAAGTACGAAGATCAGAGGAGTACGAATTTGGCGGTGGATAATTTGACCGGGGCTGTGGTATTGGGGAGAACGATTCGAGTCGATCATGCGGAGTATAAGCATAAGGAGGGTGATGGGGCTGAGGAGGCGTTTCAAGGGTTGAAGATCGGGAGGGAAGGGGGGAGTGATGGAAATGGTGAGGGAGAGGAGAGGAGAAGTAAACGAAGAAGGAGGGATGAGAGTGAGGATGAGGATGAGAACGGTGGACTGGGTCCTGAAGAGGTCGCGGAGAGAAGGCGAGAAGATCGTGAGCTAGCGAAGCTGGAAAGAGACCACGATGATGATGACCCAATGAAGGACTATCTAATACGGGAGAAGAAAAAGGAGATAGAAGAGGCAAGGGCTGAAAGAGAGACACGGAAACCCTCAAGGAGGAGAGATAAGAAGAGTTCATCAGATCATCGCTCAAGGCGGCACCATAGAGATGAGAGGGGCGAAAGCGGCGATGAGAAGGATAGGCATAGACATCGGTCACACCGCAGCCATAAGGACCGAGACCGGGATGACGAAGGCGATGATAGACGCAAACATCATCGAGATAGAGATCACGACAAACCCAGAGACAAGGATGATAAAGATAAAGATACACGGGACATAAGGAGAGATCGTGAGCGGGGAAATAGCCCCAGTGATGATGACAAGCAAAGACGACGCCGCCGAGATGATGACCGACATCGAGAGAGGGACCGTAGACATCGAGATGACGACCCCCGGGATCACAGGAAACGTCGTGACTCGCGGGAAAGATCTTAATTACTATAACTCACACCTCTCTAGCTTCTCTTCCCATATATATATACCCATATTTACCTGTACCATGCTATTCAAACTCTATCCCAACGCTGCTAGTGCTAGCAAATGGTATACATATCATCTCACAAGAGTAAATAAATTTAAGATATAAAGAACCATCTACAGAGTCATGGGTAAGTTAAGGATATCAAAGCTCAATTCTCAATAAATATTATCATCACAAAATCATTTTTAGTAAACCATCCCCAAGCCATACGAGTAGAGAAGAGAAAGAAAGATAAAGCAACCTCCGAAACGGCCCAAGCTATGCCAATCAAAAACGAAAAAAAGAGTGGTAAAGAATCGAATCTCGGATGAATGAGTGTACAGAAACCCAGTAAATTGATGCAGGTAATAACTACTATTAGAAAGAAGAATGCGGGTTCTGGAATATGTCGTAAGAAGCGAAGTGTAGTGGTAGGCATTTGATTTGTAAAGAAGTTAAAAAGAGAAGAAGAAAACAAGAAGATAAGGGGGTCATAAGGGTTTGAAAAGCATGGTTTTAGGAACGTTGGATAGTAGAGATATCGAGAATCAAGAGTCAAAGGAAATAAAACGCCTCCCAGTCGTTACTTCAAAGGGAATCACAAACGCAGCATCACAGGACCCTAAACATGCTAGACGGAAATAAACAGATTAACAAAAAAAAAAGGAGAAAAAAAGGAGCTGTGGTATTGAGACTTGAGCCTCTTCAATGATTGGTCAAGTGGAGAGCAATAGGTGTGGTTAAAAGTAGAATGTGGATGATCCAATACAAAAGGTGGGAGCAAAAATCAAAGAACACCAAGTCTAAATGTGTGTATAAGGTCTTGAGTTCCGTATAAAATAAGGAGTTGATCGTGATTCGAGAAACATAAACGAGAAAAAATCCCTAGGGGCCGTGGAGAATAGAAGAAGATTAAACAGGAAAAACAGAACGAAAAGAAGAGCATTCCGATATGTATGCACCCATGTAATCAAGACAATTGAAGCGGGGTTGTGTTTTGTATCCGTTTAAATGTATATGATGTTCCTGAAACCCCCGAACCGATGGATGGTAATAAAGATGTTTCCAGTATTTGTGACTCCAAATATTGTTAATGCTATTTGCCAACTAGAAAACCAGGGATGTTGGGAGGTGCAATTGGTGTTCCAAATGCATTTGCTGATGAGCTCGAGGTCACAGGGGTAAATCCCAACGCCGACTGTGTCGTAGCGGGATAACTGACTGGCGACGCTAACATTGACTCTCGGTATACAAGGCCTCCAGGTGTAGCAGCCGCGTAGGTGGGATCCCTTGGTGGGATTGCGGTTGAAAGTGGGGCGAGGGGTGGAGGGAGCGCATCCATAGGGTTTGATCGCACTACTGAAGCTGGGGTTACACCGGGATGTGGAAGACCCGGGGGCGCATGCATGGCCGTTGAGAACAAGCCATTAGCGCCGGCTCCGCCTCCAGTCGCGGGTGTCGTTGGAGATTGTAGGTTCGCCGGGTTTTGGTTTGATCGGACACCAAGCGGGTTCTTGGAGAAACTTAATCTGATGCCGCCTTTGACACTATTAGAGAGACCACGACCGTACAACTCCGTCAATGCACGAGTAGCGTATGCAACGTCTTCAAACTCGACGAAACACATGGGACCATTTGCTTTCGTTCGGAAACAGAGCCTCTTGTAACCACGTTGACGGGAGAATAATGCTTTGAGTTCGTCCTCCGATGTGTTTGCTGGCAAGTTTCCAACGTAAAGTGTATTGCAAGGCGGGTTTTGGTCTGCAGGATTGGCGGCAGGAAGGACTCTTTGATATGGCTGCATGGGTGTGGCTGACGTCGCAGACATTGGTATTGAAATCGGCGAAGTAAGGGCGCTAGCATTCCCAGGAGCCATAGCTGCAGGAGATCCCATCATAGGCCCAGCAAGAGGAGGTAAGTTGTTAGTGTTGAGCGAGAGCTGGGAGAATCGACTCGCCATCGAGGCGGGATTTGTCGACCTTCTTGGCTTTTGCATTGCTGAGAGGCCTGGTTCAGCGGCTAGTGCTGAAGGGTTGTTGTAGAGATAACGAGAATGATGATCGCTCAAGAGAGTATCGTATTCTTCGTTTGCATCCGGTTCGCTTTCCATGAGCAAAGCTTTACCACTGGAAGTCCCCACAGAGCCAGGTGTTCGCACTGGGAGGTTTGGGAAAGCGTCTGTGATGTACTCTGGGCTAGGCCCCAAACTGTAATCACTTGAGCTGCTGCCGAATGATTTAGAGCTTGGTAGAGAACCTAAACCGCCAAGTCCGCCTAGAGAAGCATTCGCAAGACTTGGAGGAATTGTTCCAATCAAACCTGCGGGAGGGATGATGGCTTCCGTAGCCGAGAATGGCGCCTGCTGACCCTGTGCCTTCCCCAGACTCCTGCCAGCCGATGAGGCGATAGAAGATGCAGCAGACGCAGAAAGTAACGCCGGCCGGGAAGCACTATCAGTAGTATTCCGCCGGCTAGTCAAAACGGTCTGTGGTTGATTGATCGGGATAGTTGCTTGCAAGATCTCCCCCTCAAATATTTCCCCTCTCTTGGAATTGATGTGATCTCTCGCTTCCTGCGCAGAGTGATAACTGCGGAAACGTGCTACTGCGGAACGTTTGAGAGGTGGTAATCCACCATCAAGAGGGCTATCCGGAATAAGCTCAACATTTACGAATTCCTTGGCGAATATGAAGATGCTACGGAGTTCCCTATCCGTGATTTGTCGGGGAAGTCCAAGGATGATAACAATGGATTCCGTCATGCCATTGCTTAGGGGCTCGCCTTGAGCTTCCGTGACCACGGGTAAACCGCCTTCTTCAGGTACTGGGGAAATGCCTCTAGATGAAAATATGCTGTGTTCGAATGGGAAAGGCGAAATCATGCTGTGGCCCGTGGCAGGTGGGGAAGCTTGCGACGATCCTGAGCTGATAGACTCCCTAGTCCTCGAAGAATGGAACTCATACGAGGGAGTAGTCGTGCCACTCAAACTTCCAGACATTCCTGAGAGTGGCAGCACTGCAGCCATTGATTAGTGTGTAAAATGGTATATATTCTGCTCAATTACTTCCTCACACCAATTGAGTTCTACCACGTTTGATCTCGTTATCAACGAGAAAGAGGTGTTTATTCTCTCGGTTTCTCCGTTGAATCGATTAATCGAGCCTCAAACAGATATCTTTAAAACCTATTAAGAGCTATGCATGCAAAATGCAATAACAAACTGTTAGTTACTAATTACGGAACAGCCACGTTTTCATGCCGTGTGGGAGCCTCGAGAATCTCGCATGCAGAAAGTTGCTCACCGACTGAATGCAGAAGAAAACGGCCGATTCGTTTACGCCGAAATGACAGTAAACCTCTGTTCTATAAATGATACGCTCGCCTTGTCGGGCGGGATCGAAACCAAAAGGGAAACGCCAAGGAACACCCAATGTCGGAAACTTATGCAATAGCTCGATGGAGCGCTTAATAGGCTCCGCTTTTCAAATTGCGTGTGAGAAGCGAGTCAAAAATAACTGCAGTTGAAGGCCCTCAATTGGAATGTGATAATATGCTTATCGTTGCGTTGTCGGTGTGCTATAATATTTCGAAAGAAGTTGCGTAGAATGTCCTGATCGATGAATGATACATAAAAATCGGATTTAAAACGAAGGAATACTGTGGATACGGCCGGACTATGAACTTTAGCAGTTCGTAGGAAACTACTCAAGTAAATAACTCAGATTTGGGGGTCGAGAATCTCCACGTATTTCTAAGGCTCGGGAGCAAGAGAAATATTGGAGCTAGCTTGTGAAATCTGAACCGAGGTGAACGATATTGGTTGATATAAGTCCCAAGGCGGAACCCTGAAGCTCTTGCTCTTGTTGAATGAAAAAGAAAGAAAACCAGCGCTATGCACCAAAGTCCGTTCCCAAACAAAAGTCGTTATATAAGCTTCAGCAAATGTGTGCGAAAGCAGTCGAGTAAAACAGAACGTGGCGTTGATATTTTGAGTTTTTGGGGAGATCCTTTGCTTGTCCGGATTACTATATAGAGTGCTATTCTTTCTAAGATTTCCTGTACGAGAGGCAGTCCGAGTCGAGGTGGTATTCCCAACAGAGTTTCCGTTTGATCTTGCGGGTCTCAGAAAGTAAATTGTGCCCAAGATGGAGGGGTATGAGGTTGGCAAGTTTCTTGTTTAGGACGGGCTGTTTTTGGACGAGAAGGCTCCTGGTGCAAGCTAGAGAAACAACCAGATACTGGTAAGGAATGTTGGTTGTATAATGTGAAGGAATAGCGATATGGATAAAATGGAGGCTGTGAAGGTTGTCGTATTTGATGAAGAGGGGTGTGATCCAAGTAGAATATAAAAAAGAAAACGCTCTAGATATGCAACTAGTATGAGACCTAAAAACCGAGTATGCTGTGCAACCTTTGCTTGATGTGCCTGTGAATATGCTATGCTGGTCGAAAAGCTCAAAATAAAACCCGTGGAAACAGAAATTTGGAAAAATAAAAGAGCGCAAAGAGGCGATGCACCCGTCGACTATGCTGTATGTGGAGAGAACGAAGCGCAGGGTAATGAAGGTCAAAAAAATGCTTGAAATCGATAGAGTTTTTGGTCGTCTTCGGAGGACGACTTGGGGAGATGCTTGATGCTTTGATTAGAAAACGTCGCGCGCGTTATAACGTTTTTGACAAAATGGAAATGATAACCGAGGGTATTGAAAAGATGGCCGCCCAAGAATAACGGTCCTTGTTTGAGAAGGAAGGGTCTGGAATAGACAGATTCCCATAAACTACGTTTTGAAGTTCTGTGGGCGGATAGGGTTTTTGGGGGGAGGCAATGGGGGGGAGGAAGAAAGAGAGGGAGAGAGTCTGTGGGACGACTAGATGTGTGAGAGTGGAGTGCGTTGAGATGTGTGGGAGGTAGTCGAGTTAAGGAAGAAGGGGAAGCTGGCTGATCAGTTTAACAGAAGCCAGAAGCGAGAAAAACCGCAGGCCGGACGACCTTATGCTCTGGTCCACACGCGCGCCAATCGAGAGTGGTGAACGAGAAGAAGAAAAACAGTTCAGGGACTTGACCCCCCTTTCCCCTCATTCAATCGCTGCTTGATATACCGTGGCAGAGGGGCAAAAGGTTTGACAAGAGAATGAACGACCTCAGAGGAACCAACTGTAAAGAGGAGAAAGAGATGTCAAAGGGAAGGACCGAAAGAAAGTGGGAGAGGAACGAAGGGAAAGAGCAGAACAGAGCAACGGGGTGGATGTCGAGAACGGCCTGGTCCTTACAGGACGCCCGTTCAATCAGACTAGTGCTATGGGCAAGGTTATGGTGGTGGGTGCAGTCAATCAAGTGGGTGTGCTGGCTGGGAAGGGAATCTAAGATGGGGGAATATGGCTTCCCTCTTCCATCTTTCGGGTCCTTTTTTTTCTTTTCTTTTGTTCTGTTCTTTCTTTCTTGGTCTTCCCCTTCGATATCTCACTTCGCCTCTCGTGGTTCGTGAGGACGGCAGCTTAAGCATCAGGCAAGCAAGCAGGCGGACCATTTATTGGTTCAAACGGGCGCGGGATGTTTTGAGGTCTTGAGATGATAAGCGGGCACCCCATACATATGCTCCTTCATATATTCCATTGATTATAATGCAAAATGCAAAATGCAAAATTCAATGGCGAAGAAAGATGGAACGATCCTATCGCTCCAATTTACTCGGCATCCCCAAGTTCAAACCAAACTATCTCACAGTGCGTGCGGTTTAAACTAGATATACCAAGTCCAGCGTCAGCCAGGGCAGTTTTGCATCGGAAGACCATAAGGGAAAAAAAGAAACATACCTTAGCTAGCTGCAGGCCGTTCGTTCATTTTAGACGGGACCCGCCTAGTGAAGGCTGCTGCTGTGCAGCTAACCATCCCGGGTTGGTACATACATCGATAGTCTGGAAGCTTACAGATATGTATCCACTGCCGGGCCCCATGTCCACTGGTCAACCTATGAAGAAGGGTTCAAGGAGTGTCGCCAACGGCTAATGGTCGTCCGTGATACGTTCGAGTGCTGCGCAGATGTGTACCAATGAGCATGGCAATCACCAGCATGGACGGACACATACTTCTCCTTGAGTAGGTATACATGCAGTACATACCACAGATACGTTTCACGATGCTTCGATATCGACTAGGTTTCCTTCTTTCCTCATCACAGCCGTGCTTTTGTTCCGTTGGTCTCGTTGGTTCTGGTTGTTCGCTGAGGTTTCAGTTTCGTCCCTCTTGTCACACAGAAAGGAGGCCTCAGATCAGTGGCCTTTTCGCAACACCCAACACGGTCTCCAAGTTGGCTGCTTTGTATAGACATCTCGAGCTCCGGATGACATCAAAGTCGCTGTGGCCGAGTGGTTAAGGCGATTGACTAGAAAGACGCTCGTTCTCTCTTGATATCAATTCCGTTCGCGGGCATAGGTTCGAGTCCTATCGGCGACGCCATCCTTTTACTATTTTTTTTTTCTTTTATTTTTCATTTTTCATTTTTTAGTTTATCGCCAAACATAACCTGCCTAGATCGTCTTTTGGTTTTTCGCTTCCAGATGACATTTACTTTTTTTTGGTTCGACATCAACATCGATGCATCCAGATCCTAGTCAAAGATTGAGGTCTTGTCCCATCCCTTTAGCCGCAAGCCGCTGTCAAAACGACGGACGGGAGTGGACGTTATTGTGAAGACATAATGATGTCGAACCGGCCTCCTCATTCGCGATATGAGCGTGGAGGTACATGTACATGCACCTACACACAGTACACGTACCTACATCTTGCACGGTGGCGGATAAATATGCAAATTTCCAAGGAAGAACCCACCCAGGAGTAAGATCCCGACACAATCTTCTGTCTCGACCCAATCTCGAACAGGGTGTTATTCCGCCGCGAAATTAAGTCACTAGTAAGTACTTATCCAATAGGTAATTTGTGCTAGTGGGATACCTGACTGATAACGGAACTTCATATCAGATATCAAAGGCGTATCTGCTCTGATACAAGGAAGGTGTCGCATGAGCAAAGGCCCTCTCGCTGCTTATCAAAAGCTATTTGCTCAGGACCTGTTTTGCTTGATGTCGCACTTCCCGAGGTCTAGCCACGACCAAATCTCGGAACCAGCGTGAGCCAACCTCTGCCGAGCGATGTCTACTACGTACATGTATCTTGATCCACTTTTGGTCTCGAATCCATTTCGACGAGTTCAAGTTGGCCATGGGGCAGAAATCATGCATCTGCAGGCAGGAAAATTCCCCATGCCCTTCCCACAGCCATCGTCAAATCTCCAACCCTAGTCCTGAACAGTTTTGAACCTCGAACCCTACATCGAGGCTACATAACGGCTTCATGCTATGCATCGGATTCTTTCCAAAATCCTGCTGGCGGAAGGGGAGCAATATATGTCGACAGGTATAATGGGCAATTCTATTGCTTTATCAGGACCCAAACAAGGCCACCATCCTTCATTTCCTGATGCTGGACGCATATCCCGACTACGAATAACGATCGACTTTTTCTTTTCTTTCTGTCTCTCGTCTGCGACCCCTCGAAAGTCAGTTTTACCATGTGCGCGAATCACGGAGCCGCCGGGTGACCTTTTTTCCCCTCTCTTCCTCGTTGCTCAGAATTGAAGAAAGAGAAAAAAAGGTTGCAAATCTCAAGCACGAGTCTGCACAAATCATCTTTGGTCCAAATAACCGAACCCACTCCTTCATTGCATTGATGAATACGTTAATAATCCACATGAGATAAATGCCGTTGGAGAGAAGCTTTCGACGAGGTGCCCCCACCATGAGCATTTTCCCCAATGCACAGGTCCCCACCTTCCTTTTCGCAGTCCACCCTGCTGCAAAACCTTGTGCATGGGAAATTCCATCCAATAAAACCAACCGTCGGCCGTGCCAGCTCCCAGTAATCTATTCAATCTATTCGAGAAATTGGCGTCCAGTGGCGTTCCCAGAGACCAATCAAGTGGACTCGCTTGAGCCATCCCAGCGACTGGCTCCCCAGCTTCATTACAGGGTTTTTCCTTTTCCCCTTCCCACTTGATCGTCTTGTCTTTTCTCACCTTCACGGCCCCCTGTCCATTGGACTATGAAGCAGCTTAGGGTCCTTTGAAGAAAACGAGTTGCATTTGGTGCCACATGTCTTTTCTTCGAGGGAATTAAAACGATAGCTTTGCCGATAACGTGCTTACCGGTGAGGGTCTCCAGGAAGATTCCGTCAGTTCGGCTTGCAAAGGCAACATTCTCTCAAAACGTAATACCCCTTTGAAGATCCTGGGGTTCATGCTGCGGCTCAAGCTTCCTGTTAGCTGCTGGCAAGCTCCATGTCGTCTCGGACCTAGTTCCTTTGCAACCAGATTGGTACGGAAGACAATCCGCAGCGAGAATGTCTTCTTGATGATCATTCCTCTCCAACATGCAACTGGATGCATGGCTGCAAGGTTCGGCACTCGATTCGAGAGGAAAGCAATATGCAATTGGTTATAATTGTTTTCGCCTAACAAGAATATCTGCCAGACTGAACCCCAAAACCCAACTGTTTTCGTTCCTTCGTTTTCTTACTCATGCACTAAGCTGTCCTCAAAACTACTTCCTCAACGGACATAAGCTGCAGCTGGTGACAATCACGTGAGTATATACGGGGTCGCAAGAACGCCTCTTAAACAATATCTGGGTGGATATCAGGAACGACTCGTCCGGACTATTGCGGTGATGGCGTATATACGTATGGCTTCAACGCAGCTACAGTAATGCATAAACCAGCTTAACCAACGACTAATATAACATCCCAGAACCGTTAGTCAGCGACTACTCCATAGCTCTATACCGAAGACGGCGTTTCCTGACCCTGAACTATCGATAACTAGGTCTCCCTAGTATAACTACAGATGAATTCGCTATGACTTCCAACGTATCCAACAAAACAAACATCCCAATCATCGAAATATTTGCAACATTTCCTCCGATCACAATTGCAATTTTAGCAAGTTGGTCCGAAATCGAAAGCTTGCTTTGGTGAACTCCGAACTAACGATTTTAGCTCCTGTGCATGTAATGTAACACGGACCAAACTGGGGAACATGGAGTAAGGGCACTCGCATTATGACCAACGACGGCCCTGGCAATGATCTCCCATTTTTGAAGATATGGAGCACTGCGAATGGCTGGAAGTCTTTCTCTTATGGTTCCACAACAATCCCTGTGGCCCTGCATGAGGATGAGCCCTTGCTTGACTGGACAGGTCTACATATTCCGCTTGCTCTCTCTCTCTCGTGGCCGGGCTTCGGATCGAGGCGGGCATCCGTAAAACCTAGCTCCCAGATTAATATTTCCAGGGTTAGGTCGGTATAAGTACGAAACGAGAATTGACACATCAGATTCAATCTTCATGCATCCCCCCTATGTAATTGAATTCATCATATATTGAGGGCGTGAAATAAGTACGTTTCCAAGAATAAAAGAAGGTTCCTTATGATCAATTCTTTGAGGGTCGCTGGAACAAGGACGCATAATTGGAACGTTCTCCCTCACTATAACCTGGCAAAGCATCACCACCTTCTCTCGCAATCCGTAGCTCCTCCGCTTCAATTTTCTCATACCCCTTACCTCCCGACTCCCGAAATATATCATACATATTCGCCAGTTTAAGCAATATCCAAGCCCTCGCCTTTCCATGTCCCGGTTCTGCGGCTCTGCCAGATCCATCTACAGCATTTATTTTTATAGGGTAGTATTTACACCCTGTCCCTACTAGAGATGGGTGTGAATTAATTTCATCGATGATTTTGGTAATGTGTTCTCGGAGTTCGAGACAGTAGTCTGGAATGTACTGGAGGGTGCCTTCGAAGCCATTCCCCATTGGATCGTTTATGCAGTCGAATATATGCTGGGAGAAGGTGGATGCCCAGGATGGGGTTGAGTGTTTCCATGTTATGAGTTTGTAGGGCGATGGTGGGAGTCTTCTTTCCATATTGGTTTCTAAATCTAATATCAACATTAAGGTTTTGCCCTGGTGGGATTCAATTCATGATAGGATACCAATATAGGTTTATATCCAATACTTACTTGCTCGGGGGTGCTTTTTGTCGTTCTGTAAATCTGATTTCAAGAAATGGTCTTTTCCGGATGTAGGATACCTTATACTACTAGTATTCAACGTTTTGATGTTTCCGACATTCACAAAGGTCGCAGCACGGCGGCATATTTATATCATATATCACTAGAACTTGTAAAGAACAGCGACCCCAATCAACCAACGACCACCAAAATTCAAACTGCCCACCAAAAACATTATACGAGATTGATGCGGACTTCAACAGTTGAGAGACCGTGGCTGGCTTTACATATAGCTATAGCTATAGCCACGGCCTGCCCAAAAATATCGAACCGGGTTAGGAATGCAGAAATGTAACCATGATAGTCTCGCGATACTCATGTGACATACATCGCTTACTATAAATCCCCGCCAAAAACGTGGTTGAAGGACGATCAGTGTTTGGAACGATTTGAAGGAATTTGAATTGACAAGACTCTAATGTAAGTCTGCAGTATGTAGATATTTTACACATGCAAGCCAGAAGTATCTACTAAAAATGGGCTGGTTGGTATGCTTGATCAGATCACAGGTTTCACAGGTTATCAATCCAGCTCGAACGACCTGGCTTATTCAAGATCATAGAGTTTACAGCCTCAAATATGGGCACGCCTTGAACCACCACCGCATCACATCCCATCGAGCTTACGTCTGCTGCAGCGCTGGCAACCGCATACTCACAATTCCTCAGTCGATCCCTGAGATCAGCTGCATTCACAAATCTTGTAACAGACGATATCTGATTCGACGACACCGACATTCCTTACATGTTTCAGAATCTTCAACAACCAACAATAATACTCTGCAAAGGAAAGTACCCAAACGAGTGGGTTTCCACATGGGGTGGCAAGGGATTTAAGCAAGGGATCCGGAGGCGAGGCCGCGAGGACTGCAGAAAATAAAGTGTCAATTTGATTTTGGATGTGGCAATCCAATTGTCCGTCTGATGACTGGATGTCTCGCTGACGAGTAAACCTGCAAGCTGAAGATCATGACGGAAGGGCCCAATCGGTGGGGACCTTATTATCATGTACTCGATTCGGTTGGGACTTTGTCTGGGGTGCCGAGGTTTTTGGTATTTTTGTATTTTGTCTTCCCTTGCATGCGCATGCGCCACAAGGCAAGGCAAGACAGGACAAGACAAGACAAGACAAGACAAAGACAGTAAACCACAAGGCCAGGCTAGACGGGATATCGTATATGTTTTGGTGTTTAGTTCTGTTTGATGTGCTGGTAGTGAACCCTTTTCGAGTATACTGTACTCCATAGTACTGGTATCTAGTACACTCTGTGCCCCCAGGCCAGACCATCCAAAGTGATGAAGAAGATGGGATATAAACATCACCACGAGATACAAAACTCTACGAACCCGCCTCAGATAAGCCGTCTCGCCCTGTTTACATCTTAGATCGCAAGTAAATACCAGCCACTCCTTGCATCGACCAACGCACGGCAAGAAGTGCAGTGTGGCACTTTCAGCTCAGACCGAAACCTCCAAGGCAGCAACGGCAATTTGGCCTGGTCCTTTGAAATTTCGATGCAGAAAAAGCCCATGCCGACAGCACACGGTAACATGTACTTTCCACCCAGCCAGAGATCGTATTTCTCAGGCGAGGAGGACTTAATTAATATATCGCTTACTCGCACCCGCAGTGCAGCCGGGGATAAGTTACAATCAATCAATCAATTGGCAATCTAAATACTATTCGGTTCGATTCTAATTCTATTTTCGACTGTCATTATTTTGATATTTCCCTTGCACTGCATTGCTGGATTTTGAAACGTTATTATCATTATCATCTGAGTAGGTGCTTCCTGGGCTCAGTCTGATCGGAGTAAACATCATATTTTCATATTTTCATATTTTGTTATATCAGCGACATCGATATCATACGTTACAAGCCCGTCTTTAACTCACTCTACGCCATCGGATATTCCATTATATTCCCTCTCCCTATATTACACCCTTCATACATCATCATCACCATCATCATTATCATCATTGTCACTATCACAGCAGTAGCATAGCACTTATTTATTCACTTACATCCTTTACATCCTTTGCATCCTTAACTTCCTGAACTTACCCGATTGCATATTGCACGCTGTTCGCCTTCGTCGTCTTCTTTCTTCTTCCCTGCCCTCGTCTAACTATATGAAGAAAGGGAGTACAGCCACCAAAACCCCCCCATAGCCGGACCGGGAAAGGGAAAACACAAGACACAAGGCCCCAAAAAAAATAAAAAAAAATTTAATTCTGGGGGCCCAGCATTCAGATGGTCGTGTCTGCCAGCCTGCCAGCCCTTTCAAACGCGGCACCCATCTTTTTCTGTTCCCGCGAATGCTCCTATGGAAGGCAGCGGCCACGAAACTGAGAGGTGTCAAAGGAATGCGCGGGTTCAGGGACAAGATCAAAGGCACGAAGACGAAGCTGCTGCGGAGGGATAGCAAGGATTCGACTGAGGAGGCCTCGGCCGTGCGACCGTCCAAGACGGCTAAGGGAGGACCTGGAACTGGGACGGAGACGGGTAGCGGTGGTAGCGGTGAGGGCAGCTGGGGCAGGAAGTCGAAACGACACAGTCTCATTGGAAGGGACCCATCGAGATCCGACCAGAGCTTAGTGGCTCCCAGCGACAGGACTTTTGATACTACCACTGACCTCGACACCACTTCTGTCACTGGGAACGGGAATGCAAATGGCGATATCATCGTGATCGAGGGCGGAACAGCGCCTAAGCTTCGGAGCGCCGGCAAAGAATTCGACAACCTCGAGGAAAGGGAGGGTCTTCAGCCACAGCTTCTGAATAACACTGCAAAGCCACTCGAACTCTCTCCAGCACCGCCAGTAACCGACACGACCAGCTCCATCGAACCTTCATCGACAGCTGCTCCCGACAAGAAACCCGTCAATTGCGAGCTTCCCGTCATTCTTTCCCAGAAAGACAGCTCGAATTCGAACAAGAACGGCATCCTGGTGGGCGTTGAAGGCCGGCCTCCATCCCAAATCCCGCTAGCTGAAAATGAAAACCTCCAACCGCAACCACAACCACAACCACCACAATCCAACGCTGCTGCTCCCGCTGCATCTGCTACCTCTGCTTCTACTCCAGTTCCATCATCTGAAGAGATTCTAACAAAAGCATCAACCTCTGGACAGTCTTCGACACTCTCCCTGCCATCAGATAAAACTGTGGTACTAGAATCAACTACAACTGCTGTTCCTTCTGCTACTACCACATTTACTGCTGCCACCACTACTACCACATCTGTTCCTACTCCTGCTCCTACTACTACTATCAGTCGTACGCCTTCTAGGAAACTTAGCGATCGGTCGTCTGACTTGAGCATCAACACAACTAACCTTCCACCACCTTTTACTCGTCCTTACCGTTTATCTCAGTTTCCTACTGACAATTCTGGACTTCGTGCCGACACCGATTCGAGTGCATTAAGTCAATTGCAGCGGTCCAGTAGCCGGGCATCCCTTGGTATCCACGAACCGATTGCACCAGAAACTGTCGAACCTCCTGTCCGAGACAAACGGGAACCCTCATTCTCACATGGTCCAGAAACTCTAGTGTATACCGGCCCACTTCTCCATAATCCTCCAGAGCCCGCGTCGGTAGCCCCTGTTGCTACAGAGGTAGCACAGACCCTGCATACTGTCTCAGAAACAGGAACATTCCAGCCTACCGAGCTAGCTCGAAATGAGTCCGTGGTCTCGAGAAACGAATCTGTGAAATCCAACAGAATTCTTTCGTCTTCAGGATCGCGACGGAAACATCCTATTGCATTTTCTCGGAGACAATCGTTAATAAATCCTTCCGACACGGGACTCTTACGGTACCTGCTTGAGCAGGAATCGGCCTCTCCTACTGCGTACGGAAGGGACGGTGGCTCAAATATTCAGTCGGTCGCGGGTCTCATGCCTCATAGCGAGAATCAGCTACGGACCCGTAAGGTGTGGGTCAAACGGCCTGGTGGGTCACCAACCCAGGTCATCGTCACCGAGGATGATTTTGTAGACACGGTCCGAGATTTATGTCTAAGGAAATACACCAATGCACTGGGAAGGCAGTATGACTCTCCGGATCTAATGATCAGGATATCTCCGCCTGTGAAGCCACAATCAGCCAGGGCGAGACAAATGGGCGGTATACAGGCACATACGGACAGGCTGCTAAACCCTGATGAGGTTCTGTGCCAGCTCTTGGATGATTATTATCCAAACGGACAAACCTCAGAGGATGCCTTGATTGTGGAAGTTCCTCAGCCACAAAGGTCACGAACACCACGGCCGTCTCCAGGCCCCCACTCGATGTCTTACGCGTATGGGCAAACTGTTCACGATCTTCAACTCCCTGGGGAGGATTACTTCCCACCTGTTGGTAATATCGTTGCTTCAATACCACACTCTCAGAGCGGAACAGTAAGGTCGACACATAATCTACCAGCAAATCCAAGTTCGCTTTCCAATTATATTGCCAATTCACCACCTCCTTCATCGCCCGGGCATCGAAGTCTTAAGAGACCTGGGCCTGTGCGGATGACGACTGGATCTCCAGTCGGGAGCACGAC
Organism: Arthrobotrys conoides; assembly: GCA_036971725.1. Lineage (NCBI taxonomy): Eukaryota > Fungi > Ascomycota > Orbiliomycetes > Orbiliales > Orbiliaceae > Arthrobotrys > Arthrobotrys conoides. The sequence continues at coordinate 410,971 of JAVHJM010000012.1, read as the reverse complement.
TAGTTCGGCCCCAGGAGGTGGTGGAGGTGGTGTAATGCTGATCCCAAGAGCAGGGGGCGGCGCGCCTGAGAGGATCAGGGCTACCAATGTGGAAGCTCCAACATCACCGTCTGTACCGCCTCAGATGGTAGCATTACCGTCGTCCCCTGGAATCATTAAGCCTATACCACAGAAACCAGCAAGTCCTGGAGTGCTACCTGCTATAACTTCGCCGCCTGCAATCACCAGGCCGCCTACGAAATCTAAAGAGATTACTGCATCAATCGGTACTCTTGATGGACAAGTCCCTTCGATCAATGTGTTGATTGTCGAGGATAATATTATCAATTTAAGGCTTTTAGAAGCCTTTATGAAGAGGTTGAAAGTTCGGTGGGCGACAGCTATGAACGGCAGAGAGGCAGTTACAAAGTGGAGAACTGGAGGGTTTCAGCTTGTTCTGATGGATATCCAGTTGCCAATCATGAATGGACTCGACGCAACTAAAGAGATCAGAAGATTAGAACGACTGAATGGTATCGGTTCATTCTCGTCTAGCCCTTCAGGTCCCGAAGATGAATTGTCAAGTGCAGATAAACTCGACAAATCGCTGGTGTTCAAAGGTTCTGTCATCATTGTGGCTTTGACGGCATCATCCTTACGAAGTGATAGGGATGAAGCACTTGCCGTTGGTTGCAATGATTTCTTGACAAAGGTGAGATATTTACACTAGTTCGCATAATCCCCAGTGGAGTTTTTTTACTAATACCTCTCCTTTTTAGCCCGTGAACTTCACTTTTCTTGAGCGCAAAGTTATGGAATGGGGCTGTATGCAAGCTCTAATCGACTTTGAAGGTTGGCGGAAATGGAAAGATCTTGCTAGTAAGCCTGGCGCCTCCGGTGGTAAAACCTCCAAGGGAGGCAGGGGCAAAGCAAGCGCCAGTGCATCGGCGGCAGCAAAGAAAAAGGAATCCTCGATCATCGCCCCAGATAACGCTTCTTCCTCTTCGTCCACACCACAACCTACACCATCGGCTCCCACCACGGGACAATCTTAGGCAGAATGCACCCGTGATGATCCCGAAGCTGATGTTTGTATTTGTGTGAAGTGTATGAAGGATGAGGCATATGGGAACGGAGATACGGGGTCAGGTACTACACCGGACGACGAAGAGGACGACGGAGAGGAACCTAATATCAATAGGATATCCTCACCAGAAAGTCTTCCTTAACCAAAATTGTTGCGAATCCACCGCTGATGATCCTCTCCATTATTTAAAATTGCCTCGGTACTAGCGATATCCTTTCAACTTTGCGACATATACAAACCTTGGTTCTACCAGAGCCCACCAAATGCGAACCGTCCACTAGAGCGATTCCAGCATTATCACCCTTAGTATTAGGTTGATCACCATTCATAACTTCAGCATGCAGGCAAACTGGGCCTGTATTTAGTGTGTATCCTTTTACCCTTCTCCTTCTTTGCCTGCTTACTGTTTTGTACATACAGAGAGACATAGAGAAAGACTATATTCTTTGCCTTTTCTTCCTTGTCTACAACTACCCTTATCATTTCTTCCTTTTATTGCATCTCCGATACCGAAAATCGATATATCCAAACCGTCCCCTTCCCCACCCCATCCGTTTGTTATTCCTTACCTGAGGACGCCCCCCCTTCTCCCCCGCTTTTTCTACATGTGTACCATTCTGGTGGGTGTTTATTGGAAGGGCATAGTATGTTAAATCTGGCTGTGTTTTTCTCTGTCTCTTTTTTCTTCTTTTCTTTTTGCGTTTTTAAATTTTTTCCCTTTCGGTTTGTTTAATAATTACCAAAGGCTTCATCAGGGAATACAATATTATTAATAGTAATGGTTATGATAAAATTGGGAATAGGTATGTTGTATACTGGATTGGGTACGTTGTAGGTGAGGTTTGGGTGCATAGCAATTTTATGGTTTTAACGTCTCCATCGATGAATTTTCGAAATCATGGACCATTCCACTCTACACTATGATGAACACTTATGTGCAAAGTGTGCATCTAGACTTTGGACTTTGTGTAGTTCTTCTCGAAATTTCAAGCAGTGGTTTATCAAAATCCCAAGTTATGTTCCCACATCGACCCCAATTCATCACCCCCTCCCTCAGAAATTGATACCCCAGATTATATTTACGGAAATCTGTAAATGAAGCTTCTCTTATATCCATTTCGCTCGATGTTCCGTTTTTCGTATCGAAATATCCGTAATATTTGTGATTTTGTTTCCGAATTTGTTATATGTACACCGGTATCCTCCCAAGGGCCCCTCCAAGCCAAAAAAAGTTATATCGCCATATAAAACAGTAAAAGGCATAACCCCAAAATAAGGCACTCCCAAAGAACGTATTCAGGTTCCTTCCGTCATGGTCGGTATTAGACGTTTATTCTGGATCATCGTATCCTTGTGGAATAACCCGCTTCCCCGATGGAACTATCAAAAACACCAGTTAGTTAATCAATTGGCCCCCTCCTTCATATCGGTGTATTATATAAGCAAGAGATATTGGAAGAGACGACTTACCGGGATAAGTCCCAGGCACTTCCGGCGCGCGTTTGTGATATTGTCCGGCGAAGAGGAAGACGGGCGACCAGCTGCCGACAAAGATTGACCAGAAGATAGCGGGGTTGTTATGGGCGTGGTAACGGGCCCATTGGAAGGGATTGCGGTAGAAGCGGGGGTAGAGGAGTGGCATTGTGAGGTTGTGAGGTTGGTGGGGGGATGCAAGAGGAAGAAGAAGAGACGTCCTTTTGGGACGGTGTGGTGGTGTTGAAGGTGGTTTGAGGTTTGGAATTGGCGTAGATGCAAGAGATTAGATTAGATTTTACCGAGTTTGGGTTTCTCTCTTCCTTCAAGAAAGCTTCAGTTTCCCGACCACGATAAATCTACAATTGAAAACGACGGATTTGCTTATACCCGACTTCCTTCTCTTCCCCTCAAGGATCTCAAAAAGATGGTCGTCCGTCTTCGTCTCGCCCGCTTCGGCGCCCGTAATCGACCACTCTACAATATCGTCGTCTCCCAGGCTCGTACGGCACGAGACTCAAAGCCAATGGAAGTTATTGGTACCTACGACCCAATCCCCAAACCCGCACCCGATGGTGATGGAAAGCCGTTTAAAGATATTCAATTGGATATTACAAGGGCGAAGTACTGGCTCGGTGTTGGAGCTCAACCCAGTGATCCGGTTTGGAGGTTGCTTGCTATGGTAGGTGTCTCGATGGCTTCGTGGTATACAGTGTATAGACGTAGGCTAATATGGAATTTTTTTGGGTGTAGTTCGGATTGATTGAACCGCAGTGGAAGGTTGTGAGAATACCGGCGCAGCAGGAGGATAGAGCATTGTACGAGAAGGTGCAGAAGGTCAAGATAATACCGGATGGAGGACCAAAGACGACATCTACTACGAAACCGACACCGACATCATAAAAAAGCCGAATACAGGTTCAATAGTCATATAAAGACTTCTTGAGCATTTACATATCACCGGGGTTTCTATACATACCCGACCCGCTTCTTTCCTTGTTATTGGCGTTTCGGAGTGCAGATATCAAAAAGTCGCTATTTTGCCTTTGAGGGTTGTGTGTGATACGATGTAGGATAGGTATCGATATCGAAGTATATTCTTCTGTGATGAAGATGGGTATAAAGAATCCCCTTACTTTTTTTGTATATAGTACACCCAGCTGAAGGAATATATCAATACCCCCAAAAATCGCTTCGACAAATTCGAGATATTGTCTTGAACAATCAAAATTTAACGCCTGCTATGCATCAACCACGAACACCACACACTTCTCCAATCGAATATCATATCGATTTACTCCTCCATCATCTCCCCTTCTTCTCCCTCTTCATCGCTGTCAACATCACTAACCAACGGTTCCCTCGGTTCCAGTTCATCCATATCCTCCAGCTGTGCCCTCGTCGGCATCCTAGGTAATGCGATATCACACACCCGCTCTTTCGTTAACAAATCATCTATGAATTCGTCCACAAACGTCAATTTATATCCTGACTGTGTACGCAGTCTAATCTTGCGATAATCCGCCATATGCGGCTCGAGTGTTTTGTAAATTTCAGCTGCGGGCCAGGCTAAACGGATATAGAATGCCGCGAGGACACGGAGGTATCTGATGATTATATCAGCATCGAAATCCCACGATTGAACAACTAGAGTATATCAAACTTACTTGAAATCCTCATCTTGTAGATATTCTAATAATATCTCCCTCTCAGGGTTTAACTGTAACATTTTAAGAACAAGACATATAAACGGTGTCGGCTTCTGGTTTGCATATTGGCCACCGATGAACTGTAGCTCCACCGCTCTGTCTAATAATGTCGCAGCTATAAAAGAACGTAAAGAAAGACGGAGTCAGTTCATTAGATTTGTATCCTTGGAGTACCACCGATATAGGCGAACGGACAGGAATATGGTTTCTTATATACCGTTTAGACCCCATGCTTGTTCTTTCCAGTACATTGAGTCGATTATACGTTCTCTGTAGGAGAATAACGATTAGAATAATGTAATTTGGGTAATTGATGTCAGAAAACAGACCTTATGATCTTTTCCATGAGTAATAATGGATTCATTGAGTGTATTGTAGGGCCATCGTAGAGGCCTCTGCTATCCAGCATCGCCTTCGCGTCTGGGAGGTCGGTTTTCGACATTTTGAACGAGAATGGATGCTATCTAATAAAATATATGGTTTGTATATGCTTCAGCGACTGGGTTTATGTTTCGTACGAGGCTTATCAAGCTCTATAGTCGTGGTTGTGAGCTTGGAAGGGTGGATGAGTATTATGGTGGATGTCGAGTTCAAGGATGACTTTCCACGCGACAAAAAAAGTCCCCAAGAAACATCCAAAGCTTAACATCAACCACGACTCAAACTCCACCACCCACACATATCATATACAGTATACACCCCACATCACCGAAAGACTATCGAACTTATCTCAAGCCTACAAATCGAGATTACACATCACAATCCATTAAAAGGAACCATCTAAAGCTACAAACCTCACAAAACCATGGCGCGTAACTCCGAAAAAGCCCAATCGATGCTCTTCCGCTTTCGCGAGCAACAAGCCGCAGACCTAGGAATCATCGACGCAGGACGTACCCGTCGCCCAAAGGGCATAACGGAAATAACCTCCATCCCATCCTGCGAAAAATGGCGCGGTCAAGTCCTCAAAGAGATATCTCGAAAAGTGACAAAGATCCAAGATCCCAGTTTATCGAACTACCAGATCCGCGATTTGAACGATGAGATCAATAAATTGATGAGGGAGAAACATATGTGGGAGGTTCAGTTGAAGAATTTGGGTGGGCCGAATTATATGAGGTTTGCGGGGAAGACGACGGATGAGAATGGGAGGGAGATACCCGGGCATAAAGGGTACAAATACTTCGGGAGGGCGAGGGAGCTACCTGGTGTCAAAGAGTTGTTTGATGAGTTGAAGCCGAAGAAGGATACGGAAGCTGATGAAGCTAAGAAGAGAAGTTTGGCGGAGATTCGCAAGAATGTGGATGCGAATTATTATGGGTTCAATAGGGACGAGGAGGACGGGACGTTACTGGCTTATGAGAAGAAGAAAGAGGAAGAGAGTTTGAAGGCAGTAGGGAGGACTGGTGAAGGAGAGCCGCCGGCTGGATGGGAAGCTTTAGCAGCAGAGATAGTGGTACCGACGAAGGAGGAAGTTATGGGTTTTTTACTAGAAAGACGGAAGAAGAAGTTGCTGGATGGGATATTTTGATACTGATCCAATACGGTTTTCGCATACTACTCCTCCTCTTTTCTTAGATCATGATAGATGAAATTGATACCCTTTAGCGATATGTACCATATTTCTTATAAGATTGCAGCCTTCAGGCCTATAACACTACTTAATGTTAGGGTTTGTGTGAAAGGGAGATTAGGTAATTAATCTATAGTAGAAGCTTTCGAGGCTTTATGTGCTGCTCTTTCCGCCTTCATCTCTTTCCGCAGCTGGTTGGCACTCTGCCCTTCACTCGCTTCCTCTTGTATCCTTCTCTCAAACGCTTCAAGATCCACATCATCGAGGATAAACCTCCCGAGGTCACCAGATCGATACCTTTGTATAAGCCATATCGCTGCCGCCGTTAGATCCGGCACGCCGCCCTTTCCTAACCTCCCCGTCTGCAAAGCTGTCGTAGTCAATAACTGCGTAATATCATTTGTTGGAGGGTGATACGCCGAATACAACGTTGGATCAACAAGGTTGACTCTGAATAGTAAATAGTCACAGAGAGTGACCGGGTCTATCAACGTATCCTTTACACATCCCACTAGAGCGAGCTTCAACATGGTTTGTGTGTTTGGAACATATGGGATGAATACACCTGGTGTGTCGAGGAGCATTATATCCGGATCGGAGCAGATACGGACTGTTGTACCGATGCTTCTGGTTACACCTGGCTGACCGCCAGTTATTGCGGCTTTACCTTTGCCCATTCCTACACGTCGGAGAGCATTTAGAAGAGATGATTTGCCAACGTTGGGCATGCCTGCAAGCATCAAACGGGTTCCCAGGACATTATCAACAGACTTAGCGATATCTAAAATTAAGCTGTTAGGTAAATGGCCAGGAGGTTTGGGGGGTCGAATTGTGAATACCTTTTGCATAATTGATCACTTTCTTTATATCACTATCAGACTTGCAATCTGTAAATAATACTTTCTGAGGTTTATGCCAGCGTCTTATTGTCTCCCGTGTCTATTTCAACCAGCAAAGTAAACCTAATCCTCAATGGAGGATTTTGGTTAATATCAGCACCAATCCCTCCTAACTTTTTTTGTGAACTAAAAGCGTATACTTCATATGCATGCATACCTTCTCATCCAAACTCTCAGCGCCCAGGTCACGTTTGGTATACACTATCATCCTCTCCCTGCCGACAAGGTTCTTTTCAAACATCGGGTTACGGGAAGACAACGGGACTCTATAATCCCTACACTCAATAATGAGCTCGACGGAGCCCAGAAGTTGGCGCATTTTAGTTAACCCGGATTTATGGTGGCCAAGAAAGTAGGATTTGACGATAGATTCGATGGGCGGGAACGTGGCCCGCGGGATGAAAGCGACGGGTGGAGCCATCGTGGGAAGGGAAGTTATTGTGGCTGTCAAGGCAGACTGGACCAGATGTAAGATCTTTGGTTACATTCAATATCTTGTGATTCGTTAATATAGGGAGTTCCTGGGTCGATTGTAACCGACCGAAACATGGATGGATGCATCGAAGAAGTTGAGATCGTGTGGTAGTTTTTGCGTTGGATTGAATTTTTACATTTATGTTCAAGGTACCTAAGTTATCGTTTACTTCTGCACGATAACTCGAAGCCTTATCTTTGAAATTATACGTATACGAGCACGGCATTACGAAGATTGACTGGTTTCTTCGATTAGTCCTTTAAGAGAGAAAGGAAATGGCTACATCGAAGCTACAAGAATTAATCTGGTCTTGATTTTACATTTGAACATTGCATCGAACAACCGCCAAGATAAAGTTAAAGCGTGAGAGTCTATCGACGGGAGACATATCAGAGAAGTATCCCAGGATCAATAGCTCCCGTTTATTAAATTCGTACTCATAACCTACATATGCATGCGCATTTTCTAGGTAGCCGTAGTACAGTACATACTTTTAACTACCAAGTACCGAAATATTATATGCAGCGGAGCCGGACCCTGACCGTTCGTTCGAACATTAAAATCAGTCGTTCCAACTAGGTTCCAGGATGATGTCACACCAAAATCCACTTGCACGAAACGACCAGTCTGCCTTGCGACTTGGCCGGTTTTCGATTGGATAGATTTCTCTTCCAGCCCTGGTTTTGGACTAGTCATGCCATGCACTTCACGACGACGACACAGACTCTTCTCAAACTATCTCGAATGTTCGTTTCGAGTTCAATGAACATATGCATCCAATTCGCGGTCAGACCGTTGGCAAATTCTTCTTTAGAATTGAAGACTTGGTTTTTACTATTTTGGAAGCCGTTTGCTAGACCACGTTCCCAAACCGAAGCTTAGTATTGGCTGGCCATAGCTTAGCGGAGCGCATAAGTGAATGGTTGGTTTCTCCCTCGAGCTCTGGGCGGCTTCATGAAGTCAAAGATTCTTCGAAGTTGTTCAAACCGTTTTAAATTTCTACCACCACGGTAATCGATTAGATAACCAAGATCTCGTCCTGCATATACGCCTTGTTACATGCATACATGCCATTTTCTCATTCGTTCTCGTTCTCGCTTGAGTTTATCCTTTTAACTAGCTGATATCAAGACCTTATCCATTTTGGTCCTCCACCCGTTGTGCATATCAACCCATATTTTATAGTAACCGCAATATATTTCCAGGCACAAAAACACCTTGGCTATATTACCGGGGTTTGGCGTCATAAAATACAAACTCGGATTTCTTCTTGGCTCCTTCCCATGTCGGGATTCTGACCAGGGTTTAGGAGCGCTCTGGCTGCAAGGCAAATTCTGGATCCAAGGATTAGTAACATCACCAGACGACGGGCTGAGGCCGCCCGCGTCCTGTAGACAGGATCACGCCAATATTTTTGTTCAACTTGGCACCTAAAGAGAGTTTACGACGTTTTGATTGAGGCTTGCTTCATATAAACTGGAATTCGGAACAACCTCTAGCCCGAGGAAGTATATTCGAATCCCCCCGTCTGTCAACATTTATTACAACTTTAATTTAGCACTCCCGCTTTATTATATTGCTTATATCCACATACACGCAAATGCTGTTGTTTCATAGTTATAATCTTTAATATCTACTGTGTTCCGGAGAACCATCTTCTCGAATATCGACTTTTAATTTCAAGCAGCATCAACCTTTGGTGTTGTGATAATATCATAATTGAGCAATATAAATGTCCCACAGCACCAACAGAGAAAACCTCACAGTCCCAAGAATCGGGAACGATTCTTCACGGTCATCTTCTAGCACTGCAATTAACTCGCCCCAAAATTCATCTCGGTCACCCGACCAATTCAATCCATCTTCTCCGAAGGAGGAATTCCCCATGCCACCGTCGCAATGGGGAGATGATGATGTGCCTACATCACCTCCAAGCGTAGACGAGGAGATGCAGACATCCTCCCCAAAACCACGAAAGCTTACGGTCTCGTCTCTTTTCAAGCCATCTGGAGCCCTGAGACCGTTTCGGCTTTTGAAGAAAGAGTTTCGAGCCAGAGTAGCGATTTATCATACCGATTGGCACTTTAATCAATTAATTCTCGCCAGTGCTGTGTTTCTGTTTTTCACAAACCTGTTACCTGGTATCACGTTTGCGAGTGATTTGAATGCATTGACGGGTTCAAATTATGGAACCATTGAAGTAGTGTTCTCGACGGGACTATGTGGTGTCATATTCGCATTGTAAGTTGAAACATCCGTTCTCCAGGACAATATTTTGCTAAGTCTATGTAGCTGACAATGGATAATATAGGTTTTCAGCACAACCCCTCACAATATTGGGGGTGACGGGGCCTTTCAGTATCCTAGCAGAGCGGATTTATGAGCTTTGCATTCATAACTTGCACGTAAGTCCTAAGTAGAGTTCCTAATTAGACTAATAGTTGAGTAAACCTGACAGGAGTAAATGTATAGATCCCATACCTCCCATTCATGGCATGGACTTGCCTCCATTCGATGTGGATGTTGATCCTGCTCGCCATCTTCAATGCACATGACTATACCATGAAATATGTCACGACTTTCTCAACTGAAATATTTGCTTTGCTAAACTCAGTCATCTACTTCCATAAAGCGTATGTTAAACCTATAATACTTATAGGTGTTTTCAAAGCTAATCGAGTTGTCTATAGTGTCCAAGAGCTCCAGAGAAACCATGAAAAGGTGTCATTTGCGTCGTTCCTATATTCCGTTATTGGATGTATCGGAACTTTTCTCGTCGCAGTGTTTCTCGCGAATGCGAATAACTGGGCACCGCTGTTCCATCGCTACGTTCGAATGGCAATATCGGAGTATGCAGCTGCAATAAGTATTATTATATTTATTGCCATGCCTCAAATTGGCGAGCTCAACCATCTTGATAAACAGACGCTTAATGTGTCCAGTAAGTAGTTCTCTATGCGACAAGTTTATATGAAATAGCGACTGATTACAGTTGGATTTAGAATCATTCAGACCAAGCCATCCGGATAGGAGTGTATTCTTCGTTGAGTTTTGGAAACTTGACATAGCATATATATTTGCAGCCATGATCCCTGCGCTGATCGTCACTACTCTTTATTTCTTCGATGTCGAAGTCTCGACTATTTGTGCCACCCTTCCACGTTACAACATCAAGAAACCACGAGCCTACGCTTGGGATGTGATGTTGCTTGGGATTACCACCGGTTTGTGTGGAATGCTTGGGATTCCACCGGCGAATGGGCTACTTCCGCAAGCACCATTACACTCGGAAAGCTTGCTTCATGACGAAGTGGATGAAAAGGGAAACAAAACTCGGACAGTACATGAACAGCGGTGGAGCCATTTACTACATGCTTTGGGTATCATGGCTTTTGTTAGTCCACCGTTTATGCATGTACTCGGGTTAACACCTACGAGTGTATTGGCGGGGCTGTTCTTGTTCATGGGAGAGCAGTCGTTGTCTGTTAAGTAAGTCAAGACAGAACCATCATTTAGTGAGATGCAAACCACTGACCATCATATAGTCCAATATTGCATCGAATCTTCGACATCTTAACGTAAGTTATATTTAGACTATCCTGCCCCCACGATTTAACTATACCTAACAATAACTTAACCAGGCCACCGAGTGAACTACCCAACCTTTCGAAAGAGGGAATCAAGAACTACTGGGGGATTCACATGTACACTGTCGCACAGTTGGTGATTACCGGAATCGTCTTTGGTGTTACCTTCACCCCAGCCGCACCGTCATTTCCCATCATAATTATCCTGTTTGTTCCGATCCATCTAAAACTTTCACCCAAGATTTGGTCCAAATACGTCCTCAATAGTAAGTTATGAGTACTTTATCTCCTCTGGTTGCTATAATACTAATAGATATGAATTAATTAGAAGTGGATTCTTGGGCATGCCGTGAGGGTGACCTTCGGCTCTATCCGGAACTTGAGATGCCGGCTGTGGAGGGGAACTATGACGAAAAATATGACGAAGTTAAAGACAAAACGACATTAGAGGGGCGAGCAAAGGGTGAAGGTGAAGAGGTCCAGCAACTAAGGAAACGGCCATCAAGCGGTGAAGAGAAACGGGCTTGAAGAGCAAGCGTGATACTTCCATACATTTTAATGTCGGGATACATAAAAGTATATACCCAGACAAAAGTTTTAGGAGTTGGGTTCGTGAATTAGGTAGCGGGGATAATAGTATATAGAAGTATTTAGTACTTGCCGTTGGCGTTTCGAGAATGCATAATTGATTTGGGCTGCACCAGATAGCTAGCACCCCCACAGCTACAGAGCTTACGAATTATGGTCAGATCAAGTGAACATCGTATCCCGTTTGTCGTATCTGTGTTGTTGTTGTAGTTTCACAAAGGAAAGATCCCGGCTAAGAGCGCAAGATGGCATCACAGTTTCGGCTGGAACACTCTTCTTCAGACAGCTCTTATGCATGCACCATTTTCTCTGATTTTTTTACATTCCGAAGTCACCTGGTCATTGCCCTTTAAAGCTTTAGCTCTCCTTTCTTTTCGACTTTTTTTAGAACCGACACTTGTAATATCCAAGCTTCACAGTTTTTGAGAGCTTCGACTAGACTTCCCACGGACCTACCACGATATACGATTATTGCCTTTTTCGCAAATAAAATAACTTGAGCGCAAGCCGCTTCAGCCGGGCCAGGGGCGCAGCTGAGCGAAGCACAAAGCAAGGGAACACGCACCGCGTATGACGACGAAGATCATTCGATCATAAAAAATTCTCGAACGGCTATCAAATTCCGAAACCCCCTCTGGTTCACAAACACCTGTTGTCAGCCAAAGTTCGGGCCCTTTTCTCGCTCTCTGTCTCTCTCTCTGTCTCTCTCTCTGTCTCTCTCTCTGTCTCTCTCTCTCTCTGTCTCTCTCTCTCTCTGTCTCTCTCTCTCCCTCCTAAGTCCCTTTTCTCTGGTTTGATCAACTTTAAATATAGCGAACGAAATTAGCTTCCCGAACTAAAGGAAATCCAACCAAACAGCCGACGGGAAGGGAGCCGCTGGAACGACACACACATGCACCCCTATCCTTGGCGTTCTACCAACACCCCGGTTTAGACCCTTCGTTTTCTAGGGTCGCAATTGCAATGAAGTACGAAAAGGTACCTACAGAAGACTATGACGACGATGCACAAGAGCTGTCTGTTGAGCTCGCGACAAATGTCGATTCCGACGAAGAGCGCGATATTGATATAGACGAAGAAGGCAGCAGTAGCAGAAACGGTCTTTCGTTGAGCGAAAGTAACAACAACAACTTTGACGATGCAACCACAAGTACCTCGGGGAAAGGAAAATTCTCCCCGCGAAGACATGACTCCCGAAGTCCTCTAGGCGTTAAGAAGAAACGGAGTAGATGGGCTCGGCATCTACATATATTTCTGTTCTTGTTGTTTACTGCTGTCGTAGTATTTACATTTCTACCCTCAGCGGTGAAGAAGTTGATCATTTGGCGACAGAATAAACTCTATGGGGGAAGCTGTCATGATAATGACAAATCACTGGGTCCCGAGGATGTGGACAAGATCACAAAATCAGGGGGGAATGGTGTAGATTTGCTTACGACGCCCTCGATCTCACACAATCCGTTAAAGCCATACATTCAACTATCAAATCTTCCATCAGAGTATATCCCTACACAGGTAGAACAAAAGCCGCAGCGACATCTTATCTTCATTGGGGATATTCACGGTATGCTAGATGAGTTTCAGGAGCTATTGCAGAAGCTGGATAGCAAGGGATTTCTAGAGCGGGCGCATATTGTGGTTACGGGCGATTTTATTTCGAAGGGCCCGGATAGTGTAGCGCTATTAGATCTGCTGATGTCAATGAAAGTCAGTTGCGTAAGGGGAAACCACGAAGACGAGCTTATGAGGGTTTATTGGAAGTTGCAGACGAAAGCAGATGGTGGTGAAAATGGGGACGATGAGGGTCTTGGATTTAAGGAAATCGAAGACGCTGTTAAAGATTCCGAAGGCAATAACGAAAAGGAAAAGCTACTCGGAAAGAGGGATGATAGCGACGACAGCAAGGACAAAGACGATGACGAGGATAAGGAACACGAACAGAGGCACAAGAAGCATAAGAACAAGGACAAAAAGAAGAAGAAGCATAAGCACAGAAACAAGCACAAGAAGAAGTACAAGCACTCCGACCTCGTCCTCGCCAAATCCCTCAAGCCTCATCACGCCAAATTCATCGATTCATGTCCTCTCATTCTAAAACTCAACAATGTCTCCAATCTCGGTGATATCGCCGTTGTACACGCAGGGATCATGCCTGGTGTCGAGCTAAAGGATCAGCAGCCTAGCGTCGTCATGAATGTTAGGACCTTTGTGAAGAATCATCCTACGTCCGGAAGAAAGGGCTTGCATTGGAGTAAAATGTGGAATGAGTTTATAGCCAACAGACCATCGGGTCAAAAACCGTTAACTGTCGTCTATGGACACGATGCGAGAAGGGGGTTGGACATAAAGAAGTATACCAAAGGATTGGACACTAATTGTGTAAGAGGCGGAAGGTTAACAGCATTGGTAGTCGAGGGAGGCAAGCATGGGAAGACGAGTATCGTCAATGTTAAATGCAGAAAGTACCTTAATTAAGGTATCTGGATTTTAGGATGGATCACAACCGGCGGAATAGAGTGGATGATAGAAAGTGGTTTGGTGGCTTTGAGCTTCGATGCTTGTTTTATGAAAGCCATTTTCAGCGTTCATTTCTGATGCTTTTATAAGCGCGGAGTTTTACTGGATTGTCATAGAATCCGGATGATTATTTGATGTTTTATGTTACCAGGAAGGATGAGGATATCATAATAGGTTAATGACTATACTATAAACACTGTAGCTTCCTAAGGGAGGGCGGTCTTTCTATATCTTAAAACCTCATTTTTCAATCTACTCCAAATGTCCCGACCTTGCTGCATCTTAATTCAAAGGATAACTAGGAGACCTCTGAGTATTCAACATATATATATGGAAACAGATGTCCCTAACCCTCATTAGAAGCCGTAGTTACCCACACATTAATATTGAATGCCTCTCAACTCAGTTCGACGTGATCAACATTACAATTTGAAAATTTAAAAATGCCAAAAGTACCAGTAAAGCATTGGTTGCAAATATTTGCAATTACATTTATTGCGCAAACTCACAGTCGGATTCGAGGCTAGTAGGTAAGACCTCTGATGATCGAGTATTTCAAATATGTTTACTAAATATTAATATAGACTTTTAGAGCTGATTATGTACTAGGCGGATATACCAATCTATCACCCTGTATGTAAAATGTATCGAGGACGAAATAATTTCGTCAATTTACGAACGGTATATATAATTTTCTGAAAATGTTGTAAACGGGCCCCCAGCATGCCTATATTGTTACCTGATTGTAGGCTATTAGTTCGACCTGATTATTGGGGTTTATATTTATATAATTTAAATTAATATTATGATATTTCCATGCATATGACCTTCGAATTCGATAATCTTCCTGCATATCTACACAGTTTGAATTCCCTGCGTGTATCGCTTTGGCGTCTTGATTTATTTCGAATATTTCTAAAAGGTAACAATGAAATAGTCCTTTGATGCCAATTGACAAGTCAGTGAAAAGGAAAAGTCAAGGATTTTTTAAAGGAAATAGTAATTAAACATCATCAGATCAGATCCATGAAAATTAAATTGCAAGACAGCTTGCTAGCAGTTGCTTTGCTGCCTAGGCCTCCGTTTCACATCAATATTGTTACACAAGCTCGTGTGACAAGGGAACAACGACTGCCACAACACAACAGTTAAACAAATACAACATAGTAGTCAGCGCTTACAAGCCCAAGCATATCGAATCCTGATCGACATTCCTTTATTATGAACAGATCATTCTACATTAGTGAGATCCACAATTGAGGCGGAGCATAATTTCTATTTGCTTATACGTTCGATCTGTGGGGTAGACGTTGACGTACTCAACATTTACTTTTTTCTCTCAAATGCTTGGAAAAGCCGATTCAGATCTTAGAAATCTTTAGGTTACCAAACTTCAAGGATATACGCCTCGTCCGTTACGGCAGCCAAATAGTCCGGTGTCTCCACAGTTTCTCCGCGAGCTCTGGCATCTATAGAAGGTGCTTCTTTGTGCGTGGGGGGGTTGTAGATTCCGTTCACGTACTATATTACTTAAGGCTTTAAGATCTAGACATCTACAGATCTCTCTAAGCGTATTCAGGAAACTTGGAACACCTTAGATTGTTAATAATGATTAAGAATGCAACCTAAAGCACTCAAATACCCATGGTCGCCAAGCGTTTAATGGCATGGAGCTACAACCGCCAAGTAAGCACTCTTTGCGCGCGCGTGACTGTGGAATGCACTCGTCTTTCTGAATTCAAACTTCTAACAAGGGAATGGGAAAGTATAACTAAAGAATCCCTTCGAATCGAAACCAACCGGATCGAAGGACGATCGAAGCCGAAATATGCCAAAGGAGATTTTTTCGTTAATCCTGTCCCGCGCCAAGCGAAGCGGGATATTTTGTTCCATCTCCCGTAGGATGGTAATAACATGGATCATCGTATATGCATATTACTGACTCTCCATATTCAGGATCGGATGATGCACGTCATGGATTCTTTTTGCACGCATGCGGATTCCATCTTGGAAAATTTCATGAATTCATTTCGCCTCTAAAAACGCACGTGCGGTCTTCCAAGCCGAATCAATGGATCGGGAATAGGAATATTTATATCATCTCTGACATGTCGGCAATTTTTATCAACGGAAGGATAGTATAACCTTGTTCATTTGTGTTATAATGGCAGGAAGTTATTTTCACAAGACTCTGGGCGTCGCCAACTTGACGATTCCGGAAGGTGAGAACGTCTATAATCCCAACCGAGCTTTTTCGAATGATCGACGAACACATCCTGTCGAAAAAACGGGTCAGGCACCCCATTTATTTGCATATAAAATTTTTTATTCGACCCATGAGTGGTTTTTTATTTTTTTTGTTCGTCGATTTTCGCCGAGATTCTCCTTGATCCTTGAGGGTTGAGAATGCAAGTATGTATGGACAAGACATGGCAACGAGATCAGACATGGCCTGATACCGTCAAGGTTTCCCCATATTCGTAACAGGATAATCTTTTTGATCTGATAAATCAGATGGTCTATGGAGATAACACATAACCATAGATCAACTTGTCTCGATATATCTTTATGTCGAGGGCACATTTGTTCACGAGAGCAATTTTATATACTAGGATACCTAGTTAGATACAAGGGCATCTAATGTGCCAATACAACTTGGCGATAATTGGGGCGGAAATGAACTCATGCAACAGCCGTCTATATTAAAAATTCATCCGTTTTGTTTGGATGAATAGATTAGATTAAGGAAAGATGCGAATTAACCGCGGGGTATTCGTCCTATTACTCCCCCCCGCGGACCCCTCGCACCGTGGAAAATAATAGGAACTGAAAAAACCTTGATTGTGATCCCGACGGCATCTCTCGTCTTTTACGAACTTATATTACCACCCGCATATGAAACTGTTTGGGGGTTTACTCTCTGTGTAACTTGCATTGCTCAGCAGACGGGTGAATATCAAAATGCTCGAGCTCTATACTATGAGACATTTTGTGCCGCTGTGACGATGCTGATTGATACACATGCAAGTCTTCGGCATATATTTCGATATTTTTTGAACCTTTAATGGTGAATATAAATGGGAATAATTTGCGGTGTATAGATCAGAAGTACCAAAAGGTACCTTTAGGTGTCGACGTGGAGCACCTGAGGCATCCTACTCGTCTCGATCTTCGTTCATATGATGAGGCATTAAACCTATTCCATCATATTTTCAAAATTTTCTTCAATTATCTTCTGAAAAGATTTTGAAAGGAAGATCATGCGAACGTGTCGGCGGAGGAGTTCTCATCGTTTGATAATCAAAAATTTTCTGAAGAAGTTGTAACAGATTTAAGAGTTTTGGATAGAGTATCACATTCCTGCAAGGCAGACGACTATCACTTAGTTAGCTAGCTAGCTGGGCCGTTCCAACGAGCTCGAGCTCCCCTTGGTTAAGATTTATCTTACGTACGGCGGTATGCATCGACTGTTGTTATTTTCGGTTTATGCGTGAGAGCGCTTGTGGAACCTTTTCCGATTGAATAATCCAACTGGCCGCGGGATAGACATTCCTAACTGTCTTGCCACTATGAGCCCGTAAGATTTCGTATATTACGCACACTGACGTTAGCTAAAGCTCAGAAATTGTTGGAATAAACCGTTTACTAGTACTGTTTAGATAGTTAGGAACCAAACTTTATGTAAGTACCGATATTTTGGGACGAAACCCCGTTTTCAACAAGTTACACAGCTGTGCACAGTTGCAAGTTAAGTCGTTCCCGATGAGCCGGTGGTAGCTGTTGAGATCTAGCCTCATAATAGCTTAGGTATTGGATTAATTTGTTACGGAATATTTCACTTTCAGGCTGAACTCGCTTCTGTCAGAGATTGATCCGAAAACTCGAATAGATGATATCATGGGATCCGAAGAGGTCTCCCCGAGCTGAAATTCCTAAGCTAAGTAAAGTCACTAAGCCTCACAAGCTCCAGGATTTTTTTTCTCGGGACCAAGCTTTCCCACGAGCTACGTAGTACGCATGCACCGACGCTAACTGGAAAAAGCTTGGAGCTCCAGCATTTCTCTTTCCAACAACCGATTCGACGGTCAGGCTCGCACAGCATAATGCATAGGAAACATCCATTACATACGGGTCTGTCGATCCGTTTTGAGGAATTCGTTACCAGTTAGCTTGAATTCAAATTCCTTCGGCATGGGATTCTCGTGGGACTCGGACCAATGGCGTTTCGATTTGGTGTTGCACGGGCTTGGAAATAGGGTCTTTGAGCTTCTCCGGATCTACCCATGCTGCGTAGACTCGATGCTTCCGTGCCCTTTTTTGCATCTGAACGATCAAATGCACTTGCATATGGTACGGTACATTCATCGATGTATCGCATGACCGACTTCCTGAAGCTCATGTGTGAACGTGCTCAGGTCGGCGTTGAAAGCCCCCCAATTGGTGATATTATGCGTGAAGCAAGTGCATCTCTCTTTATCCCTCAGCCGGCCTGCAGCTGATGATCAAAGCTTACGACAAAACATCTTTCGCATATGCAGCCGGCAGCCCACGACATTAGCGAACGGCCTTTTCTCTCCCTCTTTTGCCTTTTGGGAGGTTCCATCAAGATAGGCTGTTCTCCACGCGCTCGCTCACTCGCACACCCTTTTTTTGATTATTCTTTTTGGGGCTATCTCGAAAATTTTTCTTTTCCTGCAGCCTACTTTACATATTATGTAGGCAAAACAGCCCCCCATGGAAAGAAGATGCCGAGACATGTCGAGAAAAGCTTGTTTCTCAGAAATTCACTCTGGGCATCCTTCTGTTGCATTGAAGGTCGTGAAACCTCGAGCTGATCCAAACCGGGGGGGAGAACTCAAACTATGGGAAGAATAGTGGTTTTCGCGGCACCCCTCGGGATCGATACCGTTTGGAAGTTTGGCCTAGACGGAAATTGAAGACGGATCATTTCCTGAGCCCACCGATCGATTGCTCCGAGACGCGGAGCTTGACACTGACGTAGCAATTGAACACGTTCACGGTAGACGGCCCGGCACTCAAGTCCACCTATCACGGGCGTGCCTTATCCGATGACAATAACGGGAAACGCATGTTAGACTTCGTAGCGCCCAATCAAGCGGGTGAAGCGAAAGTCTCGGTCAAATCTCGGTGAACCGTTTTTTCTGCAATCTGGGGAAGCAAATCACTTTACGAGATTGGATTTTAAGCTAGTTCAGATCTTATACATACATATGTATGTAAGGGATCTGCTGTCGCCATCTGGTTGACCGAAAGTGGGGAGGGGGTAGGAGCGGCATTCGGATCTCAAAAAGTATCGGCTGTTACAAGGCCCAGTTTCTCCGACTTCCACCGATGGCCGGGTGTCACTTAAATTGATCCCCAACGTTTACCACACAATTAGGTTATACGTCTAAATTATCCCCGGGGCGAGATTTCAGTTTGTCACGATATTAGTGAAGGGAAAGAAATCACGCTAGATAAGATGGAACTGCCACTAAGAGAGTGGCAGTAGCGCGATTAGCTTCGCGATCGGACTGAATATATCCAGGCCACCGCCTGTATTGGGTTCCCGGTATATCGTGACGGAAGGGAGCTCGTCTTGGGTCCCACACCATGGCCATGCCATGCAGCTTAGCGTCCCTTCAAACACAGTGAGCTCTTCTCGCCAAACCGATAACCATCTGCGTGAATATGTGTAGATGTCAGAGTGGGGTTGCATTATCCGAGGAGGTGAGAGCCAACATTTTGGCTTCCCTTCTCTGTTCGATTTCCTCTTCCCCGGTTGGCGTGCTTAAGCGCATATCCTCATTGTGGATTTTATTCGACAGGACCCTTTTATCCTTGACTTCCCCCCGCAATTCTATATACGAGAAACGAATGGGATATGCTCCTCGGAACCCTGTTGGTTGTTTTTGACGTGCTGGCCCTACATGTACCTTATCAATTTATATGCATAGAAGTGACTATTATAGCAACTGTTTTCAAACAGAAATTACACGTATGTACGTGAATAGACCGTTCGACGGTTAGTACCTCCACAGTTTTAGGTTCATGGTAAACGTATTCTGTGCCGTGTTCCAAGGCTCCAAGGCTCAAAGCCCTCGAAATCGAGGGGTTTTGTAGCCGGCGATACAGGTCCATTGAGGTTGGAGGTTAACCCACTTTCGTTCTCCTGTACCCATGGTGTGATGGATCGATTTACAGATCTACTTTATTCGCCAAAAACGGTAAACGAAAATGCAGGTGGTTGATTTCGCATCTGTCCATGTGGTCAACTTCTTCTTGTATTAATTGCGGGGAGAAAAAAATCAATAACTTAGTATCCAGAAAGAAAGAGAGAAATGTTTGAGCTGAGGGTGTTCTTATTTCCATTAGCCCTTGAGCTAACAAAAAGCTTGGAAGATGGGTGCATGTGAAGGAAGAACCTCAGCCAATCGATTGATGATTCCTCGACATGAGGGGCTTTTCTCTCTTATGAGAAACAAGATGGAGATAGCATTTGTTCCATCTGACTTTTTTTTCTTTCGAAAATGCATTGATTCACTCTCGGATCTCTATTTTTTCAAGAGTGTCTGCTGAGGTTTAAAGCATTATTGGTTGGACATTTTTCTTTTGATATCGCCAGGTCCTTTGCCACACCTTGCAGGTGGTACCGTTGCGAGCAACCTATTTCGTGCATGTCGTTAGGCCCTTGTCAGAGCTAGAAGCATGAACGAAGTGTAGTGTTTGGTCCAGGTAGCGCCATCCATTCGCAATAAAGACAATTTGGTTACCTGCCATTCACCAATATTCCAGAATGGATCTGTTTGCTTGGCCTAGCTTGGCCGGTAGGCACGCAATCGAAACTGACATGATGGATGGTGGCACTCGAAGATCGTTCCCTTCCTTTTTTTTTTTTTTTTTGAGATCCAAGAAGTTTCTCATCTCTGAGAAGGAACGGAGAAAGAAAAATTTTCTTTTCTTTAAAAGACGGAGCTATTGCATTTTGCCTTCACACCCATCCAAGCTCGTAGATCATATGTGATAACATAGTAGGCAACTATTACCCTCCCGCTAATGCGAGAAGTAAAATTTAAGTAAAAAAAAAAAAAAAAAAAAAAAAAAAAAAAAAAAGGAAGGGAAGACGTTCAAGATTCTGTATTGTTCGATAGCCTGCGTTTGACATGCGCCCCGGCTCGGGTTGGTATCTAATCTATGCAGAAAGGAAAAAAGCAGCAGAGCCGAGGCGACCAGTCGGCGACTCTTTGGCTTGAACGCAGGCGAAAATCGGAGCAATTTATGACAGGAAGCTGTCGCCAAATCCAGACCACGCTTGCATCACTCGGAGCAGAGATCTGGTGTTACTGGGAAGTTATTCAATTCAATCTTGTAAAAATACCTCGAATATACCTCGAATACATAGGGATTCAGCTGGTGCACTTTTAGACCATGGCAGATTTGCTAAATTCAGAAGTCCCCGAGGTTGGCGCCGGCTGGTAATGCCCTGTATATTCAGAACCGAGCTGGTCTGGGGATATTTCTTCGTGTTCTTCGTGTGAATGTGAGCGAAAAGCCTCAACTGTTTCTCTTTCGTGTTACCGAAATGCTAGGAACCTAGAAGCTAATTCTCAACCTGGAAAGGGTATTTACCCCAAGTTTAAGTTCTGCCTGGAGCAATAGACTAAGAGTTCGCACCAACCTGGCCTGCTAGACCTTCGTTCGGCAGCAAATTAGACAATACCATGTTTTCGTTAGAAACTGCTCAAACGCTTTTCGCTTTGAGAAGGTGCGAATCCTAGTACCCAAACCAATGTAGATGCGACGGCGGATTCCTTCTAAAGAAAGTACGGTACGGTATCTTCCCTTGTTTGTGGAATACCAAGATACCAAGACGTCCAGATGACAGGCGTTCTCGCTTTCGGATGGAGGCAAATGTAGAATGTTGATAGACGAATGTGGTACCATGTTCTCGAGACTGGTAGCCTTTTTCTAGAAGCTGTTTTTAGCAGGCAAAAGGAACCACAAGAACAGTTTGCATGTATAACCGTGCGATTTGAGATGAAGCGAAGCGCCGTTTGAGGATCATTTCTGTTGGTTTTCGGATCATTGTGGGCGCTTTGTTGCTGACCACTGCTTATGTTTCACATACTTCGGATTGTGTATCTGGAGATGGGTAATTTGCGATTGCGAACTGAATTGCTATATTTGTCAAGCGAAGAATGCCGCCTATCATGACTGATATAATATTCCTTCTGGAAAGCGGGAATACCAAAAGGGCTGAAGGGCTGATGACTTCTCAGCATCAAATCCCGAAACGAAGATCCGAAGACGCAGCCTCTCAGGAAAAAAAAAAAAAAAGAATCAAAAAATTCTAAAAAGAAAAAGGTTCCAGATATCGAACCAACATTTTTTTCTGGGGCAGCCGATGAAATCATAAGGCCTCGGTGTGTTCTGTTCCTGTCTCACTAACAAAGTTCTGGAGCTCTCGGGCGAGGTCGTTTCGGATACGGCATACACACAATGTTGGTAAGGCGAGACTCCGTCTCGAAGGGCATGACCTAGGGTTAATCAAACGGTTGACCTTGGGGGCGTTTAAGCTTTACAAGCCGGTCTTTTTTCGTTACTGACGATAATAATTGAAGGAACTGGGCTTTTCTTTTTTTTTTCTTTTCCCGCGGTGAAGAAGCTTCAGGATAACTACGTATTTGTTGAACATGCGTCGTAGATGATGATATAATTTTGTTGAACAGGAGGTCCCATAATGACGCCGACGATCATCTTGCAGGTTCAAGATCTTGGAAAAGTCCAACAAAGTCATTGATAGACAGGCCCCAAGTGAGAATTTCTTTTCTCGGGGAAACTTGGAAACGGAGAGATTGGTCTTTGTCTTGTCAGTAGCTGAGGGCATTTTTGCCTGTGGTAATTGCGGAGGGGCAGTTGTATTCCGCTTGTAGCTCCGATCTGGAACCCGTACCTGAACGTAGTTGGATATGCTGGAGGAATTCGCTGGTTTTCGTGGTTGGCCATGTCAAGATGGAGTAGGTAGAAACAGGCGCCAGCGACTTGGCTCAATTTCAATCTGTAGGAATCGCGACAATGCACAAGGTCCGCTACTTAGAGCAACGGAGCCACGTATCGAGCTCGGGATATCCTAGAGTCCTAAGGGCCCGCTTGGACAAGTTGGCAGGATGATGATATTCGATTTTGGAAGTTCATGATGCTTTTGTCGGCATAGAGAACCAGCGCATAACGTATAATACCCCGTGACTCTCAATTAATGGATTTCAATGCTGGACATACATAGTAGGCATTGTTGGCCGCGACCCTGGCCTATCCATACAGAAAATGATTGCCATTTCGTGTCTGTACAGACGCATATGCAAAGCACAGGACCGGCCTCTTCGTACATTTCTCCAGGGAAATCCATCAAAAAGCCGGGGCAGACGAGGGCTTTTTTTGGCAATCGAAGAGGCCAGTGCCCCTCCGACAAGATGCCCCCCACTCTCGTTTATTCTCGAGGCATTAGGTATTGTCTACGCGAGGGTTTTCTCGATTTCCTGCTTGGACGTATGCCTTTGGGTGTAACACATGTAAGCTATAACTGCGTGCACATGTGCTCAAGGTTTGTCGCCATCTGCGCCTCAAACGAAGTGACATTTTTCAACGTTGTGCACCTCAGATTTTGAATCTGCGGAGAAAATAAGATGTAGATCTCTAAAAAGCGCTGCGCTGTGGTCCTTGCACGGCAGATATTGCGGTGGAGTTACAATCCCTAATATATATAGTAACTGCTCTTTCCGGCATGCCCCGTTGGGAGAAATCGAAGGTCGTGAGAGGCTGCGCTGAAATTAACTATAATCAATCAATCAACGGACTTTTGTCATTTGTGTATTAGACGCCACGGCCAGAAGGAGGAAACCCCGGCGCCTCTCGTCCCAATGACATACAGGGACTTTGAAGTTACAAGCTCGAGACATGCTGTAACGGCTGTAACTTTGAAATGGATGATCAAGGTCATGTTGCGATTGTTTTCCTCGGGGCTCCTGTCAAATTATGGTGTCTTCGACCCACCCATCCCTCTTTTGATTCTTTTTGGCAAGATTGGTTGACGTCGTTGGAACCCGACGAGAAAGGGAACTGAAACCTGTCGGGCTGCCTGGTGCCAATGGATCTGGGAGCAGCCCGGTGTCTGGCACCGAGCGGTTGAAAGGTGAAGGAGGGGCAGCTGGGGCCAGTCTGAGAAGGCAAATGCTTGGAGCACCATCGGGTACCCAGAGTACTCAGAGGTACCTTTCGTCCCTGCTGCCTTTCTTGTTCGCACGAATCGCCGCCGCCCATTTGGAATATCCGTCCGACACCCTTCGCTTTGCCTAGTGGTTGCCCCCAAACGAGGGCACCCCAAATTGTCATCGAAGGGGGGGAGAACTTTTGTTTTTTCAGCTGCGCTCTTTGGGGTTCTGGCAGATGCTCTGAAGCTAGCGAGCAGGTCAACTTTGGTATTATGCTTTCTGCCATTAATAATGATTGTCAGCCTGCTCTCAGCTCTCGAAAATGGATGTATGGATAGAAGGATAGTGAAGCCATCAGGAACAATCGCCAAATCTTTGAATTTTTTTTTTTTTTTTTTTTTCCCTGGAACCCCCTCGGATAGTGCCAATATATTAGTGCAGTTGCTTCCCAGTGCTTGTTATAGTTATAGACGGACGGACAGATGACAGACACAATCATATAACCTTCCCTTTCTTTGTCTCTCAGGTCTTTCTCTTCGAAGAGAACGGAACTCTCTCATCACGAACGAAACAGAAACAGATCCAAGTCGATTGTTTCAACTAAGCTACGACATCCCACAGAAAACCAAAATCACAATCAACAAAATTAAAAAGAAGGAGCAGCAGCAGCAGCAGCATACCCTCCATCGCTCGCGCCGGTTGCCTGCCTGCCTGCCCACTGACATACATCCAAACCCAGATTGTCTATTTTTGTTCCCTGCCGGCTGGTTGCTTGTTAGGTGCAGCAGCTGCTTCGCCTTGCTTTTGTGCTGGTGCTGCTCCGGTCAGTGTTCAGGGTCATTCTGTCATACTCAATACAGGCAGAACTCCCTCCCACCCCCACAAACTGCACAAACAGGACCCATTCTAGCGGAAATATCGCAGCCAGTACTTATAATCGAACCTGGCCCCTTCCCTGGACGCCCTTTCGTCACGTACTTACAGCAATTCCTAGCTCTCTTTCTTCTGCCTCTGCCCTTTTGACTCGTCTGGCCTGGGTTTTTTTCTCTTTTCACTTTGTAGCCGACCTGGTTTATTATAAAGTCGCCCTCGACCCAGCCGACTTCACAACAACACACTTTGGGGTTCCCCTCTGGCAGCACAATAGAACAGTCGACCTTATCAATCTCAACCTCAACCTCAACCTCATCAACATCATCGTCAACCTTAACATCACCTAAAATTATCATCATCATCATCATCATCAACCAACCAATCAATCAATAATACCACTATTACTATTACTATTACTATTCTCTTATTCGATTGCTCCGACCCGGCACTGCTACTATCTCGACTAGAGTTGTTGCCGTTCTCAGCGAAATCCAATTGTTCGAACCCAAACATTTGACTTCGTCGACAAAAGTGTATATGGAAAATTGCCAGTTACGACGACAAGAAAGCTTTCTTGCTATCCTTTTCTTACCTATATCCCGTCCTCCTCCTTCATAGCCTTTAGGCCGTCCTTTTCCTTTTTTTTTTTTTTTCCTCCTTCGGACGAAACTATTATTATTTTTTAAACACTCCTACTTAGAAGAAACCTTTTTTTTCTTCTTCTTCTTCTTCTTCTTCTTCTTCTTCTTGTCCACTTGACGTAACCAGTGTCTTGTGAACCTGATTCTATTGATTCTTCCTTACTTTTATCTTATTTTACCTTTTTCCTCGGTCCATCGCGGGGAAAATAATTGTGGTTGTTGTCGAGTATAACAGCAGCCACTATTTGCCTTCTGGTATGTATAACTGCTTCCTCGAATCAAATTGATTACCGCCCACTTCCCTTCCCTTCTCCAACCAAACCCTCACCTTTCCCTTTCCTTTTCTTCTTTCCGTCCTAAGAGACAAAAGAAATGAAATAAACCAAGAACCAAGAAACAATTCTTTCCTCTCTTCCTTTCCCTTCTACCTTTAAAAATCCATCTTCGGCGTTCCACCAACTTTGTCCCTCCTCCATTCCACTTCTTCCTCGTTTCATCTCCCCGCCCCCCTCGCCAAGTCCCCATCTCGACCGCCCTGCAGGTGCTGCAGTGCCTGATCAATGTCGCTTTAATTCGCTGTACATTTCTCAGGGCCTTGGCTCCGGTTGGCAGCTGTGTTGCCTAGTTAATCGCCAGACGCTTACTGACTGTCTCAAATCAGATCCGATCCATTAAGTTTATATAAACCACGGCTTCGGGTTCGCTTTTGAGGAATTATTATTTTCGCAACCAGATCAACAATGTCAATCGCCCAGTCATCCCGTCCAGTTGGATCCCTCCCTTCGACTTGCTCTAGCTCTTTCTCGTCGATATCTGACGCTATGGTTCCACCTACTCCAGAGATCAAAATCTTGAACTCTCACGTGAGGATACATGGTTCTGATCACGACGACTTCTCGCCTTTAGGCGGTTCATTAGACGACTATCATACACAGGGTCGTTCTTCTCCCAAGTTTATTCTTGGTTCGTCCGACGAAGGTCACGAATGCAACACAGTCCTCGAGGAGGAGGAAGACATTGAAACATCCAGCGAAACTCAGGAACCATTGACTCCAACATCTTTTGAAGGTCATGCCGTTTTCACATTAGAACAACACGAACCAACCCAGCCCATCACCCAAAAACAGACTGTCAGGTCTATGCTTGACATGTCGGATATCAAAGTCCGTCCTCGCAGTGTCTCTAAGCCTCCTTCTCCACCACTCTTGACACTCCAATCTCCATCTCCCCATCCTCGAATTGAAGCACCAACACCCGTCAAGAGGTCAAATACTTTTTCTCGCATCTTTCACAGGAGTGGAAGTGGTAACGATTTGATGAATCGACTTGGAGGTCATCGTGATGATGACTTGACGCCTCGCCATTCGCCTCAGCCAAAAGCTCGGGCTGGTTTGTTCTCTCTTAAGAGTAGTCCCTCCCCATCGAAGGCTAGCTCTCCATCCAAGTCTTTGTCCCCGACGAATAGCTTGACCGAAACCAGAAAGAATGCCGGCTCACCACCTAAGTCGTTGTCAGCCGGCGTTGGACGTTTGGGTAGAAACCGAAGGTCTAGCAGCATGAACGGCATCGCCGATATGCAAACCGAATGTGCTATCACCCATCCGGCAGAATCTGGTGTCGGCCTCAAGGCTAGGAAGTTGAGTACCGCGGCCGTTCCTGTCGCTCCTGCTTTCAAGATCCACAACCTTAGCGAGAAATATTCCAACAAGAGCCATATCCCGATGAAGACGAAACAGATTGGCGAGGGCGCGAGTGCCATTGTGAAGCTGATGAGTAAGGTTCACGGTAATCCCAGTGAGCTCTTCGCCGTTAAGGAGTTCCGAAAGAAGTCAAATAACGAAAGTGAGGAAGAGTACACCCAGAAGTTGAACTCTGAATGGTGCCTTTCCAAGTCGCTTATTCATCCGAACGTCGTTTTGACTGAGGACCTCTGCCGTAACAACGGCCGATGGTGTCATGTTATGGAGTACTGCAGTGGGGGGGATTTGTTCTCTCTCATCAAGAAGAATTTCATGGGGGCTGATGAGAAGCTTTGCATTTTTAAGCAACTTTTGCGTGGTGTTGCATATCTTCACAGCCACGGCGTTGCTCACCGTGACATCAAGCCTGAGAATCTTCTTCTCTGCGCTGATGGACGCTTAAAGATATCCGATTTTGGAATTTCTGAGGTCGTCAGCGGTGATCATCCAGCCTTCAGCGAAAAGATGGAGTGTGGTTCCAATATGAGCGAAGTCCGCCTTAGTCGTCCAGGAATCTGTGGCAGCAAGCCTTACCTCTCTCCTGAGGTTATTGCTCAAAAGGGTATGTGTTGCAATTTCATGATGGCCTTTCATGGTTTCACGGTATGCTAACTTTTACTTCAACAGAGTCCTACGATGCTCGTAAGCTTGATGTCTGGTCCTGCGCAATCGTCTATGTGACACTCCATTATGGTGGATTCCCATGGGCTGAAGCCAGTTCCACCGACAGAATGTATGCTGCATACAAGTGCACTTTCGACAAATGGCTTGATGCCAACCCATCTGGGCTTATTACCACTGATTCAACCATGCCAACGGCTCGCATCTTCTCCGACATGAAGCCACCACTGAAGCGTCTCCTCTACAGGATGGCTCACCCCGATCCTGAAAAACGCATCACTATCGAGGAGGCTCTCAACGACCGATGGATGAATAATGTCGACTGTTGTATCCAAGATAAGGATTACGACAAGGCTCCGGCTCTCGTCGACTGCAGCGAACTGAAGGGCTGTAAGCTGGCTGGTAAAATGGGGGTCAAGAAGTTGCATCAACATCTCCCTCCAAAGACTCCCAAGAAGACGTTGCATCATGAAGTCTAGGCTGCTTTTGTGCAATTGTTCCGCTTAAAGAATCTGTTCTGCCGCCATCGACGCCATCCGCGACTTTGACATTCGTTTCGCGGGGTTTTTTATTTTTATGTTCTATTTTTTCTTTTCCTTTTTTTAAAAAAACCAACCAACCCTTCCCTTTCCTTCTTCGACTTTGATACACCCGGGGTCTGTTGAAACGATATAGGAGAGTTTGTATATGACTTCACTTCACTTCCTTCGTTTTTTACACTGTAACAACAGCTTTGCATTCAGACCTGGTAATGTTCTAATGACTCTTTCCCTTGGTCCCTTTTCTTTCCGTTACAACAGCATTGCCTTTCTTCTTTTTCCCTTTTTCTCTTTTCCTTTCTGCGTTTATATATGGGATGGATTCAAATGGGGATTTTCTGCTTCTTGCTTTTTAATCGTTTTTCTGTTTGCTTGCGGGCGTTATGGAGCCGTCATTCGCTCTACACTATCGTGATTTTGTTTAAACAAGCTTCTAGTGGAGAAGACAGGAGATGTTATAAGCTCCGTATAATGTTTCTTTCATTTCACCTTTCTTCTTTTTACCTGGTATTCTTTCTGAATTACTTGCAAAAGCCCATGGATCGCAGAGCTCGCGTTTCCTTGTATCATCAGATTCTTCTTCCTTTTTTCTTTCTTTTACCTGCTAAGTTCCTTGCGCCAGGGGTCTTTTGTTCTAGGGATGAGATTATCTTCATCCTCCTCCTGTCCGCTCGTCTTGTCCTACATAGACTCAAAACAAGAAATGGAACCATTCAATGAACTTAATCTGATCATAGCTGTCTCTTCAATCATTCATCATGCTCCGTGTGCTATTGACGTGGTTCGATCGAACTGCTCTGGCTTGACCTCGCCATATTCCGTACATACAAGGGGGCCGTTCATTTCATCCGTCTCCTGAAGGCCATGGTCACTTCGGCAGACAATACAATCCAGAAGAAGTCCCGTTCATGCAACACAAACCTCTCTGAACGAAAGGAGCAACCAGACCAGGTCCACCCTTGACCTGTCATGCATGCTATTGCAAGCTTCTTCTTTCCTCCCTTGAATTCCCCGCATTTCCCAAACATTGAACAACCCATCAACTTGGGAAACAATAACCCAATGATTCGTCGTCATTTTCCAGGTTTTTGCTTTTCACCGACTTATGAGCGTGGGGGGCCGACCACCTTTCAAATGACTTCCCTCGCGATTGGGAGACCCGACCATCCACAGGTGAGCGAAAATGCCTCAAAACCCCAATACGTCGGTGGGCCGGCGCTGAACCTTCTGGCCCCATGATATGGGTCCTAGAACTTGTTCCAGGTCATTCAATTCATCGTCATTAAAGGCATTGCCCGGATCACACTCTAAATGGGGTTTCATCGATCCAGGACCGAGTCCTTTCTGACTCTAGCTTGCCGGCTTCTTCGTCCGAAGCTGTTTTGCACCTTCGTTTTTAGGATGCCAGCCTCATCATCGACATCCGAAGCACCTGCTGCTGCAGAATGTCATCATGATAAATGTGATCCCTGGTTTATTATGGAATTTGGGAGACAATAGGGAAAAAAAATATACTTGTGTGCAGTCATCAGCTGGGCTGAATCACTGACGCCTCATGAAGAACGCTACATATATGCAAACTTACGCCTGGCAGATCGTATTAAACATGATTGGGATACCTAACGCCGAGGCTTCTTAGCCGGATCGATCGACCCTTCCATCATTGACCTGTGCTCCCGCCAGGCCTTGGTAAACCAGTCATTTTAAGATTTTTTAGCAAAGGATTATCAGGAGATGGTGAAACCTACCGAAAAAAAAAGCCAGGCCGCGGAGAGATCCTCGTCGCGAATTTCCCCGATACGTGCTATTTACTGGAAGTATTTTGCTCTCGCTTCACGGAGCTATTTAGCATACAAATTCGCGAGATCCGTTGCTCCGTGATGGCAAATGGATCAAGAGCCGGGCTTTCAGATGCTCCTTTTTGACTTTTTTGAGGTCTAAAAATACTACCCTTGGCTAGCACCCATGGTCATGATTGCATCGATGGCGGCGAAATAAGGATGATCTTATGGTCCGCAGGGTACATTACATTTTGCATATCTGAGGAGTGTATTTGTTTCTCTGACTAAACACAGTTAATATTAACCCCACGCATAACCTTTGAAGCTCCCTTGCTGTCTCTTTTTTTTTTTTCTATTGAGGGTTCTATACGGAAAAAAAGAAACTCGAGGACATGTCTCTTTTCTGCAAATTCTCTTGTGAGAGTTCTCCTTCTTAAGAACATATGTCTCGCTCGTTTTCGGATACCCGCATTAGAAGCGACAAGGCCTCGATCGCGATCGTGGAACCGGATCCCCGTATTTTACCGTTTGTGATGAGACATCTCAATTTAACGGTCCAAGCTTGAAGCTCCAGCTCCCTCAATGACTGTTTCGAATATTGAACAACGGAGCACGGAAGGGAAGTAACGAAGCTGTCCAGCCAGCTACCGGATGGCACGTCAACCTCAGAAACCTTGCTAGACGGCATGTCTCGCCTGCCACGGAATACAGCAAGCTTGCCGTCTTGGTATGTTATGCTGTGCATCTCCGTGCAACTGCGGCCCTTGGATTCGAAAGGGAAAAGAAGCTTCGCTGGAAAAGCTTCAGCTCCAAACCGAGCCAAGGAAAGTCCATCATTTCTCCCAAAGAAGTTTGTACCTGATATTACCCTGCAATGCACTAGCTCTCCTGGATCTCTGATTCAATTGGGAACCACGTAGCACAGAACAAAGCTTGGATCAAAAGCGCATTAAGACAGCCAAACTGTCCTTCTCCTTAACAATTATATGCACTCAGCAGCTCTCTATCACATACCCGATCTAGCCATCGCGCTGGCCAGCGGTCCAAGCAGCTGCGACAGAGGGATTTCACGCGTAAGAGCCACACTCCTAAGGAGATGAGAGAAGGAAGAGCGGGAAGAGGCTGGAATCATCCTGCACCAGCGTTCGTGTCTGTCCGTCCGAAACGGGGTCACAGGACTCCTCTTCATGCCTTCGCTTAACGACGCTCAAATCCGATATCTCTGGAGCACAAACCGGGCCCTAAATTCGAAGGGATATCCCCCTCGCTCAATTGGAACTTATGGAAATATCCGTTAGCCCAAAGACATGGTCCCTGATATTAAGGACGACACGAAGTGAGCTCCAACAACCAAAATCCCGCTCGATATCCATACGTACATACATACATGCCTCTTCGCTCGGGTGCAGATGCTGGGCCGGCATCTCTAGTTCCCGTTTTCGTGGGGGATTAAGAAATACGACAACTTAAGTCTCTTCAGGTCTCGCAGGGCATTAATTGATGTTCTAAATACGACTCGTATCGAGAGATATAGCTGCCCTGTCGGTTGAGGCGGCATGCGCGCGCATGAGCGTGGATCTCTCGAGGAGCCTGTGCAGAACCACCTGACCTGACCTGTTTTCGTGTTCAAGCATCTTCAGCAATGAAACACCCTATATGCTCTCTCCACGGAGGATTACATATATTTGCAGCTACATAAACGGGGGGTTAAGCTGAGGAGAGCTATAGCTGTGGTATGCGGTGGGATTTTTTACGATCTCTGGTCTTGTTGAAGCGAAGCTCCCCTTGTTTGCTACAACTGTTTTATATCACGACCCGTTAGCCGGCTTTTGATCTTATTATGCAGGCCAATTTAACTGCTGATTACACGTCCATTGCCCCCGTATGATACTTGCAGTTGCAGGCGAGAAAAGCCTCATGATACACACAGTATTGTTTCCAACCCTTGTGCCGACAGCATCATATTCTGATATTGCGAAATATAAACATATGAGTGTTTTGAAGCAAATGCAAATGCTTGAGGGTTGCAAAAGAGCTTCCATGTCCACAATTAGATACAAATCACAAGCTACAAGTCTGGCAGCTGCTCATTGTAATAAAAAAACTTCCCCACATTTTCGACATATCGGGGTTTCCAATTGAAATGTCAGAAAACAGCCGGGACCCATCCATCCATCCATTTTCGTATTTCTCTTTACCCCAGAATTACTTTTTACTCCTCATGGGGGACGAATAATACGAAACGGTTTTTCTTTAACAAACTGTTTTTTGATTTTGTGATCGATGATCCCGAAAGCATGGACCCCAAAGAAATCGTCAGCTTATTTTTCTCAGGTTCTGTCGGGGGCAGCATGTCACAAGGCACACGTTTAGTCTCTCTTTTGGGGACAACTTTTCTGTCGCCTCATATTTTTATATGAGGGATATTCGAGCCCCTTCACCAAATGCATCGTTAAGTTAATACTCTTTCTTCTTTCTTTTTTTTCCCATTTCCCCCCTCTCTCAATAATGCCAAACAAGAACGGAAATAGACAGGGATTTGGGGGGGAGGAGGGAAAAGAGCAGCCACTCACGCGTGGTTTTCGTTTTTTCTCCACATTCTCGCAATCGGGTTTAGTCGACACCATCTGCAATAGCTGGCAGATGGGCATAATCGTGGGGGGGGGGGTTTTTTACTTTTGCCAATCATACACAGGTCTTCCCTTTGCAAGCGCCCAGATTTGAGGAAGCCCGTTTTTTGCCTCGTGTGAGTGTGTGTGGGCGTGTTAGTCAGCAACACAGTTTTGCTTTGTTGGGAGTCTGTCGTCGACAACTTCTCGACCCAGTTCCAAGGGGATTTGTGCATTGTATGTCAATTGACTATTTGGAAAAAAGCTATCGCGGGTTAACAACTGCGAGGAAGACGTGTACAAAGACGGACTTTCCTGTCTATGGTCTATAGCTAGCGCATTACAGCAGATCATCCTGGATTTGTGCCTAGTTAAACAGGTATCTAGGTTTCTTCAGTTGTCTTTTTCTTTTTCTTCCAAATCCACGGCTATTGGTGGCACGTTGGACAACAGTGTCTTTGTACTCCCATAAATCGCTCGTAGAGTTAGTATATAGCGAAGTGTAGGTGAGACTACATGAAGGATGTACCATGTTTACTCTTTTAATGCCTCCTTTAGACCGGCGGGTATAGTGTATAGAGAATCATGGGTTTCTTCGAAACTACGATATCGTCAGGTGGAATCATGATAGGATATCCTTAGTCCGGTATACCCAGGCATTTACTACTAGAAACAAGATCAAGGATGCGGATATCATATAACTGTGGCCAGAGATTCCTTGTGATATAACCAAGGAATGTCTAGCAGGGTTAATCGATGATCAACTCCTCCAAGATATCCCGTCCACGTTTCAAAGAAAATGCGTCGAGTATATCAGAACCGAAGATCTCAATATAGAAGCCTGTCTAGAACAGAATACTTGGAGGTAGTCACGAGATGCTTCTCTTGTAGGTAAGTGTAACGGAAGCTTCCATTTGGTATGCAACTGCGAGTGCGAGTGTAGTATTGGGTGATATTCTATTCGACCTTTGCTTTGTGCTGCCGGCCAGCCGTCTGAACGGCGATTCACCAAAGTTGATGTCACAGAGCTCGATCAATCTCCAAATCTATTGAGGGTTTTTTAGTACTATCTAGTAGCGATCACGACGCAAGGGCACGTATCTTTGACAACGAATGCTACCTTCAAATCTGGTCATGAGGTGTTTTTTTACTTCTTGTTATCTTTTTAATTTTTGATATCATATTCAGGATAGTCTTCAAACCCAAAACTTCAACAATCTGCGTATACGAACGGAAACTATACAAGAAAAAACCTTTTGTAAAAGAAAGGGCTTACGAATAGGAAACCCCGCGTCCCGTTCTAGGATGAGGACCGTGATCGATTAAAGCTCTATGATACGTCCATAGACTCAATACCCCAAAAGGGTTACAACTACCTAACCCAAGTAGACTTCAGGTGAACCATCAAGCCGCATGGTGCATAATATACTATGCCCTCCGCATTTACCAACCCATTACAAACTTGCATTTTGTCAAAGAAAAAAGAGAACCCGCGATCCATCCCGCGCCGCCAAGTGGCATCTTTGGGGTCGATCAAGTTATTCAAGGACAAAAGATTTTGGGGTTGCTTCATGCGGTCTGCAAACCTGTAAATGGAAATACTATTCGTGATGGATGAATCAGATAGATGTACTTACCCCGAGTCTTGGGATTGATGCAGTGCAATGATCAAGCTTTTAGCCATCGTTCCAGAGGGTTAGAGTCGGCATACGGAATGAAACCTTGTAAGACTCCAAAAAAAACTACGGGATTCACTGCATTTGTCGCGCGGCCATCGAACTAACTTGTTCCCCGTATCATAGGCCGGTCAAAAGAAGCTATCTTCATTACCTAAAAACTTGTTATTTCCAAACCCCATCATCCCCACGAAAAGTCAGAGATCATCGTTGCGCAATTCATTACAACTAATCGAATCAACAGAGCCATCGAATCTAGCGATATGTGTGCATGTGTGGGGTTTTTTGCAGGTTTTGTCTAGCTTTTTTGCAAAAACAAGTTCCCGTAGTAAAACATCCTTTCTTTTTGATCCGTATGGATCATCTTCCGCATCTGCGGGTTCGGGATGTGTAATATAATGCCATGTAATGTATGCACGGTACAGAGGCTCCTAATCTTCGGTATCACCGGCCGGAACAATCCTCTGAACTACAATACAACGGCTTAAGTTGACAGCTTGAGCTCAAGAAGAAGAAGCACGAACGGGAACGGGCTTAGCTACGGTACACCGGCAAGCCGCTATAGGCCGATGTATTATTATTTTGTGGACGAAAGGAAAAACTTTCCCCAAACAAATCAATCGGGCCTTTCCTACGATGGACTGCATCGGCTTTTTAAGCTCATTGGAGACTCGGAACGGTGGAAAGCGACGAAAAAGGTGCAATGCACACGAGCAATAACAGTAGGCACCGATGGGCACGAACCCTTCTGTGTGGCGAATTCCATATTAGTTGGCCTTGCTAATTAAGTAACTTTTGTTATTATCCCCCACTCCTTTTCTATCTCTATCATATTTCGGACTTTTCAGCTGCAGTTCGAAAATTTTTCTATGCAGGTTTGCTGCTCGGTTTGTTCTCGGTGGCTGTATTGGCTGTGCAATTGCAATTGAAAGGCTGGGTACGTCTGTCTGTCTTGGGTTTCGGGCCTTTTTCCTTGGGGAATGCGAGCAAAACGTGCATGAACGGGCTTCTGGATTCACCCCGACTTCGACTGAGTGGCATTACATGGCCTGGAACCACAATTGGTCGTATTGCCTAATGCTGTAGCTGTATGCTATACTTCTGTACTTCGGTAGAGGTTTTTTTTTGAGAATTTCGAGCTCCTACGGCTCAGTTCCTCAGCTGCTGGTTATTGCGTA
The DNA here is from genome assembly GCA_036971725.1 of Arthrobotrys conoides. NCBI lineage: Eukaryota > Fungi > Ascomycota > Orbiliomycetes > Orbiliales > Orbiliaceae > Arthrobotrys > Arthrobotrys conoides. The sequence continues at coordinate 375,219 of JAVHJM010000012.1, read as the reverse complement.
TTGACCACCCCGGCCGGATAAGGCAGTCCATTGCATTTGCGGTCTGTACGATGACAGCAACCCCGAGAGAAATCTCTGCAATCCCGTGCATGAAATACCGAACCGAAGTTCCAGTTATCTGCTTTGCTTTGTGATCTACCATGCAGGCAGCATAAGAGAACGAGGTTCTGGTAATAGATATAATCCAACATTCCAAAAAGACTAAATATGGAATTTCGTGGGGATGGGATGTGAATTAAACTACTACTAAGCTAGGTCAGTAATTAAAGTAAGATCACGAAGCGAGGAACAGCGGCTGGAGTAAAAAACCCAACTAAGAGATTAGCTAAAACGACCTAAAAGTCGAAGGAGCGCAGGTTCAATTAAAACATCATTTCAGTTCAGCCCTGGGATTCGAATGGGGGGAGGGGAGAGGAGAAGCTGACATCGCGAATTCACCTTTTTTGGGAAACCGGGTTCACAGCTGTCCCAGGGGAGGACCCGAGTGGTACTTTTGGGTACTTTGCTCATACCTTTCCCATGGATTGATTCCATTTGGGGTTTGTGCATGGTCGGTTTTTGCAGATGCCGTTATTACATGTCGGTATGTACGTATGAATCGAACCACGGGATTAACTAAGTTAACTTCACCCCCCAAGCATGGAAGATGAATCATGAATCAGGATGAGGGTTTTAATTTTTTAAATTAATTAATTATCTCCCTTTCAATGCAAGAAACGACGATATGTGGCTTTCTAGATCAGGTCTAAATCTCCGCATATCATGTCATACCCGTCGAGCACGAGCACGAGCATGAAGTGGGTGGTATCTAAACCACTCGAGCAAAAAGAGCTAGCAAACCATCTTCCATTCTCTTATCTTCGGGGAACTCGAGCTCGTCTGTGAGAGAATTTCGGACCCGGACTTTGGGGGGGGGAGGAAGGTTAATCAATCGTTAGCTTCACGTTACAGTGGTATGCTAAGGGAAAGGAAATATACGGGTGAGATTCGATTCGGCCCAATTGAACTCTTTTTTCTTTCTCATTCTCTGGGCATTAATTGACAAGACAAAAAGAAAACGACCGGTTCAGGATGTTATTTTTTTTCGATAAGAAAAGAATCCTTCGAGATTCCATCTCGGGTTTCCGACGAGCTCTCTCTCTCTCCGTATCGTACCATGCTTCCCTTCTGCCTCGTTTTTGCTCGTCGATCCGGGTGCAGGTCCTATAGGTCAGTTTTCCTGGAACAGCTGGCGCCAAACAAGGCCTACCGATTCCCAATCCGATGAAAATCTTCGTCGGGATTACGGCAGGTTGATCAGACGAGGACGGAGAGACGAGACGAGTACGAGGAAGAGGAAGAGAAAGCTAGCTACTTTAGCGCCTTCAGCCTCCTCCTCCTTCCCCTCAACAATTACCATGTTCTCAAAAAAAGCCCAGACCTTGGGTTTGGAGCTCAACCGACACATTTCGGGAAGTTCGGAGTGTTCGAGTTCTTGGAAAAACCTGTCTATGACATGATAAAATTCAAGGGTTTGAATGGGAGACGAAGGAAACCAAGAGACTCGGCCAAAGCTTAGCCTTCTCCAGCTGGAGGAAGCTAGAGGCGGGACTAGTTGATGTGTCTACGTATGCCGTGTTTAATAGACGCTATGCCGCATCCGATGGCTATGAACCGTGCACGGATGGTGGGTTTTGATATGCTCATTGCATGGCCATGGATGGATGGATGGATGCATCCGATTATTCTCGTACTCGTATCGGGATATCGGGATCATCAAGCAATTTGCGAGAGCGCTAGAGCTCACTGTCGAGCCTTAATATTAACTAAGGTAGATAGATCGTTAGCTCCTAACCATATCTATCTAGCTCTGCATCGACTCGTCTATTTCAAATTTCCAAATGTCGTGTTCGGATTTTATGCATTCATGTACGTCTACACGTGAGAGTGAGGGGTGATTATGTGATGTAATGAAATCGACAATTCTGGAAAAAAGAACTGAGGGGTAAGAGGGGGTATCAGCTGAACCTGAACCCCGTCGACACTAGTCTGTAGATGGATATCGATAATATATTCGGATGAAATGATCAGAATACAGAAAAAGGTTGGGATGAAAATATTAATCTGGCGTCTATCGCGGATATAGACGACCGCTTATCGAAGGAACTCCTCGACGTCCCGTAACATTTGCAACATACAACACCCCTGGGGAAACGACTTCATGATATTCTTCTTCTGAATATTCCGAAGTGGTGGCATTTTTGGCCCTGGAGATGCTCGTTAGAAGAGCTGCGGATGGGTTTGGAAATGCTTCATTGGGTTTCATGATACATTCTCATGCTTTCATGATCTTTCTTTGTTCGTAGACAAACGATTACAAATCCCGGCTAGATTCTGACCGACAAAATATATCGTGGCTCGCCACTGAAGGCTGGTATCAGGTTATATCAAAAGATTGCTAGCCGCCATCAGAAAAATTTAGATAATTCATTTTAACCTTCTTCATTCTTCTTCATTCTTCTCCTTCTTATTCTTCTGCATATGCATTCTTCCCCGCAAAGGAACTCCGACTGAGCTTCTGCATAATTCCAAAAGTTCCCGCTGTCAAGAGCTCTGATATCGAAAGCCTTAGGCGCCCACGAGCCCCGGCCCGGTTATCTCCCGGATCATCCCCAAGTCACCATACATCCCCAAATTATCAAAAATCATACCACCCTGCAGCAGCGCCGGGGGAGCTCGGTAGCATCCGAGATACCCATGGCTATCGTAGCTTACGAAGAAGTAACCCCAAGTCCCCCACCACCACAATCTCAACTTCCCCCGGCGGCCGAGCTCGAGCAAAATGAACCAGACCTCAAGCGTCTCAGGTTATCGCCGACTCCACCAAACCCTGAGATTGCCACTCGGAACAGGCGGTTGATATATCTTCAGACTCATGATGAGTATTTTACAAACACGGAGCATGCGTTTTCGCTGCCCACGTTGTATAATCAATTGGTCGGTCGGTTTATGAGTGGGAGGGATATGAGGGAACATGCGGCGGACCCGGCGAGCCAGACGAAGTTTAGTGAGATATTGGCTAGGGATTTAGAACGTGGCGAGGATCGGATGGAGAGTTTACGACGGCGGCAGAAGGTGGAGGATGAAGAGGAGGATGAAGATGAAATGGAAGAGGTGGAAGATGATGAAGGGAATATTGTTATGAAATCCAAACGAGAAACATCGAATACCGACCTTGACGGAGAAGATGCAGAAGATGGCCCTATCGACGCTGAAAATCTTGATGCCGACATTCTGATACGAGCGGATTCTAATGGGGAGTTTATGAACGTAGAAGATAGAGAAGAGGCATGGGAGATATGGAAGGACATTCTTTCGAGGAGGTTTATACGGGGCGACGACGAAGATTTTGAATATGACAGCGTAGACAGGCCTGGTGGGGCTGGAGACCCGAACCACTTAATCGAAGCTGAGATCGAACGAGATGGATGGGAGGAATATTTTGATGGAGAGGAAGCCGATGTTTATACTGAACGAGATGGGATGAAGTACTTGGGAGGGAAAGTAGTAGAAGGAGAGACCGGGATACAAGACTTCTGAATCTCTCTGTATAGCTATGATTTGGATAGTTGAAAATCTGCATATCATAATTCAAGAATATGATATTATGTGAATGAGCGGTTGTTTCCCCAAACCCACCACCTGTAAATAACTACATTTTGAGTTCGAAAACCGCAGAAAGCCGGCATACTTTACAATACATCATAGTACAGTACAGTACATCTAGTATCAAGGCTAACAGTCGCCTACATACTCAGCGTGGTAAATATCAATGAAACAAGGAAAACGAGTGAACAAAGGGAGTGGATATCGTGACATTCTAAAACGGCTGAAACAAGCTCGCTAAGGATCAATAAAAATGAATTGTAAAACGCCGCAGATCTGTGAAGGGTATCTTGAACTCAAAGAGAAATGAGGGAAAAGAAAGAGAAGGCATATGAAGAAGGAATCTAGAGAGTATAAAGATGGACAAGCCCTGTAGTAATATTCAATATGGCCTCGTGATGCGGAGCAACATTCAAGTATGTTAGAAAGTGTCCTTAACGACCGAAGGGAATATCAACCCCCTCCACGAAGTTTCGCCACGCCTCCCTCTCGCAAACTTTCCCAGACTCTGTATTTGGCGCATTCAAAATGACGAATTTCTCCCACTTGCAGTCGTCAGTACTCGTAACAATGACGGTATCTTCATCCGTCCATCCAATGGAGTTTCTTCCGGCTCCCTCAACCTTCGCCTGTGTGAAACTCCATTCAGAATTGAAATACTTTGGCAACAAAGGCAACTTTCCAAGCAACGAAAAGCGCTTGTTGGATTCTGTGGGGCCCATGCTAGCCGTTTCTGCACTCCTAGAGGATGGTCTTTGTTGTTCAGTTGTCGAAGTAGAACCAGAGGCGGAGGCGGCAGGGGGTTGTGAAAATACATCGAAAATGTGAAGGGTTCCTTTGTCGGATGTAACTGCAATACGATTAGACGATGGCGAAAAAGCCATCGAATAAATCATAGCCTTATCGATTCCACGTCGTAGTTCCGTTACTATCGCAGAGCTGGCGGTCGAAAATATCCTGATCAAGGTCCCATTTTCAGAAGCTGTTGCTAGAAGGTCACCATTGGGGCTCAATGCCAACGCCATGATTGCAGATGTGTGCGCAGGGACGATGGTATTATTCCCCGTTTGTAGATCAAAGAGATTGACTTGTCCAAGTGTTCGACCCGGGAAAGCGACGTGATTGCTCCCAAGGCAGGTGAGACCAAAATCATTGTGCACCGTCTCAAAAGCCTGAAGTCGCTGGGGTGGCGATGAGAAAGTGTAGATTGAAATGTGATTCCTGAGGACAACAACAATCCTTGATCGTGATAACCGGACCCCTAGGACATCCGATTTGAATTCCAAGGTGATAACCACCCTTTGTTTGGCATCATCCCAGATGACGACTTTGTTGGGAGGAAACTTGGGATCCCTACCACCCCCTACGAGGGCGAGAAAGTTGGATCTTCCAAGCATGATTGCAATGGCGATGCCGCCATCAAATCCTGATAATACGCCAACAAAAATTAGCACTTCAGTCATTTAGATTACAAAGAAATGATTTCATTGATTTTATACATACTTCTGTGAATTCGGAGTTCGCAGGGATCAGAATTCATGACTGCATAGAACATCAAAGTTAGGTTAGCTCCTTGATTTACTCGATATCAACACACTATTCGGTCTAGGGAAACCCACCAGCGAATCCATCTTCCAGACCAACTGCAAAACAGGACTGGTCCTGATTGTAACTGGCTGAGAGTGCAGTAGTACGTCCGGGGATGGTGAGAGCCTTCCTTGTATTCATTTTGGCCACCGAATTTCTTGATAGAGAAGCCTGGAGCTCTAGTCACTGATACTGAATGAGTTGGTGGTTGTTGTTGCAATGTTGAATGTCGTGCATGCAAACAACAGCCGAAGGTCGGGTTCAAGGCGATAAAGAACGAACTTAGCCGGGGTAGATGAGAGGTTGATGCTGAAGAGGCGCTACAAGCTACGATGATGAAGAAGAGGTTGAGATGAGAACTCGAGAACGGGAGATTCGAATGTGATATCTCAAGGATGGATCCTCAACGCCGCAGCCTGATGTTAATTTCCATTGGTCGAGAACCGCTTTACAAGAGGATGTATTATGCAACTATGCTGCTGCTGGGGCCGAGCAAACGCCACCTACGTTTGGACCCGGTTTGATTCGAACAGATTCGATGATCTAAGGACTTGAGCGAAAGGAGCTTCTAGAAGCCATCAAGTAGGATTGGTGTCGGATTAAAGATGCTTTGTTATCACAGAACTAGCATATTATATTATATTCGTTTCAAAAGGTCGATTTGACGGAGAGATCAGAGAAGAAGAACCGTACCCTCGAGGGTATTCCGATGATGCATCGTGGTTTCAAGAGTCTGTAGTCATCTAATTCGGCCGCGCTAGCCACCCAAATCGCAGAGTGACATGCATCCGAACCACGGCTTCGGATTGGTAGATTTCCCACTAAGCTTGACCGCTTACTGAGCCATAACGTTCGAATTGTATTCGGTGGATGGCAAAAATTGAGTCGCAAGGTACGTATTAGTACCTATTTGCACAGGTGATCATCCACTGTCATAGGCTGATTTTATAAATTTTATGATATCGGAGGAATCTTACTGGGCCTCGTGATAAGTTTGTAACGTATACTTTTCACACTCGGCCAAGCAGTTCAAAAGAGGGTCGAATCCGTATACGTAACATATGATATATGATATATGATACACAATATATTATCAAAATGAAGTCAAGAATGGATGCAGATGCAAGTTCGATGTTCTGAAAAGTGCGCACATGCGGTATTATTCAGTCCGTCTGCTGTTGCGCCACACCGGCCATGCGAAGGGAGACAAGTATAATTGTGGCTGGTGCAGGTACCAAGCTTCAGCCACAGAACACACCACGACCAAGCTCTCCAGCAGCTGTCCCTGAGTGGGAGCGGGCCAACTTGCAGAAGCTGTATTCGGAACAGCGACCGCTACAAGCCAGACCATCGAACCTGCAATTGCATCCTTGACCATCGAATCCCATCGTCGTCATCATCTCCTTCAATGTCATAGGTAATAATCCCCGGGGTGTCTGTGCCAATATCAATAGCCCTAACCACTTTGGCCTCAATTCGATTCCCTAGCTTAGATACCTCTCACTTCACTTATCTCCACAAAACCCTCAAAAAGCGCGTCGATAGCCCTTCCCCGGATATCTAGTCTGATACCAACCGAAACTCCACACCGGCCTCTTGCGTGAACACTCCGCTATTGGAACCGGTGGTGGATCCTTCTTCTTCTCCCCTCGATCTACTCTTTTTAAAATTAAAAAGAAGACTTTGGGGGCACGGCTATCCTGGTTCCTATCAAACGTTGAACAAATGGCAGCAACGTCACCGACGGCAGCAGAGGAAGACCTCTGGTCTTCCATGCTGTCGAATGTCGCTTCGTCGAAACGATTACCTCAAAAATCAATTCTCGTACTCGGTACATATCACCTTCTTCCAGTCCATTGGGTGGAAATATATAAGAAATAGAAGAAATCAGTCTATTCAAAATAAACTGGGATATGGGACTTCGATTTCGCTAACTGAGAAGGGATACTGTCGTATAGGAGGTGGTGCGGACGAGCAGAAGGAATTCGTGGATGCCTTGGGTGGCTACACATCGGATAGTCGCAAGCAAGGTCGAAGGCCGCCAGTTGCCAACGAATTCGCTCTTGGTTATACATATCTAGATGTCCTAGACGCTGAACAAGAAGGTCAAGTTTCAAGTTGTATAATCAGGCTGCATATACACAGCTACTAACGGGGTGCCATTATAGATGTCCTCGCCCGCCTCGGTCTATACCTTGTTTCATCCCCGACACCGGCTTTCTCACCGCTTCTAAAACCGCTATTCACACCCGAATTACTCCCCGATACTCTAGTCATTCTGCTTCTCGACTGGCGGACACCTTGGACATGGCTTAGACAAACGAGGCGCTGGATACGGTTACTCCGAAACATATTTTCGCAGTTGGACGATGATGCCAAGGAGGCATTGGAGGAGGTCATGAAGGCTTGTAGGTTCCTTTCCTCATCTTCTACCCAAACTTTTATTTCTTGAAAAGTTTTTTCCTTTTTTGTGGGGAATAAAGCATCCTGAACGGAGGGTCTTACGAAGGTTAGGGGAGGCAAGACCGAGGAATTTTGGTGAGACTGGAGCGATTCAAGTCCCTGGAGCGGCTCCTGAGGTACAGATCCCACTGGGGCCTGGAGAGTTTGATGAGCCGTTAGGGTTACCGTTCTTAGTGGTTTGTCAGAATGTGAGTTCTCAGTTATTATCTACTCGCACTGGAGGTTGAGGCGGTTACTAAGCTAAAGTACGGGGCGTAGGCCGATAAAATCGAAACTTTGGAACGGGAAAGAGGGTGGAAGGAAGAAGAATTTGATTTTGTTCTACAGTTTATGAGGACAATACTGCTAAAGCGTATGATTCGAGTATCCCATAGTCTGTCTTATACTTAACTAACACTACTGCATAGACGGAGCATCACTCATCTATACAAGCCCTTCAATACCCTCTTCCCTTCAATCGCTAGTCTACACATCCCTCTCCCTCCCCGTCTCATCAAAGGTATCTATCATCTTTTCTCTAAGCAATATGGTTCATATAAAACAAACTAACCAAATACCTCAAGCAAACTCTCCGCCATAATGTGATCGAGCGAGAACGAGTCCTCGTCCCTCCATCCTGGGACTCCTGGGGCAAAATCCGCGTTCTCCGCGACTTCGACGTCGAAGGCGTTGGTTCCGGCTGGTCTGTCGACATAGACTTTTCCCCCGCTGCAGCTATCGCAACATTAGATCTAGACGCCCCAGTCGAAGGCGGCGCGGTGGAGTTATTCGAAGAAGTCATCCGCGACAGGAGGAGTGATGATTCACTTGCTGCTTTAAGACCCAAGGGAGCGATAGAAATGCCACCCGTGGATTTACAAGAGTTTTTAGGTACGCAACTTGAGCTTTTGGAAAGTAAGAGGGATGATGAGAAGGGGAGCGGCGGAAGTGGGGCCGGGCTTGGTGTTGGTGGGAATAGGAATGCTATGGGGACTATTGGAGAGACGGATAGTAGGGTTAGAGATCATGTTGGACCGGTACAGTTCAATGTTGGAGGGATACAAGTTGATGCGGATGATATGTTGAGGAGGATAAAAGTGAGGATTTCTTCCCTTTTACAATTTTTGCTGTCATTGGGGGTTGAATATGCATACTAATATGGTTGACCATAGGACCGAGATGCAGCTGCAAGTCTTGATCCGACAGGCGCAAACGCTGCAGGCGGTGGACCAACATCACCTGGTGGCGATGGAAAGAGTCAGAACGAAGTACTCGCCCAGTTCTTCAGCAGCTTGATGAACAAGAAAGGCGGTGGAGGGAAAGGTGGACCGGGCGGTGGAGGTTCTGTTAAATAACGACACTCACACCCCCATTTTTCCCTCTTCCTCTCCCTCTTTCTCTCCAAGATGTATTTCATATTTCATCTTATAACCAATTGTTTCCGTCTGAGCGTTATGTTTCAGCTTTCCATTATTACACTTCTTCTTTCTTCTTCTTCCGCCCTCCTTTGATAAAATCCAGATGGAATCTGTAATCACCCCCTTCCCCCTCTTCCGTATTTCCTTCCCATCTTCCACATATATTTCTCCTTACGGCGGCCGATTGTATATAGCGGGGTACAAACAGAGAAAAAGAATACTGTTGGATATATCGATATTGATGCATATGCGGATCGATTGTTATTCTCTGAAAAAAAAAAAAAAAAAAAAAAACAGAACTAGATACTAAGTACAGATGGAGAAAAACAATATATATAGTCTCGTAATCAGACAAAATGAAGAGAGAATTGTCAACATAGTTTTTTTTTTTTTAGATAGCTCTGTCTAGATCTTAGCAAAATTTCACCGTCGATATACGTATACTGTGCATAATGTTTATCATAGCTACCTAAGTAGGCACCCAATATAATGCACAGAGACACTGTTTTCTAAATTATAAACCGGGATAGGAGGTATGATACAATGGAGAAAACCTGACACCTCAGTCTTCTGATTGAATTAGCCCTATCTTTCGATATCAACATCATCCGCGGTATACTAATCATCTCTTATGGAAAAAATTCGTCGTCCAAGTCCTGAAAACTGGAAAAATGAAATGAGAAAGCAGGGGCAAAAAATAGATAAAAAAATAAACACCGTTATCCACCGACTGAAAGATTAAAAAGGAATTTGAGAGAGAGGGGAGAAAAAAGAAAAGAAAAGAAAAGGGAGGAGAAAAAAAGAGGAGAACCAGATATAAACACTTTCAATGACTGAGCTGATACATCCTTCCTCCTGCCTATGTGCTCCAGCAAACGCCAAAAGCTTGAAAACAGAAAACTACAAAGGAAAAAAAAAGACGAATAGGTTTGTGAGAAATATATCTCCGAAAGATCAGAAAGGAGAAAGTGAACAACCGGTAGTAAAAACAGAAGAAAGACATCAAACAACCCTGAAGATGCTGTGCAATTATTTGTCCATCTCAAACTCGACTTTTGTCGGCATTGGAGTGGTAGGAGTTCGTAGTTCTTCTCCAACGTGTGTAGTCGCCAAGGAAGATGTTGGGCTAACCAGTAGCGTCCCGGAGGCCCCATCGTCCTCTGGAAGTCCAGTCTTGATCGCCAACTTTGCAGCTTCATCCACCACGCTGGCTTCAGCACCCTTCAGCAGCTCCCTGTCTCCTTCCAGAATACTCTTTGCATCTCCCTCATCTTCCTCGTCCTCTTTGTACTTCCCGGGTACTGCGTTCCTCTCCATCTCCTTCTGGGCCTCATCCATCCTTCTTCTAACTTCTTGTGCAACCCGCATGCCATCATTTACGATATTGTCGAGAACGCCTCTTAATCCCTTCGCACCGGCAATGCCTCCACCGCCAAGGTTCCCGAAGGCGCTGGCACCTGCAGACATATTCCTGCCGCTAGGAGTCTTAGATCCATCTGTTGAAAGCACGATTGAATCTGCGAAACCAGTTTCGAAGAAATACTCTAGAACTTCGTCTGCGAGCACTATCATTCTGAATGTTGGTAGTGTAATATGTAGTGGGTTCGCCGGGTCTAATGCAATATTTGCCGACATTGCCGAAGGTCTAGTGTTTGCATCGATTTCTAACGAAGTCTTCTCTTTAGATTCTTCGTCATTCTCTTTCTCCTTCCCCTTGAACGGCCCCTTTTCCTTGACTGGGCTCTTTACACTTTCGTCATCTTCATCATCGGATGCCAAGTCCAATAGGTCCACCAGCTCATCCATTCCCTCAACTCCAGTGCTAACCTCTTCTTGCTTCCCCTGTTGGTCTGGATCCGCATATTCAAAGCATCTTCGAATGAAACCACTGACACTTCCTAAGAAAGGATCTGTGCCTCCCTTGCCTTCACCGTTTCTACTCTGATCCCCAATATTTGGCGGTGTCTCCCATCCTCTCCTTGTGATGAATAATAACGCCTCACTGATCCTTAGAATGCCCTCTCGATCAACTCTCCCGTCGCCGTCATCGTCGTATAACTCGAAGAAGTAACTTATACTCTCCATGATATCTTTCTTGCCCTTAATTCCTGCTAGTCCTGCAACCACATCTTGCAGTGAGAGTCCGGATCTGTAGTCTGTATCCCAACGTCTAAACAGTCTTTGCATGAATTCATGGTCGGCTGGTTCTGCGTTATCACCCCATGGACTCAAATTAATACTCTTTTTCCTTCCATTGCCCCACTGCGGGTCCAATGAACCTCCAAGGCTCGGGGAGAACAGTTGAGAGGGCGAGTCCGCTATTGCCCATTTTGCTACACCTGCCAAGAATTCTCTGAAATAGTCGTAGTCCATAAGTTGCGACGAAGGACCGAGTCCTATACGTCCTTTTTCACTGATACTCTTTTCGCTAATGCTCCTCGCCGAACTCATCACCTTCTTTTCATTTAATCGCTCCTTTTCCAGTTCGATTGCTGCAAGGCGTTCTTGTCGTTCGTAAAGGACCTTGTAGAATCTATCGTAAATGTACCCGAGGTCATTGGTCGCAAGTCGCTTGCTTTCCGGTCCAAGATTTCGGAGCGTTGTACGTTTGGCAAAGGATTCGATGGATGAGAGAACGGAGTCTTTATGTTTGGTTCTTTGGTCGGTGATAGTTTGCTCCGTTATACCAGAGAATTCGCGGAAGGCGACAACCATAAGCTCTTGAAAGCGTGTAACTGCCCGGAGCTTCTCATTGTCGCTTCTAGGGTGGGCGCTTTCGTCTAAGCGGAGGAAGTAGTTCTTCAAACAGCTGATGAACGCCCCGTCATCGGTAACATCGAGAAGCTCTTCGCCATTGATGCGAAGGATGGCAAGACCGACTTGGAAGAGCACCTTCGGACCTTCTAGGAAGAAGACGTCGAGAACTCTGAAGGCGAATACTAGCGGCATGGAGTTGATGAAGAGGGAGAGGAACCATGGGAGTGAGACGACTGAAAGTTGGACGTCGGATTTGACGAGATGCTCCCAAAGGATTGGCATGGTCTTCTCGACGAGTGATTCAAAGACCCTCTGGTCCAGGAGGGTACCGTACATTGTTTGGGAATAATAGCCTGGGACTAGGCGGTCGCAGAGTGTGGATAAGAGGAAGAAGGCTTGGGTTTCGGACATATAGCTATTTAATTGTTAGCATTTTAGTGGTCACTTTTGTTGAAATGCATGTGAATACTAACATAAGCAGGGCAGCCACGACAATATTCATTGCCTGGCAGTAACCAACATCCGGATTCCGCCAACTGTATGCGCTAAGTACTCGACGGAGTCTGCCTATTCCTTCTTCGCTTTGGAAACCCGGATATTCGGGTAAACTACGATTCAAGTCCTTTTCGATTTCGTCGATGGATAATGAATGCCGGCCCGAAAACTCGGTGAGGGTATCTGTGTATAATGTCGGATTGAATAGTCGACTGTACAACGACCCGGAGGTCAATTCCCAAACTTCTCCACGTAACCTCTGCACATCATAATTAGCTAACATTATTCGAGTTGATGAAGTGTTTGGGTGAACCCACATTAGGTAAGCCGACCCGGATAAGCTTGTGAAACGTTGGCTGTCGTATCAGGGTGATGTTCCGGCCGTTTTCTATCGTATGGTCAGTAAGTCGGGGTATTTCATAAAAAAGTCGGTGTGATCACCACGAACCTCGTAGATATTCTGCCCATAATCTCATCTTGCTCCTGTCCCGTAGTTTCTTTGCATCACCGGGATATTTCCAAACCATACCCAACCCCGCATCTGGTTCCTCCTTCGCACCATCTTTCGATTTCCCGCCAGTGACGAGCCATTCGCTGTAACAGCTACCGACAAGCATTCTGAGATTCTTCATTTCGCTCATCTGACTCCTCAAGTTCTTCTTCAAGGCCTCGCAGAACTTCTCGCATGTCGAACGTAGTGAATTGAACTGTAATGTGAGCTTCTGGTCGTTGTGCCATGTTGTAACAGCTAAGGCGAAGAGGTAACTTCGGGAATGAAGTCTTTCCACCCGTCGGATTGCCACCAATGGTAATGTGAAACCGCAGCTTGGTGGACCAGCTGTACTGGATGATGATGAACTGGTTCCCGAAACGGAAGACGGTGCAGATGAGGAGAAGCAGAGGAACGATTCGGAAAGATGGAGACGGCCAAAGTAGTGTTCTCCCGTGGGCAGACTTAGCTCGCAGGGTATGACGGCTAGTGGACTTTCAGAGTCCGGGAGACGGAAGTTGGAGCGGAAAAGGACGGCAGGGGTTTGGCCATCGTTGGTAGAGCCGTTGACCTGATTTAGCAGGGAAGGTGGGAGGATGTTCGGATCTATCAAGGACGAAGCCTTGGAGATCAGGGAAGATAGAGAGAGCATGACCCGATGATTGTGCACCGATGCAGCAGTTGGAGAGGTATGTGACCGTAACTGAGAAACTCCAAATGTGCGAACGGGTCAATTTGAATAAAGAAGATGTCGGGGAAGTTTGAAGGTGAAGTCGGAGATGGTGTGATATGATATGATAGGATGAAGTGAAGTGCAGTGTGGAAGTGTGAGTGGGTTGGGTTGTGTGTTAGTAATGTGGTTGGTTGGTTTGGTGTTGTTGCAGCTGAAGTTCGAGGTTCGATGTTCGGTCTGAGCTTCCCGCAAGCAGCACCACAGGATTCCCCCGCCAAACGTCAAACGGAACAGATTGATGGATTCGAAGGACACTAGCCTGGAATATCGGGGGGGGGAAACCACTCGAATGACGGATGATAGCTGGTTTTGAAAATATGATAGATGCACCTTAAGTACCACTTAAATATGGAGATAGTAAAAGGAAAAGGAGTTTATCTGTTGGAGTGGGAATATGTGAGTACTATGATATGATATGATATGGAGTCAAGCAGGGGCACAGACTCTGTTCTACTCCAACTGCAGCATAGTCAAGTCAACTATCTCCATTTGAGCCCCATCAGCGTCGCAATCACACTACAGCCCTCGCCACGCTTTGAACAAAATCACATTCTTATATTCTAATACATTATGTCTATCTACACAGTATGTGCTATTTGAGTTATGGATGGATGGAAGGAAGATATGGTGGTAATTATGGTTGACAGGTAACAGCTTCCATATTAATATTGCAGCTGTCGGTCGGCTGCATGGCGCCCAATCTGTCTTGTCGCGGCTCGGATAGCTTAGCTAGCAGCTGCCATCAGAGCTTGGTCAGACATACCTATCCCCCAAACCTCCACCTGTCTGTCATCTATTATCTACAATCTCGTGTTATTTTTATACCAAAAAAGACTCGTAGACTGGTATAGAGGTAGTAGGTATATGTATAGGATAGGATATAGCCTGTATTAGGTAGTATTAATTATAAACGTCGACGCGTGTGACCCTCCAAACCGACTGGAAATGCGTTGCTTCGGTCAAACAACAACAACAAACAACGTCACAACAACGACGAAGATGGCCGCCCTGCGCTCGATCGGTCGAAATTCATGATTTTGGGTGTCAATCCTCTCACCTGCTCATCTCCACACACCTTTCACCTTTCACCTCTCACCTCTCACCTCCCCCTCTCTATCCATCTCCAATCCTATCCTCACTTACCTACCTACTTACCCTTCTATCTTCATCCTTCTTCCATCGCGACTTCCTTTCCTTCTTTCTTTCGACATCCTTCCTTCTATCGTCGTCGTCAATATTTATATCCATCGGTTGCCAATTCCTTCTTCGCTACACCTGCATTCCAACCCGCCCGTTAGTCTCATTTGCCCGTCACGTTTCCTCCAATCCTGCATTATCACGCCCACCCACCATACCGAAACTCCCCTGTCGCAAATAATCATTTCAGAAACCCATACCGTCCATCCTCCAATAATACAGCTGCACGACACAGCTGCCCAAATTGTTGTTGTCCTTCAAGATGGCCGACCCACTTGGCTTTTCCCATGACAATTCCATTGACAGCATCCTCTCTGAGGGTTCTTCAGTAGGCGGTACCCCTCGTCGCGCTCATCCCGCTCGTTTTCCTAAACCCACTACGGCTTCAGAGACCCAAGGCACCCTTAAAGCCTCGAGACTCGCGTCGCCACCTGGTCGTACGCCTACTCGCACAAACTCTGGCGGTAACGATTCTATTTTGTCAGAAGAATCACCACTTGCCAACCGTACAACCGCTTCGCGCAAAAATTCAGGTGAAAGCCAAGGTGGTCCTCCCACGACGCCTTTTAACATAAACGCTGGGAAGAATACCAAAGGTAGAACCTCCACCGCGCGACGTTCAAAGATGAATCGTCGCAAATCAGTCGCCGGTATGTCAGAAGACGAGTCCTCTGCCAGCGAGGCCGAGGGTCCTGCTGGATCCGAGAAGATCTTCGAAAAGGCTTTTCAGAAATACGACAAAAATGATGATGGACAGGTCAGTCTCTTTTTATTTTTCATTATATATATATATATATATATATATATATTTACTTCATATATTATCTCTTATTATGTGATTTCGAGACCATTATGCGCCCATTACACCAGCCCTACTAACAATTCATACAGATTCCTATGTCCGATTTTCTACACTTCTTTGATACCCTACAAACACAGTTACCACCTCTCTCGGAGCCTCTCCTCCAACCCGGTGTCAGAGAGCAAATGATCAACATGATGTCAGATGTCATGGCACAATCTGGCAGCCCGATTTACATCAGTAAAACCGAAACCAAGGATTTCTATAGGACAGTTGCTGGGAAAGACATCACTCAAGAACTAAACGACCGAAGACACGGAACATTCCCGAAGGCGGGAGAAGTCTCAAGTTTCAGAGGAAGATTGGAAGCAGCACGAATACCCGAAGATATCGACACAACTATGATGGATACACCACGCCGGGGCTCAGCCATAAGTCCTGAGAGACGGACACCGTTCGGCGGCTCCTTCGCCCGGCCCACTGGCCCTCGGAGGCAACAATCCATTGGCATCAGTCCATTCGGCGAAATCCCCGATGACGAGCTTAGTGACCTCGGATCGGGTGAAGCAAGTGCTGAACTTACTGGCAACTTTCTCGCTGCATCGACACCTGCTCAAATCTCTAAACGGCCAGGGCACGGATATTTCAGCCCTCCCGTTGCAAGCCCGACTCATTCTACATTATCGTTTGGCGACATTTCCGCCGCTCCTGGCCTTAGGGCTGCGATGGGGTCCCCTGGGTTTAACGCATCCGCGATTCTCGAGCAGGACCTCGCAAATGTTCACAGGGAACTCAAACAGAAACAAGCCGACTTCGATGAAAAGGAACAAGAACTCAATGAGCTTAAGCTTAGAGTCGATAGGAACAGGGAAGAGTTTGAAGACGAGATTATGGGTCTAAACGAGGAGATAAGCCGTAATCGAAAGGATATAGCAGAAAAGCGAGCAGAGATTGCTCAGCTCAACAGGGATAAAGACGATCTTCGAGCTGAAGCGGCTGTCTATCTTGACCAAGTTTCTGATGCTAAGAAAGATATGGAACAGTTCCAACATCAACATGCTATAGACCGAGAAAACATCTATAATCTGTCACAGGATAATCAGAAATACGGCAAACAAGCCGCTGATGCCCTCCGTCGCGTTGAAGCCCTTACAGCAGACCTCCAGACAGTCATGGAGCAAAAGGCAGAGATCGAGGCACAAAGAGCATCCCTCCAGAGAAAGTCGGATCTCATGACTGGACTACATAAGCAGATCAAAGACTTACGGGAAGAACAGAAAGAGCGCGAGTTTGAGATCGATAGACTCAGGTCTGAACTCCACAGTCGACAAATGGATATTGAAATGCTCATGACTGGTAATCCCACATCTGCCGGCGGTAGATCGAGGCTCAGTACCGGCCCGGGGACTCTGGGCTTGCTGAGCGATGAGCTGGGTGACAATGGACTGGATGATGAGGACGAGGAGGAAGAAGACGAAGAGGAAGAGGAGGTTGTAACCACCACGAAGACAATTAAACGAAAAAAGAAGGCAGCAACTCAAAAGAAAGGAGATACATCCCTTTCGGACATCGCTTCCCCAGAGCCCTTCGAAATAATTGAAAGAGTCGCGGAAACCTCGGAACGTGGTGTTCAGTGTGATCCACTCCCATGGACTGCCGAGTCAGGTACTAGTATGGAAGATGACTCGCCGATTCGGATGTTCACGACCGAAACCCAGACGGATGTAACCGTTCCCACTGGTGTTTCCCTTCAAGACCACTATGAGGCTCTTGCGCCTCTCCCACCCCTACCAGTTATTGAATTCTCGATGGATGAGGAAGGACTTCAAAAAATTAGCGACTACGAAGAGCTTGCGAAGGAAGCGGAACTCTCGCGCAAACAGCTTCGTGAGCTCAGCCAAGCTATCGGTGTACAGGCCGACGTCATTGAGCGACTCAAAATGCTCGGTGAGGCCAATGCCACCCACAAAGTTCGCAAGGTTGTTACCGTTGTTGAGAAGGTCATGCCAGGCGAGAACCCCATTGCCTATCTCAACTACGCTACGTTTTGGCTTCAAAACTGGCTTTATTTTGCCTTCAAGCGCCAGTTTTATAAGTCAGAGAAAGGTGACGAGTGGGAGGATTTCCTGGCTTCTCACCCCCAGCCAAATATGACGGCCGTCGCCACATTGCTAGTTATATTCATCTCAATATTTTTGGTGACTTATGTGTCTATCAGCCTCCAATTGCAGAAGAACAACCAAGACGCCATGTGGAAACAGCTGAACACTTTGAGAAGTTATCGGAACAGTCCTGGGACGTCCGGGCCACTCTTCGGGAGTAGAACTTGGAGAGTTTTCAAGTTCGATCTCCAGCGGATGTTATACGGACAGGTCAGGTTCCCCGTTTAACAGGAACCCCTTTTTTAGAACAGCTGGAGCCTTCGGGCCTTATTTTTTTGATATTAATTTTTCTTTGCATATTCGAGAGGGTATCAATTTTTTTGTTTCGAGACGACTTATGAGGAACGATGTTTTTTTTTACAGGTACCATCATTCTCGCTCCCGTTCTTATTTTACTTCTACCATTGTAATACCACCTCTTGTTTCTTTTTTCTTTGTTAATTATTATGGGAGTTAAAAAGGAGGATTGTCTTTTTGAGACCGCTTATTTTGTATCTTCTGTGCGCGTGGAAGGCAATGTTTTGGTGGCGTTTTATTGCGAATACTTTATC
This sequence comes from Arthrobotrys conoides, assembly GCA_036971725.1. Taxonomy (NCBI): domain Eukaryota; kingdom Fungi; phylum Ascomycota; class Orbiliomycetes; order Orbiliales; family Orbiliaceae; genus Arthrobotrys; species Arthrobotrys conoides. Next base: position 356,940 of record JAVHJM010000012.1, on the reverse strand, counting down.
TGATGCTTTGAGAGGTTCCTCTTTTCGTGTATACGTTTCATTAGCGATTTGCCTAGTAGAGAATAATCTGGTACATTGGTTACACCGAGACTTTCTTGATTTATTCACTTAATATAGAAGGTCCATGTAGCATGTAGTCTTATGGTTTAGAAAATCTGAAATGAATCTCGTTCATGAATTCCTATAATACGGCTGCGAGGGTGTAGAACTAACAACCTATAGTAACGTGAAGATTACGACTGAGAAACCAATAGAAATTAACAAAGATATGAATAAGTTCGTGGATACGCTAATTCCAAACACTGATTCCAAACTCCTCTCTCCTCTAGCGCCGCAAAGACCATGTATGTATATACGTCTATACACCAATACTTATGTATAAAATGACAGAGATCTCCTATTGATCTCTCTGTATCTCTATCTATATATTATCACTTTCCTCCGGCCTCTCTTTCTTCCTCACTCATCATCAGTTCTATCATAAAACCCCATTAACGACAGTTTGCCTCAAGACGGGAACCAAGTTGACCTACGCCCTCCCTGTAACCCCCCACCACAACATCCCAGCTCCCAAAACCACACATCCCAAAATCGTAAGTCCGTTCGCCGTCGTAGCCATTAATATAGCATACCCCACGATCCACTCTCTAGTTTCAGCATTATACCTCTTCACCTTCCAATCCCTATCCAAAGGAAACGGTGGATTCAGTCTAAGATCTGAATCTCCCTCGCCGCCGGTTACTGTCTTTGGAGTGGTTTTTATCCTTGGTAAGGAGATATGTAATCCTACGGGCTTGTGGTCTGAAAACCTGATCGCTGGGATAGATGTATATCTGTGGACTTTGATACCATTTTCTCCTTCTTCTTTTGAAGGTAACCAGAGGATTCGGTCACACCATGACGGCCAACGGTTTGGAGACCAATCGAATACATCTTCGTCGGATTGATGTCGTTTATCAGCACCACCACTACCACCGGCTTCGGCATCTTCCAGAAGGGATAGAATATCTTCAAAGTATTTGTATGTTGGAGGAAAGGTGATAGGAGCCTCCACCAACCCATGTAAAGTATTCCCCGCGATTCGTTCACGAGTTAACTGATCCCTCTTAAAGAACTCAGTAAAATGATCGTTCCTCTTTGGAAAGGATTGGTAGTCCTCTGGTGTTGGAGATCTATGTGAAGTTCTATAATTTAGATCACCCATGACTAGTAAATGAGTGTTTGGGTGGTATATCCCCGATATCGACGGCGAAGAAGATGATGAATCCGTTGAGTTTTCAGAAAGTAAAGGGGTACTTTCTGAAGATGTTATGTTAAGAACTGGTGCTGTTTGAGTCGTTGTTTCGAAGATTATACCCCGTGCAAGGGTTTCCCAATCCCTATTACGGTCTGTACAGCAATGTTCATGTGCCGCGAGATGGGTGGATATGATGGTAACGTTGATATCGTCGTCCTCACTTCCATCTTCACCGGTAGAATATCCAAATCTAGCCGCCACAGCTCCTTTATTCGCCATACCCCACACTCCAAACCCAACCGCTCCGAACCGTAGGTTCTTAACCCTTTCACTTCTTCTACTAAAGATGAATAACGCCGTCATACCGATTGTATACCGTCCTAACTCTACATACTCGGACGGGAAATTTGGGTTCGTGGAGTGGAGGTATTGAGCCGCGAGATGGGGTACTGAACTCCATTGGTCTAAATACGGGGAAAGGTAGTCGCCACGTAGGAAGCTGTAGGATATCGGAGAGAGTTCTTGGAGGCCTATGGCGATTATTTCGGGAGGTGGGGAGGACGGGTCGAGGGCGGAGAAGAGGTGGGTTGCTAGGATGGAGGGGGTGATTAGGAGGCGGGCACAGTTGAAGGTGAAAAGGTAGATTGGAAGGGAAGGTGGGGGCGACATGGTTTTGGAGTATGGTTGTTGTGGTGGATGAGGTGGGAATGGAAGGTGAGGGATGTAGAAGAGGGTGGAAGGGAATCGATGACGTCGTGAGGGAGATGAAGTTGAAGGTGCTGTCGCGCGAGAGACTGGGTTGGATGGTGGAATGTGTTGATTTTGTGGTAAGGACGGCTGTGCAACACAAATCCCTGATCAGATCTGGTTCAAGAGATAGCTTCGAAAGGGAAGTATGCTACTGCAGTATACTCAGCCCTGCTCGTATGCACGCGCACGCCAGATGCGAGGGAAGAAGAAAGAAGGGGGTGCTCATTTTCGCATTTCCGAGTTCTCTAACCTCTTTCCAGACCTTTCCCGATTTTTTTTATTTCTACGTTCCAAACCGGGCAATTTACCATTTAAAGCACCGGATTCACGTTACAGGATTTATGCTTTAGTACTATTGGTTCCAGCTTGAAACAACCTGGTGTCTGCTTGTATGATTGTGAACAAGAAACATCGGATTACCCGAACCTGAGCTGAAGGATCTGATCCTTAGCTGGTATGTATTACTGTTTACCTTGATGGTTCTCAAATGTTTTGAAGGGTATGAGTCATGTATGTATGTACACACGTTATCGTCATGAGGCGTGCAGAATAGGCTAATTTTCGAACTAGAATCTGATTTATACTTAGCTACTTAAATACTTTAGTACTTTAGTTAATTGGGTTAACTGGTTGTCTATTAAATATAAAAGACTGAGGTTCGGGATTTGGATATTTAATTTAGTTTATGCTACACCCCGTCCACGACCGCAAGGCTCTGACTTTCAAATCTTATATTAAAGCAATTGGGCAATTCTTTACTGTTCGATCTGCGAGGTTCATTTCTTTATATTCCCTTTTCATCTATAGCTATTTAGCAAGCGGGTTTTCTTCATCTCTTCTCTTTTTCCTTTTTTTATATTTCGTCAAGGCATATATATATCGAATACTCCATTATATAACCCCTCCCCACTTCAGCCTTGTAGATTCGAGGCTGTCAAATTATCTTCTATCCTTGATCAAGTATCTACCACTCATCCACACTACTTCACTTACATATTACCAAAAAAATGACCACAGCAACAATAACAATCCCCCACTCCCCTTCCCACCCCCTCCCTCCAAACTGTAATAGACAAACAATAACCCGTTCAACCTCTGAACGTCAAACCCTCAACTCCCTCGTCCGCGCCTCCGCCCTATTCAAAACCGCATTCGAAGACGGAATCCTCTTCGAAGATGCATCAAAATACAAAGAAGAAGCATACTTCATCGCATATTTTGCAGATAGTTTTAGAAAGAGACCTAGGACTTTATCGGATCTTGATGTGGTTTTGTTGAGTTATCCTAGTGCTAAGGTTGCTGGTGGGTCGCCTTATAATTCGGGTTCTGGGGGTGATACGAGACCTGGATCGGCTTCTTCTACTGTTAGTGGCTGTGGTGGTGGTGGTGGAGGGGGACAGCCCCAAGTTACGGCTTCTACACCATGGTATCATGCTAGGATTCTTAACGGACCAGCAGAATTCTCAGAAAGAGTAGTAGCAAATCACAAAGCCATCGTCGAGATCAGCGAACAATTCATCAGTAAGATGAAGTATCCCACTTTACTCGTCAATACCACCACCACTACCACCGAAGAAAAATCAGAAAAAGAAAAAGAAGCCATAGGTCTCAAACAAAAATATCTAGAAGAAGGAGCACCAGCAACAGAGACCGAGAAGCAAACTATAATCCGTGGGTTATACAGATTGTGGTTGATATCTTTGGTATACGGTGCAAATACTATTCCGGAAACTGGGGATAGAGATGTAGATTCGGATTTTGGACGGATGATGGCGTGTTATAGATGTCTAGGCGGGCTGAAGTATTGGGATGTGAAAGTTATACAGATATTAATGGCTTATCTGTTGAAAGAGTTGAAACCGGTGTTTTGGTATTATAAGAGGATAGAGAAGGTGGTTAATGAAGGGGTTTTAAATAGTAATTTCTCAGAGGCGGTTGCAGAAGGTATGATATTCCATTTTGAAACAAATGTTTCGAATTACATCCATCACAAGAAGTTAAGAAACTAACATCATTTCACCATTAGAAATATACACCGCCCATTACTTCAATACTTTCATGACAACTGAATTCCCCCATAACGCCGCCTCATGGCTCAACCACTCCACAAAACCCCTCCTCCTGAGCGAAAGATTCTCCACCCTCTCCTCCGTCATAAAACACGCATCTCCCAAACTTCCACACGAAGAATCTCTCCGCTTCTTCCTCTCCAAGGACGTTCTAAAATGGCACGCCCGCGAACTCCAAAGTCCCTGGTCCGTCATCTCAGGCAAAGAATTCTCAGAAAACGTCCCGCTGAAGCCTCTGTGTAAAGCAGTGGGCGACGGATTAGGCCATAAACTCCCAGATACGGCTATTCCAGCGGTTAAAAAGTCCGCTTGGCTGGTGGTTGAATTGGGGAGACAGGATTCTACAGATACCGACTTTTGGGGCGGGGTTTGGGACGATGAGAGGTTACGGGGATGGGGTTATTGTCTTCCGAAGTTTGAAGAAGAAATTCTGGTGAAGAAGGATTGGAAGGGACATTTGAGGAGGTTGTCCAACAGGTTGAAGCTGCATTAATGTAGTCGGGGTGCATATATACCCTAGTTCCAAAAACATGTATGCATATACGGGATACTACGCAAATCTTGGGTCAAGGAGTTTTATAGGTTGCATTTTTTTTCTTCAATACTAGGTACCTAGGATGTTTTATTATTCTTTCCGCGGATGTTCATATACATTTTTCTTCATTTAAGCGTATAGCCAAATATCATTTTCTAAATATAATAGGTCGCGTTGTCGATGTTGCATATTCCCCTAACTTTAAGCTTCCCATTGAGAAGCTAGAGGTCCGATCCCTGGAGGAACATTTTATCCGCAAGGTCGATAGTCATAACATATATAACCCACCGTTCGAATTCAAGCTTGGATAAAAACGCTTAAACGGTAGGCTAAAATAGAAATCAAGTTCGTCGATCTTATGGTTATTTCTATATCGTGGATTCTTCCTAGTCAATTAAATACCGCCACAATCGATCGTATAGCATATGATAATAACTACAATGGGGTTAATGGTGGGGAAATTTAAAGAACAGCGGCCCAAGCTTTCCTTCGCGACGCATGCAACCTTATTGGCGGTGATGATCGGAGGGATTAAGACCCAGGAAGAACAGCTTAAGGGTGGTAACACAAGAGCCTTATAAGATCTTTTGCTTTTAGAGATGGTGGTGAACTCTTAACATGTCGTTAATTTTTCGCTCAATGCATCATGAATTCTTGGTCGACGATCGTAAAGCCTGCTAGTCTAGTTTCATTAGTCGTTCCCGCATCGAAAATAAATTGTCTGTCTGTCAGAGTGGCGAGAAAATGGCGCAAGCAAACGCTTTACCACTCTATCATTCCGTGCCGTCGCGATAGAGGAATAAAGCAAGGGGCGTTAATTAAGTTGGAAGGTGTGAGTAAATTGGGGTATAAGTAAACCCATGGCATCGACGGCATCGATCATGTCTAAAACCTTGAGGGTTTTTGCGGGAGAGTCATCGCCTAGCTGGGTCCCTCCAGCGCAAAATAATTTACCCTAAGGGACTTCTTTTTTGTTTTTGAAAATTGATGTACACATGTGCACACATCAAGTTGAAACCCTATAGGCGGTCTCGCTTCTCGGAATAATTCAGCTGTGCAAGTATTGAATGATATGCATTGAACCTGGCTCGATTTGAACTTTCTGGAGTGTGTTGCATGTTGGTTGGATATAGCGCCATAACAGCTCTGAAATAACAGGGTGTCGAGAGCAGGAACAACGGTATCTTTTTTTTGAAATAACAAATGATCGCAGGCTGCTAACTAAAGGCTTCTCTGGCGGTAAGTGGGATTTTGATAATGCCAATATTGGATGATTTATAATTCACTCAGCAGGAAAATGGAGCCGTGCAATCGGATTTCGAAGTCGTCGCCGCCATCGCTTGACGGCGATATGGTACCTTCGACGCCTCCCACGCAAACGCGAGTGAAGTACCCTGCTAGCTTCTGCTGCACTGCTGCAGCTAGTATCCCCACAGATGTGACGATTGTCGAAGAGCTCAGGATAATTAAGCCCACGCCTTTGGGTTTAAGCAGGTTCCCCCTTGTTTGCTTCTGGTGTATGTCTGCTGTAGTTCTCTCTTTTTTTCCCTTTCTCTTCGGACATCGGGATGTCATTGTCGTCGCAGAGTGCAGCCAGTCAGCCATCGCATTTGCAGGTTCTGATAGTTTCACTTGCACTTTGCAGCGTTGTCCTCTGCTGGACAATTCGCCAACACTCAGTCATGATGATCGTTGGTGAGAAAGTCAAGCCATCCCAGCGACTTATGTGAGAACACCCAGGGCCAAGGCGATGGGATATGCCTCTTCCTCTGTTCCGAATACCAGTTTGAGCGTCTTTGTGCCGATGGTAACCCAAAATTTCTCGTACGGGTTATCCTTCGAGTAGGGTTTTCAAGTTCAAATGCCCTCTGGTGGAGTGCGAAGTGTCTTTGGGATGGGTTTTGGTGCCTTAGCTTATCACATTGAGACCAGCCGGGTCCACTTGTCAGTTTCGCGAGTCTCCACAATGCATGAGACAGTTCATCAAGACAAGTTTAAGAGGACGATTTTATAGAAATCCCGCCAGTCCCTGAAAAACAAAAGGACGACAAGAAAGCGACGATCCCTGGTCTTGTTTTGCGACCCGTTTCCCCACGCCTGTCCACGCAGTTTTAATGCATGCATGTTCTTCTGCATAAGAGTCCCATGTTTGGATGGATGAACCTGATCAGAACGAGAAGTAGCGGAGGTACTTCCGTAAGTACCACAGGGGAAGGGGTACCTGGTAGTTAGCTTGGGGTACTTCACGTGCCTCAGATGGTATTTCAGTTGATAATTTGAAAAGAAGGCTGGTGGGGACTTTCGTCATACGCAAGGCATGAGGAATGCTTACAGGTGGCATTTCAACGTCAACTTTTGTACAAATAATCGTATCACAAAAATTTGGATGCGTGCTCTGCTGGAATCGACATACTTTAGGCCGAGCCTTTCCTGCAAGTATCAAACAGCTTGAAATACTTGGAGTTGGACGCTTGTTACCGGAAGCTGATTGGGACGCATCTCGTTACCCCAATCCATCTTTACTCATGCAGGCCATGCATCTCCCCCCATACTTTTGGGTCCAACCATTCGATCAGCTGGAGCTTTTACGGCTCCGCTGCTTTTAGTGCCAGCCGGCATTCCCATTAGTTTGGTGGATGTGGTGGTGGTGTGTAGCTGTGTTTAGAAGCTGAACTTGATGGTGCAGTGGGGTGAAAGTTGATTAAAACTGACATGTGTAAGGCTAAAAGAGTTTTGATATCTCGAAGGCTGACACACCCGCGGTATCCGTCGACTTTCGAGACTCACTGACTCGAAGATATCGTTATGGCTTTTTAAATCTGGTAGCCTAGAATATGAACCACAGAACCGGCGAGCTTCCAGAACAAAAGAACGTGGGAATGATGAGGGGAAGGTGTAATGTAATGCGAGACAAAGTTATGTAAGTACATGTCAGTAAGTACTATGTAATGTAATGTAATGAGATTCAAAGTGTGGTGTTGTACGAAGCAGGATCGATCAAAGTCCGCACCCGCTTATCGGGAAACGTTTGCCATCCCTGCATGCACGTTCCTTGATGAAGCTTTCCATCCCACATCGGCTGGAATACTTGTCGTCATTCTTGACTAATGCGTATCTAAATTTCTCTTTCACCCCTCACTATTTCCTCAACTCCACGCAAGATACCCTTGTTGGCAAGCTTGCCTCGGTTGTTGATGACCAAGTCGCGCCAGCACTTACTCCTCATTATATCCGGAACCAATATAGCAGCCCACGCGCTGAGCCCTTTGGCGTAGATAAGACGCATATTGCATTTGTCGAGTCTTTTTTTGTATGCCGGAAGACTGGATCCGACACGAAAGCAAACATAGGTTAGCTAGGGGGGGAACACCTAGTACAGTACTGCACCCCGATGCATCCCAGGCTGACTAACCTGTTCTCACTAATTCCCAGAAATTTCAGAGTTTGGATCCCGAACATTTCAATATGTCCAAAGTTCGGAAGCGCCAAAATGCGAAGATCTCCAAAGCCGAGGAGCCTATTGGTGCTTCCGAAAATAACAACGTTGGCTCCACCGAACCGGTGAGTTCCGACGTTGGCCAACCAGAGCAGCCGTCAGGCACACCGAACGGTAATGAAGAAGAAGAATACGAAGCTGCAGGCTTGAGCGATGTTGTCAAGTATGGCAAGGACAAAGTCAAGAACTCGGTCAATAAACATCGCAAACACAGTCACCACACAATCGTCTTTATTATAGGCGGGTTTGTGGGAGTCCTGGTTGCGATATTTTTCCTAAAACAACAGGATATCGTCCAACTGCCAGACTTTAATCTTGAAACTTTCACGGACGTCTTGCCAATTGCCATTCTAAATGAAGCTAGAGATATATCAAACCGCCAAAAAGACACCGTCAACTATGATTCCTTCGCTATTGGACTCCGGATGAAGGAAGAAGGTCTCGAGTCGCACTTCCCAGTAGTAATGGTTCCGGGCGTCATCTCCACAGGCCTCGAAAGCTGGGGAACAAGTGCCAAGTCGCTCCCGTATTTCAGGAAGCGTCTCTGGGGATCCTTCACCATGATGAGGACCCTTATGCTTGATAAGGCACTGTGGAAGGAGCACATTATGCTGAATAAAACGACAGGCCTGGACCCTGATGGCATCAAATTGCGTGCCGCTCAAGGGTTCGATGCAACAGACTTCTTTGTCACCGGATATTGGATCTGGAGTAAAATCCTCGAGAATCTAGCAACTCTAGGCTATGACCCGACGACCTCTTATACCGCATCGTACGATTGGAGGTTATCGTATATCAATCTAGAAAAGCGGGACCAATATTTCACTAGGCTAAAGACACACATTGAAATCGCAAAAAGGGTGCACGGGCGTAAGTGCATATTGATATCGCATTCTATGGGTTCCCAAGTCGTCTTTTTCTTCCTAAAGTGGGTTGAAGCAATGGGCGAAGGCAATGGGAACGGCGGCAAAAGCTGGGTCGAGGATCATATAGACTCTTTTATCAATATCTCAGGCAGCATGCTCGGTGCTGTGAAGGGAATCACGGCAGTACTTTCCGGAGAAATGAGAGATACAGTTCAGCTCAATCAATTCGCTGTATACGGATTAGAGAAGTTCTTTTCCAAGGAAGAAAGAGCAGAGATCTTAAGATCGATGCCCGGAATATCTAGTATGATACCCAAGGGGGGAGATGTAATCTGGGGGAATCTTACTTGGGCACCGGACGATCAAGAAAACCAAACAACGAGTTATGGAAATTTTCTTAAGTTTAAGCCCGTCAATGAAACGACTAAGTTTACCAGGAACATGACAGTCACAGGAGCGATAAACCACTTACTTCAAACCTCGGAACCGTGGTTTCGAGATCAAATTTTGGGCAGTTATTCCCACGGAGTTGCTTGGTCGGTTCCCGAAGCAAAAGAAAATGAAGCAGATCCTAAGAAATGGATCAATCCTCTCGAAGTTCCTCTGCCATACGCACCCAGCATGAAAATATACTGTTTTTACGGCGTCGGCAAGGGTACCGAAAGAAGCTACTACTATGCACAAAACCCTATAAACGATAGCTTTATACGGACTGTCATAGACCATACGGTGAATATACCTGAGGAAGAAACCGATCATGGTGTGATGACGGGAGAAGGCGATGGAACAGTACCCTTGCTGAGCATGGGATTCATGTGCTCGAAGGGATGGAAGATGAAACGATTTAACCCAGCAAGAATCCCCATCAAGACATTCGAAATGCTTCACGAGCCCCAGACTTTTGATATGCGGGGTGGTCCCAATACAGCGGATCATGTCGATATTTTAGGACGACAGCAATTGAACGAATTGATATTACGGGTGGCTGCGGGGAAAGGCGACTCTATACCCGAAAAGAAAATATCGAAGATTGACCTGTATACTTCTCGAGTCGATCTTGGAGGGATGGAAGAGTAAAAAGCGAGTTTAGGAAGTATTTTGTTGAATTTTCCTTGTTTTCTTCCTCGGGGTATATGCGCTATTTGTTAGAAACACCTGCTCTACTGAGCATGGTAAGGTCGACTCAAGGGTAGATTTTTCTCTCGAAAACAACAATCGGAATTTAAACTCGGACGGCGGAAACTTTGACTGTGTATATACTACCTGCTTTTTCCCGAATTGGTTGAGATCTCATTAGCTTTTCTAGAACTGAGCATTGTAATAGCATCTAAGGCACGGGTTTGGATTAATCCAATTTGTGGTATTTGTTGGGTTTCTTTCTCTCTTTTCTATTTCGGATAGATCTAGACGAAGGCTGCAGGCAAACAGTCGAGAGTATTTCTTCTTGCATGTGTCGGTGCCGGCCTGCGGAAAATTGCATGAAAAGTCCGACGAGATGTTGAAAGGCTAAGGAATTTTCTTTTTAGCATAGATCATAATTAAGTAAAGTATATAAGGGAGGAAATATAAAAAGGAATACTCGTCAAGTGTGAATTTGAATAAGCTTAAGGGGGAGCTCTATAGATAAATATTTTAGCTTCGTCGAGCTAGCCAGCCGGGACATGTCCCCCGCTGCATGTTATGTAAAGAAGTAAATACCCAAAACACGGAGTAAGTATTTATTGAATGTCATATATAAGTAAGTAAGTACTTAAGTATGTACTTAAGTATATGTGGTATGGTAGATAAGTAGGCATATTATAATATACAATCAGCTGACTGGTTGGTTGGATGGATTGAATCGGATCGAATCAGATATATTCTGCCCACGGCCACTCGACAGCCAGAAGACACTCAACCACGCCTTCCCACGCTTCCTATTGGCATTTTATAGAACATCGGTTTTAGCTTTCGGATTCTCCACTCGGCCTTGTTATCTGCGGCATTATTGATATCACTCCGGCCAGGGCCTTTCTTCTCTCCAGTACTGTAGTTCTGATCCAAATAAGGATCAGACGAATTCACTTTTTGTCGTCATCAGAGGGTCTGTTTTTCTTTTTCTTCTTCTTCTTCTTCTCTTCTTTCTTTTCTTCTTTCCTGCCTCAAAAGCCATACACACACTATACTATACTATAGTCTACTAGGAGGAAAGAATTGCGATATAGCAGACTTTCCTCAGTACTATAGTATACCACTGTTCTGTCTCAGAAAAAAGGCCTTTCCTGCAAGTGATCCGGAAACCAGCGTCGTTCCAACGATCCAGCTTGTTTTCGACTAACGGCTGGCTAGCACGTACATACATGGTATCGGAAACGGAGTAGTCAGCCTTCGAAAGACAATCCAAGTTTGAAGCTTTGGTACAGTGCAGCACAGTCAACACATTCCGGTATACACTGTACTATACCTGCATGGTACTTCGAGTCCTCTGACAGAGACACCATCACAAGAGACCCAACTAGCACCTGCACTTGCACTTCGACTCTCCATTACATGACATTACATTACATTGTCATCCTACTTGACGCTGATTGAAGAAAAATTAAAAAATTTAAAAAAATAAAATATAAAAAATAATAAAAAATTCGATCGAATCGGGAAATCGAAGGGAACCTCTGGAACGACGCCGCCAACCTATTAGCTTCGTTTTCTCATCGCCTTTCGACTCCCACGACGTTGTATCACACCGATTTCGATTCCCCTCATTGTGCCCAGCTAGCAAAACAAACCAATAGCATAGCACTTAGCACTTGCCCATTTCTATCGCAAGATCCCGTGCACCCCATCATTGCTCTGATCCAACTTCCTAGCCTGAGCGAAGGAATCAAAAGGCAGCTACGACTACGGCTATTACTACTGCTACTACTACTACTAAGTACTACACTGTCACTTCTCACCTCGATTCTAGAATCTCTCCTAGGAGTAGTAGGAGAACGAGGATCAAGCAGGAGTACTAGGTACTTACTTGGTTACATACCAAGGAAAAACATCATCAGCATCATCATCAGCATCACAACAACCATCATCATTTGGCAGCCGTTCGAACTAGTTTGCAGCCAAAAAAAAGTCGATCAGATCCAGTCCAGTTCAGTCCAATCCAATCCAGTCACTGCCTTGCACTGCACTGTAATATACTGCACCATTACTATACGTGTGTGTGTGTGTGTGTGTGTCTATCTGTTTGTGTGAGTGACTGAGTGTGTGCTTGCTTGGTCCGTCCATCCATCCACCCATTGACGAAGACAGACCATATTGTCTCGTACAATACAAACCAAAAACCAGCATCAGCACCACTCTCTCTGCCTGGCTAGGTCCGCTTGTCTCGTTGGAGTTTGTGCTAGCACCGACCACACACCTTTCCTGTTCGTCTGTTTGGTGCAAATCAAAAGCAGGGCCAGCTGTCTTGCCGCCATCAATTTTTTTTCCCCCAAGCGTCACTGCACTTCCCATTTGCCTTCAATAAATTGTCTTCGCTGGGCTCCGACATTCTTCTCTCTCACCCCTCCTCCAACCTCCGGCTCCGTTGGACGTGACAGTTCTTTCTTTTCTTTCTCCTTCACAAAAAAAATAATAATAATAATTAAGAGCCTCCAAATCTGGTCGGTTGGTTGACCCCCAGCTCCACTTTCCACTGGACCCGAAACATATCTGGGCGGACGCTTTGAAGGGCAGATGAGATATCCAAAACGACTGGCTCTCTTTAGTTACTGGACTGGAAGGTTTTACCGCTTTTCGCCACTCTCCTTTGAGGACCCTTTCGCCTGGACCGCTTGATATATTCCAACCATTCTTTCGCTCTTAACTAATCAACCCTTTGGGCTCTTCTGGACTCGGGCTCGGAACTTGGACTTGGACTTGGGCTTGGGCTTGGACTTTACTTGCAGCTTTCTGGATTTCTTACAGCAACACACAGCCGCACTTCCTTCAATTGGAACATCATCTTTACTGGAATTCGACGGCTCTTCTTTTTGTCTGGACCTGGGTTTTGCTGGATCTCAACCTCGACTTACCCTTCTAGAGTGCGTCTAGATATAACGAATCTATATAGCTTGCTGTGTTTTTTGTGTGACTGGCCAAATACCACACCTTTTTTCCTTTCTATCCAGGGGCAGTAGTATCTTATAGCTTGGTACTCTAAATAGCCGTCGTCGTCAGCAGGTGAGACTACTGAGCAGGATGGGCGACCCGTATCGTTCGTACCGCCCTGGCCGCGGCGAACCACGATATGATTACCCTGATGAGTACGAATATCCACCTTACCCTGGACGAAGTGGTGCTCCAGAACCTGTTTATGAGCGACCATATGGGGATCCATACACACGAGAACCTGGCTACGACCCTATGCCACCAGCTCCCAGATCCGGTGCTCCTCGTGGCGACTATCGTGCTCCTCGTGGTGATTACAGAGCACCCCCTCCAATAAGAGCCGAACCAGATTATACTCGACGGAGTGGTCGAGATTACGTCCCGCCCCCTGCTCCTCGTGGAGCTGTCGGAGACCCGTATGTAAACCCAACCTACTACCCGCCCGAGGATCGTCATAGGGCTCCGCCACCGAGAGACGCCTATGAGAGAGGGTATCCCTCGGAGCCTGGCTATCGAGATGACGGTAGATACGGGAGAAGACGGCCGCGAGAAGATGACTATGAGATGCCAGCACATGGCAGGGAGTACGATTATAACTACGAGTCGGAAATTCAAGCTTCCCAGAGAAGACCTCCGCCGCCCCCGATCGAATACAGGGGCAATGCCGGTGCCTCCTATGAGGTTGAGCCAGTGAGGAGACGTCCAAGGGATACTCGGGAACCCGCTCCAAAGTTACAGCCATCGATGCCTTCGCAGCCGTCTCCCGAAAGTGTAGACGACGAATTTACACTTCCTGCAGATGGGATTAGAAAAGAAGTCTTGCAGAAATATATTACTCGGTTCCTCGGCAACGATGCTGTCTCGAGGGGACCGATGAAAGAAGGCGATGTACGTGTGCTATTGATGTCTAATATTTCTAGCGACCCCCTCGACTAATCCAGTGATCCTAATGATAGATGTTCGTCTATAAGTACTCTGCATATCGCCAGTTCACAACAGTAAGCATACACTCCTTCCATCTGTAAGTCAACTTCTAACATGTTACTACTATGAAGGAGCAAATTCGGGACTTAAAACGAACGTCGGACTTATCTGAACCTGGCTGTAAGTATACGTTTTTATCCTGAGCAAATCATAGAAGAGGAGGACCTCAATTTTCCGTCTTGCTATCTTGAAATACCCTCTCCCTTTCATGTTCCCTCCGAAATCAGCCTACCCAAATCAAAATAAATTCAACATCTTGACCCCCCTTCGAATTCGATTATAGATGCCCGAGGTATCGACACGCGAGCAAGAGAAGCACCAGGACAAGTCGTCGCTGCGTCAACAAGGCCAACCGGTCGCAGGAATACGGACGAGGATTCCATGATGCCCGAACCAGTAATGCCCAGGGATGAGTACGTCTATAGCGCTGGCAACCAAGGGACCCGAGCTCCAGCTCGTGAAATCCGTGCTGGACGATCACCGCACGACCCACCATATGGTTCTTACCACGAGACTACCCGACATGGACGCCCGCCGATAGAGGCCTCTTCAATGCGACCTGGACAGGATGACGATGATGAAATGGAAGACTAGATCCACCAAATGTGCCGACAATGCCATAATCATGGTTAGCGTCAATGTTCTCGAGGATGTCCGACTTTCTTCATGGACCTTGACTTCACTAATATGGCTTTCCTCCTGCTCGCTCTTCCCGTATGTTCAACCACCTGCAACACATCCCTTCCGACTTCCTTTGGACCACTTCTTTACTACCTTGGACCCTCCCATCTCACGACACTGTTATTTCCGAATCTCTCTTGGCTCTTTACGACATTTATGTACATATGCAACACACACATTGGATCAGGCGCCTATACATAGTACTCTTGCTTTCGAACATTATAGGATAATATCTCCTTTCCCTGGATACGATTTATTGGATTCGACACCTGGAGCGATTCGAAAAGAAAAGTTTTCCCCTGGATTCTGTATTTCTAGACACTTGGAGATTTCGACGAGCACTCATTTTTAACATGTGGATCTTGTCGACTTTGCCCGGAAGACTTTCGGTCTGATCATCTTCCCTGGATATCTGCCGGTTCTCTTAAGGCCATCATCTATCTCGCCAAAATTTTAAGGACCCTGCCGACACTTGGGATTTTTTTTCTGCCTGGATTTCTGGAGCCATATCCAATATCTTTCAAAAAAAAAAAAGTCCTGTAATCCCCTTGACTTTGGACCTGTTTCATCGAGAAAGGAAAAAAAAAAGATTAAAGCCACGCATTTTTGTCAACCCCCTCCTACAGCCATTTCCAAAATCCACACCTTTGTAGCATTGAACTGGTTTCCTATCACCATCTTCCACTCTTCCTGGCATATACATGAACCTCCCTTTTTTTCTCTTCTTGGACATATTGAAGTGCGCACAGACATCCTCTTACACAAACAAAAATTTGGACCTCTAGCTCTGTTTTCAAATCTCCGGATACGATCATGTGTATGATGTAACGAGATCCCTTTTTTTCTCTTCTCAGCTGTTTCCTTTCGTGTTTCCTACCGGGTCTTTAGGGGATTTTTCTATTTATTTCTTATATGGGGTAACAAAATTCAAAGAGAAAAGAGAGGAGAAAAGAACCGAGGCCTCTTCCATCTTATCTGGTATTTCATATGGGCCTCGTTCTCTTTCTCTTCTTATTTTCTCTCCTTCCTTCATTTCTTTCCTTTCCATTTTCTTCTATCTTTTGATCTTCCTAACAAAAAACACGAAGAGCGTAATCTCTAATCCCACGACCACCTTGTTTCTTTCTCCCAAATACTTTTTATAAGCTTCCCATTTTTTTATATATGCCAAAGTGTTCTAGTTGTTTGTTACTATCATCTTTTGTTGCTTTTGCACACACATATTGAGTTTAGATATATTACGGCTGAAAGGCGTTCACAAGTGCTCTACCTGCTGCTGCTAACTTATTACTGCTTGCTGTTGCTGTTGTGTTCAAGTATTCATTTATTTCTATTCGTTTTTTTTTTTTATCAAATCGTCCAGCTTCTTCTTCATGGCTTTTTTTTTCATATTCATATTCATAAGTCAGTATTTTTTTGTCTTTTGATCGAAATCTCCTCTTGTCACGTTAGCAGTACCCTCATTGCGAAATCTATGAATTGAATTGAATTGAATCGAATCGAATCGAATTGATTAATCCATTTTTTTAAAAAACGTCTCTAACTTAACGTTAACCTGAGGTAGCACACACACCCCTTTCCCCGAATACCTCCTTCCCTTAAGTTAAGCCTCACTGGTGCATCGATCTCGAACGGAATTTAAACAAGCAAGGAACCCCCCTCCTCTCCTCTTAAGCCTCGATGCTACACTCTCTCTATTTAGCACTCTCCCACTATAGTTAAAGTGCATAATATAATGATCTTCAACAAATATCAATCTAATTAAACCCCTCAATACCTTAAACCTCCAGAGGGACAAAAATATTTAAAGAACCTTTGAGAGAAAGACGATAATAATAAGCCCCCCCAACCCATGTCCACGATTCCCGAGATGCCATGATCAAAAAAAATTTTAAGAACACGGAAAGAAAAGAAAAGAAAAGAAAAGAAAAAAAGAAGAAAGAGAATCTAGATCTCGGAAGACAATCCCCATTGAAAAAAAAAAAAGTGCAAAGTGGGTGATACGTCACACCACGAAACGAAAAGAATGTCTTCAAGGATATAATTTAATTTGCACACACACGAAAACAACATAGAAAAATCTCTTGAACAGTTTTTTAACAATACTACACTATTGCATAACAGCCTACACACATTGCATTGAAAGAGAGACAGACACACTGATATCACAAAAGGACCACGCCACTGACGGCTGCTTATCTAGAAATACCTCGGGATGTTTAAATCCGATTCCTAATCTTTAAGCTTTAAGGCTATCCATTCATTCTGTATAGGAAGAGGAGAAAAAGAAAGAAAGAAACCGTAAGCCCAAACAAAAGTACAAAGGGAAGATACCGCCAAATTCCTCTCGACCAGTAAACGCAGTAAACACGGAAGAACAGTTTCAAAGACACTAGATACGAAAATAAAAGACAATTGTAATCAATCGATAAAAAAAAACCAAAAAAACTCCCCCATGTTATTGTCAAATTTTTTTGTATCTTTCAAGGTTCGTGATTTCTATAAGAGAAATCAAGTAATGGAGGCTTTCCTGGAGCTGTTAACGAGAGACATCAGGATTTATTTTCGACCCTTTGCTAAAAACAAAAATCCTGTTAATGTATGTTATTTTTTTTCCCGATTGACTCCCGCTGGACAAAGAACCCTATCTGTACTTCCAATTTTCTTTAATACCCCTTGCAGGCACTTCCCCGTTGATTTAAAATATCAAATATCAATAGACGAGGATCAATTTACTTTTGTTGATTCTCAGAGTAGATTGGCAAATCATCTTTATACTCTTCAGCATTAAGCTGAGCCTCTTCCTCCTTGGTCATAAGGCCTTCTTCTTCATCGACGGTCTGCTTACGTTTGCAAGCGTATCCCTTGATAAACAACCAAGAGACAACGGCAACATGGACAGCAGTGCTAACGATGAGAGTGAAGAACAAGCCGATGGTGATGGTGATGGCAGCGATGACAAGGCAGGCAAGGATGAGTCGGATAACGAGGCCAACCCAGTTGAACCATCTCCATTGTGGGCGGTCCTTACCGTCGTTCTCCTCAACCTTCTGTTGCTGCTTGTGGGTCTTGTGGGTCCCGTGAGATTTGTGATGACCGTGTGGTGGCTGCTCGGTGGCGACAGCATGAGCTGGGCGCTCAACCTGCTTGCCCTTACCGCACTTCCTGCGTGGGGCTCCCTTGATTCGCTGAGCGATGCTGTTAAGGGTATCATAGATGTATGCCTTCCATCGGCAGAAGGCGTTGTCCTTGCACATAACAGCACTGGCTTCAGCTGAAGTTGGAGGACGGACGCCGACTTCACCAATGAAGACCTCGCCTGCTTGATTTTGGAAAACGGGGAATTCAAGGATTTCCATAGTAGCGACAGTCTTGAATCCAGAGACGGCAAGGACATGGAGACGAAGACGGGAAAGACCGGCTGGGTCGGTTTCGATGAAGAGGTCAATATCGACTGGGACCTTGGCTTCACGGCCATCCTTTAGGGACTTCTGGATAACCTGGAATGGCATCTTATTTTGAGC
Organism: Arthrobotrys conoides; assembly: GCA_036971725.1. NCBI lineage: Eukaryota > Fungi > Ascomycota > Orbiliomycetes > Orbiliales > Orbiliaceae > Arthrobotrys > Arthrobotrys conoides. The sequence continues at coordinate 338,676 of JAVHJM010000012.1, read as the reverse complement.
AGCATAGATGACTGGGAACATAGGAGCATTGTTGAGCTTGATGATATCCCTTTGAATTGCATCTAAGGAAAGTTCGAGGTGAAGGTTGTTGGGAGTATTCTCGAAAGCATCTTTCTGGCCTTTGATTGGGAACGGGCAGGACTCGCATGGGAGTTCGACGATCTGCCTGATCTGACTGATGGCATATTGCTCTGGTGTGAGGCCATGGGTATCGACCTTTGGTTTTTGGGTCTTAGCTGGAAGCGGCTTGACCTTGTAGACATTGTCATTAAGCGAGTCTGATGGCGGGATAAGGATGGCCAGGGAGCCGGCTCCCAGGGTGAGAAGTGTGGTTGTGAGTTCCAGGAAACGCATGTTTGCACTGCAGCAAAAGCTGTTCCTGAATCGAATACTAGCTAGTACTTAAAAACTGAAATGGAGGCGATGATGATGGTGGTGATGATGGTGATGGTGAGGTTGAAGGATGAAAGGTGAAAGATTAAAGAGAGCCGGAGGCCAGGGGAATGGGAGTGTGGATGTTTAAAGGGCTCTGAGCGGGAGATGGCGAGCGATTACGTTGACAGATTTCGGCCTATTTTAAGCAAGCCCCTCCGACAACACATTTCACTCTGTCGCATGCAGCTCCCCCAAAATGCTTGCCACTAACATAACCCGCAAAGACATTCCTTCGCCTCCCAACCAAACCCATCGATGCTCCAGTTATGTCCATGTTGGATGGCGGTCAGCTAGACTGTACTTCCCGTCTACAGGAAGCGCTTGCCATGCTGGGTCCTAACTAGTAGGGCCACACCAGTATGGTTGCTTTGAAAAGTTGGACGAGCAAGTTATACAGTTGTATATAGCAAAGATTCCAACCGGCCCAAATGTGCCGGTCTTCTCGTAAGATATTCTCGTAAGATATTCTCGTAAGCCTAAATGCGCATAGATGTCTACAAATTGGCAGGAAGTTGGTGGAGACGGTCCTGTTCCGCAGCATTACAGCCATTGCCGCAGTCAATATTGCAATCTTGAATAAGTCTAGATACCTACTGAGGTAGCTATTTCGAGGGATCAATGCATAAGTCCCTACAACTTGATAACTAAAATTCATGTTGGTTAAAAAAATTAGTGGCCCGTATAAGAGTACCACTCTCAGCCTTGATACTATACACCTGTATATGGTAAACTTAGTAAGTACTAAGTAACTATAACCCAGGATCAATGCAAAGATGCAACAACGTCGCCACTATAACAGGTATATAATCACCTACATAATACGCCTGCGTGGTGACGTTCGTGTACGCTTCCTGGTTGCTTAGACACTCTGTAACATCCTGAAACCAACCTAACTGTTATACAACCACTCAACGTTATACGTTAATTCGAGAAAACTCTTTGGTCATAATGATGCTATTCGGTGCCCTAAACCTCTTCAGAATACATACATACAGTGATACATAAGAGAAAGGAGAAAAGATGAAATGCACAGGCGTGTGTTAGATGGTAATATAATGCCATTGACTTTTGGGTTCTCTGTATGTAAATCTAGCCATCTGGTGAATGTTGTTTTGTTGGAATTTATGCGTTGTCTTCCTGGGTTAGGAAATCTGGCCAGCTGCAGGGAAATCAAATCAAAACTTGTTTCAACCATGAAACTAGCCTTCGACCTCCTGCTTGTGAAACATCGTCAGACCAGAAGAGGTCTGAAGTCCGAAGCCAAAGTTCCGGAACTTACGGAATATTTGCCCGCTATCTTGCACAATTTAATAGATCTAGATTTTAAATTCGAATAGTTGATAGAATTGTTTCTATTCCTATTGTCCACTATTACTAACAAACGCTGCCGCTAGAATTAAAGTTGCAAGCATGGTAAAGGTTAACAGTATGTAAGTAGCGAATCATTATTTTCTTCCTCTTCAATGCACAATATTTTGATCTTTCTCAGACCTGGGTAAAAAACATCTTACTCTGGTCGATCACTAACCATCATCATTGTCGTCGTGTGGTAAGAATCCCAAAGGATGCTCCACGGATGACCACAAAGCGCCACCTCTTTCTGCTAATGAGCCTTTTCTTCATATCCATATCGCCGGTGTTACGAGAGCACCCCCATTCATGCAAGGAGGTTCTAGTGGTGCTGCACAGCTTCGTGCGATATTAAACCTTGACCTGATGGGATCATGAGATCGTGGTTAAAAGGGCGGGTTGAAAGTCGAAAACAAAATAAAGATTGCCGATTGTTGCCGTAAAAATAAATGCCGATACGCCGGAGAAGGGTGATGATTAAAAATAAGAGAAAAGAAAAAGAGATAAAAAAAAGTACGGGAGAGGGTATCCAAACGAGAATAAAACGCGAGAAGCAGAACGTGACGCGCCTTGCTGAATGAAGTTCGCGTCGACGGATTTTAACAATGTATTTGGTCGAGGATTGGGGTTTAATACTTAGCCCACGCACGAATTCAATGCGTCGTCAATGTAATCAGAGGTCTTTGATAATCCGCGTCGGATCGCCTAACGTCTGGCGACGATATTCGACGACTTCTTTGGCAATCTTGTCAAAACCACCGGAATCGCTGTTGTCGAGCTGAGACATGATCTTATCAAGAGCGTCTTTGTACTCTTCTTTATCGTCTTGGTTGACATCCGGTTCGGCTAGCTCTAAAAGAATATTGTTCTCTATGCGAAATGTATTGCAAAGGGAAAAGTTAAGCAGTTAGAAGCAGTATCACAAGTGGAGTATTGTCGCCGAGGGGGGACGTTGATTAAACAGCATTGTCAAAGCAGGGTCCCAAGAAAGGGTAACTGCAAATGCAGGAAGAAGGGAGAGTTGTATAGAGATTGACTGAGACCCAACCTCGGCGAGCGAGCAGATCGGGAGTCAGGGCGATGCCACATCTTAGTAGTAATAGTTCCTTCGCACACTCTAATAAAACGCACCTGGTAGGGCCATCTGACGGAAGTGCTGCCATCTGCATTGAGGATCGTTGCAAGTACCCCCCCTTGTCTCAAAGTCACAGATTGGGAGCTCGGAATCGATATGGTGGCTATAGGTTAGCGACTTATATCCCTGTGAGACAAGCTTGTTGTAGCTTGGGTGGTATCTGAATGATCTAAAACCGGAAAGCTGTGACCGGTATTCAGTGAATCCCGTTTCCGGCTTTTTAGGCCGGCCATTTGTCGGCTTGGAAGTGGCTGGTGGCTGCCCCGGTTCAGAGACCCCGATAATCAAAGGCGATGGCTGATTGGGGGGGATTTCAGAAACGGCAGTTTGGATGGATACTTCACCTATTGTAGATTTGCGGGCCTCGGGGTCATAACCATCATCATCTGGCGTCTCTTGCACAGGACTAGAGGCTGAATCAGATGCCGGGCTCTCGTCTCCGGAGGTGCCGCGCATTTCAACATCTGCGGAGTCATCGCTACTGACTTGCTCTGATATATCATTTGACTCGGAGTCTGGAAACACATCAGTCTAATAAATTTTTACGTATCAATCAGGAGGGTATTGGGGAAATAAACGGTACCTTCGGCGTCTAGATCACTCTCGGAGTCGCTTGAATCCTGTCCGGACTCATCGGACGTCGTATCAAGGTCAGAAAGATCCATAGGCGATCCAAGAGCATCGGCATCTTGATCGACAGAATCCAAATCTGCTTGAGAAGCTTCAGATGACTTATCATCTGTTTTCAGATCTGAAGAATCTGTCATAACATTGTCTTTATCCTCAGAATCATCTGCAGAAAGCGTTGGAGGTTTCTCTGGCGAGCTAGTGCTAGGAGGGGTGTTGATGACAACACTGACGTCAAGGCTATCAACCTTGGCCTCCAAACTCATTAGTTTAGCCTTTGCAAGCTCGGAAGCTGTTTCAGCAGCCATTGGCTGCGCAACCCCGGCATTGATTTGATCCAAAGTTCGATGAAGAAATTCCTCAACTCTCTCAAGACTAGCTTCTTTTGCGTCCAATAAATCCGTGGATGGCGTTGCTGGGAGTGGAGTAGTGGGCTTGCTGGATGGATCGGATTTGATCTCGCCGTTAGGAGCCGACTTAGGCTTCCGTTTCATAGCAACCGCAATCCGTTGTTTCATCTCCTCAATTGCTAATTCTGTCAGACGAAGACTTTCCCCAAGTTGTCCGTTTTTCTCGGGATTGGTACTATCAGGTCTCGAGGGTCCAGCACTTTGAGGGAATGCAAGCAGCGTCTTTTGTTTTTGTTCTCTGCCTTCTTCATCTTCATTGTCGCTAACATTGAAGATCAACTGGCTGGATTCTATACGCTGCCTGTTACCAAACCTTGGGTGTTTGGAGTTCAAGATGGCTGGTTTGATCTCTATATCAAAATCAGCAGCTACAGGCCGCTTCCGGCTGCGAGAAGTTGGTGGCTGGGAGGTTGGTGAGGTCTCTCGAAGTACATTAGATTGAGGAGTTGGAAGAGGAGGGGACACGATTCTGTTCGGGGAGGGCTGGGTAATATTCAAACCAGGAAGTGATTGATTGAACCGGGAAACGACACTGGGAAGACCACTGCTCGTAGCGACGGAAGTGGGAGGCTTTGGAGGTAAAGAGGTGGGGAGGGTTGGTGGGGCTGCACTAATCTCCGGTTTAGGAATTGTTGGAGTTGGAACGGTTGCTTTGGGCCCGTTTAGAGCCCCATCAGGACCAGTATTCTTTGGAAGAACGGTGGTTGGAACGTTCTTCGATGAATCGGGTATTGGAAGTTTTAGGTGGTTAAAGATACCAGCTAGAACCGTACGCTCAATTCCTTCCGCCACGATTTGTTCGAATGACATTCGAGCAGAACAAGACAGATACATGACGGCTGATTGGGCGGCCTTCCGTAGCTCTAGAATAGACATTAATTTCGGATCCGTTTCTTGGTTAGGACGAGATACTGCTACTGGTGATTTCAGGCGTTAGAGAGAGAAAATTCAAAAATGAAAGCATGCATATAGTGTGCATATAGTAGGGTAGCGAGAAGCATACTGTTTGAATTAAGCTGTTCCTTCTTTATCGACGGCTGGTCGTTTGGATTGGCGATAGGAAAGGGGCTTATCAATGGTGCTTGCATGCTTGCAGCCGGTACCGCCTGGAAGGGGTTTGCCAAAGGCAACATACGATGAATCTGAATGGGAGTGGTCGCATCTCGGGGCGAGTAGTGATCATCTTCGTCATCTGATATTTCGCCTTCTTCAGGACCTTCATCTCGCTGAGGTGTCGATATGGGAGGCACGGAAAGGGTGAGGCTGGGCTTCGAGGTTTCCTCCCCAGGAGTGACTGGAGTGACTGGCGTGACTGGCGTCTTTGGGACTGTGTTTGCGGAGGTTGATGGCTGCCGGGGTTTTGGCATGGACCTACGAGCTGGCATTGCGCGTTTCCCGGTAGCAGGACCATGGCGAACGCCCGCAAAGGAGGGGACCTCCGGGCAAGTGGATGACATGACGGTGAAGTTAGAGACGTGGCTGCGGAGTTAGATGACGAATAGACTACACGGGGTTTGAAGTAAGGTTTGCGATGGCGGTTGATGATGATGGCGATAGTGGAGGGAGATGAAGGAGGTAAGTGCTGCGTCGTGGTGTTGGTTGGTGGAACGTTGGCAGTGCTTTTGAAATTAAACGCCGACTGTTGTTGTTGTTGTCGTGTATTACGTAATCAACAGGTCAAAACATCCAACAACAATTCACCACTCCATTCATCTTCATCTTTATCTTCTATATCCATCATCACCTTCTCTATATACCCATCTCTTCAGCCTCCAACATCCAACACTGGCATCGAAACTTAGATCCCGGGTATGGCTGCTCCCACTCTTCCTGTCGAGGCTCTCGATCGCATGCGCATCCAGCTAGGTCTGCTGTCCCAATCAATCAATTCTCTGCTGCAGGAACTACGCACTTCAGACCCGCTTCCACCCTGGTAGGTGCATGAACCACACCCTGGTGCATCACATCAAGCACTTTCGTGTCATAAGCATCGCCGTCGTCATCGCTGTAGCTTTGATAAGGCTGAATAACTTCATGACATAAGATGCCACAGAAAAATGTAGTATTAGGGAGCTCTGCTGACTCAGTACCGATCCCAGGACGACCCTCACCGCCCAGCTAGCAATTCTAAACTCCCAGCTTTCAACCATCTCCAGATCCCTACACCAGCACTCTGCATCTCTCTCAACAACCGTCGTATTTCCTCTCCCGACTTTCCCCGGACGAACACAAGATGGTCAACTTCACCGCCTCCTCGGCAAGAAGCTCACTCCAGAAGTCCAAGATTGGATCCAAATAGGTCGTAAAGCTGGTCTAGCTTTAACCTCTAAGCCAAAAAACGACGACGACGACTCAGATGACGACTCAGAACACGAACTAGAGGATGAACAAGAGGCGGATGATGATGATGACGATGACGAGATGGACGAAGACGATGGTGACGACCCGGATTCTAAAAGGCGCAAGCGCCACTGGGCCCTCAAGATCGTTCAAAAGGACCAACGATCCCGCGACTGGGACTCCGACTTTACGAAAGAAGAGATAGAAGCTTCAGGCGGAGATCTCACAAGGATCCAAACCGGATTGAAAACTCATCTAGATGGAACCATCATTAAACGGTCTATTGATTCGTCTGCCTTATCAACTTCAGCTCTCAACAAACGCGATGAGAACGGATGGACACTAGAAATGATGTTCCGATTTATGAGTACAGGAATGCGGCCCGTGGAGGACCATCCTGGCGTGTAGTACCACCCAGAAACAGATTTTCCACAGGAACCCGCCAGAGTCTGCCGCTCAAATGTCTATAGAGGTGACTGGGCCAACCCGAAAACTGCTACTGCAACGAATAGTAGCGATAGAACCAGCACTGTTCCTGCCCCGACTGCCGGTGCTAGAAGAAACGTTGGCCCTGATATAACAACTGGTGGCGGCGCGAATATTGATACTGGAATGTCCGCCAATGCTGGAGCGAACATCGTTTCCGAAGCGGCCACCGGCGCTCAAACAATTATTGTCACTATAACAGACGTTGATGCCAAACCAGACACCGACACCGACACGAATACTACTCCTCAAATAATTATTGTCCAAGAATCGTTAATTCTTACTGGAAAAGTTACTCCTGCTAGAACACTTACTCCTGCCAGAACACCTACTCCTGCTAGAATACCCACTCCTGCTAGAACACTTGCTCTCCAACCCAGCCTAGATATCACAAGGCCACCACCTAACGAACAAACCATCAAAACTCCTCCTGCTACAAAGGAAGGAGGAAATCTAAACGCAACAGCAATCGAAGGTCCAAACATTTCCTTCATCGGCCCTTCAGACCCGGATTCCAACCCAAATATCGCAAAGACACCATCTCCCAAACAAGCCAGCCAAACCCTTCCTAGTGTAGAAGAAAGGAAAGATCTAGAACCAACAGTTTCAGAACATCGAGAAGGCGAAGTAGAGATATCAAGCGATCCCGGCTTCTCAGACTCGGACTTGGAAAGTACCGCAGCTACCACAGGAATCCCACCATCACCAACATTCAACTTCCCACACATAAAATTTACAGTAAAATCGAAAACAGCTGCCACGCCAGATGTTTCAACCCCGAATATCTCAACCTCCAAAACTTCAGCCTCAAACCTCTCAAGCCCTGAAATCGCAACCCCAGGTGTTTCTTCGACTCATGATTCGATATCAAATACTAGTCTCCTTTCGGATCAATCCAATGCGTCCAACGCCACCGCGAGACTGACAAGATCTAAAATAAAAGCTATGGCAGCCGCAGAAGCTGCATCCCAAGCTTCCGTCCAAGAAACGGGTTCACAACTGTCCATCGTCGACCAACTTGACAGCCTACTCACTAGTTTCCCGATTCAGTCAGCAGCTTTAAATACTATTTCAAATGATACAGCCACTGAACCGGCTGCCGCTAGTCCTTCGACCGTCACCAAAACAAAGGCCATCAAATCTCCACAATCTCCGAAATCATCTAAACCTCCAAGAGCTTCAAAGGGACCCAAATATCTAGAAGGTCCGAAAGAGCGAAAGGCGCCCAAAACTCCAAGGTCCCCAAAGGCTCCAAAAGCTCCAAAGGCTCCAAAACCCCCAAGAGTTTCAAAGAAACCAAAAGTTCCAAAAGAACCAGAGGCACCTCAAGCTGCAAATGAGCTAGACAAATCCGAATTTCTAAAAAAACGAGAGGAACCTAAAACTACAAAGGCTCCAAGGACTCCAAGGGTTTCAAAGAAACGGAAAGCTCTAAGTGAACTAGAGGGACCTAAAGCTCTGAATGAATCAAAGGGGCCCATATCTCCAAAGGAACTAGAGGAAAATAAAGCACCAAGACCCTCCAGAGTGTCAAAGAAACAAAAGGTTCCAGAGATATTGGAGGCCCCTACCGCTCCAAACGACGTTCCCCTCCCCGCCGACCTCAGCGATCTACTAAAAGGCATGCAAGACATGGAAGACCTCTTCAATGGAGCTTAATCCACCCACGCTTAACGATTTATATATGCGAATCAAATGGACCCTAGTGTATTATCTCTTTACGATGAACTTCTTTAAAGAAGACATTATTACTTGATACTGTTGTAAATTTAGCCATGCTATGTATTTAAAGCCAGTAAATTTAGCCATGCCTATGTATTTAGAGCTAGTTCATGCCATGAATTCATTCCATCTCATTCACATCGCCTATCCTAAACCATGCATCATCATGACAAGATTTTAACAAAAAAAGAACCACTAAAACCTCCATCCCAAAGCACAGCTTTGGAGTGAAAGTCTATAGAATCCATAATGAAAAATAACGTTAACGCCAAAGAAAAATGCATCCCAGTCCAGATATGCAATTCTCAACCAATGCATGCGCCCCTCAATATACCATCCAAAACCAAAGATCCATGCAATGAAAAAACAGAAAAAGGTAAAGGGGACACACAAAGACGCTAATTATCGGAATTTGAAAGAATCAATCCCACCACCGAACCACGAGATTCAAAATCTCACAAAAAGTTCTTGACCCCATCTCCATCCTTGGAAAAGATCCTACGCTTAGCCGCAAACCCAGCAGCTCCACCACTTCCTACTCCATTTGTAGTCTCTGGCTTCTCTCCGACGGTTTGCAAAGTATTGCTCCTCGTCATACTGACCCCACCATGGACACTAGCCCTATCTCCTCCTCCAATTCGACTATTCAAACTCTTCAATCCTTCCAATTCTCTTTCGATCCTCAAACTCTTCTCCTTCTCTTCTCTCAACTCCCTTTCTGCCCTTCGAGCAGTGAGCTGATTTTGACTATCCGATGACTGTAATTCCTCAATCGTCTTCAACAACCTCTCAACTTTGTCTTTGTTTCGCTGCATATCCTCCTGTAGCTGTGTATTTGCCTTCTCCTTCCTCTCGATCTGTAGTTGAAGATCTCGGACTGTTCTATCAACATTCTTTGTCGATCGCTCAAACTTGCTTCTTTGCCTCTCATTCTCCTCGATTTGGTTTTCAAGCTGTAATACGTAATTAGCATTGCTTTGAATTTATAGCATGAGGGCAAACAATAAAAACATACCTCTTGAATACGGCTATGCAACATCTTGACATCCTTGGACCCAGTAGTATAGCTCTTGGTCTCCATGTCCATAACTTTAAGTTGAAGGTCCCTAACAGATCTCTCAAGCAGCGACTTCTCCTTATGCAAATCTGCATTTGAATCTCTCTGCTGTGCAAGATCTCTCTGTAATTCGGATGTAAGAGCCTCAGATCTTCTCATCTTATCCACCGCGGCAGCGGCAACATCTTCCTGCTGCGCAAGCGAAGTCTTCAAATCCAAGATCTCACGATCCATACCTGCGGCGACTCTAACCGAGGAAGAGTCGCCATTAGCGAGCTCTTCAAGACGGCGAGATGCATCCGAAAGCCGTTGTTCGATGGCCTTCTTGTCCTTCTGTAGTTGATCACGTTCCATATGTGCTGCCTCAACAGATTCCCGAAGGGTTCTATTTTGACTGAGAAGCGAAACCATACGAGCTTGAATTTCGTTGTGTGCTGAAACAGCCTGCTCATGAGAAGTAGTCATGTCTGCAAGTTTCACTTCGAGTCGAGCACGTTCTTTCGTAGCAGTATTGCTATTTAAGAGTTCATCCTCCCATTTGACGCGCAGCTCATCAACCTCCTCACGTAGTCGTCTAAAACAGCTGTTAGCCACTGCACCATAACCATTCGTCAAATTGAAGGATTGAATTCATACTGAGTCTCGCTTCTGGCAGACACCAAAGCTTCACGTTCAGCCTCAACATCCTTCAAATACTGCGCAGCCTCGGTCTGGAACTTCTTCCTCATCTGCTCAATAGATCCTTCCTTATCCTCAAGTTCAATCTCCCGTCTATTTCTATAATCTTCAATCTCATGTTGAAGTCTCTTCTTAGCTTGAAGTGCATCCGCCAAATCTGCTTGAAGATCCTCAATCTGCCAAAACGATTAGCCCACATCTCTGAAATTTTAGCTCGTCCGTAGAAACATACCTTCTCCTCGTATCTCTGGTTCTCTCTTTGCATATCCTCGAACATAGATTCAGTTTGTTGTCTCTCCGCAACAACAGAAGCGCAGGTGTCTTCCGCCTCTCTAGCCTGCGTCTTCGCAAATGCAGCCGCTCGAGTCGCCTGCATAACTGCAATTTCTGCCTGCTCGAGCTTACTATAGTATTCTTCGGCACGAGCCTTATACAGCGCAGCACTAGAGGCAAGGTCATGGTTCTTCGCGCCTTCGGCATCCAACCGAATTTGCAAGTCCGCATTCTCAGCAAGAAGTCCACTACGCTCAAACTGCTCCTGCTCGCGCTGCGTGATAAGATCCTCCAGCTCGCCACGAACATCCCGAAGTTCGACTTCCAAAGACATCTTAGACCCCTTAGACTTCTCATTTGCCTTTTTGGCATCCGCAAGGTCCGATCTTGTTGCATTATAGTACTCCAAAAGCGACTTGCGTGACTTCTCCTGTGCACAAATGAGGTCAAACAGTTCTTGGTGGGATTTGTTCTGCAAATCCATCGCGGTGAGCTCGCCAGACCTCATGGCAGATTCAAGAGCTGATAGTTTCTCTGTCTCTTGATCGAGTTGCTGGTGAAGTCGATTATTCTCCCTTTCCAATCGCTGCAGAATCCTATTAGAACCATCGCCGTTTCCACCTGGTGGCCCCTCTTGAATATTCAATTGAGACCTCAGGTGTCGGTTCTCCATCTCAGCCATTTGCAACTTGTTCTGCGCTTCCTCTAAATCGGTGGCCAAATCCATCTTGGCTTGGAAAGTAATAGTATCCACGGTGCGGTCGGTCTTTCCAGAGTCGAACACGGTAGAGTCAAGCTGCTGGCCCACACGTTTAGTAGGCGTGCGCGGCGAGCCATGCCCTGCTGGATTGAATATAGGTCGTTTAGTCGGCGTCCCAAAAGTCTTCGTAGGGGAACCGAACGGTGGCATATTCTCATTCATCCCTTCCATAAACGTAGCTCTAGAAACAGAATGGCGATTCTCCATATCCATAATCTCATCTTGATGTCTTCGGCGCATCTCTGCGAGCTGAGACTCGGCACGATTTCTTCGCTCCTCCGCAACCCTCAACTTCTGCTTGATCTCATCAAATGTTTGTGCCATATCGGTTGTTGTACCCGACCTCTTCCTTGTCCGGTCTGGTAGCTTGATAGGCGTAGCATCGTCGTCATCAGGTTCAACTACTCTCTGCAACTCCAGCAAATACCGATGGCAATCCTCAAGCTCCGAATTAGCGGTGTCCAACGAGCTTTGCAGCTTCCGATTATTTGCATGAGCTTGTGCTGTGAGTTGCTTCTCGGCATCCCAGTTACGATTCGCTTCTGAAAGCTGCGTCTGAAGGCCACTAACTGTCTTCTCCGTAGCTCTCGTATTTTTGTGTTCCCTCGTAACTTCATGGTTGAGATCCTCAAGATCAAGCGCAAGTTTTTCCTTCTGTTTCTCCAGCGACATGATTTTCAGCTGAGCCTCGCTCAGTTGTCCGTGGAGTTTCTTTTCTTCATCAACAGCCTTCGCCTTTTCTGCAGTCAATTGCACAATCTTGTCGCGATACTGTTCGCTAGCTTTCGAGGTTGACTTTGCGAGTTCAAGGTTCTTCTGTTGAATCTTGTTCTGAAGGGCACGATTATCATGCTCTGAAGACAAAAGACGAGCTTTAAGCGTACCCATCTCTTGATCCAATCTCTTCTTCGCCTGCTCGTTCGCTCTCTTCGAGGCTTCGCTTTCCTCAATCTCCTTGGTTAATCTCCGAATCTCGAGGTTGAGATTCTCTCGATCAGCCTCAGCTTGAGAAAGCAACTTGTCCTTTTGGTCGATTTCCTTTCTAAGCGAATTCCGAAGCTCTTCAGCCTGTCGAGAAAGCTGGCGTTCATTAGCGGCCTCTGCTTGCGCCCTGGTGGATTCGTTGTTCTCAACTCTCTGGCGCAGACGTTGAAGGTCAAGTTGGATATCCCGCTTTTCCCTTTCTGCTTGCGATCTAGCTTCAAGGGCCTTACGGAGCGTGTCCTGTTGGCCATACAATTCCTTCTCAATAGTAACCTTTGCGATAGAGAGTGCATCGTAGTCCCTCCTCATAGTTGCAAGTTGGGTTTCACTCTCTGCGAGAATGTCGGCCCGGGACTTCCTTTCAGCATCCAATTCCCCTTGGACACCTACCAATTGGATCTTAAGGGCCTTGATTTGCTCGTCAAGAAGCCTTCTTCCTTGTCCAAGTTTGGCATCTTCCGAGATCTTGCTCTCCAAAAGTTTACGGGCCTCATTTGCATCTCTTTCGCATTGCGCCTTTAACATCTGTGCGTGATCCGCAGCTGACTCCGCGGCACGAAGCTTTCTCTGCAACTCTTCTTGCTTGGAAACAAGTAAGTGTCTTTCATCTTCAAACGTTTTACGATCAATCTGTTGCTTTTTAAGATCTGCAAGCGCTAAAGACAATTCACTCTCTTTCTTCCGGATCAACCCTTCAAAGTCAGAAGAAGTTTTAGAAAGATCCTGCAGCTGCTGTCGAGCATTGTTCGCTTCGGTGCGAAGTTCCTGATTTTGCTTCCGAGTCGTTTCAAGGCTCTTGCTCTATAAGACTGTTAGTAACCATCTTGCCAATTTAGGACCGGACATCAACCTACAGCCGCATTATACTTCTCCTCTAGGTCCTTATCAGTCTTAAGCAACAACTGCTCGAATTCCTGAACCTTTCGCTCCTTAAGCGAAAGATGGCTCTTAAGGAGATGAATCTCCTTCGACAGCTTGCTCTCGTTGCCGCTGACATTATCCAACTGATCAGTTGCAGTCTTTAACTTGGCCTCGTTTTCTTCCAGTTTAGCCACCAAATTTCTCTTCTCTTCTTCCAAAGAGCCAATAAGCGTAACAGCCTGCTCAAGCTCCTTTCGTCGAATATCAAGCTGATCAGAAACTTTCTTCTTCGCAGCAATCAATTCATCGAGTTGATCTTCCAACTGCTCTTGATCCTCTAAAGCCCCTTTAAGCTTCTCAGAAAGGTCAGCCTCGCGCTGTTGTAGTCGCTGGAAAATTTCATCTTTATCAAGAGCGAGAGCACGTTCCGCTTCAAGGGTTTGCTGGACCCTCGACAGCTCGGTCTCGGTCCTTCTCTTTTCATCTTCAACTTTAGCTCGATCCTCGGCCTGTTGTGTCATCTGTGCCTGCATATGTTGAATCATCTCATCCTTCTTCTTGACTTCACGACTAGTAACTGTATTGCCTAGTAGCGGCTTCGTCTTCACAAACAGCTTCCACCAGGGGTTCTGGCTAAGCTCGAGGTACACTTTGAGATTCTGGTGAATAATTCTCGTGGCTTCTGCACGGTAGAGCTTCTTGTGCGCAATCTTCCTCTGAATGTATCCACGCGCAATACTTTGGAACCGGGTGATTATACTGCGAACCAAGGCATCGCGCTGCTCTTCAAGCTCTGCGAGAACACCAGCACGGAAGAAGACCTTGCTAAGACCAATTCGATACTGATAGTCATCAAGATTAAGCTGTTCAAGCATAAACCGGGCAATCTGTTGTCCCTCCAGGTAACCCTTCGGAAGGCCGGGTGTAAGTACTTCATAACGCTGACGGAACTCGTTGAACGGCAGTCGATTGGGGAAACCGGTTCTCGCAATCCTAATACCTTCCAACACACCATTACATCGAAGCTGGTCCAGAACCAGCTGGGTAACTAACCTCTTCGGTTTCTTCTGGTGATTGGGAATAATGCAACGAACGAAGTGGGGATGGGTGGCATGAAGTTGGGCCATAAGGCTAGACAGCTGCTCTTTGTGACGTTGGGCAACGGTCCGGAACAATCCCTTCTTGACGCGGGACCTCGACGTGAGTGAGTGTTCCGCATCTTCAGCACAGTCGGCGAAAAGCTGAGCCACGCTAGCATGTGTAGAGTTTGCAAGCAGGCGGGTAATATTGTCGTTAAGAGGATCTTTGTTCTTCTCCAACCATCCCTGGGTATCGTACTCAACTTCAGCTGCGTAATGAGTAAGAATGAAACCTTGGCTCAACATTGAGCTGCGATACTTGTTCGACTTTTTGTCCCACAATGAGTGAAGTTTTTCGGTAAAAGTCTTATCGGTCGTCTTGGGCATAACACAGTCTTCGTCCAAACATGAGAAGATACCAATGGGATTAGAAAGTTCGATCAGATCGATTGTAGGTTGAAGATCGTGGCCAAAATCGATAAACTTCCACTCAATCCGTTCTCGGGCATACTCTTCCTGCTCAAGTACGAACATATGATGATTGAAGAACTGTTGTAGCTTCTCGTTGGTATAATTGATGCAAAGCTGCTCAAAGGAATTGGATTCGAAGATTTCAAAACCGGCGATATCGAGTACGCCGATGAATCCCGACTCTTCCCCTCTGCGTTCGAGGGACTGGTTGATCCTCGATACCAAACTGCCAAAAGCACGCTCGTAGATACCCTTGCTAAGAGCATCAATAGACTGCTTGACTTGTTCCGCATTACGATTTTGGTTAACCCATTCCTTGCCAGCTTTAACTCTCGGGTTCAGAAGACCTTTAGTAAAAGTGTCTGCCGGTATTCCAAGAACTTGACAGATAATATCGACCTGGCGTTTTTCTGGAAGCCTCGCGCCGTCTGCATTCCCAACAACAGAAAGATTTCCGAGGTGAAGAACTGTGGCGATATTCCTGAAATAGGCCATTTGCTCATCCTTCGAGAATCCCATCACCTGAAAGGCTCGAAGGAGGGTATCGAATTCATCTTTATCATTAACACCAACAATATGCTTATTTGCACTCTTGGTATAACCATAGTCATCAACGTCGCCAGTGAGCATCAACTGATCACGAAGTTCCCTAGTCGCACCTCTAAGCAACTGGTAGAAGACATGGTAGTTTCGCTCACCGCCGCTCTGCTTTACAACTCTGGATTTCTCAAGTAAATACCAGTCAATATAGGCACCAGCAATCTGACCTTTCCCGGTGAACTCGATTCTTATAAACTTGCCAAATCTGGACGAATTGTTATTTCGTACGGTTTGGGCGTTTCCAAAAGCTTCGAGGACAGGGTTGGCCTGCAAGATTTGCTGTTCAAGTGTGCCAAACTGTCTGGAAGAGTTGTTCCCAGCAGCTACGGAGGCAAGATATTGGATGACTTTCTTGGTATTCTCGGTTTTTCCAGCACCGGATTCACCACTATTGTCTGTTAGATTCCATACAAATCTTGAGCGTCAATAGAGGAACATACGTGACCAAAATACTCTGATTTTCTTTCTCGTCCAACAAATTACGGAAAGCAGCATCAGAGATCGCAAAAATATGGGGCTGAGTCTCATCTCGAGACCTGTCTCTGTACATTTCAATGTATTCATTGGTGTATATCGGCAGCGGACAGTATGGATTGACCGTCACCAAGAACAGTCCGGAGTATGTCTACCAAAATTAGCCATGTACTTATATCATTTCCAAAAGAACCACACTCACATAGATAAGATCCGATTGGTATCTCATATGCAAATTATGAACAACGGACGCTTCATTCAAATGCGTCAACTCGGCCATGTCTGCCGCCTTGTCAAACTTCGCGGGATTGACTTTATCCACCTGATCAGCCGGTACATTTCGTTGGCTGCCATCGTCGCAAATAACAAGAAGGACATTATCCTCCTCGCTTTCGACATAACCTTTCACAAATGCTTGTTCGGGGTCCTTAACCCAAACCCAACGTTTGCCAGAAAAGTCTGTGCCTTCGAGGCCATGTGAGGTAATCTTAGGTGATGTGGGATCATTCCTTTTGATGAAACTTGGAGCAAAGGTAGTATTTGATTTTGTAGCACTGGAGGTAGTGGTAGTTGCGACAGCGTTATTTACTGGGGTGGGAGTGTGTGAGACTACGCTGCTAGCTCCGGACATAGTCCTATTATGAGCTCGTCCGAAGATCGAAGAGGTCCCAAAGGGGGTAGAGTTGCCGCCGAATGGTGTCGAGTTATTGCTGCCACCGAAAGGTGTAGTGTTTCTGGCAGTACTTGAGGCATTGTTTTGAGGGGAGTTAAGTGGAGAAGATTGATTAAGTGGAGAAGATTGATTAAGTGGAGAAGATTGATTATTCTGTCGAGGGGTAAAAGGTCTCTGAGAGGCGCCAAAGCGCGGAGGGGTATTAAAGCCAGCCATATCGATTGAAGGATCTCAAGGCATCTGTATAAAATGGCAATAGTAGGTAAACTCCTCGAAGGGATCAGATGTCCTTGAAGTTATTGTCTAGCAGCTCAAGGCCAAAACAATAATATCAATAACGGCGCACTAAAATTGCCTGGGCAATGGCCAGCATCTATCGTCAATATCTGAGTCGCAAGAATGCGCCGGATTCGAATCCAACTTACAGTGGTAATTATAAGTACTAAAGCTACAGGGGTATTGTACTGAAGCTCAAGCTCAAGGGGATGAGATGATGCAGTAAGGATATAATAAGGGTAAGAAGGTAAGAAGCAACAAAGATGAAGATTGTAGATGATATATGATATGGTGGAGTAGTTGCGACCGCAGCGACCGGGCGGGTTTATGGGTTATCGATTAATATCGGCAGGGCGCATAACGACTGATAAGCTATGGACTGTCCTGTACTAGTCAGGCAACCGGGTATCGCCCGCCTGAGCTGTTGTCGAGGTGCTGTTTGTTGTCCGTGTTGTCGAACGGGTATGGATGTTGACACAGCAACCCCGGGGCCGCAACACATTTGCATTGGCCGGTGTCTGATTGGCCCGAGCTCTAAACTTATCACCGACCGTGACATCAGACTTGGGGTTTACATCCGATACCACCAAGCGAGTGTCGCATAAATTCAATTTACACACGTGAAGAGGTTCAACTTCGACTTCAAATACAACCTCATCTTCGATATCAGTTTCACATATCCGGCAGCTCCAACATCTTTGGCGTCAATGTTTTCAATCCATTGGATTCTCGAATTCTATTAATTGGCTTCCTAGTCGCTGGTTCGACCGTATCCGCCCCCCAACCGGGTCTATCCGACACCACCGGCAGCTACTTAACCCGAATACGCCTCCCAGTACTCCATCCCCTCATCATCAAACTTCTTAAATCATCATTATAGCCTTCCAGAATGGCTTCCATATGCCCTCGAGTTGCTTTCCAACTACTTCCTGCTAGTAGAAATATCCTAGCAAGATCCAATTCCCAATTTACAGCTCTCCGATCCCTAAGCACACCATGCCGGTCCCGCCGCTTCCTCGCGACAGCATCATCCGACCCCTCCCCTTCATCTACCACAGGCAATGGAACAGCTATCGTAATGCTGAACATGGGTGGCCCTCAGACCGTCGACGAAGTTGGCGACTTTCTTTCCCGCCTCTTTGTAAGCTTTGGTCCAAAACCTGCCCTGGATTTAGACCTTTACTAACCATTATAATAATAAAAAAAAACAGGCAGACAAAGACCTCATCCCTCTCGGTCCTCTTCAAAACTACCTAGGCCCCTTTATCTCTCGCCGGCGTACTCCCAAAATTCAAGAACAGTATGCTGCAATAGGCGGCGGCTCCCCAATCCTTAAATGGACCGAACTACAAGCCCGCGAAGCTTGCAACCTACTCGACCGCATTCACCCCACCACAGCCCCTCACCATCCATACGTCGCCTTCCGCTACGCAAACCCTCTCACCGAAGATACATTCCAACAGATGCTCTCCGACGGTATAACTAGAGCTGTAGCCTTCACCCAATACCCACAATACAGCTGTTCAACCACAGGCAGCAGCTTAAACGAACTATGGCGTCTATCCAAAAAACTGGATAAAGAAGAGCAGATAAAATGGTCAGTGATAGACCGCTGGCCCATTCATTCGGGTTTAGTCGAAACATTTGCCCGTCATATCGAAGAAACTCTATCTACATATCCAGAATCCGAAAGATCGGAAGTAACGCTCCTCTTCACCGCCCATTCTCTACCAATGTCCGTTGTAAACCGCGGGGACCCGTATCCGGCAGAGGTAGCAGCGACAGTATGGGCCGTCATGGAGCGGTTAAAGTTCAAAAACCCATACCGGCTGGTATGGCAAAGCAAAGTCGGACCGTCACCGTGGTTGGGTCCTCCAACCGCAGATACCGTCGAGAATTATGTAAAGAAGGGACAGACCAATCTACTACTGATCCCTATCGCATTTACCTGTTAGTATTAAGAATCCCTTTTCCTAGCATAGTCCAACAACTAACTTCCAATTTCTTTTTATAGCCGACCACATCGAAACCCTCTACGAACTAGACCAAGAAGTCATTGCCCATGCAAAGGAACCAGGCATAAAACGAGCCGAATCCCTTAACGGCGACCCGATTTTCATCAAAGCATTAGCAGATATCGTAAAGACCCATTTTGAAAATTCTTCACAAAGCACGAAGCAGCTATACCTGCGCTGCCCTATGTGTACAAATGCAAAATGTCGAGAACAAAAGGCATTTTTCCAGCGACATCAATCTGCACTCGAAGCTTCATCCTAATATCTACTCCTACTACCATATCTATATCGTACTTCATATCATATATTCAATATATCCACATTTCGGAATATCATTTTCTGTACATATATATAACATCTAGCATGCAGAGCGCACAAAAAGCCATCCTTTTCATGATATATATTCAAAATAACATCTGGTATCCAACAAACCTATCATACACCCATATCTGAGGTGACATACTAGCCCATCTATCTCTGCGCATACTCCTTATTAAACGCCCTCCCAATAACCATCCTCCTAACCTCACTGGTCCCCGCTCCAATCTCATAAAGCTTCGCATCCCTCACCAACCTCCCAGCACTAAGCTCATTAATATACCCATTCCCTCCCAAACACTGCACAGCATCCAAAGCCACCTCAGTAGCTCTCTCAGCCGCATACAAAATCGCACCAGCACAATCCCTCGTCTCGATAGTCCCCTCATCCACCGTCCTCGCGGTAGCATAAGTATAAGCCCTCGAAGTCGCAAGTTTAGTATACATATCCGCCAACTTCCCTTGCATCAACTGAAACTCCGCAATAGGAGTTCCAAACTGTTTTCTAGTATGAGTGTACGGAAGAACCAAATCCATAGCAGCCTGCATGATACCAATGGGACCGGCCGAGAGTACTAGTCTTTCCAAATCCAATCCGGACATAAGGACTTTTACACCACCGTTCGTAGGACCCAATTGATTTTCTTCAGGGATGAAAACATCTTCGAAGATGAGTTCTCCGGTGTTGGAACCCCTCATGCCGAATTTATCTAGTTTTCGAGCACAGGAGAATCCCTTAAATGACTTTTCGACTACCATGGCCGTGATACCTTTACTCCCAGCGTCGGGCTCACTCTTTGCATAAACAACCACAAAATCTGCGTCAGGACCGTTGGTAATCCACATCTTTGTACCATTGAGTAACCAACCCCCATCGACCTTTTTAGCAGTAGTTTTCATAGAAACTACATCAGATCCAGCGGAATGTTCGGACATGGCTAGAGCACCGATTTTAGTACCGGCTATCAAACCCGGTAAGAACCTGGATTTCTGGTCAGGCGTTCCGTGGAGGGAAAGTTGGTTGACGCAGAGCTGGGAGTGGGCGGCATAGGAGAGACCGATGGATCCGGATGCTCTCGAGAGTTCTTCGAGAACTATGCAGTGTGCTTGGTAGCCGAGTTCGAGACCGCCGTATTCTTCTTCTGCGGTTATTCCTAGTAATCTTTTACCATATAGACCAATCAGTAAGTTGTTTTATAATTTTAACAGTATAGAGGGGTGTAATACCCAGCTTCTCCCAGCTTCGGCCACATATCATTGGGGAATTCATTCTCCCTATCTGTTCTCGCAGCAACTTCTTCGGGAATCTCTCGTCCTGTGATATTCACCAATCGATTAACATCAATAACTAAAGGAGTTAAACAAAAGAATGGAAGTACGTACTAGCAAACTCCTGTACTCTCTCCCTCAATTCGGCCAGATCTTCAGAAGTGGGTATCTTGAAATTCGGAGTATGTTTCGTCGATGCATGACGGACAGTACACGCCGGAAGCAACGTTCTTGTAAACGGAGTAGCAGCGCAAGTCCGCTGAAGAGAGCGGAAGGCCGGACGAGCGAGACGAGCTGACTTCATCGTAAAAATACTATGGTCGTGAGTTTTCCACGTGCGAATTCGAGTAGAAAATGTGGTAAAGTTAAGGTGGTAACAGATACCTGGTCCAACCGAAGTCTCGAATTTCAGTCGACACAAGCTTAAGAGTTATATATAAACGAACACCGTCGACACCACGATAACAGAAGATGATGCCAAAAAGACAAGATTGGTAAGGAGACAAAGAGAAGAAGAGACACAACCAAGGTAGGTAGTTTACGGTATCAACCCGCAAAAACAATCTGAGCTACGGGGTTTGGCTGTGGGGTAACCCTGTCGCGCTGACGGCTACACTCGGCACACTCCACATCCCAGATGCATCGAAGCCCAAATGCTGCATTCCATTGGGCCATTAGTATCAATTCGGTCTGCAAGATCAAGAACTTCGATCGAGAGCGCCTCCCAGGGGTTCTTCCAAAAGATCGAAGGTGGGTAGGCCATTCATTTTCTTCTCTTCTCATCATCCATCCATCCACCATTCCATCCTATCTCCATCAGCACCTACTCCCTCTCACCACCCGCCGTAAGCTCCTCCATATATAGCTTCATATTCATCTTCATATTCATATAGAAAGAGGTATCGATACTAAAAAAAGAACTAGACAATGTCCCTCCGCACAACATTCCACACCCTCTCCCGCCTTCCACGGCGCCCAATAGCTACCACCCTCCTAAAGAGAAGCATATCAACACACTCCTTCACCCACTTCGAAACCGCCATTTCAACCATCCAATCATCAATAGACACAACCTCCCAAACATTCAAATCCAATGCCTCGGACATGTCAAAGCTCGTTTCCGAGCTGGATCTCTTGACCCAGAAAATCTCGGTAGGAGGCGAAGAACGTCATAGAAAAAAACATGTGGAGAGGGGGAAGATGCTGGTTAGGGAGTATGATTTTATTCCTGATATCAATACTTCAAATTATCAGAAACGCTGATTGGGAATTTATATTAGTACAGCCGAATATCAGCGTTATTAGATCCCGGGTCTTCGTTTTTGGAGCTATCGCAACTAGCAGGGTATAATCTGTATGGAAAGGATGAGGTTCCCGCTGGAGGTATAGTAACGGGTATTGGACGGGTATCCGGCGTGGAGTGCATGATTGTTGCCAACGACGCTACGTAAGGCTATCTTCCCCACTTTCTCTGGAGAAAAGGAGCTGAAATATATATTATAGAGTGAAGGGCGGAACATACTACCCCATTACTGTCAAGAAGCACTTGAGAGCACAGGCTATTGCCCAAGAAAACAGTACGTCAAATATATCCAAAATGCTAAATGCTAAACATTGGAAGCTAACTATCGTAGAACTACCATGCATCTACCTCGTCGACTCTGGTGGTGCAAACCTGCCGCACCAGAAGGAAGTCTTCCCGGATAAAGACCACTTTGGCCGCATCTTCTATAACCAGGCTCGAAGTACGTTCTTTCGTAATTCACAAAATAATCACCCACTAATATAAACTACATAGTGTCATCTGAGGGTGTCCCACAAATCGCCGTGGTAATGGGTCCCTGCACGGCTGGCGGTGCCTACGTACCTGCCATGTCCGACGAATCCATTATTGTCGACAAGCAAGGCCACATTTTCCTCGCCGGACCTCCACTAGTAAAGGCTGCGACAGGTGAAGAAGTCACACACGAAGAGCTAGGTGGCGGAGTACTGCATTCCACAGTCAGCGGAGTAACGGACTACCTCGCCGTCGATGACGCACATGCACTCGTCCTCGCCAGAAGGAGCATTTCAAACCTAAACTGGCCGACGAAGGAGAGGAAGGTTACAGAAGTCAAAGAACCCATCTACGACCCCAAGGAGTTGGACGGAATCATGGGCACGAATCTCAGGGTACAAGTCGATGTTCGCGAGGTAATAGCACGAATAGTAGACGGCAGCGAATTCTCAGAGTTCAAAGCAGGATACGGAACGACAATGGTGACCGGGTTCGCGCATATTCACGGCTATAAAGTGGGCATCGTGGCCAACAATGGGATTATATTTTCCGAGGCGGCATTGAAAGGGGCGCATTTCATAGAGCTATGCGCACAGAGGAATATTCCTTTGGTTTTCCTGCAAAACGTGACTGGGTTTATGGTTGGAAGGGACGCGGAGGCCGGAGGGATTGCGAAGAACGGAGCGAAGTTGGTGACAGCTGTCAGTTGCGCAGAGGTGCCGAAGTTTACGGTGGTGATCGGGGCGAGTTATGGAGCTGGGAATTATGGGATGAACGGGAGAGCATATGGCGCAAGGGTATACCTACCCCTTACAAAAAAATAAGTAGAAAAAGAAATGAGAAAGATGCTAACTATGATTCGATTGAATAGTTCATGTGGATGTGGCCGAATGCCAAGATAGCAGTTATGGGGGCGGAACAGTTAAGCAGTGTTATGAAGATGGTTGGGAAGGAGGACCCGGAGTTGAGAGATAGGATCGAAGCAGAGTCTGATGCTAAGTTTGCATCAGCGAGGATATGGGATGATGGGGTTATTAAGCCGGAAGATACCCGGAAGACATTGGCAATGGGGCTTCAGGCGGCGCTGGGAGGACGGGTGGACCAGAACCCGACACGGTTTGGAGTGTTCAGAATGTAATATATTGTATTATCTACTTAGTCTCGAGACTAACCTACCGTCCATCTGTCCATCTATTTTATATTCCTTAATTCTATTGAATTAAATTGATTATGATAAATTGCAATTACCGCCAGAGTTCAAGCTGTCTGTCTCGCCATTAGCTCGATCAAAGCTCCGAGATAGCTCCAAGCTAGGAACCAGCTAGTTACCAGCTATGTTAGCAGGTCAAGCTTGACAACCAGCTGTTGCCCCCCCCCTTATTGACGATCTTATTAACATTAACCTAACACGGAGTAGGTTAAAGAAGCCGGAAAGGATGTAAGTGGATTGGAACTGCAAGGAGAGGCAACATGCAAACATAGCCCCTGATCCTCGAGGCGACGTAAACAGCATAGGAGGAGTCCACGTGACCGCTGAGCTGCCACACTTAGTGTATTGTACACGATCGGAATCCGGTTTCCATTACTCATGTGAAACTGTTGGCTAGGACTCGTCAACGTTGCCATCTGGCAAGTTTTTACACATTTCATCCTTCCGGGAAAGTTCGTATGTAGGAATGGGAGGAATGGGCGTGTTGAGTGGTCAGCCTCAGCTCATCCTTTTCTGAACTGTCCTCTTCCAGTCTCCGAGATGGTGGTTGACAAGCTACTTAAGTCTAGTATATTATGAAATAGGAACAGGTCTTGTGAGGGGATGCGAAGATGCAGAGGATCAGATGGATAGGCCGCATGTGAATCTAGTATCTTATTGTCCGACTATGCAACATCTGCAGTGGCACCATACCTTACTTCCTCTTATTATTATTATTATTTTCTACTTAATTCTAATTCCAATATCATAATTTTCTATCTTGTGTACTACATACTTCACTCAAGAAGTAATTGTACTTCTGACAGTATGCATCCGTGATGATGTGGTGATGTAAGGGTACCTCTTTCCCAGAGCATGCAAGGCGAGCGTTGGAGTCATCGGCCTCAGCCTTGATTGGTGCAGATAACCAAAGTTAACCTCCAAACTAAGCCAAACTCGGCCCAGCCAAATGCAGGACAGCCTGAGTGTAGGAGATGCACGTAATCGAGACGAATGGTCACGCTCACTCTCCCTGGACCTCCAAAAAGAAACACCAAGAGATAACTCGAGATATTATGTGCCATCGCTATCTTATATACCTAAGTAGTTACTAGGTTGTTTGGTGTTAGACTAGGTTGATCAGGTCCGCTGTTTGTCCGCCTTCATTCCGCCCTTTTGGTTTGCTTAGTGCAGCCGTCGTAGCTTAACTTAGGTTGTTCGTCATCCATCCTTCTTTCCTTCCAACCATCCATCCAGGCCATCCATCCATCCCCAGCCAACCACTTTAAATAAACCCCCATCTCGCTCTCTTTCCTCCAAAACCTCTCTTCTCTTCTCTTCTCCTCTTACTTCCTCCTTCTCACTCTTCAAAGACTCCCTTCGCAGAAGACCCCCATATCCCATAAACAATAAGAAGAAGAATTAGAATAAGAATCAGAATAATAATAGCCAAAATGAAGTTGACACAGTCCTTGATGGCCGTCCTGGCTGTGGCCACCGGTCCAGTCCTCGTCGTCGCTTCCCCAGTCGGCACAACCGTCGTCTCTCGTGCTCCTCTCCTCTCAACTCTCTCCGCCTCGGACCACGAGATCCCTGATTCCTACATCGTCGTCTTCAAGAAGGGAGTCGACTCTGAATCCGTCGATGCCCATCACTCCTGGATCCAGAAGACTCACGCTTCCTCCCTCAAGAAGAGAAGTCAGGTTCCCTTGGGCGGCAAGCCATCTTCCTCCTTCTTGAACACCGTCGTTGATGACGTTGAGACCATCGTCGGTGGTTTCAAGCACTCCTTCGATATCGCCGGTGCCTTCAAGGGTTACTCCGGCTCCTTCGATGAGGACACTCTAGATCTCATCCGATCGCATCCTGACGTAAGTTACCACAATCCTCTCTCTTTCTCTTTCTCTTTATCTCTCGCTCGCTCGGCTTCCTTTGTCTCCCTCTATCTCTCCATGATACTCGCTCTTGCCGCTAGCGTGCGGCGACCCCCGAAAACGACGCTAGCTTCTCCGAGATTAGCCGCGTCAAGGGGTGTGTGTTAGTGTGTGTCTCGTGAGACTGAGCCACATCACACGACTTCCAACCCTTCCTACCATTACCGAAGTCGGCTTAAAAAGCCACTGCCCATGAAAACGAATCAATAAATAAATAAAAAATAAAATAAAATAAAAAAAATACTAACTAGACGCGTCTTACAGGTCGAGTACGTCGAGAAGGACTCCAAGGTCTGGATCAACAGCGACGAACCATCCGTCGAAAAGGGTTCCCCATGGGGTCTCGCCCGTATCTCCCACCGTGAATCCCTCCACTTCGGTAACTTTAACAAGTACCTCTACTCCACCGATGGAGGTGAAGGTGTCAACGTCTACGTTATCGACACCGGTACCAACATCAAGCACGTTGACTTCGAGGGTCGTGCCAACTGGGGCAAGACCATCCCAGCTAATGACGAGGATCTCGACGGTAACGGACACGGTACCCACTGCTCTGGTACCATCGCCGGAAAGAAGTACGGTGTCGCCAAGAAGGCCAGTGTCTACGCCGTCAAGGTTTTGAAGTCTAACGGATCCGGCACCATGTCCGATGTCGTCAAGGGTGTCGAATGGGCCGTCACCGACCATCTCAAGAGATCCAAGTCCCAGAAGGGCTTCAAGGGTTCCGTCGCTAACATGTCCCTCGGTGGTGGCAAGTCCACTACTTTGGATTTGGCTGTTAACGCTGCCGTTGACAACGGTATCCATTTCGCCGTTGCCGCTGGTAACGATAATGCCGATGCCTGCAACTACTCCCCAGCTGCTGCCCAGAAAGCCGTCACCGTCGGTGCTTCCACTCTCGGTGATTCTCGTGCCTACTTCTCCAACCACGGCAAGTGTGTCGACATCTTCGCCCCAGGTTTGAACATCCAGTCCACCTGGATCGGTTCCGAGCATGCCGTCAACACCATCTCCGGTACCTCCATGGCTTCCCCACACATTGCTGGCCTCTTGGCCTACTTTGTATCCCTCCAACCCGCCAAGGATTCTGCCTTCGCTGTCGGTGAGCTCACCCCAGCCGCCCTCAAGAAGAGCATGGTCTCCATCGCCTCCCGTGGCAAGCTTGGAGATCTCCCCAAGGAGACCGTCAACGTAAGTTATTCCTCATCTATAATAAAGTAATTAAAAAAAGTATACCCTTTCTGACATTTTTTTTTTTTTTTTTTAATTTAGCTCCTCGCCTTCAATGGTGGTGGAAGTTCCAACCTCACCGACATCTTCGGTGACCACAACAAGCACAGCAACGACCTCTCTTCCGAGACACCCTCAAGCAAGGTCGACATTCTCGACCGCATCGAGGAGTTCGTTGAGGAAGAAGTCAAGGCTATCTTCGACAAGGCTCGCAAGCTCCAGGCTTAAATTTAGCCAGTCTCCCAACTTTTCCTTAGTTTGTTTTAACTCTCTTATAAAGGAAATAGTATTAGACGGATTATCCTCTCGCTGAAACATTGGGACAAAGGGTTGTTTGAATAGGAACGGCTTTCTCTTTTTTATCATCGGTTTCTGTTACTCTATCAATGGTGTTCTTTTTATGCCCGGTTTGCACGGTAAATAATGGTGGAACGGGTTTATTTTCTCTCATGGGGTGTTCTCGTTTTTCTTCTTTAATGCATGCATCGTTCGGTTTATCTCAAATTGTCTCTATCCTTTTTTTTCTTTATTTGCTCTTCTTGATAATGTATTATTGATAACTCAGCTTTGAAACTGTTAACTACTATTACTACTACTACCTCTTGGGATTGGGTGTTTGATATTTATTATTCGATACCAGGGTTAGTTTTATTATTATATGAGGATATTCAGAATGGAAATAGATTCTCTATCTAGATTTTTTTTCTTCGCATCTTAGATTGTAAACCCGGTTTTTGTTCTGGTGAATCCTAGAATTGGAGATTACGTGGTCTGTGCTTTCTGATGACAGGCTTATGTAACCTACTTAAGTATACATAAAACGTGCTATGAACATCTCAAAACGTGCTCCGGTTGAGGTCTTTATTCACAACATAGTACAGTTTTGATATACACAACCAACCATCCCCAGCCATATTATAAAAAAGATACAGAGATTAGAGATGCAAATGGAGATAGCCAGAGAGATTAATAACATCACTCCTTCAAAAACTCCCCAACCACTCCCCCAACATTAACAGTATCCAACAAGAAAGTATCATGTCCAAACAAACTAACATCCTCTCCCAGCTCCACATGGGTAATCTTCGAATTCCCGGCTTCTCTCAAAGCATCTACGATCTCTCTTTGCTGCCATGCTGGGAATAATATGTCTGATGCTACACCTATAACAAGGACTTTATGGTCTTTTAGAGGTGATAGACCTGATATTAAGTCCCTTGGTGGTTGACGATGTGATGATGATGATGATGTTACCTGTTCTTGTGATTGAACCTCTTCCTGTTCTTCATACGCCTCATCAGGGAGTGTAAGCGTACACTGCCCCCCCTCCTCTTCACTAACCCCCTCACCCCGTCTCAAAGCATACGCCTCCCTCCTAACCCTCGCATCCTTCTGTACCCCCTCACTCAAATCAAACAAATCCATAGCCTTGGAGATATACAAAAGACTATTCGCATCGTATTCCAAACACCATTTCTCACCCGCATGGTCCAAATACGTTTCTATTTTGAAATCGGGACACAGAGCGGGAGGTTTTGTGGGATCGGCGCGGAGGCGGCTGAATCTTTGTTCCCATTCTGGACCGGAACGGTAGGTTACCGTTGCTATTTCTCGGGCTAGTTTCATTCCTATGTGCGGGGGGATTGAGGAGTAGTAGTGGCCGCGGGACCAGTTTGGGTCTGACATTAATACTTTTTTCTCTCAAAATATTAGTATCATGGTGGTTTTAGTAGTTTATTAGGGGAGAGGGGGAGTAGGTACCCTGTCGTTGAACAAATCTCATAGCAATACTATAAGGATGACTTCTCGCGCATCCACTGATAGAAACCACCCTACCGACTCTTTCCGGGTACAAAACCCCAGCGGCAAGACTTTGCATCCCTCCCATGCTGCTACCCACGCTTGCGAATAACTTTTGAATCCCCAGATGGTCGAGTAACGTGAATTGCGCACGAACCATATCTTCCAACGTCACAATCGGGAATTTCGTCGCATATGGTTCTCCTTTCCCCCCACCACTACTATTAATATTAGAAGATGGATCGATAGAACTAGGTCCAGTGCTCCCATAGCACCCTCCAATGACATTAGTACATATTACAAAATATTTATTAGTATCCAACGCCTTGCCCGGTCCGATGAATTTCTCCCACCACCCCACCGATGGATTCGATGGGGTGGAATGCGCATGAGATGATGCTGATAGACCGGTGTGTAAGAGGATGGCGTTCGAAGCAGTGGGGTTTAGGGAACCCCAGGTTTCGTAGGCAATCGTGTAGGTTGGGAGGGTGCCGCCCCAGTCTAGATGGAGAGGGGTCGGGGAGTGGAAGGTTTGGTGGGGGCCGGAGGTGTAGCTTTATTATTACCGTTGTTATGGGATGTTAGTATGAGTGATTGGTCTAGTGGGGGGGGGTAATGGAGAGGGTGTGTGTAAGTGAGTAGGTACCTAGGTTCAGGACCGCTGCCGCTACTGAATTTCTTGACGGGAGTAGAGTTGTTTAAGAGGTTTGAGGTACGAGTTTCGAGGGCATCGAGGCAGGGGAATGCCATTTGCGGATTCGAGGAGGAAGGACCGACATCTTGAGGGGTTGCAGTCGCTGTTGCGTTCTGTTTCGAAGAAATGGTGTGGAGGTTGTGGGTTATTGGTATTGGTAGTGTTCTTGTATGGTTCGTGAGAGTTAGAGGTCGTAGATTGGCGATGTGTAAACTCTGACGTCTTCTTGAGAAGGTATTAACATTGCTGAGGATTCGCTTCATCGTGAATGACAACCATGGACTATGCTAATGGGGGGGGGTATAAACCGAGAGAAGCTTAAGAAGAAGAAGAATAAGTTAAAGAAAGGTATAAAAGAACATGAACGAAATGAATTTACAACATTTACAGCCCGGGGTAGTTATAATTCCAACAAGGGGAAGCAATGCAATGGGCGGGCTTTTAGTAATACAATTGGAATCGAATGTTCAGAAAGGGACGCTGGCGGCATCGGCGAATCGAATCGACTTGGACAGATTTCCCGATGCGGTTTTAGCGTCGCGGGAGATGCAGGCCGGTCGATGGCGTGATGGCTTTTAAATCTGTTTGGCTGTAGCTTAATTACTTAATCGTGCATGGGTCTGTTCTTAATGTATAATGATAATGATGAATGATATCCCACCGTCAATTAACGCCTTCAGATGCATGCTCGACAAGACAGTAAAGAAAAAAGATGTGGCAAGCAGGCAAAGGGACTATCAATACAAGGAAGAAGGGAGTAAGCAAGGGAAATGATATGTGACAAATTTCCAAAGGAGAGAGAGAGAAAAAAAAAAAAAAAAAAAAAAAAGGGTAAAAACCCCGCCGCAAAGGAGGTTATTCCAAAGGCCATAGCTTTTCTTTTTGCTTCTCTATCTTAGCTAAAAACTAAGTACCAAAAGGTAGTAATGACAATGTACTTTCAAAAAATTTGAGCTGGTCGTGAGCTCGCTTCTCCCCTTCAAGACTTTTAGGCTGGCTCTGTATGTGGTGGTGGATAGAAAGCCTCTTCAAAAAGGCTATGAGGGTCGAGGGGTAATAAGGGGTAATAAAGAAATTCGTAAGATATCTTCGTTAAAGAGGTGAGACCATTGTAGGGAACATGTTGACTATGCTTCATGAATTCCCATCTTCTTGAGCCTCTCCTTTTGCTTCTTCTCCTGGTCCTCTCGGTAAATCCTCATATTTTCAGGTTCACCAATGTGGCGCTCTTCTTCCGGCTTCCAGGTACCTATTGCGTGAAAAAAAACCAGATTAGCATCTTCAAGTATCCAGATGGTAGTTGTTAATGAAAGTGATAAGCCACATACCCTCGAACATATGCTTGACAAAA
Organism: Arthrobotrys conoides; assembly: GCA_036971725.1. Classification (NCBI taxonomy): domain Eukaryota; kingdom Fungi; phylum Ascomycota; class Orbiliomycetes; order Orbiliales; family Orbiliaceae; genus Arthrobotrys; species Arthrobotrys conoides. The sequence continues at coordinate 308,408 of JAVHJM010000012.1, read as the reverse complement.
GCCTGCGGATCATCGTCGTCACCGGCCCCGAATTGCCCAACACCAGGACTAAAGCTCGTAACGGGTAGCACAACCACATCTCCAATCTTCCTTGGGTTCTTGATCCCCGTGAAATTCCTGAAATCAACCGGATTCTCCTTCTGGACTGTAAAATAGTTCTCGTCGTTCAGATAGTCGAAGATCGTATCTGTCCATACTGCTGGCCCTGTAAATTCAATAACCCCACTTTGGTCCTTTCGTAATTTTCCTTTTCTCTTCATATCCAGGGTCTTCTCGGTTATACGTGCTACGACTTCGCGGAGAACTGGATGGCCTGGTTTTGATTGAATGGTCCACTGACAAAATTGTAGCCTCCGAGAGTAGTTTTCCGCCCAGTTCTTTCCGGTGGGGTCGGCCTCAATGCCGACAACCAATCCGATCGATGCCATCCTGAAATTTGAGGGTATCCACTTCGTCGCCGGCTTCAACGCTGCAGTATCAATGTCGCTGTAAATGCCTCCTCTCGCAAGCAATATCAGATATCGGAAGAAATCGGCTTTAAGAATCGGCGATGGTAACGACGTAAAGGCCTCCAGAACCCGGGGAACAGATCCGTATAGGTGTTTGATCAAGTGTAACGCGACTTGGTCGGTTATGACCTCGTGGATAAAGTCCGGGTGGTGGTGTGTCCAACTAGCTTCTAACGGACGGTAGCCGTCGTTGAATCGGGGGTTGGCGACGGTATACTTCCATGTCTGCCAGATGAAAGCCGGGAACTTGTTCGAGACGTCATATGGGAATTGATAGGCGAGCTGGTCACGGATAGGTTGGCCGTTGATGTTTGGAGGGCGGGGTGCAGGCTTTCCAAGATGTGGGGGGTTAATTTGGGTGACCAGTTTGCCCGGTTGGTCTTCGAGGTGTTTCGATGATTGGCCTATGTGAGGTACGCATGTATGTTAATAAAGATTACATTTTACCGCGTGGAGGTATGGATATGCAGGTGGTTTGAATGGATGTAAGTACCTGTTAGAACCGCACCATCCTCAACATTCGGCCGCGGGCCACCTCTGATATGTGATTTGAACTCCTCAGACCGCTGACTTGATGTGAAAAAGAAGATTACCAGCACAATGGCTGATAATATTATTGCCCGTTTCACGCTCAACATTTTCGACGACGCAGCTGCTGCTGTCGCTCCCGGAGAGCCGACGGACTTTGTGGAGAAATCCAGTTTGGGAGTATTAGAAGGCGAAGTAATTGAGAAAGAGATATTGATAATGATAAAACCGAGATTGCGTGTCGTAGGAAAGGGTAGTAAAGTGGTGGTGGCTGAGTGTCCGTGGTTGTCCTTTTGGTGATTACTTTGTACTTATGTAGGTTGAGGGAGTACAAGCGGATTTATTATGGGGATAGCCAGCTATCGGTCTCAAGCAAGATGTCCTCCTCCTCCTATAGCAGGGACATGAGATAACGAAGGATAGTCAAGAATCGAACTTTTGAAATTGGTATTTTGAATTTCGAAGGGTCGTCTGGGCGTAATCACTGGGATTGTTTGTGCCACAGGAATTAGGAGGGAACTGCTTGAGAAGGCGAGATGCAAGTCAGAAATCTGAAGCAGCAGCAAAATGCAACTGCAACTGCAAATGCAGCTAGGGATCGCGGAAGATTTTAAGGAGAAGAGAGGGAAGGATAGTATAGGGAGAGAGGCTGGCTGCTAATTATGAGCACACACTTACCGACAGTACTGGTTATAAGTCGAAGTATATAAGAGAAGTATGGTCAAGATGACGATGTATACGTATATGTACAGAGAAGAGAACAGAACGAGGGAATGGGTGGATGGATGGATGGATTGAAAGAATGAAAGATTGGCGATGCAGGCAAGATGCAGGTGCCGCTGGGTTGTAGCACAGGCCGGCAGCTCGAATCCGAACAGTCTCCTTTTCTGTCCAAAACCAGTCGGGTACACCCGCAAACTCGCCGTTTCCAAAGGTCCAAATCCGTCGACGGTCGAAGAGATGGAATTTATATATTATAGAAGCATCAATTAATAGAAGAAGAACAAGGAGAAGATGGTGGTCGTGGGTTTGGTAAATTAATTATTTCGCGGTGCACCGGTGGTGTTTCGTTGACACCACGTTTGACGTTTGTTTTGTGAGGACCGCCCAGCGCCAGACCAGTACCAGCACCAGTATATTAATTGCTTGCGGCCAGCAGTGACGACGCAAACACTTCAAAAGTTGGGGACCTGCCGGGAGTATATTATTTTTGGAATGGACTCGAGCAACTAAGGCATCTAGGATACAGAGTAAGTATACATCATGATCAGTCAGTCGATTCTGAATTAAAGTCCGGGCGGGGTCGTAGGGGATACACCAACTTGGCCTAACTGATTGAATTCTCAGCCAACGGTCTTTGAATCCGTGGCTCCTTTCGCTTTATACACCAACTACTTCAGTAACCACTAACTAGACTTGTCGAGTACTTGTCGATACTTTGTATAAGGACCGTACATGTACAGGGGGGACGAAGGAATACAAATGTCTCAACGATCCCCCAACAAGAATCACCAGTCTAGTCTATACGATTATCAAAAAGGTCTCAATCAGATGAAAGAACGAACATCGATTCCATCCCCCTTTCCAATCCCTTCCGTTCCAGCGTGACCTATGATGTAAAGTTATCCCGAGATCTTCAATTGCTCCCTTCAGAAGATCTGGCATTACAACCATACATTAGTACGGAGTTATACAACGGGAAGGAGATCGAGACCAGGGAAAAATACAAAAAAGAATGCTCCGTTACCAAACTTTGACAGCCCATATTAGCGCCTGGCAGAGCCGTTTCAGATTTTTATGGGCTAACGCCAATCATCGGGTTGTCGCCTGCGATGGGACAATAAACCTCAAACTTCGGGCTTAAGGGGCGCTGCGGTTACATATCCCTGTTCGATTCAGCTATTTTTCCATGTTCGCAGCATGTGTCTTAAGGAACTTAAGTTCCGGCTTCACCATGATAACTATAAGATGATAATATTATTATAATGTTGGGCATCCAATATATAGGTAGGTCAGTACTTACGTACGTGAGCAAGGACCACTCGTGTGAATGTGAAGGTGAACAATCATATTGTAACTTTTGTCAATTTACTTGTCTCTCCAAGTACTTGCAAGTATAGGCGGTTGATTCCGTGGAACTTCAAACAATCAATTGTGCGACGTAGAACGGATTGTTCGGAAAGTTGAAGTAAACCTTCGAATGTATCCGCAAGTACTCCCTGTGGAATGTATCGGAACAAGTATTCGCGGCTGTCGACAGGCTATTGCTCGATCCCGATCTATAGATCGATACTAGTACAGATATGCAGCTAGTACTAGCTCTAGTAGACAGACGATATATATCGGGAATCGATATCGGATAAAATTTAAAACACCACGAGATCACAAAATGGTATAGTGAGTAAGTATGAATGTTTGTGCACGATCTGATATCCCATTAGGAGGCCCTTATCTTCCACAGTAAACCTGTTCACCAACATCACTTCAACCGTCGACACTGGCCAAGCTGAGTTGGTCCAGTTGTTGGAATTTACTTGTCAGCAACACAATGAACTCGAACAGTGGTTACGAGGCTGCTCAAACAGGGCATCTGATCATTCACCCAACTTTCCAACATGCTGATTTCCGTCTCTCACGGTTGGGATTCACAATATTTGATCACCCAAGCTAAGGCCACCATCCCTTTCATCTACAGACGGAACGGCATAAACCCTGTTGGTGACCTACAACTCTGAAACGTGCCGAGTCTATAGCCCCTTCCTCGCCAGACCCGTACATACATGTACATTTACGTGGGTCCTTTTCGGTGCCTGTGAGAGGGTGAAATTCCGTTGTACGCCCCGATCAATATATATAGTTGTGTAAGTACTTATAATATATATATATATATATCCATACATTCACTCGTTTAGAGTGAGTTACTTGGTACGATGATTGGAATTCTATTACCGGGTGGGGTATTTGTCGGTGGGAATCAACGGATGGGGCATGATTATTCGTCTTTGGTACGTAACTTGCATGTCCTGTGAGACTGATTAATTGGAGGGGTGAAGAGATCGCTGAATGGATATAAGAGCTGCACTTTGTGTAATATGCGATCGCCTTTGCTATGAGATTAGAGAGCAAAGGGGTTTGCTATATTGCCATCTTTTGGAATATCGATCCGCATATGAATATTTGTTCGTATAGGGCCACTGCCTAAGTTTGGAACTCACTAGCCACTTATTATACCTCGAATTCAGTTTAAAATCCTTTGTCGTGTTAAAGATACCTCGTATATTGCTGCTAAAGATTGAATTCTACGAACCCGGGTTAAAACGGCCAAATCTTCGTCATCAACGTTGCTGTCGAGCAGACTTCGATGATGAGGTCCCCGGTCTCGCCCATAGTAATCGTACGTTCCGACATCGGTTTTTGTTTCGATAGCATTACAGTGTATACTCCAATATCAGATTTAGAAAAATCTATGCCTTTCTTATATTTGAGTGCACCGCAAACTATCAGCTCTTTGTTAGTTATCGTACACACATCCTCCAGTCATTATTTTCTGTGTTACAGTACTAGTATGGTAAATTCAGAAGATATGTATTGACATACCATTAACAATAACCTGATCTTCTGGCGGGAATCTCGTCAGAATCGTCAAATTTGCATTCGAAAGCCCTTTGTACGTCGAATCTATTATAGAAGTCGGAAGAACTCCACCACCTTTCCCGTTCTGGGTCACTTCCTCGTTCCTAGCTTGGTCGAGCAATATCCATTTCCCAGGTGACAAACCAAGATCTAGAGCCGAGTCTGGTACGAATGTTAGTTCGCCCCATTGTGCGCTGTCTTGTGATCGGGTTACTATCACACGGCTATATCAATTTAGTATTATATCTTCCCATAAGATACATCAAAAGTGGTACTCACCGCAAATACTTCAAATTCTTAGAATGCTTCACATTCAACATGGTCATATCCCCATCTCCAAAATCACTCGCTCCCATCCCGTACTTCGTACTCGTGAAAACTTTCATACCGCTTATAACCGCCTCTTCCTTCGACCAAGCCAAGTACTCATTTACCACAAAATACTGTTTTTCACGAGGATAATCTGTTTTAAAGCTCGTGTCGGGGGTATTCGGGTGTAGTTTCGTGGTCGGGATGAATCGCCAGAATATGAAACTTGGGAATGCTTGCTTTTGGGCGATTTTGTATTCGGTTATGAACCATCGGACCCATTTTTTGGCATTTGTGAGGGCGCTGATGGAGTAGGATTTCGAGGTTGGGTCGACGTTCCAGGCGACTGGAAAGAGGATTTAGAATATTACATATGGTATGAAGTACGTATGTAAACTACAGCGCAATGTCAAGGAAAGGAAAAGAGAATAACATACTAAACAACCCTTTCTTCTCCCCATCTATTCCGAAGGGAACCATATCCTCCGTATTGAATAACTCAGGTTTATCCAGTATTGCGGATATCTTTTTGTCTATCCATTTCGATCTATCGTGTCCTGTTCGATCCCCAAAGGTATCGGCTTCGTAGTTGACGTCCGGGATTGGCGGTCTAGCATCTTTCGGGTTCGTGGGAAGGAAAGTAGGTTGTTCTGGGCTGCAATAGCCGGAGCTGATGAATCCCAGGACGAGAAGAAGGGGCAGATATATTGAAGGGATAGCGTACGAATACATTTAAATATTAAGAAAGTAAACTCTTTAGAACTTCTGCCTTGGCTGCGCATGTAGTCTTGCTCTCAGAGCCATGATTCCTATGTCGACACAAAATGCAACAGACACATGCGACAGACCGTGGCGATTATTGATCTCAGTCGTTTCGCAGTTTGAGCGGAATATATATATCTCGCATCGCCTCGCGTGTGGGTGGTGACCATAGAGTTACCTTGAACGAGCTAGTAAGAAGTACACCCGGTGAAATTCGTCTCGACACGGGTATTATAATATCATTGAATACATCGAGTACTCTCCTCCCGAATCAAACAGTCCTTCACTACCTGTAAGTACTTACCTAATTCCCTGGAATAAAATGCCTATAGCCTATAAAAACGACACATACACGCCAAGCAAATTTATGAATCGCTTCTAGACTATAAAAAATCAAAACTAAAACCCAAAAAATAAGCAGATAAAAATAAATATCTAGACTACAACTTGCGGTCTAGTGAAGACCTATAGCTCTTGAATAGAGCAGCTATAGTAATTAAAGTCAGGCACATATAGAACGGTGAATATATTGATTATTCGTAACATGCTTATCTCATAATATTGTCTTAGAAACAGCTGATTTTGATGGTCGTAGATCTCTAAATATAATTCAAAATTACAAGCAAGGCAGAATCTATATATTACTGAACCTACCCCGGACTAGATTCATACACTTATCTTCTAGATACTTAGGTATTCACGCTATTCCGCAACATTTCTTACATACCTTTTGAGCGGATCCGGCTAGCCGCACTGCGGCACAAGAGAGCGAGAGGAATTCCAAGTCCCCGCCCAACCATGACAGCATAGTTATAACTAGACTGCCGGTTCACTGCCCAAGCAGCCCCGTCCCAGCGATTGACCTTGCCCAGAATAAGATTTCTTCAAGCCCAATTGTCAGATAAGCTTATGTGAGTAAGTATTCACCATGATGAGATATATTGTGAGCCCCAACGCAACATCCAGGCCTGCCTTTGTTGCAAAAATACAGTCTTGGCACTATTTTGAAGGAGATTCCACAAGCGGTTCTGCGAGCCATTGCATTGCCGCTGCCTTCCACCCTCAAGCGAGGAAGCTAGACAAACATGATAGATGCCTGGAGTTTCCCCATGTAGAGGCATGCTTGGCTTCCATTTTGGCATCTTTCGCAGAGCTGAGGCTGTGTCGTTTGCGTCTGGTTTCCTGAGACCAGTTCAGCCGGGCCTGCGTGCCAGGATAGCTTATTTTTGGGGTGCAACCAAGTACCAGTCCGCGTGGGTCTCGTCTGTGCTTGAACTGGGAAACTTGAGCGGTTTGCAATTGCAGGAAGGAAGACCACATCTTCTTCACGAAGAATCGAATCTCCATCCTTCCATAAATTAAGCAACCTTTGCCAATACACTAGCTAACCTCCCTGCAAGCCTGTGTGATTAACCCTTTTCGTAGGTGAGTTTCATCTAGGCCAGCCTTTTTATTACGTGTTTGCTCTAATCGTCATCGTAGTTATTGACCGACTTCGTGGGAAACTGTTGCTCGGAATCGCTATCATAAGCGGACCGGTGGGGCTCCGTCCGCGAACGCTACCCTTGATCTCACGACCACTTATCGTGAATATCATGTGGTGATAGTGACGAAACCGAAAACCCCAATTCATACCTTTCCTCTCGAGAAAATACACTCCTCTTCCGGATAATTCCCCTGATCTAACATCGAAGACACCCAGGCCCTAGTTTCCTATCCTTTAGCTAGGTCTCCATGAGCTTCGGCACGAGCAACTCGTCCCCAAATCCTTAGTTAGGTAGAAACGGCCACCACCACGATAACAATCGGTCTACAGACGAGTCCAGCCGGCCATTCCTAATGTTGCCCGCCAATGGACCGCCACACCGAGCCCGTGGCGTGTCCACCTCCTTTGCGCCGGAGCAGCAGAATCTAGCTGCCGAAATCGACCCGGTGCTCCAGAAGATATCAGAACCGTTACAATCCGTCGCTGCCGTCCCCGATAAACTCCCACAGTTGCTTCAGCTCCGGAGTAGCCTGAAACAACTGCCTGATGGATCGTGGCAGGAGGTTTTCCGAGTCCTAGGGGGTTTCGACTCTCTTCTGCAGGCATTAACGAATGTCGCTGGCTTCTATAGTCTAGAAGATTCAGAAGACGTTAGATTATGCCTTTTTGATTACCTGAAATGCGTTTTCAACTTATTGTCCGAGAGTATGGTGGGCCACGTGGGGAACAAGAGATTCTTTGGCAAGAAAATTGGATTCGAAGCTTTGCAGCGTGGGTTGGCGGCCACTGGGATACCTGTTATCGCTCCCGATCTTCTCTTTGGCTTATTATTCGCCTTTGGCATGAACGACGAAACCTTCGCGACTTTCATCATCCGAGCTCGCCGAGATTTGCCAGAATCGGATACCGAAGCAGCCAATCATGTTCGTGAGAAGACGAAATCTGCCTTTAGTGGAGGAGATCTTTTGCGCCATGCATCTATACTCCCAGTTATCATCAACTTTTTCAACATACTGGAGCTGGACAAAGTTACCTCGATTGCTGTCTTGCAGGCAATACTGTCGTTATCACAATCCAACCAGTACAATCTAAACGAGGTCCACAGGAGTGGGATCTTGTCGACATTTATCCTGCCTAAACTATGGCCTGCCATTGCTGATGATCAACTCCAACCGATATTCTCCGAGATTGCCTATTCCTTAATCGTGCTCGGCGTCAACACTCCTGACGACGCAAAAGTCATATTCAGAGAGGCCATTGAGAACCCGATTGCTGCCGATTTTCTACTATATGGATTGAAGCAATCTCGCACTGCCCCGCTCATCCAATTTGATTTGTCACTCCATGGCTACGCCTCTGTTGAAATTGCAACTCTCGGCCGCTCCTTCCCCCCCTCGAGTGGCGGTTACACTTTTGCGTTATGGGTGTACATTGATAAATTCGACGACTCTGTTCATACAACGCTCTTTGGAGTATTTGACGGCTCGCAAAAGTGTTTTGTGTTAGCATACCTCGAACAAGATACTCACAAGCTCATCCTGCAGACTTCAGTCTCTTCGGCTAAAGCGTCGATCCGGTTTAGAAACTTCGTGTTTGAGGAGAAGACCTGGTATCATATTGCTGTGGCCCACCGACGGGGCAAAGCTACGAGCGCGGCCAAAGCATTGCTATACGTTAACGGAGATTTCATTGAACAAACCAAATGCTCGTATCCATCGAGTCCGCCGACGAACAATGTTCCAGTTCAGGCGTTCTTGGGAACACCCGCAGATTTGTCTCCTAGAATCGGACACGGAGTCCTATCATCGAAATGGAGCGTTGCCAACGCCTTCTTATTTGAAGAAATCATCTCCGACGACCTAATCGCAGTGCATTACAATCTTGGGCCTCGGTATTATGGAAACTTCCAAGATTGTCTGGGTAGTTTCCAGACGTATGAGGCCAGTGCTTCTCTCAACATGCGCAATGAAGTCATGCACCCGGGGAAGGAGGAGAAGTCAGATATCATATCCGCTATTCGCCAGAAAGCCTCGACTGTTATGGGAGAAAACAAAGTTCTGCTGAATATTTCTGCGACTGCGGTGCTTGATGATACCCATGACATCCCGAATGATACCAAGATTTTGTCGGAGAAGATCAGTCGTCAAGCATCAAAGAATCTTCAAAGCTTTGTGCGCAAAGGCCCAATTGCTTTGAATGGTGCCGTGCCGTTTATCAGCGATGCACTCACTTTACCACAAGGCACTGCTGTCATGACTGGCGAGCCTATCATCCTTTATCCAGGGAGTCTTGATAATGCTGCTTGGAAAATTGGCGGTGCGGCTGCTGTAACCTTAAAGCTTGTTGAGAGTGCAACTACACCGGAAGAGGTCTGCAAAGCGGTGGATATTTTGTTCGAAACAATCAAGAACAATTGGCGAAATTCGGAAGCCATGGAGAAGGAGAATGGATTTGGAATTCTTGCGTACCTGCTCCGAACCAAAGAAATCAATGGAGTCGTCTGTAGAGAACTCTTAGATCTCATTCTCAATTTCGTTGGTTACAACAGCGAACGCCCGGAGGAGTCAATTTTGATAAACCCGTTGGCTTATCGCGTACTCCTCGTCGACTTTGAGCTCTGGAGGAAGGCTGACATTCCGACGCAAAAGGCCTACTTTGCACAGTTCATCGTTTTCGGGTCTGGTAGCATTAACCATCGTTTCAATGCAAAGCGCCTTCTTAGGATGAGAATCGTAAAGAAATTGATACACGCCCTAAAAAGCGATGCATTCTCGATGGAAGTTATTCCCGACTTCCTGGCGGCTTTTAAGTCTCTTATCAGTGTTAATTTCTCAGCGGAGACTCTACGGTCATTGTCTCTCTTCATCACTTACTCACTGTACTCTGGTAGCCAGATCAAAAGCTTACGACACAAAAAGAGCACCTTCGTGATGAAGCGGACTGATTCGGATGGCTATTCACCAATATCGTCAACGAAACGGATTAACGACTTCGGGTTGAAGCGTCAGGTTGGATTGATGATGTTAGAGATGTACTCAGAACTTCTCTGCGAATCTTCAAGCACAACCAATATCATGAAATTTGCCCGGACAGTTACTAATAGAGTAAGTTTCACCTTCTAGCGTTAACCGAAATTCTGGCTAACATGGATTAGTGGCTATTATACCTTTTGGATGATGGGAACTCGAATGTCATTGCATGCGCAATGAAGATTCTTGCTCGTATTCTTGTGGTTCATGGACAGAGTTACATTTCGAAGTTTGCTGGGAAAACATCCGGGTTCTTAGTTCTCCGGCGCCGTCTTAGAAAGTGGTGGCGAGTACCTGAGATATGGATGTCGGCCTTCTCTATCTTCCTCGGAGTCGATATTGCGAAGGTGGACCTTACACAGCCACTTGTGCTGTACCACCTTATAAACACGTTTAAATTCGACGATAAGGACGGAAGATTCATATGTTCAGATATGTGGGCTGTCATTGCGACAATGTTGAAAACTGCTGTGAATGATATTGCTAAGAGTCAGCAGGAGGCGGCGCGTATTCAGGCTCCGAAGAATAAGCTTCTAAACCCAGAGGATGCAGAGAAGAAGCATAACCGAAGGAGGTCTCTGTCTTTGGATACGCAACTTACATTGATGACTCTTGGTGAAGGTATGTATTCTAACCTTTCGATTGCAGGTGACCTTGCTAACTTGACGTAGTTCGTGAGCCAGTCGACCGCCCACCTGCCGATGCCGAAAAGATGGTCAATTCCATTGTACACTTTTTGGCTGATTTGCAACAAAACTGTGTTCCATTCAAAGAATTCTGCTCTGGAACCGTTTTCCTGAAGGAGATTCTTGACATTCTCTTCCCTATCATCTGTGATACAGATCAACTGAGTGCCGAAACCGAACTCGATCTCACTCTTGCCGATGATGCTGAGGATAAACTTCGCCATGGACATTCTGTTAGCCAGACCAACATACTGCAAGCTACTGGCTCTGCTGTATGGTCGACTGTGACGGATAACAGCGCAGCTAGGGCAATCCCATTCAGAAGAGGATCGTCCTTTATCATAATTGATTCCGATGGAGCTTCTGCTACGACCCCGTCAGCCTCTCGTCTTGTGCCTGCAGTGAACGCGACGTCTATTGAAATTGCGAAGGTTAAGAGTAGTATGACAAGCAATCAGTTGGTTTCGAGTTTGGTGGATATTGTGGTGGCGGTGTTCAAAACGATGTTGCTGGAGAGAAGAGAGTTTGCTGGTTTTGGGTTGGCTACAAAGGTATGAGTTCTTTGTGTCAATGGTGATAGTGCCTTAGATCCAATCTTTCTGACACGTAGTAGATACCACCCGGCACCCTCGACCAACGCATCTATTTCGAATCTTACATTGTGCGGAACACTGTTTCGCTGATGAGGAACGATATTGCGCTTGATTTGAAGCTGCTGACTGAGCCGCGTATTTTGACGAACTTGGGTAGAATGGCTTATCATCTAGGCCAATCGATAGCTGAAGGTACACCAATTGCAAGCTGAAACCGATACATAATGTGATAATACTGACGAAGTATGTAGGATGGTTTGCTACCGGTGGCCCACAGCTCCTTGAGTTTATCGGCGTTATTTTGGAGTACATAGAACGTCCAGACGTCTCGAGTATCAAAAGCGTGCGGCTTTGCAACCAGACAATTTTGAGTCTTCGAGGAACTTTCATGAAGCTACTTTGGCGCCAATTTTCGGCACTTGTGAGCATGGATGACGGGGAAGCCGCTATTGTCGAGTTCCTACAACAGCTTCTCATCTGGAACCAGGCTATTCTTACTACCGATCTTCAGGATTTGGATACTATCCGCTTATTCTCGTATTTCCTTTACGTATTCCTTACGGACGAGAAGAATAGCATTCGGACTATCAGTCTGCAACTGCTTCGCCTCGTCCTTACCAGGAAGTCTCTGGAAATAGCACAGATTTTGATTGGTCCGAAGACGCCGCCAGAACTCAAGCCGACATTGAATGATATGTTGAAGATTTCTGATCTTGTGAGTAGCATATTTATTTTTCAGGATACAGAGTACGGGCGGATGCATAAAATTCTATGAGGCTAACAATACTATAGGATGATGTCCAATCCTTGGAATGGATTGAGAAACATCAAAACGAACTCGATACCTTTTTCTTTGGCGGTTTGGCCCAGACATGGGATGGCTATGTGACGGATGAAAACAAGCGTGTCAAGGATGCGGCACGAGCTAGAATCGCACAACGTAAAGACAAGCTCAAGGGATGGGCTCTTGAAAATATCAACAACGAAGATGCGTATAACAAACATAGGACGGCCTCATCAGTATGGACTTCCAATATCTACGCCGGTGAACACCTGAAGTATCAGCGAGCATATCAGGATCATCAAGATAACGTTGCATTTATGGTCCAAGTGCACACTAAACTCAACAGAGACCTAACAAGACCTTGCGGCTTGCTCGATACCGGAGAACCTCAGAAATGGCAGTTAGATATTTCTGAGGGCCGAAATCGTATGCGCAAGAGATTACTCCCAGACCTTCGAACGCAGGAACGAGAGTATGGACCGAAGCAGAGGGGAACGGAGTTGACAATAGGAACTCCGGGCTCCAACAATGGTCCCGTGTCAAATACTCCCCCACTACCTCTCATAGACGACGATCGCCTGTCTCTTCGACCTGCTACTTCCGATGCTAGAGACAACGGAAGCATGATCAATGGGGGTGATAACATGGAAGACGATTTTGAATTGGTCGACGACCCCAAAATTGACGACGAAGAGTATGAGGATAAGAACCGAAAAGTCTTACGGAGTCTCCAACACGGGGAAGTTGTTCAATACGTGAGCAATGTGTCTCGGGTACTTGGTCTGAGTATCTGCGAGGGTTTGTTAATCCTTGGACGGGAAAATTTGTATATGATTGATAATTTTTTCCAAAAGTCCGATGGAGAAATTATTAATGTTTGGCAAGCACCTCCTTCAGAACGAGACCAGTATCTACAGACCATCGCTGGGCTTGATGCCGAAAAATCTCGCTCCACTAGTGCGGAACATGATACGAGGCAATGGGCTTGGAAGGAGCTGCTTTCGGTATCGAAGCGGAAGTTTCTATTCAGAGATGTAGCTTTGGAGTTGTTCTTCTCTGATGGGAGGAACTACCTTTTAACCACCATGACACAAAAGGACCGAGATGTTCTTCATTCTAAGCTAGCCGCCCGGATACCCGCAAATCAGCAACCGCAAATCGGCGGCAGGCACAATGAAGAGGCTTGGTTAGTTGAAACTATGGGTCAACCTGGTACCGGGCTCAGTCCTATCTCCTTCGGCGGGAAGCTTGCAAATGTCTTCCTAGCTGCTTCTGCAAACCCGGCAACAAAGAGATGGCTTAAACACGAAATCTCAAACTTTCATTATTTGATCTTGGTCAATGCTATGGCGGGCCGGACTTTCAATGATCTAACACAATACCCTGTCTTCCCCTGGGTGTTGGCGGACTATACCAGCGAGGAACTTGACCTGACCAACCCGAAGACTTTCCGCGACTTTTCAAAGCCGATGGGTGCTCAAACACCTGACCGGGCACGCGAATTTCAAGAAAGATACCGTGCATTCCAAGATCTTGGTGATAGCAAAGCACCTCCGTTTCACTACGGGACGCATTATTCTTCTGCTATGATTGTATGCTCTTACCTTATCCGGATGCACCCGTTTGTGGATTCATACCTGCTGCTCCAAGGTGGAAATTTCGATCACGCAGATCGTTTGTTCTATTCCATGGAAAAGGCGTGGTTGTCTGCTTCAAGGGATACAACAACAGATGTTAGGGAACTGATTCCCGAGTTCTTCTTCCTTCCGGAACTGTTGATAAACAGCAATTCTTTCAATTTTGGTATTCGACAAGCAACTGGGCAAGCGGTTGATGATGTTATACTGCCGCCTTGGGCCAAGGGGGATCCAAAGATTTTTATCGCCAAGCACCGCGAAGCTTTGGAGAGTCCCTATGTCAGTGAACACTTACACGATTGGATTGACCTTGTCTTCGGATTCAAACAGAAGGGAGACGCAGCGGTTGAAGCCACGAATGTTTTTCATCATTTATCATACTCTGGGGCTATTGACCTCGGCAGTATTATTGACCCTGTTGAGAGGACTGCAGCCATTGGCATCATTCACAACTTTGGTCAAACGCCGCACCAGATATTCACACGCCCGCACCCACAAAGGGAAAACTCTGTGAGAAATACAAGCCGGTTGGACGGTAGCGTGGAAAGCTTGATTAGGTTACCCTTTCCATTGCTCGATACCCGAGAGAAAGTGCAGCAACTTGATTGGTCGCACCGTACCTCGAAGGTGGTCCCGTCTTCTGAGTTCAGAATCTATATCAACCCTGTTTTCGACAAGTACCTTGAGTGGGGTTATAGTGACGGCGGTGTTAGATTCTATGACGCTGAAAGCCGAAGGATGATTGCCATGTTTGAGCATCTTCACCAGGATCAAGTGTCTGCTGTCCTGGTCGTTGATGAACAAGTCTTTGTTACCGGCGGCTGCGACTGCACTGTCACGATCTGGAAGATGGAGTATAACAAAACATTTGATATCCATCCAACTGCATGTCTACAAGGGCATTGTGCTGCTATCACCCATCTTGCTGTCTCACGTTCGTTCGGATTACTCGTTACTGCCGATTCATCCGGAGTCATCATCGTCTGGGATCTTAGCCGGAAAACTTACATCCGAAAGTTAGGCGAACATAGTTCGATCCAGTGTATCACTCTCAACGATGTGACTGGAGATATTCTGGTCAGTAGACCTACTGACATGACCTTGTATACTTTGAACGGCGAACTGGTGCTTCGCAAATCGATTGAAGAAATTTGCCCGGATCAAGTCATTATCTCCACAGCATTCTACGAAGGCGTTAGTAACGAGTGGCTGGAGCGAGAATTGATCTTTACTGGGCATCGCCGTGGGATTGTTAATGTGAGCACTACCTATTTTGATCATTGAATTTAGAGATGAGTCATGCTAATATAAATTTTAGGTCTGGAGCAAGCAAATTGTTGATGGGAAATTTGATCTAACATTGGTTAAGTCTTTACAACATATCAATCCCTATCAATCACAGGCTACAGTTTCGGCATCCATCACAGCCATCCTACCAATGCCTCGTAACGTCTTCACCGCTGATGAATGGGGCAGAGTTGTAAGTTTCTCTCTTTCCGATTAAAGCGTTTATAGGAATGCTCATGTGGTATGACACAAATAGTACCAATGGGACTGTGTCTCGAAGACGTCGTAGGACTTCTTGTGAATAATTTCTATTTATACTTATGAGGATTTAGACTTCCGAGAATTGCTTGACCTTGATAGTTGTTGGGCGTGTTACTTGTACATTTTCTCCCTGCTTTATATTCCTTCTTGCGGTTGTACATGCATTTCGAAGTGCGAATAGAAAAGCGACAATTTTTTGCTTTCGACCAATTGTATTCATATATAACCTTGTACCTGATGAGAGCTCGAGGAGATGTCGAAGGCGTTTTGGATGGGGTTTAGCCTTGCAGATGTGTGAAATACATTTGCTCCTTTAGAGAGCTTCTGTGCATTTTGGTTTAGAAACGGACACTGACTGGATTTGGTCCCAGGCCTGGGGATTGAGATTGAGGTGTGGCCATCCATTATTTTAAGGATATGCAAGATCTTCATAGCTAAAAACAGATGTTCTGACTTCTGAAAAGAAGACGAATATATGTATATCATCATAAAGTTCACCCACAAGGCCTTCCGTGCCCTCTTAGTACCTTTAATTGATACCCCCTTCCTTGAACTAAACAAACTTCACCACGACTGATATCTTCATTGTCCGGTTTATTTTGTCGAAAGTACTCTGTCGGATTTTATCCCAAGCACCGAATATACGGAATGTCTAGTCCCGAGACCAGAGGTAGCACTGCAGCGGCGGCAGCGGCGATTCGAGGGCAGAACTACTATAGTCAGAGTAGTTCAAGTTACGGGCCAATGGGTTCCCGCAAGCTGTCGTTATTCCCAGCGACCCCGAGGTAGACTCTCTTATCAATCTAATTGTGAGCATAGTACTAATTGTAGACTGTAGTCGATGCAGTAGTCGCGCATCCAGCGTTCGATATGGTTTCCCTACTCGAGCCTCCGAGCTACGTTCAATACACCAAGATGATTCAGGTTCAGCCCGATTTTCTCGTTCACGAGTAGTTAGAACCCAATCATCTGCTTCTACAATCACGCCTCAACGCCCTACTTTTGGTGTTGCTAGATCTGCTTCTATCAACCTCAAAAGACGGGGCTCCCAAAGTTACTTGAGACGAACTCAGTCTTTATACGAAAGGGGAGAACCTGCCTATGTTGAGCAGCCTTTCCGGATGGAGGAGAAACCCGGGTTTCTTCCAGCTAGTTCTCGACCGGGGCGTAGCCCGGCTTTGCCTATGCCCCGAACTTTGCGTGATCCGGATGCCTTGGGAACAAAGAAGGCGCAAGGGCCTGGAAGAAGATTCCCTGTCTCTTTGAGAATCAATCTTTTTGAGAAGGCTCGCTGGTTGGGACGACGAGTTTCTCAGTCTTTCCGTCGATCCATGGTCCCAATTAAGAATGTACCCACTCAGCAGGTCCATTCTGAGACGAAACACTACGGGCTGTCGTCATACCAACAGTCCTCTGGTTATTCTGACGAGGGCTCCCAGTATGCAGATACTGTTATTCATCATCGTTTTTGGGAAAACCAGAGCTATACTGCCAGTATTGACAACCAAGAAGATTACTTCACCCGTGCCCCGCCATCAGAAGTTGATGGTGTTTCCCCAAGTACACCAGTCCGCATGACGGCGGTTGTAGAGCCAATCCTTGAAGTTGAGGAACCAGAGCCAGTTCGAGAGGGGCAAAGAGGGTTTACACCGTTCACGCAACCTGCAGATCTTAAGGGAGTTGATTCTCGACGAGTTTACAGTGCGCTTATGAAGAGCCTAACGCAGAAATTCAGCAACCGAGCTCCCGCAAATGAAACTATCGCGGAGGAAAGCGAACCCCAAGATGAAGAGCCCCGGCCGGGTCAACCGTCAAATGAAAATGCTCGACCGCCTAGTTCCAAAGTTTCGATGGAAAAGAGTCCGGAGAATCGCAAGCCACTTTGTGAGATTGTGCCTCGTACGAATATTGATGTCGTTGAGGAGGAAGAAGACACCACCGCACCCCCCACGCCGATTATCAATATCGGGGTTAAAAGGATTAGATCAGATGATGCACTATTTAGTCAGATTGCTCAGCAACATGAAGTTTGGCAGGAAGAGGCTACGGGAGGGAATAATGACGGAGCTGTACCAGTTGGAGCGTTAAGACAGTTGAGTATTTCGAATGTTGAGAAAGAGAAGGATGATATGGCGGGACAGGCAAGGTACCGTACTGCTAGTGGGAAGCTGCAGGAGAATATACTGAAAGATGAGGGGGGCAGCGAAACCGATGAGCGTGAAAAGGTGAACGATGATGGTATGGAGCCAGTTTTTATTTGATATTTTGCTGTGTGTCTTTCCTAGGATCCTTTGGATTTTGAACCAGGAGTTTGAGAATGGTACCCTACGAGTCTTTTTGGGGGTAGGTTTTCTTTACGAAATTTTCTGTTTCGATTGCTTCAAACCCTTTTATATTGAGCTCCGAATACAAACGGGGCAGGCTAACGGATGGAGCGGGTACTTCGCATGTATAATTATTGCATGTTGTCCTCATCTGCGCTTGGTCTTGAGGTTATGGATCTGAGCAGTCTCGTAACCAGGCTGTTTAATAGATCTGGGGTTTTGTGCTTCTCACTGGTGCATCACTATTACAAATTTCTAATTCTTTGTTTTTGCCACAAGCCATGTATTGGAACTTGTTTACCAGTACTTGTACCTATGTTCTTCAAGCTTTTGTAATAGAAAACCATGGTACCGAGTAGCACTACTGTTGATCGTATGGTGGGTTTATAAATCTTGTAAGTTATATTATGCATTATGGGGCTTGCAATGTGTGATCCTAATGTCGAGACTGATTGTATACTAAGGCTGCGTTGTTTCTCAAAATTACCACTCGACTTCTGAGCTCACGTTCACTATCTACGCCCGGATCGTGAATATAGAGGCCGGACCACGCTACAATCAAGTCGTTGTATTATCGCTAGCCTTGGGCTCAGCTTGTGTAACGGCTCATCTCACCAGAAGGTCTATTTCCAAATCTGTACCAAAATGCCAAAATAAATATATATACTTACTTATATATATATATTTATACGTATCTTCATTCTATTAGATTAAATGGAGTGGATTGCGATGGTTGTATTATCAGACTTTTCTAAGTACATGTGTGCCCGCTTGTAATAGTAGGTAGTATCCACCTCCAAACTTTTCAAAACAAAGCGATGATCGATGACCTCGAAGCTAATCTCGATGCCGTAGTCTACCCGCGTTTTCATTTGGAGCTGCGCTTTCGATTGATCTACTCGGGCCTGGCGGGGGTGAGACACATATTGGCAGCACCCCTGTTCCCAGGCTATCGTCGAAGAAAGGCCGAAAGACATTGTGCGGGTGAATTCCATCGCCTCATCCGATGCGAAAGTCGAAAATGACAAGTCAATCTCTTTAGCGAACTGGGACGGGGCGAGGTGGTACTTCGCATTCTGGGAATGACAGTGTAGGACCCTCTTATATGGAGTAATATCACTCTTAGTCGAAAACGTGATTGATTTTCAGTCGAGATTACTCCATCGGACTGAAGGCAGTGCTTCCTCACTCGGCTCCACAACATTATCCACCAGAAAAATTCTAGACGTCAAGAGTCTTGAGCTAAGAACCCTTAAAATAAAAATTTCATTCTCATTTTCGTCTGCCGGCGCAATGGTGATCCGAAAGCTATCGAAGCTCTTTTCGACGGAAGCATGCAGAAGCAAGCCGTCTCCTGCCACCATGATGCTGGAGAGGCCAATCAAACTTCCTATTCTATCTTCAGAATATGGACAAATATGGAGGTATTTATCCTTTCTGAGCGAAATAGATGCCTACGATATGGCATCGCTATTGTTGGCACGCATCTTCCCCGTGGGGATTATTAAGGTATCCGAGAGCATAGCGGGCAATCATCGCTGCCCTCAATTCCTTTTGTTCCTCGGAACTCTGGCCGCCTCCCTGTCCCCGAATGACAGACACGGTCGATAGTGTATGTAACTGCTGGGCCGTATACGTTTGATAAGGCCCATGCTCTAGGGTAGCCGCCGTAAAGGTGTAGAGCTTGACCCCTACAAAGAATTGTACGTCGACGGGGTTCCATGGATAGAACAACTCGTCAATTGGAAAATTAGACCCTGAAAGACATACAGCTTTGGGGTAACCGCTGCGTGATATCTTCTCGTCTGAGAGTGTTGGCTGAATGCTTTCTATGAGGCGCTCGGAGGCTTCCCAGGATCCGGAAAGGGTCTGTAGGCATTTCAACTTTTTGTCGTGCCAGTAACACCCATATGGGAGGGCTATAACTCTCAAACTTTTGGCGCTGGGCAATCCCATGTGGGATGCCACTATCGCCATCATATCATTGATTGTGGTAGTAGTGGAAAACAAAACTTTGTGGATGTTGAAATTCGAGCCCTCGATGTATATGACGGTAAGGGCGCCTTTCCACCGTTGTCGAGTAGTTAACTTTGAGGCAACCCGAGATAGGGCTTCTCGCAGTGTTAAATTTCTAGGCATTTCCGGAGAGGCCGAGAGGGAGGTGGAAGGTCGGAGAGGTGAGCTAGCAAGCTTGGTTTGGGTTTATGAGTTTGAGGGCTCAATAGCCGGAATCCGTACTAAATATGGGGTATGTATTAGTATATAATTGAATGTTAGGGGTGTGACAGACGTGGGTAGATACCTGACAGCCATGTTGAGTAGCAGGGAGTTGGTAAGTGAGGAGAAAAATATTTCAGGCCGTTATCAAGTCTCTAGCCTTTTAAAGGTCCAAAATTGGATGAAATTGAATATTTTGCAATTAAGTACGCGACGATCGCGTATGGTTTGAAGAACCATGTGCTAGAAATCATTGGGGAAAGATGCGTTGATGTTGCAAAACGATGAACTCCGAAAATGGAAGATCCTTGAATAGGAATAGTGCAAAAATAAAATAAAATAAATACTTCCTTTTTGGAAAACTCTATTTAAGATCCAACAGGGATCTCATGAAAAATCTTCAAGCTATATTTGCCCGATATTATAAGACTGATATCTGCGTTCAAAGCTGGTGGACCACAGGGTATCCCGTCCGCTCTGCCTTACTCAAGCCCCCAAGCGGGCGCTCAGTAGTATAGTGGGTGACCATATGCGAATCGCGTCTAACGCAGGTAATCTTCTTTTTGCTTCCCAAGCTCTTTTTTTGCATATTTTAAATTTACCCCCAGCTTGGCCTGATTAGGTAGTAGGTCAGGTAGTATTCATATTATGTCAATCGTGTTTTGCTCCATTTGCATTGACAATTGCTTGAATTCTATGGGCACCAACTTCTTTGTTGACCTGCTGAGTCCCACGTCTGGCCCTTGCCGTCAAGCCAGAATAAACTTTAACATTCTGCTTCTCGAGCCACTTGTTCAACCGACAATCCGTACCTTTCGGGCTTCGTATGGACCGCGTCTGCGCTAAAAGACCATCCATTGCAGGGCTCAATCATACCGGACAGTGAAAAAACTTCAACAGCCATGGGAATCTATTCTTTAAGAAGGTGATGAGCACGGACCCTCACCAAGTACCAAACTCTGCCGTCGAGATATCTGCCAGTCTGCAGTCGGGTTTTACTCTGGTTTTTAGCGGCATAGTACGATCGATTGCAGTTAGGTTGGCCTTGGGTCGGTAATAATATATTTATATAGGTGCACAGCCATTTTTATGGAGCATTGGCCCGTCTGACATGCGGGGTCCTTAGCGACAGGGGTATTGGCAATGAGGGGTTCGCCCGTGGTAGGATCCTGCGGCTCTTTCCGTCCCTACGAATGTGCATGCGGCTCAATGGTCTATAAGAAGGATGATATCCTGTGTGATGCGGAACTACTAGTTAGGTTCTAACAGAATACATACAGGATATAATTGTTGTTTTGACCCCGGGGCACATTTATACCAATCTCTACCATGGAACATCTTCTCTTAGCTGATACTACCCTCTTCCCTCTATTCACCTTCCCTCTCATAGGAGAACAATGGGACGGAGGGTCCTTCGATGAGTATCCTCAACGTCGTCAGTTCGACACTACTACGCAAAAGTTTGACGCTGAGGACGTAGAGAGTAGTCCCGATGCAGCCTATGCATTTTACCAGACATGGCTATACCTTGGACTTGTTTCCGATGCCTTTTTTTGCGAAAACCCGAATGAAGTGTTTCTAAGACATGACGATGAAGTTGGAGGGTTGGTTCTAACGACCGAAAGGCTTGGGGAGGTGGTCAATAACTGGAAAGCGACTTTGAACTCGATGGATTTACCGGATAAAGTGACAGAGCTTATCAGGTCTATCCAGGCGATTCGAAAAGTGCACAACCAACTTATGGAGATAAATGTTCCGAATGGATCCGATCTCATTTGGTTCGAACATATCACCCCGGTGGGTGAGACGGTCAGGTTTGCAATTGCACTCCTCTGCGACGCTCTGGGGTATTCTATCTCTAGTATGTGTGGCCCGAATTTGGACCCTCAGATAGAGAAATACAATTCGAAATGGAGTCGAGAAGATGAATTGCCTTACCCAAGTTACCCATATTTCCGATGGATTATTGGGAATGTTCTTGATGAAGCTATGGACCGATCACTGCTTTGTCCTGTGGAGAAGGCTCAACTCGCGAATTCTTCGCCTGCGTTTCTTTGTTATTTGTTATCGCTCCCAGAAACTAATAGGTACGAAGGGCAGCACGGTGACTGTACCGCGACGAACTGTGTGGGAAATAACATTGATGAGGAAACATATGTCACAAAGCATGTTGACGACAGCTGTGATTGTGAGCACGACGGGCCTAACGTCGACGACGTTAAGAAATGCTTAAGGGATGGTAATATTCCATCCTTGGTGATTTCAATCGTTGATGGGGAATACCAAGGCATGAAGGTCAAGCCCCAAAAAGTCGAACAAGCGAGTATCTGGAGATTCCATCAAGGAAAATCTGGAATTGCAAAGTCGTTGGATTACATCGCTTTGTCTCATGTCTGGTCCGATGGACTGGGAAATCCGAAGGCGAATACATTACCCCGGTGTCAGTTGAGAAGGCTGGCTTATTACACGAATTATACGATAAAGGACGGGAGGGCTCGAGGTATGAAGGGGAACTTTGAGAAGGCGTTTTCTAAGAAGCATTCTTTTGCAAAAAGATCGGGAACTGTTTGGGAACAAAGCGGTGATTTTGAGTGTGCTATTTGGACGGACACCCTTTGTGTGCCGTTAGAGCATGAGTATAGAAAGTTGGCTATTAAGACTATGAATCAAGTTTATCGACAGGGTAAGATACCCCCCGAACACCCCCTCTAATTATTTTAGCGGGATTTCAGATGCTAATAGCTAGATATATGACAGCACGATATGTAATGATCCTGGACGCATCCATAGCCCGCCATGACTTTGCGACGGACGAGGAGCTTATGGGTCGTATTGTTTTGTCCACTTGGATGCGACGCGTGTGGACATTACAAGAGGCGATCATCGGAATGGAGAAGCTTACGATCTGTACCCGAGATCAAGTCATTGATCATACAGACGCAGTAGAGCGACTGCGTGTCACCGTCAATGAAGGAGACAAGTCTATAATCAACGGCGTCCTTGAAAGTGTTGCAATCCTTGGAGACGATGGATTCGCAGGACTAAATGGCGCCGTCGCAATAATGGAGTTTAACTCTAAGGGCTCTAAGGTTCTTGAAAGCGGACAAACTTCCAAGGAGAAGCAACTTGAACAAGAGCAGTTTGTGCTCTTTATGGAGCACTTGTGGGCGTTAGTTGGTCGTCGTGCCACGACAAAAGAGGAGGATCGGGTTTTAGTGGCTTGTAATATCATGTATAAAGATGTGGGTAAGGTTCTAAAGGGAAATGGGCATACAGGACGTATGACGGGGCTGCTTGATCAACTTGACGAGGTTCCCGCTGGTACTATATTCAGATCAGGCGACAGAGTTCCTGTCGATGGATATCGCTGGGCATGTCACAATTTCAAACCGTCAGCCTGGGGAAGATTTGATTTCGAGAATCCAGGGAAAGTTACACCTCAAGGGCTACTGGTCAGATTTTCGGGGTTTATCTTACCTGAGAAACCCACCCGGCCGGATTTTCCTGTAATGGTACAATCCGCTGGTGGAGACGAGTTTTATCTACTAACCTGCAGCTATCCAAAAAATACGGGCACATATCTTACATCTGAAGATTGGAGTGAGGTTATTGAAAGAAATTCTAATAACCTTGCCATCATACAGTCCGATGGAGCCCCTTTTATACACTCCATGATCTTGAAAGCTGGAGGGTTGGTTCCTTGCGAACAGAGAAGGGGAATTTTGGTATCTATCACAGGGGAACAGGATGGGGCTATTTATTGTCGGTATGAATCCTTTGTGTGGTTGAGTAAGGCTCCTGGCCCCGAATATGAGCCACTCTTGAAGGCAACCCATCCGACGGTGGTGACGAATGAGCTTCGGCCAGCCAGTCAACAATGGTGTGTGGGTTAAAGTTGTCGATAGGATTTTGGGCGCGGACTTACATCGCACATCTAAATGTTCAAACTCTACATATCTAAATTTATAGATCTTTAGAAAATCTCCTTTACATTGCAATATTGTAGAGAACTGAATTTTCCTCGTTAAGTATGGGGCGGAATGGGTCCTATGTCGATAGCCAAATCTCTTCTCTAGATGATTATCGACGAAAGTTCTCCATATTGTCAACGCGAGTTTAAGGTTGTTAATGGGACGGCTGTGCATGAGCTTGAACCGTCAATTGCAATTGGGATTAGCTAATTATGGGCCTGCAGGGGACGGCTCAAGGTAGTCTTGTGTTCAAGGGTTGTATACATCCATGCACAGCTTACCTCTTACCCCGCACTACTGTAGGTGCCTGGAATGGATCCTGCCGTCCAAGTTTCTCACCTGTATCCCTGAATATAAACCACATCGTCCTCTAGGTTCAAAGGCAGGACTCTTCCAGAGCAAGCGGAACTGTGTTGTTTTTGTTGCAATACTCTCCACCAAAATGGTCTATATTCCACCAGCGATCTTCAGGCCATTTCTTCACGAGACGGATGTCCCATGTGTCTGTGATTATGATTACGACGGTGGCGACTTTACTACCTATCCGGAACGCAGGGGCTTTAGCAAAGAACTCCTTCTTTTAGGAAATTTCACCGAACACCCCGAAGATGAGACCGTTGCCTTCCTCCAAAGCTGGCTCTGCTTTGGCTTGCTTTCTGAGGTTACGAAACAGACATTCAGCATATCCGATCTGACAACTACAAATTCCGATGGTCAGTTGATTATTGATTCGGAAAAGTTCCCCGAAATCATTGAAACGTGGGTGCGATCAAGCTCTGCCCGTCATCTCGATAGATACGACGCAATCTTCTCTGAGGTTGCGGTTATCATCGAGTATTTTTCTCCACTATTGATTAGCTGGCAGACAAAGTACGGTGCAAAGTTGGAGACAGCAAGTGCTATTGTCAATACCCAAGTCAGCATCGTACCTCCATCTATCGCCTGTTCACTAGCTCTCCTTGCAGCATCAGTACAGACTGCATACCGACAACAACATCAAGAACAACCCTACGTTCGATTCAGTAGACCTGCGTCCGATGCATTCGGAATCCCCGCTTTGATTTTTCAAAGATTTATTGCGGCGGGGTGGTGTGTTAGCGATGTTGCAAGGTTATCAAGAACGTATAGTGTTACGACACTGTACTTTGCTTCGAGCTTTCAAAGAGATGTCCCGTCACCGGATTTTCATGAGCATTGCGATTTATTCGCTTGTTCGGCTTCCCAGGTTGATGATACAACTTATGTTACTAAACATGTGGATGGAAGTTGTGGGTGCGACCATATGCAGTCGGCGCTCGATGATGTCAAGAAGACTTTAGACAACGGCGGGATTCCGGCTACTATTGTCAAGGGTGATATTGCAAGCGGTGGGGAGAAAGGATGGCTTGAAGCCGTTTCGTTTGAAGATTGCAAGGCAGTCGCGCTGTCCCACGTTTGGTCTGATGGACTTGGGAATGTGAGCGAGAATTCGATACCAGAATGCCAAGTGCGGCGGCTGAAGGGGTTGATTGATAGACTCTATGAGAGTTCACCTCCAAAAAGTTCATTTTCGGGATTTTTTAAGAAGAAGAAAAGTAAAGAGATCGGATTGTGGTTGGATACGTTATGTATCCCATTAGAAAAGGATTACCGAAAACTTGCGATCAAGAGAATGGTGGATACGTATGGGAAATGTGACCGGGTGCTCATGATTGATGCTGAGCTTACGCAAATATCTATGGATCAGGTTCCAAAACGAGAGTTGTTGATTCGGATTGCAGGGTCGAATTGGATGAGGAGGATGTGGACTTTACAAGAAGCAGCGTTGAATATCGAAAATCTATATGTTCAATTCGCAGACGGTGTTTTGGAGTACCATGACGAGGCTGTGACTCTTACACGAGCGTGGGAAAGGCGGAAGTGGGCGTATGAAGCCATCGATACCGACGTGGGTATCCACAATTATGAGTTCGCTGCAATGCACGGCGCATATACGAAGGACAATTGGCGTTCTGCGGGCCAGTCTGCCGGGTTGGCATTATCAGGTTTCGCTGGAAGAAATACAACAAAAGCGGGTGATGTTTACTTGTGTCTGGGAGGTATGATGGATTTGGATGTCATGGAGATTATTAAAACGCCCGAAGACGAAAGGACTGAGAAGATTTTAACGATGATGAGGTATTATCCCAAGAGTATAATTTTCTCGCCAGGTCCGAAGGTGGATATGGCTGGCTACGGATGGGCTTGTAAGACTTTTTGGAAGTCAAAGGTTCTGAGTTCAGCTTTCTCGGACGCCATGAAGCCGGCAGAGATGACAGAGAAAGGTTTGAGATTGGAGTATCAGGGCTATGTGATCAAGCCGGTGAAATTACCGGAGGGATACTTCATCATGAACTCGAAGAAACAGGGTTTGTGGATCAAAGTCACCTATGACCCTACAGATCCGGCCGGGATATCAAACAGAATAGCAAGGGCTGAACATGACGAAGAAACAATGGATCTCGGGCTTATCGTCCCTGAGCGAGATGTGGCGAGGAAAGGTCCTGGTGCGGGCAGCCCTGCGCTCTTGGTGTCGATCTATAAACGGGCCGGATGGAAGGATTCGTTCAAAGATTCAGAAAACTCTACAGCCATCTATACGAAGGCGCTTTGTGCAGTGTTTCTTACAACGGCTGGCAGCCCGGAAATCGAAGCATATACAGAGGCAGGACATGAAGTTGCAGATGGCAAGAAGCCCAATGAAAGTGCTAACACGAGTAGCGTTATTTACCAGAGCCAGATATGGTTCATTGCATAAGCACTCGAGTATACTAGTAACTTATGGGTTAACATTGCAGATAAATTTAGAAGGTCAACGGCGTCCATCAAAAGTCACCGTTAGATCTATAGACCCGGGTTCAATATAGCTTTAGAGTCTCGCATCCATATACAGAAAATTCGCTATGTATTCTCCTCTCCAGCAGTTGTACATAAAGTTTCTATGAAAATAGCAAAAACCATACAATCTTCCCTCTTTCTCTAGATACACATTTCGAGCTTACGATATCATGGCGTTTCCACAGAAGGAACTTTGGACTGGATACGAAACCGCTCTGGAGTAGGATCCCGTTCCAAAATACGGTTGATAACTCGTCCGAACTCAAGGGAAAGGGTTGAATAGTAAGTTTCCGTATGAGCGTCAAAGCATATATTTTTAGCAATCCTTTCCTATCCTCGTGGCTTTCCGAAACACTAGGAGCGGAGTATCTCTCGAATCTGTAGACTCTTTTGCCCAGTACATCCTCGAGTTCTCGACGTAACACCCTAATTCGTAGATTCGAGTTTCCTACTTAGGGTTTTGCGTTGACGCTGCAATTTGCCCTCCTAAAATAACACAAAGCGGCTCGAGAAGTGATGTCGTACCACAGGTTGCACCACTATCAACCTTCTCGAACGTTGATAATAACTCTGAAAGAACGATCGATATTATTTCAAACTGATCTCGAGAGTTACTATTTATATCTTTCTTTAAAATTCTTGTACTTCCGTTTAAAATCTTGTTCACAAAATATCTAACGTTATGGAAACCCATGAAGGGAACCAGATCAACGTTCCATGACGCTCGCCAACACCACATCCTGCGCTATATGGCCATGTGAGCTCTAGGGAGGCGTAACGGGAACACTGACTGCAACCTCATCTATATGCACATCGCCTTTTTCATGCAAGAAAGCGCGGCTGTAGCCGAATCGGGGTATTTTCTCTCATCCTTGCATTGAAGAATAATTTCTTCGTATTAAGCTTTTTTTGGTGTGAGACCCTGTTCAAGACTCGACTCTATTGGAAAAAACTTTCTTTCTAGGGAAGGAAGACAGCGATGTTGCATTTATGACGATTGTGTATGCGTGAAGCTATAGCTGGCTTGGTCGGGTCTAGTCAAGGTCTTATCACATCACCTTACAAGGGGGTATGGAGCAAAGAATTTTGTATATATAAACCGAAGAGCTGCCCTCGAGGATGATGATTCTAGAAGTTTTAATCTCATCCCCATCATACATTCGTTTTCAACAGCTATATAGCTTAAAAAAAACATCTAGTACTTTTAATATAATATCGATTTTCCTTCCGCCAAAATGCAACTGAAATCCCTCCTCTTCACTACCCTCATTGCGGGTGCGGTCTCCGCCCTCCCAACTGCCAACCCAGACCTTTCTTCTCGTGCCCTGTGCACTCCACAAGAGCACACCGGATTCCTCGTCCGCATCAATTCCACTGACGAACTAAACGACAAGGTCGTCTCCATCTCTAAGGGTGTCGTTGGCGTTGACCTCCCCAACCCCGACTCCGTTATCTGGCCTTACTCCGACAAGAATAAGATCTATATGCCCGGTCCAGGTTATAAATACCTTATCCCTGGGTACCTCTACTCCACTGGCGACGGTACCAGCTCTTGTGGAAAGCAGTTGAAGTTCAGCAAGGACTTGCCAAAGAAAGGACTCGTCCAGACCGATGTTTTCTCTACCAGCTGTGATATTCGGGGAACGTTTTATTTGACTGCTGAGGCTGATTGGAACTGGCAAGCGTGCCCGAATGCTGAGGGGCAAGGATGGACTATTCACCATGGGGCTAAGAAGGCGGCATGTAGAGATGTTAAGTTGAAGATGATCTATGGACCACCATTTTAAAAGGGTTCTTTTTAAAAGGGTTGGATTGTATATGTGATGATGGTGATGACAGACGATAATCGAGCCTTTTGGAATTAGGTTTATAGCATTTTATAGCATTTGTAGTTATTCATTCTTGTAAATATATATATATACTTACTTAAGTAGGCAGAGAAGTAATATTAGTAAGGGGTGCGCAGCTGCTCATCATTGGGAAAATATAATAATATGAACAAACTTGGCATATAAACTTCGTCTGTCTCTTCATAAGCATTTCTTCAATGATTCGCATAGCAACATATGTCCCAATACGAATCATGTGACGAAATTGGTTGCAGAAAAGACACTAGTAGATCGGGATTATAGAACTGTCAAAAACGGGATTTGGAAGCTGTTGGGATGATGGCCTTTTGTATGGGAATCAACGCCCCGGTTGTTACGGGCAAAAATCCAAGATTTCCATAATTAGTGCAGATCTTGTTCAGAAATCCTGCTGTTTGAATACCCCAAAAATCATCAAAAGCGTTCGCCGGAATTGTGCCATTTTCTGCACCTACTTTTGAAGTTCAAAATGGTCACGTGTCTGTTAAGAGGGGTCGGATTTGGCACTATACAGCTACCCCGTCCATATAATCGTACTATAGGGCCTACATACCTCCTAGGTACTTACTTAGGTATATGGTTATAAACTAGCTTTTCATATGGATAAAACTGTCACATAATCGGCACTAGACACCGAGCCAGGTTGTCTAGTATTGAGACTGCACATAATCTAGAAAAGTGATTTATTCAAAATACGACAGATGTGATGAGAATAAATGATATTGGTATTGTTATTGGTATTTGGTGAGCTGTAGATTAAATATGACCATCCCGTACAAATATTAAAGTACTAGCCATCTGAACTACTTTTCTTCCCATCTGCTCCTCGACCTAACTGCGGAAAACTAAAGATCGAATAAAGTAGGTACTTAAGTAGTCAACGTTATCCATCACAGATTTACTGGGAGATACCAATGACACCACAGGCTGGACGGCCACCAGCATTTCCAGTAGTCAAAGAATCGGCATGGCCACCCTTTCCGAGGTCATCAGTACCAGCGTGAACAACAACAGTTCGCTATAGTCGACCACATTAGTAAGTAAGTTCTTTATTATGGAAGAAAGGAATGACTTGGTACTCACTCCGAGGATGCTATTAGGTCCAATCAGAGAGACTTGGCTGTCAGTGATAGTACCCTTTGCGATACCGGAACCGTCGGTAGTGATGTTTCCGAGATCACCGACGTGACGATTCTCATCCGCTGGGGCTCCGTGGGTCTTTCCGAAGGGGTTGACTAGTTTCTTTGTTAGAAAAAAAAAGCCTTATGTCGACATAGTATAAGGAGAACATGGCTTACAGTGAGGACCGGCAGAGGTGCAGCCATTGGTGTTGTCACCGAAGGTATGGATATGGAAGCCACGTTGGGCATTCGCATCGTTTCCAGAGATCTCATACTCAATGGTGGTTGGAGAGGACTCAGACTCCTGGGTGAAGGTGACGATCCCCGCGACGTTGGAGTCTCCACGAAGAACGGCGACTAATCGACGTCAGTTCCATGTCACCGGTACCAATTGCATCGGAGAATTAATCCTCAAATCTGATCCCGTACCTGCTTTAACCATTTTGACTTATTTGGAGTTAGATTAATACTAGGGAGCTTCTGGATGATTCCGGGAACAACGATTAGCTCCAACGAATAGACATTGGCAAAGAAGTATGGCACATGGAAGACTAGCTCCGGGAAGGAGAGTTTCATATGCAGGTGAGGGGGTTTTTCCCTACTGACAATTCAAGTTTGGTATCTCGAAGGTGGACTGATGAGAGAGTTTCTGCAGGTTCGAAGACTGGCGGATGTGGTGGTGGTGGGAAGGTGTGGGATAGCGGAAGTGACGACATGCTATAAATATGCCCCTCCCCTCACACAAACACTTTTTTTTGCTAATGCGGGGCAGTTCTATCGTCATTATTATTAAGCTTGGCCCAGACCCTTTCCGACATGGTTGATTACAATTACAGATAGGATAGATCTGGGAGAGAATGGCTCCAATTGGGTACTCCGGCCGAGGCAAAGAAGCAATGGCCCACTTTATCTATGCTGTTTAACTGCATTGAACTTGACGCCAAATTCGGTTCTGTGCAGGTTTAGAGCTGCAGCTGACTCGTGCAGAGTTCGGCCCGGAGATCTCCAAAGCGATTTGGGTCGGTTATAAATCGGCTCATGAGGCCCTCGACTTGTGTCTATAGAGTAA
Source organism: Arthrobotrys conoides (assembly GCA_036971725.1). Lineage (NCBI taxonomy): Eukaryota > Fungi > Ascomycota > Orbiliomycetes > Orbiliales > Orbiliaceae > Arthrobotrys > Arthrobotrys conoides. The sequence continues at coordinate 277,478 of JAVHJM010000012.1, read as the reverse complement.
AGAGATGACGGTGATATCCAGGCTATTATGTCGACACCAACATCGACCCGGCGCCAATCAATGGTTATAATCGTGGTTCTGGTCTACGAGGCCAACCATGGCCGCGTTCTATCGCATCCGGGGTTACACACGAAGTCGACCAAGCTATCAAAAGTTGTGTTGGCGTGTTGATGGCTGTCAGCACCTTCAGGATTTCAACACATGTTGCTTCTAATTACTCTGTCGACGTTGAACAGCGACTTCTTCTCCACATGCGCCTAGGTCGTACCCAACAGTTAACACACTTACTTGGGTATGCACTGAGAAGGGTAAGTAAGAAGACCGGAGTTCGGCACTTGAAATCGAAAGCGTGGCTCTAGGGACGTCCTGGTGGCGGATTCTCACCCTTTGCAGAGTGTACTTGCCTGGACGGTACTAGGCATATGGCTGGCTGGATTGAACATGCGTAGGCCTGAGGCACGGATGTCAGATATCGATATTACCTCCTAGGACGGAGTAAAAAAGGAATATACATAGCATGCAAAGTGCAAAATGCTGGTGAAAGCCCATACATAAGCTTAGCTAAGTGTTTAAGTAGCGTGCTGCGCCAGAAGTTGTACGTAGACTCCGCTGCTTCCTTAGAAGGAATTGTGGCAGGCACCTACAACCAATCATGGGGATGATTGGCTGTCCCAGGCCGCAGTGACACTGGACAGGGGGGGGGGGGTTTGGATTCGGATCCACGGAGAGCAGCTGGCAGCTGGCAGGTGTATCACTAGATTTAATTTTTTCACACAAGGTAGTATCGACAGCGATTGTTTAATATCGTAGGTACTGACATCAAGTAATGGTATATCACCGGTTCACCGACTTCTGAGGCGTCCAGGAGAAGCAAATTGCGGCTACTCCGTGTCCGTCCTGAGCACGAACAACGGTAGACGCTTGTCCGTCCCGGATGCAGGGTGGGGCGCCTGTTGATTGATTGATTGATTGAAGGGTGCAGCACATGTGCTTATGTAGGGAATATGTCTTAGCGTATGTAGGCTGGCCTCGGATATCGTGCTCGATAAGGACGGACGACAAATTCAAATCCAAATCCAAATTCAAATCTAAGTCCAAAGTCTGATATCCAGAAATCCAAATTCGCAAATACAAGGCTTGTAGAAATCAATAGCATATAAGGTATGCTAGTACTGTTGAAGCATCGAATCGTGGGATATCTATAATGCTTTGTTCACATTAATAGTGGCACTACATGTAACTTCAGGGACTGGTCAAAACAGCGAATGCACAGGGCCGGCACATTCGCTCCCTGAGTTAGCTAACTAGCGTCCTCGAATCATGCGGTAAATTATAGGCAGGCGGACGAGTCTCATCCAGATTAAATCTGATACGGCAGCAGCTTTGACAGCCTCAGCTCCATACATCGTACACACATGTACATACATGTACAGACTGTGGACTAATTAGGCCGTTAGTTAACGTCAACCAGTTGAAGAATTGAATTCCACTTGCCGTTAGCTGTGATTGGAGTAGTAGTACCTGCTGGTGGTTGAGGTTGATGTTGAGGTGGTGGTAGTGCATGGTCATACAATACTTGACTACTAAGAGTGTGAATAAGTAGGTAGGAAGTAGGTAGTGGGTAAGAGGTAGTAGGAAGTAGGTAAAAGGTAAGAGGTAAGAGGTAAGAGGTAAGAGGTAAGGTAGGTAGTAAGTAGGGTAGATTAGTGCTGGTGGTGTTTCTCCTCCGCAGACAGCTCATCCATCCATCCATCCATCCACAAAAGGTCCATCGATTTTTATCCCGCCTAATCATCGACTCCTCAAACCTCACCCTTAGAGGTCTTCTTCTCCTCCCTACCCTCTTCACCATCTCCATCATCCCTCCAGCTTCCCTCGGCTTCGTGTCGCCCGTTCGTTTTTGCCTAGATTCATTTTTTGCTGCATCATTTGCTATCGTCCTCGGAGGATTTCGACTAAACCTGTTCGGTCACCTCGGAGCCTGAATTTAAAGTAGACCCTTTGGTAGTTTATAACTTCGTCTTACACCGCAGACCGTTTTTGTTGGGCGACTCGCTCGACCATCCAGTCCAGCCCAGCCCAGCCCAGATGGCGAACCTTCAACCTCAGGGCGGAGGTGCCGACCCAAGATTCCGTGCTAGGTCACCCAGCTTTGGAAGTGGAGACGATAGATATTTTGATGGTTCGGGAGGCCTCCAGCAGCGAAACGGCGAAGATTTCTACAATCCCAATTTCTACGATCGCAGGAATGAGGGCGCGGCTTCACCCCCGGCTGCTTCGGCCTATGGAGCGCCGCCCTCCAACATGGCTCTTTCGCAGCAATCCCAATACGTTCCCACTCCTCCAGCGCACTCGACCGGCTACCAGCCGATGTACTACCCCCAGAATTCGACCACTCTTCCTACCCAGCCGAACATTCCACCCCCTCCTCCTCGTCAGCCTTATGGCGCTACCGGTCTTCCAGGTACCCTTCAGGCGGGAAGCTCCAGGCCGTTACCAGGGCTTCCGACTGGATTGCCATCCCATCCAAAGGTTGGATACAACCCAGGCAATCATCTCGGTCGTACGATGTCCATTGTGACTACCACGTCTCCAACCCAGTATCAACAATATGTCCCACAGTCGCCTACCGTGAATGCTCCGTCGTATGCATCGGCATTTGGTATAGCTTCTCTATTCTCGTATCTGTAAACCGAAAGTGCATTCGTTAACTCGTACTTGTAGCCAATTCTCAGTATGGTGCATCTGGAGCAAACCGGCCATATAATCCCGCTTTATATGGCTCGAATGTTCCTCCCCCACCTCCACCTCCCCCGCAGCGGCATGGTACTGTATCAGGAGGCTACTACCAGCCGCAGCAACAGCATCAATTACCTCAGCCCCCACCTCCACCTCCACTTCTGCAAAACCAGCAGACATATTCGGTAAGTTTATACTCTTTTACCATGTTTGCCATGATCTGCTCGCATGATTCTCTCCATGTGCTTCTACTAAAAAAAACTGCCCCCCCCATAGACATACTCTAACTCAACGACTGGTGGCCCTGCGTACCAGCAACTGCATTATCACCAAGCCGCACAACAGCAGCAGCAGTCCACTGAACAGTATACCAATGGAGAACAAGGACAATGGGACTATGAAGATAAGGACCAGGGTGATTACAGAGCTAACTCTGGGCAGCGTTATGGCTCAACTTCTTCTCAAGGTCCTCAGTCCCCAAACTATTACGACAATCAGAGTACTCCACCTTCACACCACTACCAAAGCTACCACAATGAAGGAGGTGAATACAGCAATCCACTTCCAACCCCGCCCCCGCCCCCAAAATCGCATTCGCCTCACGTCGATTCTCAGTATGGCGGATCGAATGGACAGCGTCTGAACCGGCCTCAGTTCAATACGGGCAATGAGGACCTACCGCCGAGCCTCCCCTCTCACGGACCATCAGACCCAGCCAATCGTCAAAAGTTGGAGGAGGACGCAAGAGAAGCTCTGTACGCCGATATCGAAAATCTCGTTTCTGGAACTGGGCCACCATCTGGGAGAGGTCGGGCCCCGCCCTCGGCTTCGCAGTTCTCGCCTGATGTTGATCTCCTCTTCCAGAGGGGGGGAGACGCTTCGCAGCCTGGTAATACAGACGGAAGTGGATTACCTTATCCTACCTACGCACCTGGTGGTAATAGCAGCGACGAAGCAGCGGCCGCCTGGGAAGCAATGCGTGCGGACGAATACCGGGAAACGCAAGACAAAATAACCAACGGCCATGTCGCAACTTTGCCACCAGATGAGGACCAAGAGCCGCTCTCTGAGGTACTTGATATGCCCATGGACCTTAGTGGTTTCTCGGGTATGGGATTTTACGATCGCTATGATGACGAACCTTCGTTCCCGAGCTTTAAACCAGCTGGTCAGGACAACGTCGCACCTGTGCTCCCTAGTCATAAAGGATCTACGGATCTTGGTAGAAGTGATACCATGAACACGGTGAATACGGTGACAACGTTGGGTACTGTAACCACGAGTGGTGATTTAAATCGGAGAGATACGACGAGTACCACCGCCACTGGTAACTCAACCCTCTATGGCGACTACGTTTACCCTAACCCTGAGTTTGATGACGGCCTGCATCCCTTTGCCCCGTTCTCGTCCGCTGCTGCCCGTGTTGACACCTTTGGCACTGGCGGATTGGCAAACCCAGAGAGACGTAACAGCTACCAAGAAGGTGATGAATATGAAGGCTTTGCTACTGGTCCCGTTAAGACCGTTATCACTGCTGATGAGAGCGACGAGGATGATGTATATCCCGACTTCATGGAGCCGTCATTTTATCCTACCCCAAGTAAGTTTTTACCAAGTACTCTCCTTAGTTGTATCAAATCAAATCAATGAGGTATATGCTAAACTAAACTAATTTACCTAGGTTACGAGTTGAACCGAACCAAGTCCGATAGCAATGCTGCAGGAGAGGGCTATCTCCCAGTCAATCCAGACGCCCGCCTAAAAAGTAGTTTGAGTCTTAACTATCCACACACAAGCACAAGTTCACTTGGTCCTGCCCGATCAAAGACAGATGCTTCTGCCCCTCTGAAACCAGCTGGGGCACGGCCTCCGGTTTCGAGACCTGCGGCTAACCGTGCCGCAGTTGCACAATCCCAGATCTTCGATGAGCCCGCACTCGGCGCAATCGACCTTCCTTCCATCAAGACTCGCAAATTCGACCCGGAGAAGCTGTCGAGCAAGGATTTCAAGAAGTGTGAAGAGGCATGGGCTATCAGTCAGATTTTTGCTTGGCTACAGACGATAACTGAGGGCGAGGAATTCTTAAAGGAGAAGGGTATCGCAGAGGCAATTGTTGCATTATTCACACACAAGGTCCCTACGATGAACGTTGCCGACGCGGAGACACTGGCCACTCGCGTGCTTAAAACTCTTTGGGAGAACGATTGCCTAGTCAGGGACGAAGAGTGGGTCAAGTGGAACGCCGATACGGAGGTCTCGGGCGTTATCTTCCAAATTTCTGGCCGTGGATGCTACGCACCAAGGCTTCACGCCGACGACAGCGAGGACCTCCCAGACACACCTGGAAGATGTTACGCTCACCTTTGCGCACGTACACTCAAGAAGATATCACTATCCGCTCACCCCGAAGATCGGGAGAAGAAGAAGGAAGATTGGGCTACTTTCTGGCAACTCAAGGCTGCGGATGTCGAAGGTGTCAACAAAAAGGAAGTCGAAAGACAGAACAATCTTCATGAAGTTGTTCAAACTGAGCAAGAATATCTTGATCATATGCGAGTTCTTCGGGTTGTGTATCACGACCAGCTCCAGATCGTGCAGAAGCAAAGCCAGGTTATCAAACCGAAGAATTTTGATCAATTCATGAAAGATGTTTTTGGCAAAGCTGACGCTGTTCGAAAATCCAATGAGGATCACCTCTTACCCCAGCTTAAGTTCCGACAGCGAGAGCAAGGTCCATGGATTGTCGGGTTCAGTGATATCTTCCGCGAATGGATCCGAAGAGCCAAGCCAGCATATATCGAATATGCTGCCGCTTTCCCATTGGCTGATGCTGTCGTTCGCCACGAAGCAGAGAAAAACATTTTATTTCGACGATTTCTTGAAGAGTGTCGGCAAGATCCACGAGCTAACCGTCTTGAATGGCAGCATTTCTTAAAGAACCCAATTACAAGATTGCAGAGATATGGCTTGTTGCTACAGACCATTCTGAAGCATTCACTCAAGGAAGGTGATGAAAAAGTTTCCCTCCAGGCAGCGATCGATGAAATCAAAGCCGTGACACTCGAGTGTGACGCCAGGGTCGATGAGATGACCAAGAGAGTCAAACTTTCTGAACTTGGAAGGAAGCTCGTTATGAGGCCTGGAATGGTTGTTGACCTTCGTCTTGAAGAAAAGGGTAGAGAGGTTATCTACCAAGGCGACCTGCAAAGAACCGGGAATCGGTTTACATGGCTCGAAACCCACGCTATTCTCTTTGATCACTATCTGGTCTTAGCCAAGACCGTCACAAGGAAGGATGTGGCTGCCGGCCCCGGAAAGAACAAGCACGAGAAATATGACGTATCTCGAATGGTAAGTTTGATCAATATCCGATAGCAATCGCTTAGTCTCTAATATAAAATCCTATTTAGCCAATACCTATGGACCTTCTCGTCATTGAAGACTCTGTGAACGATGCACCGGTCGTCAAGAGTAGCGTAAAGATCATAGGTCCTGCCACGAAGCAAGTTCACGCTGGACCTGGTCAACGCCCCAGCATACCAAATTCTTCAGCTCCTGGACCTAATGGCCTTACTCACACCCAGACCTCCACATCACTTGGCTCCGTGAATTCACCCGCATGGGATGCGAAGGACAAAGATAACGTGATGTATCCTTTCCGAATCAGACATCTTGGAAAGGCATACAAGGGAGAGGATAACACATACACCTTGTATGCTCCATCAGCAGCTGCTCGAGCTGATTGGGTAGAGAAGATTATCCTGGCGAAGGAGCGCCATGCTGCATCGCTTTTCAGACAAAATGCCGAGCCATTCAGAATTAGGATCATGTCCGATTCAGCTTTTGGTTACGAGGCTGTCACGAGTGCCACCAGTCCTAAGGATGTCAATATCCGCGGTACACCGTTAGATAGAGCTATTAAGGAGGCTGAGTCGCTCTACTCTGGCCCAAAACCTGCTGTTCTAACAAGGGCTCAAGTTAACTGCGCCACCACCTTCCACACAGGTATGGGATATGGAAAACAGATGGTGGCTATCGGAACGGATGCTGGTGTTTATATCTCTGACTATGAGAACCCTCGTGGGTGGACAAAGGTATGAAAATTTCAAGAAACTTTATCCACACAGAGCCAACTAACCCCGAACTACTAGGCTATCAATTCCATTGCCCGTGTTACCCAGATTGCGGTCCTAGAAGACTTTAGTCTCTTCCTTGTCCTCGCCGATAGAACATTAATTGCATATCACTTAGATGTGGTCGTTCCACCTGCTGGAGGTGTCCCAGTCAGCGAATCTGCCAAGCGAGCGCCACAAAAGCTTTCGGGCGGCAAAGATGTCGGTTTCTTCGCCACGAGTCGGATGAAAGATCGAATGCTCGTTTTCTACAAGCGTAAAGACGGCTTGAGTTCGACATTCAAGGTTCTAGAGCCCGTATTCCATAAGGCTACAGAACGCAAGAGCCGATTCTCAAGAAGAGGAACTACGGAGTTCTTCCGTGAGTTTGACGAGTTTTACATCCCGACTGAGTGCTATGGGATCAGCTTGTTCCACTCTTCGCTTTCAATCCACTCTTCTAAAGGTATTCTAATATCTTTGCGTCACTCCCCTTAAATTAAAGTCTGCTAACTTGTTCGTATAGGTTTCGAAGTTATGACGCTGGACAAGAAGCAGCCATGGTCTATCCCAGAGCTAAAGGCGCCTCATGTGCAGGCTATTGCTCTAAGAGTGGGTAGCCAAAGGCCGCTTGGCATGTTCAGACTATCAGATATCGAGTTCTTACTTTGCTACGAAGGTAATTGTCCACTCCTTTTGGTCTTTCTCTAGAATTTGCAATTAACGTTATTATTTTTTAGAATGCGGTGTCTACGTCAACAAGCATGGTGATGTTTCTCGTAGTGTCATCATGGAATTTGTCGGCAAAGCCAAAGCTAGCGCACATTACCCGCCTTACGTACTTCTCTTCGACCAAGACTTCGTGGAAATCAGAAATGCAGATAACGGCCGATTGCGTCAAGTCATCGCCGGGCGCGATGCAAGGTGCCTCGATGACGGTCAGGGCGGTGGAAGCGCCGGCCAACGTACCATCAAGTTAGCCATGGTTCATCCAGAGATTGACACTCGGCAGGTTGTTGTCGAGCTACAATTGAACGAGGGACAGAAGGATTAAAAAGTCTGGGTTTCAAGGGGTTCTTGTTTGATGTCTTTTTCATCAGGTGTTTTGCTGTATACTTTCATGCGATTTTCTTCAACCGCATCCTCATGACCTATTTTTTTCAAAAACTTTTCTGACGAAGTCCCCCTTTGCTCTCCTTTCGTATTTACAGGCGATACAGTGGCACGGATATGATTTATGGCTTTTTATCAGCTGTTTCTTTTGTTGACAAGTCTTCGTGGTATTTCTGGTTGTTCCATTTCTTCTACCCCTTCTTTTTAATCTTACATCTTGGCTTTGACACTTCTTCACCGTAACGGCGACATCTAAATTGCATGGGACTATGGAACATCAATCGTATTATATTTGTTTGGACCAAAAAAAAATTGCAATATATTAGTTTTTGGCGAGTGGTGCATTTTATCCTTCCGCATGGACAGTTTCCTTTTCTCCTTCGATCTTTCAAACTTGGGACCGAATTCCCTATTCATTTCACTCCCGTCAAAACAGTTATGATTTGCTTCCCTTTGGTTTCGGTATTGATAACTACCTGCTTAGGCATTATATCGTCATGTACATCGGTAGTACTGCGATGTTGGGTCACAATTGCGATGGAGGATTTAATGGTGAATTTATCATGATTATTGCCTGTCATGCTGTAGAGAAGTGCTCCATAGGACATAATCGTCTCTCTCCCTACGTATACAAATCAAAGTAACTGGAACTACAACAATGATATGTTCACATTCTAATGGACTATCATTCCAAACCTCTATTCTTTCACTTACTCGGCCCGAGGCAATTCAGCGATTTGATCAACCCCTTTATATAACCCCTTCAAATCCAATCCATACTTCTCTTCCAAATATGGGGGACAGAACCTGCCTCCCAAAAAGTGTCTACCTTTGAAATACTTCACCAGATGCTTCGGAGCCATTAAAGAGATCAAATTATCTGGTGCAAAGTCCTTGCCTGGACCCTCGGATGGTGGACCGTGTTCTATGTCCCAAGAAGATGGGACATCGATTGAGGTTTTTGGAAGTGGAGAAGATTTCATGGCGGTTATTACTGCATCAAAAGGTGCACGGATTGTGGTGCCGGTGAAGGAGAAGCCTATGTTGGTTTTTTGTTCCTTTGGGTTAGGGGTGTGTATGAAACCGGGGGGGTTCTATGGGGGGAGGAAGCTAGTACCAAAGATTGCATCGACGATGTGATCAGTTTCCTTTAATGCGGCTTCATAGTCTTCTGTGAAAGGGATTCCTAGTTTTTGTAGTTGGATTGAGAGACGCTGGTTTTATACATGTTAATATGTATCTCTCTGTCATTCTCTTGGGAAATTCAATTGAGACTATCTAGCATACCTCGAAGATCTCATGCTTCCCTTTCTTTGGGAAGTATATGGTGGGCTTGTAGCCGTAATACCATACTAATCCCAACAAAAAAATACCTGTTAGTATGGTTCCTTTCGTATAAAATGGTATGGTACCTACGATGGCGAGCTGCGACTAGTCCGTCACCTCCTACCAGAATTAAAATAGTGAGTACAGTAGTACTAGGCCCCAGCTTAGGAATGGTCTAGCAAGTCCGTACCATTGTTTCCTCTATATATGAATACCCAGGGTTAACATGATCCTTATCTAAAATCGATACTTTTTTTTTTTTAAAAAAAAAAGAAGGGATATACATACGGGCCACAGAGAACCAGTATGCGTTCACCACTGCTAGGAGGGTGTACTTTGTAAACTATTCATTCCAAATTTATTGAGAAGCAATTAGTTATCAGAGTATTATGAATATCTCCATTTGAGAGTCGAATTTGCTGGTCATACTCGCGTGAGCCGCCGATAACCTATACAAGACTCTTATTAGCATCTCGATCCTAACAAATCCACACGAACTAATAGTACCAATAATATGATATACAAAACAAGATATTAAGTACTTAAGTAGCTATCGAATGAGTAGAAAAAAGAAGTATACATACCCCGCCAGCTCCATCAACTGATCCAACGAATACCCACCAGACCCCATAAGCTCCTTATCAAGCTCAATAGCTTCCTGAGCACCAAGCGTCTTAATACCCAAAGATGACATCCTGCTGTTCGATATCGAATTCGAAAGTATCGGTACAAACGATGGGTATTCACGGCGGCTGGCCGCGGTCTGGAATAATACTAAAGGTCGTTTGGAAACGGTGTTTAAGATGTTGGATAGTCTTGATGCTGCTGTTCTTTGCATTTGCTTAGGTAGTTTTTTGTATTATTTTATTATGTTATATTGGGAAAGCTTCAAGCTGTACGCATGCCGTTCGGTTCAGCTAGGCTAACCTACGTAATCGACTTGTAATAATAGGAATTTCGGAGGTTGGGCAACGCGGGTTTGTGGGGTTAAAATACAACATTCCAGTGGAGATTGGTCTCGTAAACCAGTGGAGATCTTGAAACGGAGATATTGCAGATGATCTGGATCTAGATCCACTCGACATTGCGCCGTTGTGGTGATCGTTAATAGACTTCACATGTACACTCGCGCACACGCAGAGAAATCCTTCTCCGTCTCCATATATCGTGAATGATCTTGATAATAAAATTTATAGCTAAAATGCCCATATACGCCTTGGGAAAACAGACAAAGCTATTATGAGAAAGAAGAAAGATACTATGATACAGTAGGATATAGAAAAAGAACATCCGGCAAGGAAATACCAAAGCAGAACCCCCGTTTTTTGATTTTGAGATATCGACCAATTCGAAAAGGATAAGAGAGCTGAGTGTGAAAAAATATACAAAAAAAGAGCATTGTAGATCGAAAGGGGTATAATGCCCAACCATTATCATCCATCAAGTAAATAAAATATTATGCTGTCAATTTTAAAGAGCCAAGATGCAAATGCTGTTGTTCATTTGACGCTAAATGCTTGCTGTTAGATGTATTAATCGAATTCGTCCATGTCTACTTCTGGTTCGGCATCCGGATCAGTCACCGGGTCTAACTCCGTACAATTTCTGTTCTTTTTGTAAAACATTTTGTATCTCTCGGCTTCGGTGCGAGGTTCCCCAGTTTGAAGCCAGGATCCTTTGATGACGACGGGGATCATGTCTATATCAATCGTAGCGTTAATACGGGACTACCCGGGAAGAGCAGGGGTAAAAACTCACGTCCAACGGGTATAGGAAACTGACGATGTCCAATAGCTATTTAATGCCAAAAGTGCAAAGTGTCAGCTTATGCACTTCGATACGAGGGCGACCATCGAAAGGAAAAAGTATGATTCAAGTAACAAACCTTCCAATATAGCTTTTATAATGCTCTCATGTGTCGCAACAGCTATGAACATTTCATTTCTTCTTAGAAACAAATTTTCGAGGAATATTTTAGCACGATGGAGAACGCTGCTGTCCGTTTCGTCTCGATAACTCGTCCATAGCGGGTCAAATTCGCTAAACTCCTCCTCGAACTCGAAGAGGGGGTACTTCTTCTTTAGGGTGGTGTACGAACGCCGACTGTTATGCGTGTCTACACCAAAGGATTCGCGGAGGAACTCGACAAAGACTGGGGATGGCGGTCTTGGATTGCGGAAGGTGAGGTTGAAGGAATGGATAAGAGTATCTGCAGCACGGCTAGAGGGACAAATATCGTTAGCATAGAATCTGGGAAGCTATTCCAAAATCCGAACTTACCTGAGCGGGGAAGAGAGAAAAAGTTCGGGTATCGCCAGGTTTGTGTTACCAAGGTGTTTATTCCAAGTCTTGTGAAGGTATTTAGCCCCTTCGATTCCGGTTGGAGTTAACTCTGCATCGATCTAAGGAACAGGATATCAACATGTCGTGGTCGATAGAATCTTCAGCCGCACTAGCTCAAAACCTACCCACTGGGCCGTTCCATTCCCATCCTGCCGTGTCCAGAGACAATCCCATGATTCCCTTCCGTAATATGATTCTGTCGATGTTTAACTTTTGTTAACCTTTTTGTTGGCATACAAATTGAGCTATTGTACTGATCCGGACACCAACCTCCTCTATGATGCCAGCTCTCAGATGGCCGAAATAGATATAGAACCTTATATCCCAGTACACCCAGCCTTTTCGTCAGCCTTTCTTGGTCTAGCCGTAGGATTTCAGCTCGGAAATAGTCCCATTGTGTCGCATTCGGTGGAAGCTTGTTCGTGATATCGATCGAGTATTCTTGTTGTATCAATCCGAAATCCCTGGTTTGGAACTACAGGAATAGGCCCACAAGTTAACGCCAAAATCCACACTGAGGCTTTTCGGCTTCCAAGAAAGAAAAAGTCGCCCAAATAGAAGGTCAGTACCGACGACGTTGAAAATATCCTCCTTTGTTTCCGACAAATCTTGTAAAAAGAATCCCTTCACATTTTCCAACTTTAAGTTCTTCCGTCGGCCAGGAGCTACGAATCTTGTTGGCGGTCGGCCGGAGAATACTAGTGGTGATATTTCGTCCTTCTTCTCAGGGAAAAGTAAGGTCATAAGGTAAAAGAGGGTCACGGTTGCGGCGACGAAGCTATACAATCAACGGAAAGGACAGTCGTACGACCGAGGTATACACGTCAGCTTTGGACTACTCTTAGACATGGCACCGGATTCAATTTTGATGTGGAGCGTATGCACGTATGTGGATTGGAGCAGGGCTTACAAGAGTAGTCGCTGTACCCTTCTTGACCCTAAGATATTGATCATTCCGGTAGCAGCCGATGGGACAGGATCATCATCGTTTCGTGGTATGCAAGTATTTGGATAGTGGAACTAGGAGAGCTTCATCTGGAGCAGAGCTTCCGAGATCGATATTCACACACGCTTAGATTCCGGGGGATGCTGTGGAAGGAGTGAAGACAGGACGTGGTTTGCAGCGATCGATATATCAAAATGCGGGAAAGCAAGGGGTCAGTGGCTAGTGATGTGTTGCAGGCAGCAAGTACTCCGTAGTGGATTCAACTAGATTCGATTTGCAATTGCCCACCGCAGGCCGGCGCCTTTGATGTGTGAACGTTATGATGTAATCCGAGTCCGACGGAAGGAATGCGAGGAGTCGGTAAGTACTAAGTAAGTAGGTATTTACAACGGGACAAGAGTCAAGAGCTATTCAGGAGAGAGAGGCTGGCAGATATGTGTGTATGTTATGTAAATGCAAATGATTCCAGCTTCAATTCAGGAGTAGGTACTAGTAAACGTAAGTAGCCCAGTGCGCATCTCTCATATAACCAACATAAAAACGCATCTGAAGACAGGAGGAAGACTTCTTTTTTCATTCTGGTTAATGTGTACTGTGTAGGACGGCTATGCTGGCTTTGGCTATGCACAAGGTCATGAACGGGGATGCTGTTGGCATTTTCCGGGGTAAAGCCGCGCCCACAGGACGGACAGGCAGCTCGACTGCGAGGGATGGCAAAATTTAAGATTAATTGACCGAGCTGTGGAGAGAGGAAGGAGCGGGAGCTGGGAAGTTCGGGATCTTTTTCAAGAGCTTCCCTTCCTCGTCCATAATACATAGAAGCTGGTTATAATTAGTGAAGAGGAGTTAATAATCATATTAGATTAGTGGCTAAAAATAACATGTCACCAGCGTCTGGGGAGATTACGATGCCAATTGAATCTCGAAGAGCCCAGCCCATGGCTAGTCCAGTCCGGTCGAGCTTGAATCCGGTCGTCTTTCAATCGATCGAATCAAGCGTATCAGGTAACAAGCATATCATGCACTACTATATCGTATCGATAGCCAGATATCAAGGGAGACGACAGGAAACGGATCTTATCAGCGGTCGGGTTTCGGATTGATTGATTCGTCGCCCCACGGCTTTGTACTGGTACTTGCACATGCACGGCATTGTCGATACTTCGGAAAATCCACACCGCTTCTGTTCGAATTCTCGATCCCATCATAGCTTGAGACAATTGTCCGCAGCAGGTCAAGCTAGTTTGCAGAGCAGTTTGATGGATGTTGGAAATCGAGGCGGACCTAGATCAATTCCAAGATTTCAAACATCAGTACAGGAGATCCTCTTCGTGGTATCGATCCGATGCTATCCATGATTCCATGCTTAGAGAACGCCTTTGTGTCCTCGAATTGTCTGGGTGAACAGCTGGCAGGTGGCCAAAGTTAGCTATAACTCCAATGCCGTGGGAATAGCTTGCTCGATCTGTGGCCGGATGGAGCTTTATATCAATAGTTTGGGGTTTGGTTCATATGCACAAAATTCACGATATCACTCGCAGTAAGCGCGTCGGGAAATGCTTCTCCGCGCATACATATGGTATCCAGCTGCATTTCATCATCCCGGCTGAAATGAGTGTTTAGTAAAACTCCCGGACTTCGTCAGCACCTTCTTGATATGTTTCGTCTTTACTAGCCATCGCAAAATGTGGCCTCTCCGCCTTCGCGCTGTCCGAAGCCTCGGATCAAAAGACAGGAGAAAACTTTTTCTTCTCAGTGACGTTCCCTGGATGGCCTTGGTGAGCACACCAACATCCTTGATGGGCGAGGTTTAATTTCCTCAATCGCTAGGTGGAGATAGCGAGTCCAAAAAACCAACAGGGGTATCTCAGCTGAGGGCGGTCAGAGAGATCGAGAGCAAGCCCCTGAAGCCCAATTTCCCGCCATAGGGAACCGGCAGTGTGGAAAGGCTTTCGACGAGAATAAACGGATAGACTCAATGGCAACCAATGGGGTTCCCCGGATGAGCAGATGGAGACCGAATTTTGACGGCGATAATGTGATACATGGGCACAGTAGAAGCCTTGTTGACGACATGGAAAAAAAATATACAATCCCAATCTTTCGGACGGCACAATTGGATTTGTTTTGATGGATGTAAACATTTGACAGTTTTGTGTGATATTGCATCATATCTTCAAGCTTTTGAGGTTTATATGCAAGATGCAAAGGGTCCCCAAGGATCTATCGAGGCGGCCCGGTTGATGAGATATTGGCTAGAACTTTGTGATCGTGATCGCATTCTTGATCAAAATATCTCCGGACAAACTAGCCCACGCGTCGCCTACGTGTTTTGCAGTGACAGGATTGTGAGACTTCCGTCAGGCATTTTGTGTTAGGTAGGATCCACCGACGCATGCATTTGCTCCGTCGAGCGGTCGTCTGCTGCAACCCCAGCCGTTGCAGTTACAGGCGAGACAAAACAGATAGTACCACTGATACAAAAAGTAGTTTATTTGTTTACATCTGGCCGGATAGATAGCAGTTGATAGTCTCGTACATACTGCGGCCGTTATTTGCCATCGAGATAGCACAATGTGTGCGTGTGCGTGTGCGTGCGTGCAACTTGTAATTATGTGTACTCGTACGGATAGAAAGGGCGCATTTTTGATGAAGGGTCAGCAGCAGGAGCATGTAAGCTGTCGCAGTAGGAGGTCCGATATGGCACTCGGCTGGACCAATCGACAAAGTCTCTCGCCTCGAGAAACCACCACTCAAGAACCCGGTCGAGGAAGAAGCAAAGGGTCTTCTCTGAGTGGAGCAAATGCGAGCTAGTGGAGCCCAATCGAAAGTCCCTGCCAGAAGGAGCGATTCACCGTGACAACCAGCCCCAGCGAAGGAAGAAGCCCAGCCTGAAGCAAAAAATGGGAAATGGTGCTGGTGCCCACGGCGCTTTTGGATGGTGGTTGGCCGGAACCTAGGCAGGCTGGTTGCAGGTTTCTTCTTTCCAGCCATCTTTTAGTGCTGCTGTCCATGCCATGCATGAGCATGGTGCTAACATCCAGTGGTGGTTGTGGTGGTTGTTCGTTGAATTCGAGGTGGTTGATGGGAGTAAATAGACGGTCCACCAGCCTCCTGCATTTCAGCATTTAAACCCAGTCCGCCCGCCGTCAACTGCACTTTCTTTCTCTTCCCTTTTCATTCACACAACCATCACGAACTCAATTGACCACCGCACTTTAACGACCCTCTTCAAGACTGAATAAGAGAAGTAGACGCTTAGAAGTCACTTCTTTTTTCACGACTCCTCTTTGTAGATCTTTCCATCACGAAGGATCCTTCATACGGGGTTTCAGTCTTCGAATTCCCAGTCTTTTCTACTTCTTTCGACTAGTACACGGTAAACACGTGTACTTTTTGGAAGATTTAGAAATAACAGGACTTCGAGTCTAAAATCCGCAAGGACCGCCCTGGAAATCAGTCAATCTGGACTTTGACGCGAGAGTACCCATCCCCCCCAGTCTCTTTCCTTCGGCTTATAAGACGAAGGACGCAAAAGACAAAGACGAGAAGAAAGTAGACGATAAGGATATCAAACTCAGGAAGAGAGACAAGTTCTTTGCCGGTGTTGCTACTGTTGCTGCTCTCGGAAAAGGCTCAGACTCCTCCTCAAGCTCCTCTAGCTCTTCATCCTCCTCTTCATCTTCGGATTCCAGCTCTAGCTCCGGCTCCTCATCTTCTTGCACAGACGAATCTTCTTCAGCTACTGGAGAAGAGACCGCCTCAGAAGTTACTTCTGAAAACACCTACTCCCACGCACCTTCCCATCACGGTCGCCGTGCCTTCGCCGCTGGTGCTGCCGCTGGTTTAGCCGCTGGTCACGCCGCTCATCACCGTCAAGCTCAATCCACCCATACCACTGCCCAGTCTACCGCTGGTTCTCTGCCAATTCGCGCTCACCCAAGTGAGAAGCAATTCCATACCGTCAACCATCACTCGGACGACTTCCACGTGAAGAACGTTCACATCAAGGTTCCTGAGGTCGAGACCGAAGTCGAGACCGAATCCTGTTCCTACGACTCCAAGTCCACCACTACCTCGGAGGACTTCTCTAACTACAAGCACGCTCCTCGTGTTTACGTCTCCAACCCAACCTACGTTGAGCAAGTAGACGTTACTTTCCCTCAACAACAAGTTACCGTTCAGGCTCCTTGCAAGTCCGGTAAAGCCCCAGAAGACTGCGAGTGTCCACCACCCGTCGTCATCGTCAAGAAGGAAAAGAAAGAAAAGAAAGAGCCCAAGGAAAAGAAGCCAACCAAGAAATCTTGCCAAAAATCCTCCAAGATGTCTGAACACTCCACCCGTCACCACCACCACGCTGAGTACTTCGGCCGCAAGGTCGATGAATTCTTCCACCCAGTCGAGACCGCCAAGGCCAACATCGCTAAGTCTTACTACGCGAAGTCCAAGAAGGCATACTCCCTCCCTGACGTTGACATCACTGTCTCCAAGAAGGTCGTTGCCCCTAAGCCAAAGGCCGCTGTCGCTTCCGGCACTGTCAGCACTGACTTCACCATCCCATGCCACCACATCCGTGTCGGTGACTTGGTCATCCTCCAGAAGCGCCCATGCCAGATCATCCGCATCACCACCTCCTCTGCCACTGGCCAGCACCGATACCTCGGTGTTGACCTCTTCACCCACAAGTTGGTTGAGGAGAACTGTGTTGTCACTCACCCATCCCCATCCGTTGTCCTCCACAACATGGTGACCCCATCCTTCAAGCAATACAAGGTCATCAACGCCGGTGAAGACAGCACCTTGGTCACTGTCACCGACAGCGGTGAGATCAAGTCTGGAATCGCCGTTGTTGCCCAGGGTGGTCTCTCCAAGAAGATCAACGAGGCTTACGTCGCTTCCCCAGGTGCCGTCCGTGTCCTTGTCATCAGCGATGGTGACAAGGAGCTCATTGTTGACTTCAAGAAGGCCCACGGTGACTTCAAGCTTTAAATGCACCGTTTCTATTGCATTTGGTTTGGGGGTTGTCGTCTTTGGTTTTTTAAAAACTTTTAACTCATGTCGTCTTGTTCAATTACGGTGTAATATTTAATGTCCTTTTTCATGTTGGTAGTCAAGAATCAAACTTGGATGCACGTGTGAACCTTTATCTTCTAATCGTAAATATACTTGTATACATTGTGACTTCGTATAAACATTGATACCTTAAGCATAACCTGTTGCGATATGAGACTAATCTGTTGTATTCTTCCTTGATCTGACGTTTGTATGTGTTGACACGTCGTCAAGGTTGCACAAAGGTTCGGGGTGGGGGTGATCGTAGACGCTTTGAGACAAACTGAGGAATAGTTTCCTGTTTAGTCGCAGGACAACTGACCAGACCTTATGTTACAAATGTGAAGGTGGATGCTCTCCACGATCTGTCTATATAAGGTATATCGAAACCCAAAAACACTCTATAGGAAACTCCCGACTTGTATATTTCTATTTAATCGTGGGATTTTAGCAATAATATTGCCCTGGCAGCGATACTTGAGAGCAAATCTTTTCTTATCTAGCAGTATACAAGTACTATATGATTATGCTAGCCTTTGGTGACCATTAACCGTATCGATTATTAAAAAAACTGTACTACTGTACGTAGACTCGGATGGCGATGCACCAGGAAGATCTCGAGGCGATTTTAAAGCATTTTCGCACTTGAAATTAATCCGATTGTTCGTGCCGGATTCTTGATCCTTTACCGTTCCTCCAGTTTATTCCCATCCTTCGCCTGTAGAACTCACCAGGCCTACACCCGTGCATCCATACATCGTTTTCTCGCTTTCATCATCTTCTTCCAGTCCAGCCGCTGGCACGGCCTTCCATTTCACATCCGCTACTTCACTGCCCACCCACCTCACCGTCTGCGTGTGCAAGCTACCCTCTTCTAAAGCCCCACCATTAACTATACTGTAACCCTCCGCCAGAACTTGGTAAATCACTAGCTGGTCCTGCAAATAATGGTCTACACATCCACCATGCTCTATCTCCTCTTGAACCCATCCCCACACCTTTCTCGTCATATCATGAGCAACTTTGTGTACTTGCCCTTTCTTTCGATCCCAAATCCAATCCCTTGCGATTCTGTATCCATTCCGTGTCCTTGCTACCATCAGCAAATAAAACCGGGTATTATGTCCTGAATCCTCATCTTTTACGATATTCATCTCGACATCTGGAGCGCGACTTTCGAACCACATGTTTAGAGTTTCTCGAAAACTTCTTCTTGCATCTTCAGGTACAATGAAAGTTACGTCGTATCCGACAATATCTCCGGGATCTTGCATTGAGAATCCAGGTATTGTCGTGCCAGCGGGTATGGATGGGATTACTACCTCGATTTCGCCGGGTATTGTAGGACCCGTTGACCAGCCCTTTTTAGTCTCCGTAACCGTGATTTCGGGGTACCCGAGATTCTTTAAAGTCGGCACGAATACTTGGGTGAAGTAATCTAGCGTCGGTGCCTTCGAAACGTGTGTTCCACCCATGACAGTCAGATGTAGGGGTGTTGGGTCTTCACCCTGTTTGGGCCCATTGTAGAGGATGTATGGCAATACGGCTTGAAGTAATAGCATTATACTACCAACACCGCCGATTTCGATTGTAGCTGTACGCTTTGGAGATGGATTCCCAGTAACATCACGCTCAGTCCAGTATCTATAAGACGCCCCCGACGCACTGCGTTTACGAGGGAGAAAGGATATTTGGGTGGATTCTTTTCTTAGGTGGCCGGTGTTGGAAGAAGACCACTTTGCTCTATGTTTTTTTACATTGTTAGTTTTGGTACGATTACGAGTATTAATTTTCGAAGGTGCTTACAATGTAGTTAGACAAGCGATATGTTGGGCTCGTAGCCCGCCTTTTTGTCCTTTTTTGCCCTCGCGGTTTCCACGGACATCGTGGACTTCGATAGGTTGTTCGAGAAGGGAGGAGAGGCCTGCTGCTGTGCGAAGAAGTTGACCACCACTGAATTAAAGTAGTTCTATCAATATGCAATTCTTGACTTATAAAACCCATGCAATAGCAAAAGAGTTGTAGTATACACACCCCTAACACAGAGACTACGTTAGCTTTTCGGGTCCCAAGGGAATAAAAATTTAGTGTTTATCATCTGGAGATAGTACCTCAAGTGTCCTTCCGTCGAGACTGACCGGATCTCTTGCTGGCGCAAAATTTGTTGTGGTTTGTGGCATTTTGAACAACCTTGAAGTTCGGCTTTGAATGAGGGTAGAATAATTGGAATATATCGAATAGAGCAGATGTCGGAGACCTGCAATGGGAGGTTTTAGTGGTAGTACGGTAAGAAAATTATGCCTTGAAGCTCGAGGTATGAGAAACATAGGAGGTTATGCCCCAATTTATATCTATAACTGTTGGAAAAAGATGTCACGCTGTGCGCGTGCGACGGCCGCTTGAGGTAGATCGGTACCAGCGTTGGCATCCGAGTTTTGTTTGAGTCACCCAGACGCAAGGCTGAAACTAACCGTGCGGCGGCAGGTACATGGTTCGGAGTCATCACGATTAATCATTTAGACTCAGCAGCACCAAGAGATCTTCAGATCTATATTATATACTCAAAATATGAGATAATACGTATCCAGGAGCCTAAACTATGTTGTCTATTCGATTTTACCCTTCGCAAAGGTCGCCGCTACAATCAACGGGAACACTATTGTAGCCTCTGCATAAACCTTCACCGCTTCACCTCCAATTTTTATCTTTCCCCAGCTAACCGCCTCATCTGGTCGAGCCCCAGCATCACTGCCATCGAATTCATTTGCCGTGTTCACAAATACTGCATAATCGGCTCCATTCCTCATCAAATTCGCATTTGCAATATGATGCTTCACTACACCTCCTCCCAATACTATCATACCCGTGCATGCCGCATTCATCGCCAGTGTGTTTATCCTTCTTATGTCCTCGACTATATCTATTCGTAGCATTTGTGGTGAGGCTTTGAAAGTATGGAAGAACAGCATATCACCAAGAGAGCCGTCTGTCAATGCGGGGCAGAAAACCGGGATATCGTTTTTGTATGCCCAATAGTATACGCTATCTTCGTGGTTTATTTCTTTCCCAAGCCTGTGGATCACTTTCGAGGGCGTCCAATGAATTCTTTCGTCTGCTGGCAAAGAACTCGAAGCTTCCTGCTCTTCAAGCATTTTGTCTAATATCGGTACTACCCAATCCTCGAATTTGCAGTAGTTATCGTTAGGAACGACGAGGTTTCCGATCCTGTTCATGCCTGATTTACGGAGAGTGGCGCCGTCTAAGTGAAAGGCGCCCATGTATGTCGGTGCTAGGCATTTTATGAAGTCTTCTTCAACACCACCAGCTGTAGTAACGATCGCAGAGACATGTCGATGTTGGACGAGGTAGCGGATTGTTTCGCGGAGACCAGAAGAAATGAGGTTGGAAGTATAACCAAGGAAGATTGTGGGACGCTTGGAGGGGTCGACAGGGTCCTTCCATGATCTCTGTAACGCCAAATCATTAATAAACTTTTAAGAAAGTAGCAAAGGAGAATGTGGTAATAAGTGTACCATTTTGTCTACAACTTCAATAGCCTTCCCTAGATTGCTAGCCTGGAAGCCCATGTTACTCATGTTACGGACTATATCGTCTATGGTTATAGGACGACCAGTATATTCGTTGAAGTCGATGCCCTTGACTTGGACGGATCCTTCTGGCATCGGAGCTGACTGTACAAGGACAGCATCAACGGCCTTAGCCGGGCCGGCTGTGCCTTTGTCTTCCATCTCGATTGGTTATATTCGAAGATGTTGGATATAATATCTTAGAAGATATGTTTGGAAGTGGGTGGATCGGAGTATATTATAGTATTTGATGCCGGACTACTTGATAATAAAGAGGTCGACTATCGATTTGGAAGAGCAATAAGAATCAGCTGCGACTCGGAAGCTATGCATAGCGGTGATGATAGCGACTGACAGGATAAAGCAGTTTGAATATGATTATTGAAGCCTGTAGGGTCTGTATCGATATCTGTCATGAAACAGACGAAGTTTTTTAAGACTGACGGAGAAACAGAAAGAGAAGAGTTTGAAGGCAAAGTCATCTACTCCAACGTTGTCATGTGTTGAGCGTCAACGCTCGTGTTGTTTAGGCCCTCTCGTCGCGTCTTCCTTAATCCCAAGGCTAGCTTCATCCACAGCTAGGTCGGCGGGATATTTCTATACGCAATCACATCAATTACCCATCTCATTATGAGGATATCAACAGCATTGGCTTCAACAGCAGGAGACAGTTTATTTTCTGTTTGGACTGCAAGAACCCGAGATACGACCAGTTGATACCCATCACCAGCGCCATGTCGGCCAAAGGACGGGCTCCCGTCATAAGCCTGCTCTCCTCTGATGACGAGGTAGAGCTTCCAGGTATGTCCCCATCCGATATATTACTCCCAGCATAGGCTAATTTCTATATGTATCAATAGCTCCTCCAAAACGAGACCCCAGCTTAGTATTAAAAGAAAACGTTGAACCAAAGAGAAGCACCTCAAAGTCGACATCCACAGCATCTAAAAAGGCTGCGCCAGCTGCTGAAAGGCATAAACCGTCAAAAAAATCACCCCCATCGTCCTCCTCCTCCAATGTTCAGAAACCGGCGGAGAAAGCTGCAGACCCGATTACTATTAGTTCCTCGCCTTCAGCTTCACCGCCCCGACTACCCCAGTATGCTACGTACACCTCGCAGCCCAAGGTGTTTGGAGGTTTATCCTCGGACCCGATACTTTCTCAATCCTCGCCGGTTGCACGAACCGCCAAATCGATAGACAAGCCTCTAGAAACCACCGTTAAATCAAAGTCGAAATCTCTGTTCGAGGAGCTACTTGGGAGCAGTAGTGATGATGGCGTCAGTGACGGTGACCAGGCCTCACCCAAGCGGATTCGTGGGATTGATACAAAAGGGAGGGGAAGAGCCACTAGTCCAGTGCTTACCAAGGACGATCTAGAACGGCTCCGAAATCTATACCCCGAAAACGAACCAGGCACGAAGAGGCGGAAGGTCGATAGGGTAGACCTTCAGATATCATCTTCACCATCGCCTGAATCCCTACCGAATCCTACTGCTCCAGGTCGAAAGTCTAAACTCACAGACGCCGAAAAGGCTGCCCGAGCGGCAGAAAAGGATGCAGCTCGTGCTGCTAAGGCCGCTGAAAGGGAGGCACAGAAGGAGCAAAAGAAAGCTGAACGAGAATCAAAGAACCTCCAGCGCACTGAGAGTCAGGCGATGTCTTCAGCCAATAAACTTAGGGGCTCTCATGTTCAGACCACCGGTGAAATGATTGTGAACATATCATCTGATTTCCATACTTCAGCTACCGGAATACAGTTACGAGCCATTCTAACAGAGCTAAAGGTCGAATCCCACGCACCATTCGACTCGCCAGTCCCAAATATCATCAAATGGCAAAGAGTAGTAACTGCAGAATGGAAGCCTGAGGAAGACATCTTTGTCCCGGTTCCGCGGAGGATTCAAAACGAAAACCACATTTTGACTGTAATCCAAGCCAAAGAATTTGTCAATCTGGCAAACGCCCCAGAAGAACTTGATACGTTTATTGCCACAATAAAAACGGCATATCCCACATGCAAACTGATCGTTTTGATTGAAGGTCTTACAAAACTTATCAACAAAAGTAAGGGCAATCAATCCCGAGCTTATGCTGCACAAGTTAGGAACCGCATGCGAGTGGGCGGTGGGAGGGAAACCGTGAGGGTGGATAAGGCGGCACAGGCTGTAGATGAGGATAATGTTGAGGATGCGCTGCTAAAGCTGCAAGTCATACATGGGTGTTTACTGTTTCATACACAGGATGGAACGTATACTGCCGAATCAATTGGGTATTATACCCAACATATATCGCAGATTCCTTACAAGTATGATTCCTTTATTCCTGGTTATTTCAAAAATAAAGTTGCTAATATGTTTGGATATAGACATGCAAAATCCGTACTAAACAGCTCTGCAAACTTCTGCATGGATGTTGGACAAGTTCCGTCCGGGAAGAATGCAGAGGATACATACAACAAGTTGCTGCAGACCGTGCATATGAGTACTGCGGGTATGGCAGCGGCGATTCAGAGTGAGTATCCGAGTCTTCAGAAGCTTTACAGGGCATTCTTAGATGGCGGGGAGGATGTGCTCAAGGATATTAGAGTTATAAGGAATGGAAACGGAAGGGCTTTAGGTCCCGCGATGTCGAGGAAAATCGCTAGGGTTCTGATGGGGATGGACGAATCGGAATTGGAATTGGAGTCTTAATCTATATTTATTCTGGGGCGGTGTTTACGGATATTAGCGGTATTCTGGCAGCTTAGTGCCTTGTATGTAAATTACATCCCCACATGCATCAGACAAAGAGGGCGTTGGATACTCGAGTACTCTAGTAGGGTACTCCCATTTTGCTTATTTTGCTAAAGGGTATACAGCTCATTTTCAATGAACAGGTTCGTGAACCTTCATATTGCATCCGTTTGGAATCATAGATCAAGGTTTTGGATATGTAAAATACATGGAATCGAATATATGTATGAGATCAATAAGCTAAGAAAAATACCAAATAATAGCTTCGCTTTAAACCTTTATAAATTCATGCTGAATCAGTATAAAGTCCAAACAGACAAGGGAACAACTGTATTCATGATCTCCCAATGCAGTACCGCACTCTGCCTCTGCCACTCTCTTAGCGTCTCCACAGTTCCCACCGATACAACATCCAAATCTCCCTTCTTTCCAGCATTTTTAATATCCAACAGATCAACTTCGTACTGTGGCATCATCCTATATTCTCTAATCCAGCTCCCCAAGAAGTCCCATTTCTCTGGTTGATGGAAATATGGTGCCTCGATTTCGCTAATATCTATATCATCTCTATGTCCTGGATTCCTTGGATCCCGGCGGGGTTTATGGAAAGGCGTGCAGAAGATTACCATGTTTGTGAAGTCACCCTTTTCGGCATCTTCCTCCTTCGGGGGCTCATATTCACGGAAGGCACGGCAAGTGCCGAAGACCTTGAGGATTGTCAGAATTACGGATTGAGCAGATTGGAGTTTGACGTCGCCAGCGTAGTTCTAATTGCACCTTTGTTAGGCCTAAGATGCTATTTGAAGGTTTAAAAATGGAGAAAACTTACGATAGCGATAACTCCGTTAGGCTTGAGGAATGTCTTCAGGCCTTCCAAGAACTCCCATGTGAATAGATCCGCTGGTACCGCACCACCAGTAAAGACGTCGTGGAGGATGTAGTCGTATTTTTCGACTTCCTCGCCCTTCAATGTGGCTTTGAGGTATTCGTCGCTTATATAGCGAACCGCATCACCAATGTGGACTGTATGGTTTGGTGGCAATCCGAAGTGTTCTTTTGCGAACTGGTAGACACCGGGGTCAATTTCGACGATGTGGGTCTTCACACCTTGTTGGATTAAGCCTGATGCTGAGGTTCCGATTCCAAGACCAACAATCAAGGCATTGGTGTCCTTTCTTTCCCGTGCTGGGGGGTCGATGAGACGGACTGCTTCGAGCATGACAAAGACAGCGTAAATTGGTTCCCGTAGGTGTAGTGGATTGCTAGCGTATCTTTCGAGGTTTGGGTGGGATTTGAGCCAGATTCCACCGAGAATGCTATGATCGCATCTCAGGAATCTATAATGTTGCTCAGTATTCTCAATAACAGATAGGTATCCTGTATTCGATTCCATTCTTGCGACGACGGTGTGATTCAACGGTGCAAGGTGTTCCCTTAACTTCTGCACACCGTTTTCGCCCATTACACAGCGAGGGTCAAGATAAAAAACTGGGAAGAAGGAAGGAATGGCGGCAGCCAGGAACATGGACCTATGCAGTGAAGCTGCGAATACTGCAACTGTAGCTTCCATTCCGCATCGTGTCATCGGCCATCCCTTTCCGACGTATGGACCCAAGTAGCCGATTGCCGACTTTTCGGTGAAGTTGAAGAGAACCCATGACAATGCTAGTAGTGTGATATCTGCGACTGCGACTGACGCTACGGGAACACCAACGGGCCTGATTATACCGGTTAGACTAAAGACAGTGAAAGCTAAGAGAGGACCGATAGTTGCGGCCTCGGTGACAATTGGACCGTTTGTGGCACCGAGGTTCCCGGCGTGCTGCCAGATTGCTCCTTGAATTAATGGAATATTTATGGCGACCAATGGAATTAAGAAACGACTTAGGCGTAAAAGGATCCGCGATCTTGGGATTGTGTATTTCAAGGCGAGTGCAAATATAGCAGCAGCAGCAAAAGCAGTGTTTTTGGTTTTCTCATGATTTAGACCCGAAGGAATTTCACCGAATACCGGGGAGAGCGAGAGTTGTGAAGCCCATGATGCAAAGCCACAAATTACAATTGTGGCGAGAGCTGTATAGACGTCGGATTTAGAAGGGAGGAGCTCAAGTGGTGAAACCGGGGATCTGGTAGTCTGGGCCTTTTTTTGGGCGGCGCGCAGGTCCTTCGATGTTGGAGAGGCGGAGCTAGAGGTCGACATGGCGGGGAAGCTGGAGCCAGAAGTTCGAAGTAGGGTGTCTCAATGGGGTAGGTTATATGGTTTGGACCGCAGGAAGTCCTTTTATTTATAGAATCGTCCTCCAGAATTTGAAGTCCGAGATGCCTTTTCGCAGATTGGGGATCAATTGATATCGATCAAGAGTTATATTTGCAAGACAAAGGTGTCCTGGGCCCTCATCGGCCACTTTGTCGTTTCGAAAGACACTTACCTTAGCTTCCACGCGACGCTTCGGATGTCTCTTAAGAGAGTGTTAGACGATGTCATTCGAAGGTCGTGTTCACATCTCACATGGGTGTTTGTGGATGTTGAAGCTACAGACTACCATATTGGGATTCCAACATATGTGGTCTCATGTATGGGTTTGTTCCCACATCGATTCGGCCCGACGGTTGAATTGGATAGACACTGCCTCAGGTTTCGAAACCATTTAAAATTTTTTGGCAAGGGGTTCGACAAGACGCCATCTGCACCTTTGAATGCCATTAAAGAGTACCTATATACTAGACGTCAAGTTACATAGTCAGGTAGTTAGAAGCCGTTTGTCGACGCTGGGCTAATCGATAAGGCTATGGCATGATACATCTCTTGGCTTGAGGGATGGCCAGAAAGGACCCACACAGTTGTCATTTCGAGATGCAGATGTAATTCCGCACTGTCAATTTATGGGTTAGCTTGGTGCCATAAATGTTAAACACTGCATCCCTGGAATTCGTGCCGCACTTTCGAGTCCCAACGGAGGGTTTTCTTGAAGTGGAAAAGTGACATCAACAATTAAAAGCATTGACTGGCGTCGAGGTTTATATTGTGATGTGGTGTACAGAGTTGTGTGAAGTGAAGTGCAGTGAAGTGAAGTGAGGTGAAGGTGAGGTGAAGGTGAGGTGGAGGTGAAGTCATTAATATTGGGGATATGAAGAGGCAGACACGGACATGTATAAACTGTGAAGGTTCATCGGAAGTAGCCAATGACAGTGACAGTGACAGAGTCGGAGGGGCGATTGGGGAAATCTTTCCTTAAGAGGTAAAAAAGCATTTCCGTGGTAACGAGGCTTGTTCGAATCGTTTGTTTCTGTCTTGGCCTAAGAATAGCAGCCAGCAGCGTGGTGGTCGGTCGGTTGTGTTCATGTCCATTGCATTGCGACGTTGTATCGCTGAGCAGAGGTAATTACCACTTGCGCTCTCAACTTCCTAGCTAGCTCCTCACAAAGCAGAAGAAATACATACGTAAGTACGAGGGGGGAAAGAACATCGGTAAACAAGCAAGGGGCGGTGAGAGACTTAAAGGCATCATTCATACCTACATCTAGATACTACTTAAGTATCGACCTTTGGTCAAACAGATTGGCGAAGTTGATGCATTGCAGCCTTCCTATTCATACTTCTCGAAACCCCATCGAACACACATCCAACATTTACCAAGACCTTCAAGCCTTTGAAACCCCGAGGCTCTGGAATCGCCTCCTCTTGGAAGAAGAAAAGGCTAACATTAGTTAAGCAGAACCTCATTCGCAGTGCGCCATCATCTTGTCGCTTGAAGCTTGGTATTCGTGGAGGCTGAGTGTCTCCACCACGAGACCCGGACAGGAATAGGGCTGCACTGTCACCACACTCATTCAATTCAATTCTCTCTCCGCAATTTCGCACCAAAAGCGAATGTCACTTCTCATTATTCCTTGCTGCAATTTATATTGAACGGCTGAAACTAGCCTTGCCTGCAGGTACGTTTTTGGGCGAAGTGAGGAGCTTTAGATTCTGAAAAGATTACAGAGTATCGTCATCCCTCTCCTCTTAATATAACTAACCTCTCTTTTGCGCACATGCGCACTTACTTTGAGTACACTTCTGTTCTCGACATTCTCTCGATTCTTGTTTAATTTGTGTTCTTCGATCGTTTGCTTATACATGCATACTTAATATTTATACAGTCACCGAACCCGGAACGGGCGCTTGGGTTGGATGTTGGTTTTGCGTCTTTCTCTCTAACACAGGGCCCACCAGTTATTAAAGTGATTACACAAGGGGTTCACTTACCCAGAGGAAGAAAATTCAGGAGATCTCACGGACGCCGCAGAAAAAGGGCGTCACAGAAAATAAGGGCGGGCTTGGGGTCCAAATTCGAATTCACCATTTACAAATTATATTTTGACATTTTCCCATAACCTTTCCCTTGGAATCCCAGATTTCTGGGCAAAATATCTTGACAGGTACTTTGGCTCCCATATTTCCCTTTCCGGGTTTGTCGTCATACAAGTCAAGGTCGCTACGGTTTGTTTGGTTACTGGGCGAACGAGCGACTGTTAAATCCGGCCTAGATGCTGACTATTTTGGTTTCGAGGAATTAATTAGGAAACTCCATATTCACCGTGCCGCTTGAACCACACGTTTAATTTACCTACCATCGTTTATTCCTATCCTTTTCATTACATTCGTTCATAGACATTCTGCGCAAATTCATTTAGACTGTTGAAAAGAGCTGTGGCGCTCGTTACACAACTGCTACTTCACAACCATGTCTGGATACCCTCCTCCTCCTCCTCCTCCACCTCATCATGGCGGAGAGCCATACGCAAACCCCACCTTTTCGCAGCAGCAGCAGGAGTATCAGGGCATGAACTACGATTCCCCTCAAGGCCAAGGACCGCAATATGATGCGCCATACCATTCCCCGCCGGAAACGTATGGCCGAACACCATTACGGCACCAACAAAACTATGGACAGTCTGGTTTTGAATCGCAACCACAAAGCAGAGCGTTACCTGGACCGCCCGTTATCCAGGAGCATTGGGAGTCAGAATACCCACCACAGAATAGGAACGAAATATCGCCCACAAGGAGTAGAGGGATGCCAGCAGAGGATACGATCTCTCAGGCGAGTTATGGAAGCCACCAACAGCACCATCCTCAGAGTAGAGGATTTATACCAGGCGATAATGGACAGGGATATCAAGATCAACCGCCTCAGATGCGACAAATTCATCACAACCACTCCAGCCAAGATACATTGCAACCTAATCGAATGCCGCCAGTCGCATACGGCAGTGAAAGGGCCCCAAGTGCGCCCCCATCTATGGTAGGGGAGAGGCAACAGGGCATCCATTCGAGCAATAGCAATCGGGCATCATCAGTAAACCTAGGGTTTTATTCAGATAGTCCATATCAGAGGTACAGTACTCATTGGAATCCGGAGACATCCGGATTGTCGAGCGGGGATCTATCTTTGCAGGATATGCGAAGAAGTAGTCAGGATTCTGACGATGAAGAACTTAATAGGGGGAAACGCTCGGGGCCATTGGCAGGTGGTATTGGAGGAGTCTTTGGAAAGAAGGTAGAAACCAGCTCGACAGCTAGTGGTGTAGGAGCGAACAGTGGGTTATTAGCAACGGGAGCCCAAAATCGTAACAGCAGTGTGCCAGCAGGGGATTCGGATTGGCTCCAGGACCAGAAGAAACAATCCAAGAAGACGAAGTGGATAGTAGGCATCGTCATTCTGATAATTGTTATACTTGCAGCTGGAGGGACAGCCGCAGGTGTTATTCTCTCGAGACAAAAGAACAACAGCAGCGGTGGGGGAGGCTCAGCAACCTCATCTGTGGATCCAATGGAGGATAAGCCGGATGCTCCTCTCGTCAACAGTGGCACCGATTCTGTCAAGAACTTGCTAAACAACCCGAACCTACACAAGTCATTTTACGGAATGGTAAGAACATCCAAAAATATACACACCTCTCAAAGCTTCTTGCATAGAGAGCGAACTAACCATTAGTACAGGACTATACTCCTTTGAACGCCATCTACCCTGAATGTTTAAAGTGGCCGGCTACCCAGAACAATATTACTAAGGACATCGCAGTCATCAGCCAGTTGACGACAAGGCTACGTATGTACGGTAACGACTGCAACCAGACCGAGATGGTTCTAGAGGCAATCCAGCTTCTAGATGTCGATCTGAAAGTATGGCTCGGTGTCTACATCGATAATAATGCCACCACAAATGCACGACAGTTGGCACAGATGTATGACATTTTAGACACATATGGACAAGACCCTTTCTTGGGTGTGGTTATTGGAAATGAAGCATTATTCAGACAGGAAATCACTGAGATGGCTCTCGTTCAAATGCTGGGGCAGGTCAGACAGAATTTTACGACTCTGGGATATGATAAAATCAATATAACCACGTCTGATCTTGGATCAGCTTGGACATATAATCTTGCCGCGGCTGTCGATACACTCATGGCCAACGTTCACCCGTAAGTTCACTAACACCAAGCCTCCTAGGCCTTTGCTTCGTACAAGTCTCATATTGGCTAACCGATGTATAGATTCTTTGCTGGTACCACTGTCGATGATGCGCCCGGTTGGACTTGGTTATTCACGGAGAACAACGATGTCGCGATCGCACGGCAAACCACTAACAATCCAAACGTGATTGTTTCTGAAGTCGGGTGGCCATCTGGGGGAGGAACGTTACTCGGCAGTGTCGCTGGTATCAGCGAGCTCAACCAGTTTGTTGAAGATTACGTCTGTGGGGCGAACGCGAACGGAACGGAATACTACTGGTAAATACCCCTCTCTCCTCGATGGGAGTCGCCTACCGTCGTGGTATGTATCGTTATTAACGTGGACATGTCTACAGGTTCGTGCCGTTCGACGAGCCATGGAAGGAGAAATTCAACGAACCTGGCAAGGTCAGTAGATTCAATCGCCTAGAGCGAACGTTCCTGTTGTCGCCTATCTAACTTACACTATTATTATATTATAGGAGTGGGAAACTCGTTGGGGTCTCATGGACGTCAACCGCAACCTCAAGCCTGGCGTAACAATTCCTGACTGTCCATCAAAATAAGTGAATTTTTCGCTCAGACCAGAGTATATTTTGTGTCAAAGCGCTTTGGTCATAAGGTAAGAAATTAGTCCCCTTTGCCGGCTCCCTTCCGTTAATACGAAGCACAATATCGACCAATCCATCCAAACGAGAACCTTTTCGGACTGACACATCCCATAGGCATATAATTCCTATTTTGATACTTTCGTACAATAGACAACAAAATGCTGCATCATACGCGCATCAAGCTTTATTCTAGGCACCCAAGTTCTGTCCCTTTCTAACGGGACTTAGAAACAAGCTGGGGAACAGCCCTCCCCCCCCCCTTCTTCGATTTTCGGGGATACCATACTCATCTAGACGGGGTACCCGAGGAAGTAGCGAAGAAAACACCTAGCATCATCTCCCTTTCCTTTACACGGCATCTTCAAACACTTTAACGGCGTCTTCTGGTAGGAATACTGTATTTTTTTCTCTTCTTGTCCTTGTCTTGGGTGTACCTCCACCTGATCGCCATTAGTCATTTGATATTCTCTTTGTTTGCATTTTCATCACCAGCTGGAGCATATCACAGGAAAAACCGAATATTTTTCAAAATTCTCATATCATTTGCATGGCAGAGCATTGACTTGATTTCTTTTTACCATCTGTTATTTCCTTTCTTTTATTATTTCCTTTTTCCCCTGCATCTCGGTTCTTTTCTTCTTTTCCTCTAATGTTACTACTGCTGTTCAACTTCTAGTTGTTGGATGTAACGATTTATTAGGCCTGGTTCTGGTGTCACATCCCTATACTACTATGCAATGTTGATGGGGAGGATGGCAGGGCTATTACCACCTACCATGAACCGGCTAACTCTTACCGCTTTTCTCTTGCATTTTGTATTGGATTTCACATTTGTCTCGTGCCCAGCCCTTCCAGCCGAAATTTCCTTTTCATGTATATTTTTTCCCCTCTTTTTTTTTTTTAAGATTATCTCAACCCTCACATAGCCGAGGGAAGATATTTCATGTAATTAGCGAAATAAAAGTAAGAAGGTCATATCGTTTTGGGATATCATATGTACATATGCTATCGGTATGTAAAGACGGGACGTTCAGAGATTAGGACAAGACTAGTTCATGTTAGCTATACGAAATGATTAGCTAGCGCATCTAGCCTGAAGCTGGAAGAAGGGAAGAAAAGGGAAGAGGGGGGGGTTGGTCTTGGACTAGGATACGATCGATGAATTTCATCTTGTCTCTAAACTCGAGGACTCGAAACTCGACGATACCGATGCTTAGATCCCGTCTAAACCCTCCCCTCCCCCTCCCCTTCCCTTACCAATATTTTCCAACATTGGCTAACAAATCACTAATGTATCACTAAGTTAACCTAATAGTTAAGTGATTCGCCATCTCTAACAAGTTACAAGGACCCCTTCCTTCCTCCTAAGTACCTAGTTTAGTAGCGAGTCAACATAACATAACCCAAGTACTCACTGCTGTAGGGGGGTCCCCTCCATCTACCCCTTCTATAAGCAAACAGATCGGACAAAACTATTCCTCCCGTATGATAACACCTGACCAACATCGGATATCTACAGGAACCGGCCACACCCCATATGCATCCCCATATGCATCCCCATCCATCCCATCCCATTATCCTTATCCTTCAGCTAGTTAACTAACGTACTAACTAACCATGTAAATGATTCCCAAAACGCGAAACCCGAAAAAAGAGACGAACACAATATCTATCAAGAAGAAAAAAGGAAACGGCATAATGGTCTAATATTAATTAGCTAAAATAATAGATTAAAAACTAATATCATACGTACTACAATACTACAAAAAACTCGCTCAAAGGGTAATAATAATAATATTAACTAAGGGAAAAAGAAGAAGAAGAAGAAGCAATATAAATTAACTGCTTACAGTTCTCTTACAACTTCTAACGAAACTCCACACATATAACGATACCCGTATACCTGATCCACCCTCCCCTTACCCCGGTGGCAGCGTTCCATCCCCAGTAAGCAATTAATACCGAAAGGCCGAGCGAGGGCTTGTATGTGGAGTCAATAAAACAAGCGGAGTAATGAAGAGGAGGAGAAAGTCGAAAGAGGCTCTAGGCTGCAAGAAATTTAACATCCATCCGTCAGTGTTAAAGTGCAATATATGTGTGTGTGATCAAAGCTCGATGTATGGCGGCCGGCCGGTTGGTCTTCATACGGAATAGACAAGAACTAGATTTTTTTTTTTTTTTCACGTTCAACGGCTTGCGTAAATTTCATGCATGATTCAAAAAAAATAAAATAAAAAGTTGATATAAGATATTTGTGCTCTTCCAAGATTCACTTCCATAGGAATCAAAAACAAAAGAAAGAAGGCGGTATTCGTGTCGAGAACTAGTTTTAAATCAGAACTTTGCCAAAATATATGTCGGTGCCGTGCTATGATATGTAGCTTTTATGCAGGATATCGGAGAAGTTTTTTGGGGGTACACCCTCTTGATTGGCTTCCCTTTCCTTTTTTTTTTCTTTTTGGCTTAATGTTTTCCCTTTCTTCGGATCCGGAAAGCTTTCACATCTATATTCTAGTGATCATAAGAACATGATATCGTATCATTCTCGTTCGAATGGAACGTTTGGAGAGAGCTAGCTAGAGGGCGAGACGAGACGATGGCAGACCCAAGGGGAGCGCAGCAAAATTACTGTATAGTTATCACATAAACACCAATTTACCATGCATATCCTTCTTTTTTGGCAATTTATTCAAAACTTGGCTCGTGCGCAGCTTGTCCGGTTCTTTTCTTGAAATAGGTTGGCTCTGTTGGGTGTGTGTGATTTTTTTATTTTATAGTTTATACGGACACGGCGGCGAATTCTTCCAATTTAGCCCCATCCCCGGCTACATTAGAAAAATACCCACAACAGGACCTTTAAGGTGATCCCTATAGCGGGATGTGAATTATTGGGACGAGACGATTTTGACAGGTTGTGAAGACATGGGGGTGTTCTTTCCTCAATCTTGTTGGTGTTGGACACGAATGAGATCAGAGTTTCCGGAGTATCTTGGATATCGGTGGGTTGGCGCGGGGTTTAAGTTAAGTTAGTATTAGAAAGAAAGTGGCGATAGTTCCCAACTAGTTCGCTGCAATGCAAGTGTTACTAGATGTCATATGTCTCTGCTGGTTATACTATGGACTGACTTGCATACGGCGGATGTGCTCCGGACATACATTCGACACCCGCTTATTTTATTTTATTTTATTAACCTAGCTACATGTACTTACTCTACCATTATTTAAGTGTTAATACGTTACGTTAGTATGCGGAGCAGTCTACTAGCTATTCGAGTCGACTAGAATCTAAACATCACTTTCCTTTCGAAAAGCAATAAATGCCTGTCGACCTTTGCCTTGCTGCACTGCAAGTAAACAGGTGGTTGCCCACACCCACACCGACATCCTCGCCCGCGTCACACTAATGCCGAGCTAACGAATCCCTACGCTAAGCAAGGAGTCTAAACTCATAACATCCTTTCATATGACATCGGGTGAGGCTTTTTTTTTCTTTCTTCCCCCCCTTCTGATTTCTTCTCGCACGGATTCTTTTTTTTATTTTTATTCTTTTTATTTTTCTTCTTCTTGGGAAAACTTGTCTAAGAAGTTTTCTTTTTTTGGTGGATTATTTCGTCTCGGGGAGCGGGATTCGTCTTTCTTCTTGCTCGAGTAGGAATGTTCGGCCGGGGCGATCGGTGCGTCGGGGACTGTGGGCCCACCTGGCAAGTTCAAACGGTAAGGAATGTGAAAAGGGCGTGCCATTGATTTTTTTGAACGTGTCCTTCATGTGAATGGTGGAAAATAGCTAATGATAGAAAGCGGCGGCACGAACGAAAGAAAATATAAAAAAGTTAATTGATGTAATTTTGCTAAAATATTTTAGGAGATCTCCAATTACGATTTGACTCGGAAGCAAGTGAGAGAAGGGGGAGGGAAAAAAAGGAAGACGACAAGAAGCAGGAGGAAGTGGAGGCACGACGTAACTTTTCCATCATCTTTGCTCGGTTCGTCGGGTTACTAGCCACCATTTTACTTCTTGCTTGCGGGTACCTCAGAAATGATTGGATTTCGATTCGAAGTATGTAATGTACGTAAATGTGGGTTCGGTCTGTTGCATGCATGTCGAATGGACGGTTTTTTGTGAGCCACTTCTTGGAAGTTGAAGAAGATGTGGCAAAAGAATATCAAGCTTGCAAGTAAGTAAGTAAGTAATGTACCTATTAGAAGCAGTGAGTGGGTCCTTGAGGAAGCTGTCCAACATCTACGAACAGGTACATCTACATCACCCATCGAATAGGTCCGAGAAATGGGCCCTCCCTCTGTTATGCATGCCATGCACAACGTTTAAAGTGAAGGGAAAGGAAACCGACGTGGTTCTCCACATACTGCAGGATGCTCTTGCGTCCTCGACGAATCGCAACCCACAGGACTCGACATAGTAGGCTTCTTTTGCTGCAATATTTAGGAAAGTAGTCAACAAGGCCGACTCGGCGGAAGGAATAAGGAACCTCTTTTTGACTTTCTTTTTTCCCCCCATATCCTCTCCGAGGGCAAGCATGTTGGTTGTGGTTGCGCAATCGCGACCCAAAGGGAGAAAATAAAAACAGCGCTTGGCACCATTCGTCCGTGTCGAAGGGAAGACGATAGGCCGGCCATCACTCTCTGTGGGGACAGCGTCGAAAGTGCGCCAGAATGGTTAAATTTCAGGATGTGTGCTTGCTGCGTCGCTTTTGCATCCACACACACCATCGATTCTATTCTATGTAGAAGCAAAAGATGCTTTCTAGCTTGCGTCTTGGTGACAAGGATCCCTTGAACCATGCCTTGGACCGTTAAACGGCTTCCCGTGACTAGGGTTGGATCAAGCCATAAAATGTCTGAACGCTGTCATCGTGAAAAGATGCATGCCCCGTGGAATTTCCCCCGGCAGTAGGAAGCCCCGAGGCCCGGTCAGAATTTAGTTCATTGTTCGCTTGCCGTGGCGCCTCTCCTGCTAAGTAAAATTTGTTAGGGAGTCACTAATTCAAGTTGTAATGTTAGAGTAAAAGCCAAAGAGACTATTGTCGAGAGATTGGGAAATATCTGTGACTGTTAATGTTTAAACTGGTTCACTAGTTGCGGGTTTCCCACTAAAAAGTCTTAAGGGAGCGAGTCAAATGTTTATATCGCCATCATCTTCAATTGACGGATATCACTGAGCGGTTGATGAAGCAGTACCCGAGGTTCCGAGGGGCTTGGACATTCGCAACGAAGGGAAAGTCTTGATGGTTAGCTTTTTGCGGAAAAGCACTCACGTCAAAATCAAAAAAAGTGGCTGCCTAGTCCACTTTCCCTTCTTTCCACCCCAAAAGCAAAAACCCCACACGAGAGAAAATTACGAGCAAGGTGAATCTGCAAGTTAAACTGACTGCCCGTCCTTACATGAGCACGTGCCAGAGCATGATGGAAACTCGTGGGCGGTTCCTACATGTGTACCCAAAGCATGCAGAATACCCATAAAGGTCATCTCGTTGTCGGGTTCGTGTTAAGGTGGAGCAATGAGCCGGAATATCTGGGTACAGACGAGTATGACGAAGATCCTCTGTTCGTGTTGGTTATCCCTGATGGGTGGACGATAGACCGATAAGAGGTTTCAATGAAATACCCAGCCTTATCAGATCGGAAAATCCGGCCCGTCAAGAATACGTTCATGCTAATGCGACTCGGAGGCTTCACCCTTGCGTCAATTTTCCTTCGCAAGTTAAGTAAAACGAGAGTACGAAACAAACTAAAATGCGAGCTTGGTAATGTGGCTTTCGTTCAAATTCCGGACCAGAAGCTTTGGGAGTTTTTTTAGATTGTGGCTTGCAATTGGTGGTGCTGCTGGGGAGAAGGGTATGTCAATTCGTAGATGTTCCTGAAAAACATAGGGCACAGCATGGATAATCGCCTTAGCTTAGTTCTCAAAACCATCTCGATTTCGAGAAGATCTCATTGACATCCTGATATCCTTCGGGTAAGGGAAGAGTGAAGCGAAAGCAAGATCCTGCCACTCGGAGGATTTTCTTCTGACCCTGTTGCAGATGACCTTGTTCGCGATACTTGGCTGGATGCTGGCTTATGATCAGACCCGGATAGACAACTCGGGTCTGTGTCATCCTGGGCCCCCGGACGTGCTAGACACGAATGGGCAGCTCCCAGAGGACCAAGGCTTTGTTAGCAAGGACGTCCCCAGTACTTGTCCCGTCAACTGGAAGAGAAACTGTGCTCAGAAAAGCCGAACCACCCAGAAATTTTTGATATCGGCATCACATCTACAATCGATTTGCGGGATGCAGGATAAAACAGAATTCATGACGTTCACAGAGGCATAGACCGAAATGAAGTGCACTGCGCCAATTTGCTGGGTTTTCAGAGGAGCTCGAGCCATTACAGAACTTCCCAATCTGGAAACTTGGTGTTGCAAAATTTTGTGTCCGTTGGTTCTTTCGGAGAGTTATGAGTTGCGAGCTGCAAAAGAAATTTTTTATGATATCCGCCGCATCTCCCAAGCGGTTCTCTATCAGGATGAAGGGGGGGATTGCTGGTAGATGCGGTAGAAGTCTCAGGGAGTAATCAGCCTCGAGGGTGTAGAAGCTTAAGCTTCAATGAATGATTGCAAAATTGCGCAAATTGCATTATCCAGTTCCTCGGTCCTCCTCTGTAGTTCGACATGGCAGTGCTAGTTAGTATCGCAAGCATCATGGAAGCGTAAATAAACTGCGACCTGTGCTTTTCAATCAGTAGGGATCCTTGACCTAGATGCACCTTCCCTCGTACAAGTGGAACCATGTCGAAATCAAGGATCACGCGGGGACCAGAAAAAAAAAAGAAGACCTATGGGGATGCGAACATGAACATGTGTTCGTTGTAACGTTACCTTGCACAAAATACTTCCTTCTGAATATCCGGGTGAGAGCATAGGTATACGGAACTAGTGTCGGCTTATGCCCTGCTCGCTCTGTTTCCCTTCCTGGGCCTATCGGATTCTGGTGGTTGATGAAACCCGGCCTGGACTGGCCGAGGGTCTATAGCCTAGTTAGTATCGCCTCTGATGATCGTGGCCGGATAGACAACATGATTTCTATTTTCAAGGAAGCCGCGGGTCGACCTTAGCCCTCAGCTGATGTATCTGTTTGGGTTTTGAGTAGCTAGTTAGCACCTACCCGTCGCCGTGCTATCTGAGCCGTCGGACGGAAGAGCTAGCAAGGCAGGCGTCGGCTGAGGCAGTGGTTGGAGTTCGAAACGGCTTGTAGGCTCCAGTCCGTTGCAGGCGAATCCCCAAATAGAAATCTATGAGCGGCTCCAACATATGTACTGTTACTTGTGATAGACTAGATTGGAATGCATATACATATGTAGCGACTCGAGAAGTTGTTGGATAATTACATACGATTGATTGCTACTACCCTTGCACGGTTCCAGATCCTAGCGGTGCAGGTGTAGAACTGGATATAAAGAATTGGCGTGGTTCAGGCCGCCTCATCTTGAAAGGAGGCAGGACGATGCCGGAGAGATGATTCGCCTTCGGGACGCCGGTCAATGGGGCTTGATGAGCTGTACTATGCGAGTTATAGGCGTCGTGTAGGGATAGACCCTGGCGAGAAGTCGGATCGAATCCAATCAACCTCACACAAAGGATACGTCCGATGGCTTCGGCTTTGGGCATCAAGATATTCGAATTTAGGTCTTTTAGATGCAAGATTTGCTGGAGCATAAGATTTTAGTCCGCCTAGGCGCTATGATTTGATATCTTTTTGCAGAAAATTTTTAGCCATCTAACCGTCCACGAAAGCGGGTATCTTGTGATAATGATAAGTTACTTACCTAACTTACGTATACCTTTATCGGCTTGGTACTGCTAATTTCAAATCGAGTTTACGGAAAACTCCTTGCGTTTCAGAACAAGCACGTCGTCTGCCTCCGCGTACGGACATATACCCTTCCCAGGGCTCGACTCGATCTTGGTAGCGCAAGGACAACCGAGGCATTGTGCAATATATTGCTACATACCGATATTTGATATCTGAGATCGATTATAGGCTAAGAGCTATGGGTTTATGGTTTGCGGACAGGCCTTCTTCTTTAAAACGGAAAATTAATACGATAGATGATACAAATATAAGGAGTACAAAGTCCCCTAAGTATTATGCAATCGATCAATCATACCCGCCCAGAGGGTTCTGCCTACCGATCCCCACTGACCGTTGGAGGGGCGAGCTACGGAAAATAATTTCGCGTCACTAGTTCCCTCAAACGGATACCCGCTCACGAAGCTGGCCCATGATTGCTGATGGTTGAACTGGGTCGGCATCCACGGCTTCAGAACAACATGGACATGGTAAGCAGTCTGCTGCGGTCCTGGCAGAGGCAATTGGAAAACCACCACAATGGGGCGTCACAGGTCGTGTGGTTCCACTGACTGTTACAAAGCTTTCACAAGTCGCTCAGATGCCCATGCTACATGCTCAATTGCAGCGACGCAGCTTCGAGTGGACCATGCGACCACTGTGTCACGTCGTACAGTGTTCATTGTCCAGGGTAATTCGATGCGAGGACGAGGAACATCTTTCGCGTTTGAAGTTCTTGTGGTTGAGCAAGTGACCAGCTTCGAATTCAGAGCGCGAGCGGTGGGATTTAGCTTGGTTTCAGCGCCCTGCACGTGTTGCAGTATCACCATTGTTATGGAAGCGTATCTGTCCTCCACTTTGGTCTTTGGGTTTGAGGAGAGGCTTCGCTGTTGCCTGTATCTTTGCGGGGAAGCCTGATGGGATTTGTAAATTGCTGAGTGTCAAGAGGGGTTTTTATTCGCGACAACTTTTAAAATTTCATGATATCGTACGAATGGCCATATGGGATGTCATGTTCATGTTCGATGTTAAGTTATCTCGAGATTGCCTGGTCACCGGGAAGCCGCCGGAATCCCAAACCCGGTGTTTTCCCGGTTACACTGTACTGCACTGCACGGCACCATCTGCCCA
Source organism: Arthrobotrys conoides (assembly GCA_036971725.1). Classification (NCBI taxonomy): domain Eukaryota; kingdom Fungi; phylum Ascomycota; class Orbiliomycetes; order Orbiliales; family Orbiliaceae; genus Arthrobotrys; species Arthrobotrys conoides. The sequence goes on along the minus strand of JAVHJM010000012.1, from coordinate 237,439 downwards.
CTCAAATTTGAAGTAGTCAACGAACGAACGAAGTTAACTTGCTTTAGTATGAATACCAACATGTACAAAGCCGATGCTCAACAGTTCTTCCACATATGCGAGCGAATCTCGTCTTTTCTCAGACAGGATACTTCTATGCGTTCGAGGTGGGTTTTTCCTGATCGAAAGGTACATGTACCTCATCGGTCATATCCACAGTTTGCAAACCAGCCACCACCGTTGCCTCACCCTCCATTTCTTCCTGCAGGAAGGTCTCCACACACGGGAATACAAGGACCAGGAATGGTGGGCCCTGTCACCACCTTCACAAAATACCCTTGAAGAGCGGACTAGGGGCTGCAGCTGTCAACTTTTTTTTGTGGTCGCTTTGGCTAGGAGAACGTTGAGCCTGTTCCTCGCGTCGAAGGAGATTCCGTATAAACTGAGAAGCTTGATTTCATTACTCTATACGTGGAGATATGAAGATCTCGATGTCAATGACGCCCTTCCGGTATGCAACCTATCTACGGAAAAAGACCTTTTCTTTGCTGTCTTAAGCTAGACACTAATGATTTCAAATAGAGGGATTTAGGTTCCACATAGACAGCAGAGCTAGGCGGAACAAGCTCGGCCAGTCGAAAATGAGGCGCTCGGTCGCTGCACTTCTAAGAATAGAATCGAGTGCATTTTTTTATTTTTTAAGACTGATATCTCCAGTTGCTCAAGACCGTCCACGTCTGACCTAAGCGCGAGACCCTTTACGACGAGATGTTAAGCTCTTGTGAATAGACAGGGAAACGACAAGGGAATCACGCGTCTAAGAGTTTATGCCATCACGAAAGAGATCTGGATCACCCACCCTGCTCGTGCTCGTCTATCCTATTCTCCCACTCGGACACCTGGGATATCTTTAGCACTCCCTAGAACATCATATCATCCAGTCGCCCAGTGGGATTTTAGAAGGCTCGCCAGCCAATAGCACGCTGGAAGGGAGCCAGCTTTTTTTTTTTTTTTTTTTTTTTTTTTTTCTGTTGAGGAGTATGTAGGATCGGGAGGTTCCTTTTTACTTCTTCGACCTACGGCGGCCAGAGTCAACACTAGGCCAACCGCTCAGTACGTTTCAGACACGGAACATGCAGAACATCTCTTGCCTTTTCCTGAAAGCGCCTTCGGATGCTGGTTCATCTTACCGCAAAGCCCGAAAAGGTTTACTCTATACGTACGGACAGTAGTGCGGATGGCATGTCAGCAGTTGATCCCCCATCCATCCATCATCTGTCTTGGATGATCATGACTTGCTGAGGTCGGCATGCATTACTCGAGTTTTCCCGATGGATGCTGCCATTGGTGCGTTCATATTGCTGGCTCAGAGACAGCTTGGGAGTTCACGCAGTTGTGCTGCATCCCCTTTTTAACCAAGATAACAATTCAAGCTGTTCCAGCTTATGCAATCACTCATCCCGTTACAATCAAAAATATAATTATGATTGAACGAATGTATGAATGGGGAGGGCCGAAAAAGCCCGCAACGGTGGTTGTTGGAAGGAAGGAAGGAAGGAAGGAAGGAAAGATAAAAATAAAAAAAAACAACCTCTACTCTCGGTGTAAATTGGGGGTAAAATTCAGAAAAGACCCGAGGGGAAATTCGTTGATAGCAGCAAAAGGCTCTTTCTGAAGGCTTTCGAGTTTCATCTAACTGGCGGACGAGGATACCCCCTAATTACTTACTTACTTACAGAGGACCGCTTGTTGCCCCGGAGGACTCGAACGACTCGACTCTGACGCACGGGAAGAAGCATCCCTCGTCCGCTCACAAGCTGTATCTGTTGAACCGGCTCGATCAGAATCAGAATCAGAAGCCACTGCCTTTCTTTTCTTACAAAATACAGGCAGGGGATGGGTCCTCCGTCAATTTCCCTCCCCCTTCCACATTTCCGAATGTGAAAAAGCAAACAACGGGCTGGCAGGAACAGGCTCAAGGTTAAGGTCCACTATGGCAAAGCGACATGATTGCCTGTAAATCAGCATATCGACATCGACGGGGAATCGAATCGGCCATTCAGAATAAAAACATCCGTTCCATAGTACTTTAAGTACTTGATGATGATAATGATGATGGTGATGATGATGGTAACAGTCGCTTAGGGTCTGGAAAAATAGGGAAAGCATATGCGTGTGTAAAATATTCGCTCGTTGTAAGCCATAGACAGCCCGTCGGAGAAACCTCTGGCTTTGCCCTAAAATGAACCCGGAGTACCTATACCTGTACCTGTACATGTGCATGTATATAAAACGTATCCGGCATCCAGACTAGATCTGAGAAGATCATATCATATCATAACATATGTATTTGGTTTAGTTACTTAGTTACTTACTTAGTTACTTACCGACTGTTAGATCCGTGGCGGCAGAGTAGATTTCCCTCTCGCGACGAGCAACACATTTGGAGTGGCCGGCACTATTAGTTAACGTCTAATTTGTGCTATAACAACGGGGTGTTATACACCAACAAGTTACTGTACATACTATTGGTTTAATCATTCAATCAATCAATCAATCATTCAATTAATGATTGATCGATTGATCGATATTTATATTTTTATATTTTTCCCTTTCCTGTTCATTCTCACTCCTTTCTCTCCAGAATCTCTCTCTCTCTCTCTCTCTCTCTGTCTTCTTTTTTTCCCCAAATCAAATCCATATGTAAATAAGTAAGTAAGTACTCAATACATACTTCATACGTACTTAAGTACCCAAGTCTGAAGCTAAAGATTAATTAATAGACGGACAAAAGACAAAAGACAAAAAGACATCATCTCAGACCATTCTTTCCTCCCGCGCCGGTCCCTTTTTTTCTCTCTCTGGAAAATCCAAAGAACTAGGAAGCTTTCGGGTTCGTACAGTTCCATTTTATTTTTGTTTTTCGTTACTACCGATACTATACTACCTTCTCGATTCTTTTGACGTTTAACGACGAGGTAATTTTGTCTTGACTTGTCTTGCATTCTTTTGCCCACAGTCGGTTTTCTCCAACCAAAAACCTTCGAGCTTCCCAGAATGACTTTTTCTTTTCCTTCGGGAGAATTTTCGAGTTCGAGTTCGAGTTCAAGTTCGAGGTCTTCCCGGGGACTCTTGGCTTCCCGGGGAGTATCACCCTCCTTCCATCTCGGGCCCCACACCGCCCCGTAACATCGTCGACTCACTTAATCTTACTCACACCACCTTGGTCGCTCTTAATTGGAACGGCGGTCTGCCATTTCTTCCCACTGCTGTTATTTGCTTTTGGATCCTTTCGGTGGGAATAGGCTGTTGTAGTTTTGTAGAAGTTTCTTTTTCCTCCCTCTCTCTTGTCTTGTCAAGCCAGTTAGCGGGAGACTAAAGCGTGCCCACAGCTGTTGACACCCTGCTTCACTTTCTTCTGGAATTATTTTTTATATTTTAGCCCTCGCACACCCCCATCCACATCCAGATCCATACATAACCTGGCCCTCGTACCTGTCGACACTCCCGCTCTACATCTGTCAAGGTGAAGGGGCTTTATTAGCACGAAGACAAGACACAAGCAACTGAAAAAACGGACACAAGACACTGACCGGGTCTAAAAGTGGAGGCTACGTTATTATATCTATTCGATCTCTATCTTGTATTTCTCCCTCCGTCCTGCCCTTGTCGCATTACTTCAGTTCAGTTCACTTCACATCTTTTGGTCTTGAATAAATTCATTCATTCCTTCGACAATATAAACTTAACAACATCATCGTCACCCATCTTGCATCTCATCCTGTCTTCCATTACTACTACTACTGTTCCGACTTGATATCACCTTTTTTATTTTCCTGGTTGGATGTTTTTTTTATACAAACTTGGGGACTTTTCCTTCTAACGTTTAACTGTGGCTGAAGAGCTTGACATAAAACAGGGGCCAATCCTTCCACCAGCATCATCAAGCAGCGGTTGGCTTTTTTTTTTTTTCGCAAACACCAACAATTTGCCCGATCCACAGAATTTTTCCCACCGGACGCGAACGACTTGATATCGCGAAGAATCTTTTCCCCTTTCCCTTTTAAACTCAAAAGTTTGGGATTTTGAAAGTTATTTAGAAAAAACCAGCCGGGTTTAATTCTTCGACCTATTTTATATATATATCTTCTTGCATATCTTTTTTCTTCCCTTGTCGAAAAAAACAAAAGGTTTCCGGAAACGAACGCTCTTCGGTATCGAGAGATCACGCATCGACTATCAACATCTCAATCCTTTGTGTATTCTTCACTAATTGGATATCCTTCTGACCTAATATCAAATACTGATGTAAGTTGGAGGAAATAAAATAATATTTACCCACCCCCCCCCTTTTTTTTTATATATATATTTTTACGGGAAAAGGGAGGATGGTGTCTTTTTTTTTTTTTTTTTTTTTTTTTTTTTTCCTCTACTAACTGTATTCTGATATAGATATGACAATCCGTATCGACACTCTATAACCAATCTAATTCTTTATTTCGTAATCTTCAAACGTGGAGCGAACTCAAGATCAAAGTGGTGGTCGCACCGGATCCGCAGGTGTGGGAGATACTTCAGGTCTTCACGTGCAATCTCTTAACCAGGGACAAGGACGATACCAACCCAGCGCCATTAACCTGCCTCAGCAGCTCTATCAGAGACAGCAGCAGGAAACTCTGAATTACTATAATCACCCTTCTCCAATAAGTGTCACGAGCGTCCCAGAGAGCCCTTACATTAACCAAGGTAGGAACTTCCGTTCTCCTTTTCCTTTTTTTGCTTCCTTTTCCTTTTTCGTTTTTTTGCTTGACGCAGGAGGACCTGTCGATCTGGAAAGGGGTGGGTGAACTGTGCGTGCCACGGGAAATCCCAATGCTCCCCAGATTCTCATGTCTTGTCGAAATGGTTATTTGGGAGGGCTGTATTTGAATCCAGGAGTCGACTGGAGTTCCTTTTTCGTTATTTCCCCCATTCATGGCATGGCATGGCATGGATGGCAAAGGGAAGAGCAAGAGGGGAAAAACAGAAACACCAAATAAGAATTTAAAAATAAGAATAAGAACGAGCATCAAAAAAAATTGGATAATATGGCCTGCTAACAGTCGTTTGAATTATCTTTGCTGTCTAGACCCCGAGGCTTCAGAGCTTATGGCAACTCACATGAACCGACCTCACCAAACTTACCCACCAATGTATCACACACCGCAAAGCAACTCCCCGACGTCGGTTGCCTCCCCGGGCGGCGCTGATCACCGGTCTGTTTACTCCGCTCAGCACATCCCGCAAAACATCTATGGATACCCACAGACATACTCCCTCCCTCCGTCGCAGCAGAGCCCGTATCCATCGGCTCAGCACATGACCAGCCAACCGCTGCTAATGTCCCAACCGGGAGCCACCGCCATGACCCACCACGCGGGTATTCCTCAACACCAGTCTCCGACCACAAAATTCCAACAGGCACCTGTTCACAGACCTCAGCAGGCTCCTCAACAATCTCCTCACAGTGCAGGCTTGACACAGCCGCCAGCAAACCACTCAAATCCGATTAACAACAACCACGCTGGCCCGGGTGCCAATAGCGTGAACCCCAGCGCTGCTCCAGGCCCAATTCCTGCCACAACCCCCTTGGTCGTAAGGCAGGATAACAATGGTGTCCAATGGATTGCGTTCGAGTATTCACGAGATCGTATCAAGATGGAATACACCATTCGATGCGACGTCGAGTCCGTAAATGTAGACAATCTTACACCTGAGTTTAAGCAAGAAAATTGTGTCTATCCGAGAGCATGCTGTCCAAAGGACCAGTATAGAGGGAACCGTTTGGTCTATGAAACTGAATGCAACACCGTGGGGTGGGCTCTTGCTGAGCTTAATCCTCCACTTCGTGGAAAGCGTGGGTTGATTCAGCGGGCCGTTGATAGCTGGCGAAACTCGAACCAAGATCCTAGACTACGAAGCCGAAGGGTTCGCAGAATGGCTAAGCTTAACAATAGAAAAGCGGTCCACGCTGCTTCTCAGCAATTGACTGCCGGTTCCCCGGTTCATGCGGGTCAAATGCCACTTGGTGTCAAAACGCCAGGTGGTATGGGACAACCAGGACAAGGTATGCACGATGGCAATTCAGTTGCCGGTAACGGTGATATGAATGGCATGCTCCGCCCCCAACATTATCAAGCTAACTCTCCTTACGTTGGAGTCCATCCTCATGCCCACATGGGTGCTGCAGCCGGACCAAATTCCAGAACCCCTACCGGGCACATTTCTCCTGCTGGCGGTGAATATACCAACGGCCATCATCACCCCCACCAAACAGCACAGTCCCCTGCCGACAACATGCACGCTCGACACGTTTACCAACCATACCCCCCTGCTTATCCAAGCGAGCCCACAAATGGTGCATCCATGCCCCCTTCCCTGCACGATGTGATGGATGGTAGTCTTGGAAACCCACAAATGGGACCTACTGCGACAACCCAATCCACAACCGTTTCGACGGCAGCCCCTGCAGCTTCTCTCTCCGCTCCTAAATCATCGGAGCAAGCTCTTTTCGCTGATATCCCAGAACATAAGAGGCGCAAATTCATCTTGGTTGATGACCCGCACCGAGGTTCGCGAGTCCGCGTTCGTGTGATGTTGGATAACGTCGATATGGACGAGATTCCGGATTCCTACAGGAAGAGCAACAGCGTCTACCCAAGAAGCTACTACGCCAGGCAGATGCCGTCGCCTGAGGAGAGCTCTGGCACTATTGTTGGTGACTCTATCCAAATCCAGATGATGGATGGTAGCAATCTTGATGTCTCAACCCCGCCACCAACAAAGTTGCGCAAGGATAAGGAATCTGCATTGAACGACCTTGGTTACCGCATGAGCTGGAGCCAGAGCCGTGTCTTCGCCGGCCGAACAATGTTCCTGCAAAGAGCTCGTAAGTTCCTATCTTCGATCTGAAACGGGTATTTTTAGACTTCTCGGCTGACTCGATCTGATACACAGTGGACGCATACCGCAACAAGATGCGATGCGCATTGCTCGCCAACGGCCAGGATGCGACAGCTGTTGCCCCACACTTGGAAACTCGTGTAGGCAAGAGAAAGTGGATGGAGAGGTACCGTCGATCCAAGGCTGGCTCTGACCGCGATTAAATCTTGAGCAGCCATTTCAGTTGCCCCCACAATCTTTTCAAATCTCAACACTCCCCAGGCCGTGATCATTAATAGACGGACCGACATTTTGCTTTCTGCCTTGAACTTTTTTTTTTGGTCGGTATTTCCTTGATTCTCAAAAATTGGGTATCCTTGTGGCGGATAAAATTGGCTTTGTTTAGAATGTTCTATGTTATGGCCCGAGACGTGAACCCTTTCCTATACCTATCTTGAAGCATTACATTCTCGTGGCACTTTGCTTATCTGCATTAACGCACCCGTCTCTGCTTTTGCCTCTGCATATTCATTCTCGCATCTGACGAGTAGAATGAAGTTTCTCTTTTTGTATCATCAGAGTCGTGTTTCTTTTCATGACCAGGGAACGGCTCCTACTATTTCCTTGAATCTCTGCTTTGCTTTTCTCTATATCCTTTCTCGATTTCTTCCCTTTTTTTCTGGGTATCTATCCTATCTGGGTGTTCACTTACGGTACATATCCTTCTCCCTTCTCTGTTTTCCTTTTTCCCTCCACCCTCCCTGCCGGTTTCTATCTAATCCACCTCCAACCCCCTTCACGAACGCTGCCACATTTTATAACAGCGTCTCCCAACGGATTAGCACGCAAACAGCGCAGCACAAAAAAGCATTCCTGTGGTCTTCGATGGCTCGGATCAAAGCTGGTTTTTAATTCGAGACAAATCTTTGTTATGAGGTGTAATTCTATAACGGAGGGTATTGATAGACTTTTTTTCTCTACTTTTTTTTTTTTTTTGTTTTCCAATGCGGCGGAAATCTGTACTCTATGGGAGGGAGCTTGATAGCCCCCACCTCGTTTTCCCGCGCGCCTTTGCTTCGTTCCTCCTCCATCTTCTTTTTCGTGTAAAAATTAATTATAAAAACTTCTTTGTACTTTTCTGGTGGAAAAAGTTTCTTCTAAACCTCTCTCTCTGACTACAACTCTGACAACCAACTTCTTCTTCTCTCTCTCTCCTACTTTGTCTCTAAACGGAGAGACGACTTATTCTTCACATTTTCTTACTTATATATTTTCATTCTGTTCTGCTTTTTTGTTCATTTGATTCTTCGATTTGTTTTCTTGGGGAACTTTTTTTTTGCCCCCGTCATTTTATAAGATGTTCAGACTGATATGCTCTTTCTTTTGATGTTTTGGAAAAGAAAAGAAGAAAAAAAACCATGAGAAAAAGGGAAAGGGGAGGGGGGGTTTATTCGACAAAAAGATGGGATATAAGATGATTTAGGATATGTGAGAAAGAATTCATGTAGCTAGGTAGATATAATAACAATCGAATTGATCAATACAATATAATAAATGTAATAAGCATCGAAGGCCATATTATATATGCCTCCTACACGTGTGATTCTATGTGCAGCTTTAGGGCGGAGATCTTCTGCTCGATGTTCTTTGCGGTTTAAGGCGGGGCCCTCTCTATCCCACTTCCCCCCAAGGCGTTCCGTAATTAGTCGGGAATCTGCGAGGATGCGATAGCTACCCACTTTTTCTCGAAAATTCTAGTCGCGTGGGGATGTTGGGACAAGGAACAGGGGGGTTTGGAGGTATTCTGTTGGTGACTTTGTCATAGCCGTTGCTTGTGGTATTTTTCTTTCACAACCCAAAGGTCTAATACCACCCTTAAGCGTGGTGGTAGTAGATCGAAGACAAAGGTGGTCAATTCAATATGTATACAGACGTCTCTGACAATTCTATATGTCGTCTGGCCAGTCTGAACTATGGGTTACACATTCGTAAATCGAAATCATTCTTCCATAAAAATCCATATTTTCTCACCAGATCCGAGCTAGTTTGAAGCCTCACCAACATAATATGACTCGACTACTGGACCTTCCGGCAGAGTTGATCTTTCTCATTGTCGATGAGCTAGGTCGTGGTGATCGCTATAGCCTTGGGGTAACTTGCCGGCGCTTTAGCCGTCTTGTTCTGCCCGATATTCATTCAGTATGCCACATGCACTTCTGCAAATACGCATATACCTACGTTCATATGGTCGGGGGACCGAGGGGTATCTTTGATAGACCGGATTATACGGGATTCATAAAGAATAGGAGTTATGTAAAGTGAGTAGAGCTATCAATTGTACCATGACGTTGACTATGTAATTGCAATAGTACTTTGCAAATTTGGGGGCATATTGGCTAACTGATAATATGATCTGGAATAAAAGGGAGCTTTATGTCAACTGTGGCCATCCACCCATAAATCCGCCGCAGCTAAGAGATCCAAATTGCAATGAGCAGTGGTTGAGGGCCCAGATGCTAGAGCTTATCGAGGAAAGATCTCGCCGAACGATCGCGAATCAATTGACGCTTGCGCTACCAGGGTTTACAACTCTAACTGCAGTCAACTTTCAGTCCGATTATTCAGCCGGGCGACTTCACCCTAGCGCCAATCCTTCGCTCGAAATACGGATGATTCGAATGATTGTAAGAAATTGTCGATCGATGAAGAAATTGTCGATCAATCTAAATTACGATGTCCACCACAGGGATGACTTAGATGAGCTTGAAACTCTGGAAAAGGAATTCGATGGCGAAGATGAAGGCGACCTGGGTGTTCCTCTTCAAGCTCATTTGACAGATCTATCCATTCAGCTGAGTCATAAACGCTATACGATAAACTTGGACTCGACCTACTGCATATTGCGCATGCTCTGTCGTATACTATATGGCCCTGCCAGGACTGTCACCCGGTTTTCGTTCCAATTCCTCGCATCTCCCTACCAGCGCGATCCCTTGCCGCGCCCTTCGATGCCAGAGGTTTCAAATGGGCCCGGGTTGGACTTGCGGATGGTAGAGACGATAGATCTTGGAATGCAGCGTCCAGAGTGCTGCCAAATACTATTGCCGGAATTCTTCCATTTTGACAACTCTAAAGTCAAGCAGATGAAGTTACAAGACATGTCACATGATGCAGAACATGCAGCGGAGGTAAGCAAAGAAATTTATGCCCGTTCTGAAACTCCTGAGCCTTCGGGGTGTATTCATATTATAGTATATTTTTGTTAGCTCATTGCTAACTGTTGACTTTGGCATGTTCGATTTGCAGGGTACCGACACGGTCTCGAAATTTTCTGACTTAGAAACAATTATTCTGGATTACCGAAGCATACCGTATTGGCCGGCTGGTATTTTGGAAGCGCGAAAGGAGGGTCTGAGATCATCGAAGGAGCTCCATGTCCTCTTACTAAGTGACGATATAGAAGATGAGGTAACGGAGGACTTAGTAGGCGATTACGGCTCTCTGTACAAGTATAAACTACAAGAAATAGATGTTGGCAGTCCTTTCTACTGTGGCCGTTTAGGAAATAACCAAGGTAGCCTGCTCTCGTTTTATTTTGATGCTTGCACTGAGCCAATGATTGGAGAGCTTCCGAACTAATAGGCAGTTTGGAAAAACCATAAGGATTTCGTGACCACTTAGCGCACCGATATAGTGTACTTATTCGATTAGTTCTCAGACTAGATTCGTAAAACTTAGGTTCGCTCCGTAAAGGCAGATTGTCAAATTCTACGTTCTCAACTTCTTGATAGTGTGGACTCTCATCAACATACGCTGTCTATCTGAATATCATGTCACGCTAGATGGAAATTCGGAACATACTAAGTAAATAGGCATTGGAAAAACCAACTTACCCGATTTTCTCCCTTTGTGATTTGTGAGAGTATATTGTGTGGACGTGAGCTTTATAGATGACTCGTATATTCCACGCATGTTTTGAAACTTTGCAAATTTGTTGGTTCGGCACAGTCCTCGGATATTGCACATTACCTGGACAATAGTTCATTTATTTCTCTTTATATGAATGAAACAGAATGATACGTATAATCCAACCGTTAACAAAGGCAAATGGCAAATAATTGTATCGGTAAGTGGGTGACGCATCGATCTCTAATAAAGCTTCTCATCTATACAAGACTGATGGACCCTCAAACCGCCTAGAAATTTAATTTCACTACTCGCACATTGCATTCTAGCATCGTCACCTGGGAGTGATGATCTCTTATACATATTTGATTTCAATAGCATGTTTTCAATATCTTTCCGGAAATACCACAATGATTCGATTACTTGACCTTCCTCTAGAGATATTATATCTCATTCTCGACGAACTGCCTCGACAATCTAGATACAGAATGGGGTTAACCTGTAAGACTATTAGTCATATTGCAATTCCTAGGCTCTATTCCCTTTGCTACTTCGACTTTCTACTGCAAGAAGAGGCATATGTTATATCCGGACCAGTCGAAGATAGAATGGCCAACTATTTTGCATATGCGAAATACCATAGGGCCGTAAGGTATACTTGAAACTAGACCGCTATGCTGGCAATTTAGCTTAAAAATCCAGCGTTTATCATCTCTAACTGTGAATCAACCTGTTTCTTCTTTGATAGGCACCTTCGAATCAATCATCAGACCTGTTTTCGCGATAGAACTTTACAATTGGGGGCTCCCACTCCAGACCCCGGATCATTGCGAAACTCACGCCTCTATACCGTGCAGGTGCCCTCGAATCCAGTATCAAGTCATTCGGCTTCAGCATTTAGCCAACTCGGCCAACTACTCCCCAAATTCACAGCCTTAAAGACAGTAGACCTAAGAAACCACGAATACACCCCAGACGCCGCACTACGACAAATCCAAACAATCCAGACGGTCTTGGCCTCATGCCCATCGCTGAAAAAACTTTCAATACAGATCAATTGCGATAGCCAAGTGAAGTTGCTAGATTTAAATACACTGGAGAACGGATACCAGTTAGGCCAAGCATATCCTCGTTTGGTTGAGTTGACGATACAGTTAACGGAGACATGCTACGATAACAACCTAGAACCAGCTCAGAAACTGTTGGATTCGCTGTGTAAACTCCTATATCATTCGGCAAAAACTGTTAAGCGACTGGAATTTGGATTTGAAGTGAAGAGATTGGTTGATGATTGGGATTATAATCCATGGTACTGGCCTCCGAGGCAGACTCAAAACTGGCCTAGATTGGATTTACCGCTCGCAGAGATTGTCTACCTTGATATGCGCCAAGATGGATTATCTGGACTCATGATTTCGGAATACATCCATTTTGATCCAGCAAAGGTAAAGACACTTAGATTGACTAGCGCAGAGAAGATTTTGGAACTTACTGAGGAAGTATCTGTAAGTACTCTATTCCTTTCCCAAGGTATTACTATTGGCAGGTACCTGTTACTAATGAATTCCGATTTCCGAAAGGTAATGAACGCAGCTGGGTATCTTTCAAAATTCACAAATGTTGAGGTTATAGAACTCTGGCCTCTGGTAGACTCGACGTGGGTGCATAGTGTCTTCGCAGCGAGAAGGAATCTTGGAACTCTAAGGGAACTCCGGGTTCTAATAGATGGGCTATGTCTTTTGCCAGGGTCGGCCAGATTCTCACTTCTTTTAGAGGTGATCAACAAATACGGATTACAGTATAAGGCTCAGGTTTTTAACACTACAAACCCTTGCGGCCTGTTCCAGGATGTTGTGGTCGTCTTTCAATTTTGAGACTGCGGCGATGCATTTAGTAGAGGGTCGGCGGGTCTCGAGATCTCTTGCATTGCCGTCGAGCTCAGTATATTGAATCATGGTTATGTTATACTAATGTATTGGCATGGTATTGTCTGATGTTAACGAAACGTTTATCTGTATTAACATGCTAGTCAGATATCATATTCCCGAGTTTTTAGCTTATAGGGATTTCGCATGGGCATATGGATTGCCTCGAGCTTCTAGATTGTAATTATATATTTTATTCTCTATTGTTACACAAACTTAACGATAATTAATATAGCTATAGTGTACTAGGCTATGAAGTCTGCGCAGCTGCGCACGCGCACGATACAATGCAATGCACGTGCTCTAGATCGTTCTTGTGAGTGGGCCTGCTACCCTTCAGATTCTGTAAAATTATAATACGGGTTCACACATGAACGTCCTGCCACATTCAGATTGTGGAGTCGAGGATTTCGACGCCGTCTAAAACTATTTAGCATAGCTATAAAATAGATAGGGTTAACGTTTGTTGCATTTTTTACAACAACGCGAACTTGGGAAGGTATATATTGTATCTTGTTATAATGGGTTTGAGAAAATATTTAGTCTCGGGATTACAACCCCGTGGAGTATAAACAGAATTAACCATTGACTTACCTAGAAGCCCTTGTGAAGCGAAGGTGAGTGATTCTGAATTCCACTGAGTAGTAACAGATTAGAAATCACGACCATCAAATCTATAAGACCATCAAGTTTGATTGGAAATAGAATATATATATATATTGGACCAATCTATATCCACGCACCATTCAATATGCGGATGAGAACCTTTGTCAGGAAGTTTGTATCGCGGCTGTCAAGGTCTCGAGACCGCCACCCTGCAGGTCGATGGAAGAAAGGACAGAAAACATTTCTCCCGGATCTTCCCAATGAAATAATACACATGATCCTTGAGTACTTGAACGAGGGCGATAAGTATCACCTTGGGAGGACTGGTACATACCTCAGCGCACTCGCGATCCCTAGCATATACGACTCTTGCACCCTTGACTTTGTGAAAATAGATGACACTGATGAGTGGGTCGTTCGGGTTCCTTTTTTACCCGATATGCCAAAACTTCAAGCGTACCTGAAATATGGGAAATCTGTGAGGTAAGTCCGCTCCGTGTCTTAGCTGGCCCCTCCACTATTTACACCCAAACCAAGACAATAACAACCCACTAACGAGACATGCTACAAATATATAGGAACGTCTTCCTTGCCAACCTTTTCGGAGGCGGGATTTCGGATGTTAGAGCTGCGGAAACGAGCCTTAGCCATATGAACCTATTGTTGCCACACTTCACAAATCTCAGAAGTTTCGCTATACAACGAATGAATGGTACGGGACCCCCACTTACGACATACATATGTGCTCTTCGCCAGGCCTTGAGGACTTGTTTATCGTTGAACGAGGTTTTCATTATGATCAACTATGATATTGGGGATTTGGCCGCCATATCGGTCCTCGAGGATCGGTTCGCGTTGGAATCTCCAGCTCCACATCCTCATTTGCGAGATCTTACTGTTCGGCTGGGACAGATGGCGTATAATGGTGACCTCGCCCCAACATACAGTCTGCTCAACCTTCTCTGTAAAATGATTGGTGACTCTTCTCTAACGGTCCAAGACTTCAAATTTGGCGTCGTTGTTCCTAGTCTTCATCGAGACTTCGATGAGAATCTTTATGAACAATCGAATTGGGCTCTAATCTCAAGAGATGAGAGTAGCAAGCCGGTGATGAATCTACCTATGGTAAGCAGGGTGCTACTAGATTTTACTGAGGCTCCGCTGTGTCAGAACTTGTTTCTAGATTTCTGCAATGTGGATATGGATGAAATACGAACTCTGGAGCTATGGCACATGTCTGCTACGGAGTCTTATACAACGGAACAGGTATGTCTTATTTTTTCTTCGCCCGCTCCTTATCTCGATTCTATCAATACAGAACCTAACTGACTGGATACATTTCCCCAAATCTCCTCTAGGGTGTGGAATTTTTTTCCATGTTTTCGAATGTGCAATTGATCATGTTTGTAGACGCAATAGACTCACAATGGGTTGACGTGATATTCGAGGCCAGGGATATGGGGGAGCTAAAGTGGCTGAAAGAACTGAGAGTTTACTTCCAGGGTGTTGAGCCTCCTGCTGATGGATCCCATTACCGGATCGCGGAATCCTACAGTTCTAAATGTAAGTGGTACGATATCGTAAAATGCGTAGACCAGTCCGCCGACCACGACGACAAAGTGGCTTGGATGGTGCTTTTTGGGTTTTAAAAGTATATACATCTGGGCTTGACGGTGAGTATTTGAGACGGTAGCCACCTAGAGAAACTTGAGTAGAGAGAATAAATGCAACCGCTATATTAAACTACAGTTATGTCGTTGGTATTGGATCATGCCCATTGAATACTTGTTCAAATACTACCTCCTTGGCTTTGCGCCTAGTGCGATTATCCTCACCGACTCTGTATATATGCCATCGTATCAAGCTGCCGTGCCGGCGAGGGTGACATCCTTAGCCACTATGCAGGTGTGTTGCACAGAACTAAGAATCTAGAGACTCAATATATATTAATAACACTGGCCTGGACTTTGCAATCGATGCAATCTCGACGCCTTCTTAGTTTGGGGTCAGGTGAATTTACCCGCGGCTACCAGCCTACCATATACCTTGTCCCGAGCCTGAGCGGAGTGTAGGCTGGTATTTTACAGCCACCTGAACTTAACTGCCGTTGTTACGCTCGAGGAGTGTAATTCCCCTGGCGCCCTATATATGGGTTTGGATTGTCCCATCAAACTGGAAAGTAGTATGATTAAAAACTTAACCCATACGATCTAGATCAACCAAGATGCCCGGAATTCTTGATTGTCCACCTGAGATCCTCGATCTCATTATAGACGAGCTGGCTTTTAGCCCCGCACTTCCTAGCGAGCTTGTCGATTCCGTGCACCAACGTTTATCTCGAAGGATACTCTCACTTGGACAGACATGTCGATTTTTTTACGAATCCATTCTACCACGGTTCTATTCGAGTTGCTTTCTTGAGTTTCACGCATTCTTTCATTGTTCCAATGAGGGACCACGATACCGCTTATATGACTCATCGGGTGCGGTTACGGTACAGAAGTACAATGGCTTTTTCAAACGTGGATCTCTGGTCAAGTGATTTTTTAACTTTCCAATATCAAAACTACCTCAGAAAAGTAGACGTATACTAATAGATATGCTAGGAATCTCAATATCAGATTCGATAAGCGCGGAGGCTGGGGAGCCCCTGTTCAAGAATGGACGAAAAAGACATGGTTCGAGTACAAAGAAGCGTCACAGACAGCCCCGATTATCCTCGAGAGACTGATCCCGAGATTTGATCACCTCAAGAGGGTTGAATTCCAACGGGACACAGAGACCCAAGGCTCTCTTGGGGACTTCGTACGGGGACTTGGTTTAGTGTTATCCCGAGTAACGTCCTTGACAGCGCTGGATCTATCTATCCAGTACAATAATGAGGACAAAAACAACTGGGCCGAGAACGAAATTGAAATTGAATACCCCAGCTTTGCTGCACGACTGCAAGAGTTAAGCATTTCAGTTGAGCCAAAACTGAGGGAGCTTGATTGGAACAAGGAACCAACAGACAGTGATATTCTAGTTTGTTTTTGGTTTATGGACATCCTTACCCGATTGCTCAAAATACCTTCACAGACTGTCAAGACATTGAACTTTGAGTTCATCGTCGAGAAATTTGGAAGCTCTCCACTAGGGCATCGGTGGTTGAACGATAGGGAATATAGTTTACCAGTAAAAAATTTTGAAAAAATCTTGGACCTCCCTCTCGTCAGAAAGCTGTATCTTACCCTTGGGCATGGTTCTCAATTTGCTTACGACAAATACTTTAATGTTGGTCATGGAGAAGTTAGAGACTTAACATTGCAATTGGTTACCCTCCCTGGAGGCGAATGGCGAAAGGTACGAACTACCCTTATATATATTCAGAAGCGTTATGTCTTTTAGATACCTAGAGAAAGTAGCGCTTTAGCTAATCTTGGGCCCGGTACTTGATCTATCAGGAAATACCTTTCATCAAAAGTTTTCCGAAACTTACAACCCTCACTTTATATCACCCACGTGATATAAGGCTAGTAGAAGCGGTCGTTGCTGCTTTGCGGTCAGATTTTACCAGTTTAAAGGAGCTCAGAATCCTTTTATTCACACCTTCTTCTCAAATAACGGAAATAATGAACAAGTTTGAGAAAGACCCGAGGGTCCAAGTCGAGAAATTCGATTCTTCCCACAGCTCTGCGACTGTTTGCCTTTACTTTTGAGAGAAATCATGTATCTCCGTCTTTTGGAGCCAACTATAGCAAGTAGTATTAATATAAGAGGTTGGATATCTCTTTGGAAATTCCATAAGTCTATCTATAACTGATAATTGCGTAGGTTTCTTTTGGCCGAGACTATTGTTCTGCGCTTTGACATCTCGATAGAGCATTCTAGGCCCACAGCCTGACGCGTGACACCTTATTTTCTTCAAAAATATATATTTATTCAAGAAATTACAAAATCACAATCTGATGAGCTCGGACCAATAGAATCCCCTAAGCAGCGCGCACATAAACATGTAAGCTCACGTCGCGTACCGCGCCGCGTCAATGATATCTGGGAACAACAGGGGGGTCCTATGGTGATCCCAGGAATCGAATTGCCTACATCGTCTGCCACTACTTCAACACTTAGTCAAGAATCCACAAAAAATTTACATAGCAGCATAGCCAAAGAGCACTCGAGCATACAGTTATGGCGCCACATATTCTTGAGATTCCAAACGAGATCATTGATCTCATTTTAGATGAGCTCGATGACTCTCCTGAATCAAAATTCAAACTCATGTCAACTTGTCAGCAATTTCGTCGATGTCTTCTCCCGCGGATTTACTCAGCATGTCAGCTCAACTTTGGGCGGACAAAGCATATACCAACGGCGTTTTTGTGTGATAGAACGGCTGCTGGTGTTTGGCTTCTGCATAAGAATTACCCGGAGCATGGAAGACTAGTCGAGTAAGCTCTACGCATATGATTTTCTATTTCAAGCATTTTATGTAGACCAAAGAGAACTCGACTGATCGAATGATTCTCAAAATCCCTAGGTCCCTTAGTATCTCGTTTAGTACGAAATTTTTTATAGAAGGCCTGGTATTAGATGAAACAGATGATTTCGGAATGACTAGGTCTCCCCAATATGTTCTCGGAAAGTTGCTACCACAGTTCGACACTCTCAGGAGAGTCAGGTTGGACTATGTAAATCACTATAGGAATATTCCTTACGATCTTGGGGGGTTTGTCGATACTCTTTGTATGGTTCTATCACGCAGGTCTCTAAAAGAGGTTTCTATCAACCTGGTGTTTCGCACTGAGGACAAACGCACGTGGGGGGTCGAGGAACAAAAGCTAGATGCTAGCAATGGTTGGACTAGCCCTTATCCTCCCATGGCAAATTTGGACAAGCTGGATATCAGTTTCCAGGAGAAAGAATGTCCTTACCAGCTTCAAGACCTCTCCGACACCGCATTTGCATGGTTGATTGGGGTGTTCTTGCGTCTATTTGAGCTTCCCTGTCAAAGTTTGAAATGTTTGAAATTCAAGTACAGAGCTGATCGCCATCGTTCACCGGATCTGAGGCATTGCCCTCTGAATCTTCTCGACCCTCACCCCGAGCCGGATCGAATAATGAATAGACCTGGCGGGCAGTTGAGGCTGCCGAACTTGGAAACTCTAACTATTAGTGTATCTGATGCGGGAAGATGGGCTTTTGAACAGTATTTTGATATTGATTTTGAAAATATCAAGTCGCTATTACTGTTTGGTATCTATGATAACATAACACAAAATGTGCGTTTCCCTATATATTCCATATATCCTTCAAGTTTCAATAATATGATTACTAATATTATATCATAACTCCGCATTTCTATTCATAGGATCTTAACTTCCTCCGGAAATTCACAAGCTTATCCGTCCTGCATCTCCAGTACCCCGCGCGCAAATATTTTGGAAACTGGATCGAGAGTGCCGTTTCACTACGAGAGTCGTGCCAAACCTTGAGAAAAGTGGTTATATATGGCCAGGGCTCTCCCTCGACTAATGCCTCGCAATTGGAGGAATTTTTGAGAAAGTATGGGAAGTTTTATAATGCTTGCATCGAGGAGAAGGAAGTTCCAGCTCACATGACTGACCAGGGTGTAAAGCCCGACGACTACACTCTTTATCTCTATCTTCCGTTTGTGGTTTAGAGAACTAAGGGTATAAAACTCTAGAGCTCTTTGAGGTCAATTCTAAAATCATCATACTCTTATAGCCATGTGGATAGACATCACACCTTTTTTTATTCCCTCGTGGAAGAAAAAGGTTAATTACGTTAAAAACGCATCCTCAATCGTGAATGTTAAATAACTTATGATTTAAACGTGGCTACGATTGAGCTATTTATAGCCAACTTTACTCTATTTATAGCCATCGTAGAACTCTCTGTAGATACCTTCAAAGCCTATGCTTCGTTAGCTCAGTAGCATATATATATTACATTATCGGATCTCGAAGATTGTGAGCTAAGTTCACTCGCCAGCATTCTTTCTGATACATATCGATATATCAATATCTCTATATAAAACATATACAAAATGTCTTACGAGCAAGTCACCCTAATCACCGCACCTCCAGATCTAGATCTGGGATTACCGGAAGTAATAGAAGTATACGAACCACCAAATCTCTCCAAGCTCCCGACGGAGATTCTCGACTTAATATTTGAAAATGCAGTAGAACCTCCACAGGCCACGCAGCATTCCGAACGTCCCCGAGAATGTGGTTCCGCCCAAATTTTGAACATCTGTTTAACATGTCGAAGGTTCTACAAAATTGCTGGAAGCCATCTTTACCGACTGTGTGTAGTTAATTATCTTAGGAAGAAAGAAATAGCGGAGAATTCGGACCCGTGGAAGAAGAAGAAAAATAATTACTCGGTCTTTGTGTCTCCGCAGGATGTGAAACCTGAACATCGGAAGAAGGATTATTCTGCGAGTTTTGTGAGGTCGGGGAGCTGTGTTAGGTGAGTCTATTTACGCATGTACTTGCTATCCTATCATATGTTTTATTCAGGCCAGTATACGTCTTTGATAGACATAAATAATAGAAGTAATACAATACTAACCAAGTAAATGTCTAAATATTCACAGAGCCCTCCAAATCGGCTCCGCAGAGTCCCTCTTCACTTATCCCCACGGTTCCACCCGAACCCACCACCGAGTCACAACCCTAAACTCCGTCCTCGACCGTCTCATCCCAGCATTCACCCATCTAACATCTCTAACCCTCGAACGATCCTCCATCGACTACGCTTTGCCTCTAGACGAATTCTTTCGTTCATTTCACCTTGTCATCACAAAATGTCTTGCCCTAGACACAATCTCCCTCAAAATCTCCTACTGTGAACATGAATCCCCCATCTCCGCCTCCCTCTTCTCAAGCACCCTAGCCTGCGGTCAAAACCCCTGTTTCCCCTATCCAACCCTCAAAGAAATCTCCATCATCATCCTCCACAAAACAAACTACTTCCCAAGGAACAAAACAATCCGTCACTGGCCGTTAGAACTCCTGGGGAGAATGCTAAACTTCTCGTCTAGAAGCATTAAAAAAGTAACTTTTGCTTGTACCACGACTTATCCATATGCTATAAGCGTAGAGAAGAACAAACGTGTGCCGTTGAGTTATATATATAGCCACGATATGATACCGGATTATGCGGATTTCGCGGTAGAGACTAAGAAATGGGATATGCCTGGCGTTAGCCATCTGGTGCTGGATATGGATCGGGACAGTTTGAAGACGTTTGATCGGTACATCGGGGTCACATTGGAGAATATTGTGAATCTTGAGTTTAACGTTAGGCCGAAGGGTGAATATCGTAGATGGCATAGGGTATAACCCCCCCTCCCTCCTCCTCGGCAGCTTCTACCCTTCCTAATTCGAATGCTAATCCCAAACTATATGAATACACAGATCATAAAAAAACTAAAACTCGGAAAATTCCCAGCCCTCGAAGATCTAACAATCAACAGCTACACCAACGCCAGCGAAACCGGGCAGATCCTTCACTATCTAGACCGAGAAGGCGGCCTGAACAGCTGCGACCGTCTAAAATCCACAGACGTGATGGTTTGCTCTGATATTCCTTATATTGAAGATTGTGAAATATTTTTGCATGATGTTAAGAGAGGATATGGTCCTTGTCTTTCGTCTTGGTCTGGGATTTGTAGACCTCAGGATCCTAGATGGAAGGTGGTGTTCTAGTTTTTGATATTTCCTTCATAGATGATAATATGCAGTCTCGAGCCAAGTTGTCTAGTGTTGAGACGGGATAATATGTGTTACCGCTGTGGTATTTTTGGTTACGTGTGGGAAAACGCTAAGCTTGTTTGGGAAATTCGACGTATTTGGGCTTCAAAAGGATTTGTTTGGTCGAATCTGGGCTCATAATTCAGGAAACGGTAGTTAGCAGTATCTTTGATCGATTCTTATTTTCTAAAGTCTATCGAGCTTCTATCGAGCCTCTATCGATGCTGTTATCTACGGTAATCTAAAGTACCATATAATATATACCCAAGAAATGAAAAAACCACTCTCTCATACCCCCCTCGAGCGGCTAGATGTATTAGGTTGGAGAGAATCCTATCGTAGTATAATGGATAACGACCGAAAAAAAGTAGGGCCAATCTCCTGAAGGACGCAAGAGCAAAAAAGAACAAAGGAAAAATATATGATAGAAACGGCGAAGTTGATGAAAGGGCATCTTAGTCATATACGCAATTTTGGATCGAAGGGCAAAGGAAAGATCCAAATTAAAAAAAGCCCGAGAAAACATCTTAACGGAGAGGAAAATGAGGGATATCCAGTGTGCTAATAGTAAAGTTTAGGAAACGCATACTCGGAAACAGCAGACGAGAACCCGGATCAAGGAGAGCGCAACATGGCCCAAGATTGTACTTGAAAAAAGCGAAGCGAAAGAAAAAAAGACTGGTAGAAGCGTTCAGAAGAGGGAAGGCTAAAGTAGACTCGACTGGAAATAATAAAATATTCATACAAACGAAAAGAAGGAAAGAGAGATAAACAGACAAAGCAAAGTAAGAAAAAAGTTGTTTTTGGACGTATACAATGCTTTTTCCATATGCTGACAAAAGAACCGATGATAAAAGGGAACCGAAAATTAAAGAACCGTATCAAGTAAGGAAACGACACAAAAGAAATGAAGGTTATTGGATCTTCGTCTTAATCATCAATCCCGAATATCTTTCTCAATCCTCTAAACTTCTTCTTCTTAACAGGCTTGGGGGCTCCGTAAACCCCGCCATTAGGCTCCACAACTTGTGCTTTCCCATTGGTAGCACCGTTGTCAATGGGATCGTTGTTCAAGACGTGCTCCTCTTCGTCCTCCTCTTGTAGTTCTGCCAACCGCCCATGCGTCAAGTTTCGGTTACCGCTGCTAACCCCGCTGGGGCTACCAACCAGGGTCGAGGTCCCCAAACTCGGCGTCCACGTCTTCGCGCTGCCAATACTATTGACACTTCCACCGCTAAGTCTTCTAAACTTCTTGAGCTGCTGGTTCCTCTGCTGTGCGGCAGAGGTACTCATCGGCGATGAAAAGTGATCAGGGTCGGAGATACGTCTGTCGAGTGGTGGCGGTGGCAGGTTTGTAATAAGCGGAGCAGGAGCAGCGGACATCATCGAGTTGGCCCTACTAACGGGTCTCGAGCCGGTTCCTGACTTCCGCTTCGATCCAAAACTCCACCATTTCTTCTTCGGTGCGATATCAGCGGAAATATCGGTGGCAAAAGCGTAGTTATCTCCATTTGCAGTCGTAGGGGCCCACATCGAGTCCTTCAGCCCATTTTCTTGAGGCTTGTTTCCATTTGTCTGTACCATAGGCAGTTCGTTGTCCGAAGAATCCGGTGTCAAAGGTCGGTATGTGGTGGCGGGCCTTGCTCGGGATGCTGCGGCAAGTTGAATATCCTCATCATCAGAAGAATCCTCAAACCTGCTTCTGAACCCCTTGAATCCACTTCGTCCAGTGTTCGAGTTTCCCTTTGGCGCGAAACCTAAGCTTGAGTGCGGCCTTCCAGCGGGCGGTGCTGAGTTCCCATTCCTCAATGTTGAACTGCCCAAAAACCTGCTCTTCTTTTCTACTTTTGCTGGAGCCCGGAGAGACTTGACTCGGTCATCATCCGAACTATCAGGAGAGTACTCTCGCCTCCGTGGCCCACCAGTTCCGATTGATCTTCCGGTCCTAAACCCGCTTTCGAATCGTGAGGAGGCACTGGTATCAGCGAATCTGCTTGCCGCGAGTCCAGAGTCATGTGGCGAGGTGGCGGAGGACGGAGGTACACGCCCAGTAGAATCACGCATTGATGTCCGCATAGAAAATCCCTGTGAGCGACGTGCCGCTTTTCGGTGGGGATTTTCGCGTTGGAAAGAAGACTCAGAATCATCAGATGAAACCGAGAGACGTCTTTGGGGAGCTGCAACCGGGGCCGGTGCTGATGTAGGCTTAGATTTCGAGAGTCTCCTGCTAGCGGTAGGGACTGGGGCAGGGACTGGCATAGGTACTGGGGCCGGCGCTGGAACTGCGGTTGCCTTGGCTTTCTTCGGCTTCGGTGCATGCTGAGATTCGGCAAGATCACTCCTCGGTTTGGCAGCCTTAGCAGCTTTGGTAGTCTTAGTACCTACTGGCTTCGAAACACCGTTTGCGACCTTGGCCTTTACGACAGGTGGCGGCGTATACACGATCGGAGGAGACGGGGACGAAGTAAGCCCAGCACTGATAACCTTTGGCGATACCGGCTTAATTGGTTTCGGCGACAGAATCGTTTGAACATGCTCCCTCTCGTCGGTAATAATCTCCTCTGGTAACAATCTGCCGACAATCTGCGGTGGCAGGCTCCTGGGCGGTGTAGTGACTTCTACTGGTTGATCAGCAACCTCAGAGATGCTCGGCAGTACTACAGTATCCGTTACTGCTGACTGGCCTTCGGTCGTAATTGCAATACCCGGGCTATTAACATGGGCTGCTGTAACCCCGATGACCGCTCCAGATCCAGTAGCTGAAAGCACAACATGGTCTAGATCCTCATAGGCATCCGAGAAATGGTCTTCGTCCTCTCCAGAGTCATCCTTAAAGACTACTGGGCGGCCATGCGCGATATTCTCGGATAGCGTAGTCGCAGGATCTGATGCTGGTGGCGGGAATATTGGTTTGACTTCGACAACAGGGGGTGTATGGCCAGCGGATATTTGAGCCTCCTTAGGTTGTTCTGGCGTGGGTGGCTTCGCAATGACTGGTGCGGGAGAAGCACTTGTCGGGGGCGGAGTGGATATTGCTAACGGAGGAGTAGCAACAGCAGCGACAATCGGCATCGCCTTAGCGAACTCTACTGTCGCTGGAGCCTCATTTTCACTTTCCAGATCATCATCACTGATTGAAGGCGCGGGACTCATACTCCTAACTTCCGGGGCAAGTGGGTCGTAGCTTCCCTTTTTCTGGGGCACCGGAGAGTGCCTTCCAGCTTCTTTCTTTCCCTTGCCCTTGGTAAGTTTTCCAAGCAGGCCAGCACCAATCAATCCTCCCAATCTATGGTCCGCCGAATGTTCAATTGGCGCTGCAGCCTGAGCAGCGACCAAAGAACTTGGTTCGGGCGATGGCGTTCTCTCCACTCTCGTCCGACTCACACTACTGAATGATACCGCTCCAACAGACTTAGTCACACTTTTCTTTTCAGTGACTTTGTCTAACGCACTGTGGATAGGCTTGTAATGATAAGAATCATCGTCCATCTCCACAACACTCGGGTCTTCCGAAAAGCTGACTCTGGCAGCCTTCCGTCTAGCATGTCCTCCGACAGAACCATCCTCGGCGGACAAGATCGACGATCGGTCGCTACCTTCGTGATGTTGCGTATGCTTCATAGCTGACTTGGCGGGACTAACGCTTCGTGGCGGTGGTGAATGTCGTTTCATGGGTCGGGGTGAGTGTGTTTCCCTTGGTGGGGGGGATGACTTTGTCTTCGGCTTCAACGCCGCTCCATTGGACTTTGCCACCGGCTTGACATCCTCATCACTAGATCCGGCATCGAAAAGGCGAGGTGGTGGGTGTAGTTTATCAACAGTGTATGGGGGCGTCGGCGGAATCGTATGGATCACAACAGGTTGCGTAACTTCTTCAGTTAAGGTTGCAGAGGATGGAGGCGATCCCTTCGGGTCTTCTACAGCGATATCATCTGTCGTGATTGCTGTTGGTACCGTTGTTGTCCCCGTAAGTTTCTCTAGAGTCTTCTTCCGTTCAACTGAATGGTTTTTGGGTGGCTCAGGTGAGGAAACCTGGGCTATCCGCATCCGCTCCTTCTCCAATATCGGGCTGCTAGGTAACGCGGGAACACCATCTCTACCTGGAATTATCACACTCTCGGGCGCTGGTCTCTTCTTCTTCTTCTTTTTCCCGTCTTTCGGGCTTTGATCTCCAGCTTCTTCAGGTATACTTTCCAGGTCACTCATAAAGCTAGTAACTGAGCTCACTGAACCGTTATACTGATGTCGCTTGTAGACCTGCCTATCCTCTTCCTCTTTTTGTTCTGCAGCGAACGCTTCATCTTCGTCGATGTGAGTGTCGGGTTCCTGTTCTGGCTCTAGCTCTAGATCTGAATCAGAGTCCGAGTCTTGAGCGGCAGCTGCGGCCGCCCGTTTCTTGGCTCGGGAGCTCTCAAGGATAACCGGCTTTCCAGCAGCTTTGGCCTGTTGTTCTCGCATGATCTGGAGTGCTAATGCTTTCACCGCATCTGAAGGTCCTGTGGCGGCCCGTGGTGGCTCCTCCTGCCGCCTCGGTGCATGAACAGAGTCTTGCAACGCAGAAGTCTTAGCGGCCTTCGAAGCTAGCCTTTGTCGTTCCCTCGCTTCATCGATAATTGGCTCCATGTCTTCTCGCACCGTGGTTCTCATTGTGCCTCTGGATAGCATACCGCCTTGGGTATCGGAGTGTGTTTGAGCGTGGACATTCTTCTTTTTGACGGGCGCGTTGGCAGCAGCTTCAACGGGTGTGCTTCGTAGCGACTTCTTGAGATGTATTGTGCCGTCATCAACGGGTTCGACTTTTTTGTTCCGGAGTGATTTCTTGAGGTTGGTAGATGGTGGAGGTGGGGGCGGTTCTTCGACTTCCTCTTCGTCATCAGATTCAGAGTCTGAGTAAGTTCGAACAGGGGGTTCTTCTTCGGATTCTTCTTCGGATTCGCTCAAGTATACCGGCTCGACTGGTTTCGGTTTCGGTTTCGGCTTCGCCTTTGGTTGCGATTTTCTAGATCCAGCTGTGGCGACCGCGACTGCTGCAACTAGAGCGGCTGCATGTGTCGGTTCCGGAGAGGGCTTTGGTTTCGGGTTTGCCTTACGAGGTTTTGAAGCTATGGGATGTTAGCATATACAAGCCCTACCAGGGAAAAACAACATGAGACTTTTTTTTGTAGACAGATTATAATACGTACTCTTCTTAACTTCTCTTACTGGCTCTTCTTCTACCAATTCCCTAGTAGCCTTAGGTTTAGTCCCACCCTTAATCGCGGACTTTGATGCCACCTTCCCGGGTTTCGGCATATGTCTCGATTCCAATTGCCCAAGTGTCTTCGCCGTTGTCGCGGATGATCTTTGGTCTTCGATTGATACCCGTTTCCCTACTCCCTTTGTCGGCGAAGCCACTACTTCTCTGCTGATCGGTCTCTGCCTGCTACCAGGTCGACTGCTACTGCTGGTTCCATGTTCGTCGGCACCTCTTAACCATCCTATCCTCTCGGTCATACTTGCATCGCTACCTCTCCTTCCGACACCGCTTATCGGCGAAGCGAAACCCGGAGGGGCACTTGTTATACTGGTGATGCTCCCTCGTCGCTCCATTCGACGAGTGACGAGGGACGCGGGAGATGTGACTTGTTTCGGAGAGGCATGGAGGGCAGCTGCAGCGGCGGCGGCGGATAAGGTGGGAGTTTGGGATCTTGGAGGGACTATTGCGCGGGCAGCGGCGAGAGCGAATTGGTTTGTCGGTTGTGAGGGAGATTGCTGATAAAGAGTGTAATGCATGGTTAGTGACTATCTATCTATCTATCGGACTCGTGGTGGTGGTTGATGGTTTTAGAAGAGGAGGATGGTGGTGTGGGATGACATGTGGGATGAGAGCATGGTTGGTTTGATTTGATTGATGGTGATGATGATGGTGATGATGGTGGTGGTGAGTGTGATGATGGTGAGGTTGAGAGAGAGAGAAAGTGAGGTGGATATTGGAATGGATGCGGGTTCCGGATGCGATTGTAATTCAAAGACTCGAGTCACGACTCTCTCTCTCTCTCTCTCTTTCAACCACGAGGCAAACAGAATATCGAGAACTTGAAGGGAAAGATGTACAAAAAGGGAATCAAATGAAATTAAATAGTTTTAATTAACAAGTACTACATACCTGCTGCCGTTTAGATTTCTTGTGGCCGAACATCGTGGCGCCTTATGCAGACAGACAGACGACGACTTTATCGTGGAGGAGCAAAACGCCCACGGCGCTCCCCCTTCTCTCTCTCTTCCTCTCACTCACACTCACCACTCGCTTTGAGAAAGTACGGCGTATGTCGGCACCATGCAAGCCCTGACTAACCCGAAATTGAAATTCGCCGTGACGTAAAGGGTGGTTTGAACTATATATAACAGGTTGTTCTGGCGACGTTCTGTCTGTTCTGTTCTGTTCTGGTCTGATCTGTCTGTCTGAACTGTATTATTACTGTCAAGAATGAGGGATGACGACTAAAACATGTCAGTCAGTTGGATCGAGATTAAGTAGAACGCCATGCCATGCCATGCCATGCCATGCAAGGTCAGAGAGAGAGAGGGAGAGAGACAAACCTGTTTATGTTTATTTGGTTTGTAGATACAAACTACACAAGATAGAATATATACTTATATATAATTATTAATAAGGATAGTAAGTAAGTAAGTAAGTAAGTAAAAGTGATAGTTATACGGAAAAGAGACGGACGAAGGGGTTGATTAAAATGAAATGAAATGAAATGAAAGAAGAAGAAGAGAAGAAGAAGAGAAGAAGATATCCAGGAACAGAACTGTGAAGGGTAATAACAGGAAACCCAGCCGAACAGCCCCGGTCAACGACCCACCCGAATATCTTTCTTCCTTTCTTTCTGTCCTTCTTTCTTTCTTTCTTTCCTTTTATCCTCTGCGATTAGTTAACACCTTGATGATTCAATTCAATATCATTTTCATGCATACATGCTTGGCCCATTGTTGGTCATTGCTGGCCATTGCTGGCTGGTTGGCATTGAGGCTGGCTGGCCTGGGAAATTTCATTTGAAACCTTAGCCCCTCCCTCTCCTAATACATGTAAAAAAGTACATCACATCCTACTGACCTCATCATCATCATCATCACCATCACCATCTTTAGATTCAAGGGTTTGCAATGCTAATGGGTACTTAAGTAAGTAACTACCCTGAGTCAAACAGCAGTCGGAACTCTTCCGCCGACTAAAATAATAATAAGTAACCCTCGTGTATCAACGGAACGGGCATGCCATCAAAATCTGGGCCCTTTGTTCAAACCAGGCTGTCGCAAGCGTGGGATCTATGACGCAAACAGGCTAGTCGCTCCAAGATTCGGATTCCGAACCAACCAGGCCCCAGGCCAAGTCGGAGATTATTATTATTGTTTACTATCAATCTCTTGAGATTCACACAAGATGGCTGGAAAACCCACCTGACAAAAGAAAATAAACCTTGAGAAGGTGCATAACTTAACTTTTTGTCGACGATGTTTTGATTTGAAAAGTCGGAGAAACCTAGGTAAGAATAAGAATTCACTCTCTTATCGTACTGACTTCAACTACCTACTTACTTACTGAAAAGTACCTACAAGATTATTATTATTATTACTATTGATAGATAATTATTATTCTGTCATGATGGTGTGTGCGGAAGAAAAAAAAGACAACCGTCGATATTCCGCAAAACCTGTGATCATGATCCATGCATCCATCCACTCGAAATCTCGTCGGTAAGACAAGACAAAGACCAACAATCCATGCTAGTCCTTGCACCCCTCGCTTCTATGTACGTCTCGCTCTGTCCTGCTTCCACGCTACCCGGGACAATACTTAAGTAGTTACTTGAGTATTCAGCTTTCGAGAGGGAAAAGAAAGAAAAAAACAAAAAAGGAATAATACAGCGAACGAGCCGAAGAACGAATCGAAACCTTTGCCAGTTCACGAGGTTTCAGCCATCTCGTCTATAAACTACCGGCCAACTATATCCATAATTTTCAACCACGCCACGACTGACTTGCATGACTGATCCTATTTTCCTTATCTGCGGTTCGTCTATACCAAAATACTTTCTCTTGACAAATATCAAAAAAAAAAGTGACCTGGAATGCGGGTCGAATATTCAGCCTTACAATAATATACATGCGAAGAGCATGTATGAATGCAATGTACAAATGTATACATGTATACAACCGCAGTATAATATAAGATTGTAACGTATAATGTAATCTCATATTCCTTTGGGTTTAAATTCGATCGTACTACCTCCGATAAAAGTTTGACCCACCAGTACATTCCCTGTGCGACTGGAACCAGATACATTTTGCATTACTATGAATAACAACCCCAGAGGTACAAACCAAAGTAATCAAGAGTGGTAATAGTGAAGCTTGCTTGAAGATACTCAAACCAATTAAAATATGAAGTCAGAATCTTTTAAATCATAACGGGTCATGAGAGTATTCGACATGTTCGGTTCAGATATCATATCATCTGTAAATTAGTAAGAAGAAGGAAATTCGTTAGAAGAAAATGCAACAACGTTAACGTGCGGGCAGCATCAAACGACGTCAGAAAATGACTTGAAAGAACTCAATCAGTTCGACTGTACAAACTACCTAAGTAAAATGAATAGATATAAAAAAAGCTCATGGAAAAAACACCAAATGAAAAGCATTTTTTTGCGACATCATGCATTCCAAGTCATCATTGTCAGCATACTTCAGCATACTCTCATCAAATAATCATTTCCCCATCTGATCATCTATAGTATGCAGCTCCTTCTCTTCTCCCGAACCTCGATCCAGCCGGCTGCTGCGTCGGTGGTGGCTGTGGCGGCCCACCGAGGTTACCTGGGCCAGGCCGCTGGAATCTCGTATGATCCGGCATGGGAACGTTATTCCTCCTCTCCGGTGGCGGCTGCGGCCAAGCACCAGGCATTGGTGGCCCGGCGGATGGTGGCTCTCGGAACTGGAATGGTTTTTCCTCTTGGTTAATCACCGGTCTCAATGGCTTCTGTGGACCCTTTCTAGAACCATATTCGTCGAGTCCAAACTCGGCGAACTGTCTTTCACCACGTGAACGAGCGCGACGACGGTCATGTCTTGCAGCTATCATTCCAACTACGTTAGTATCATCGCTGATATCACTATTGGATAAGTAAGGGTAAATACCTCGAATCCTCGCTGTCATATCCATTAACTCATCAATCTGAGGAGGCTGTAGGATCTCATATACTGTAAAAGTATCTCCGGTATCCTCGTACCTGTAACCGAGTTCCTCGAGCGCCTGTCTCGTCACAATCTTCCTCGAAATCCGTGTGTGTCGTGGCTCACCGCCTCCAGGCGTCTGCGGTACAAGGGCCGCCGCACTACCACCGGCCGGAGGAGGAGCAGCAATTTGCAACGGAATCTTCGCTCGTGATCTGGGAAGCGCAGTTCCAACGCTCGCACTCCTAGGCCTTTGTCCCATATTAAATTTTCCTAGCTTTGGGAACTCATCCATCTCTGGAGAGGTCGGAGGTGATGAAGAGATATCGGCGCGGAACCGCCTCATCTTTTCTTCATACTCTCGTTCCTTTTCGGTCATTACCGTGGTCCTCGTTCGTGCGCTTTCTGAGGGCGCTCCGAGCATTAGCTCCCCACTATCTCCATCACGGCCTCTCTCTCTTTCTCTCTCCCTTTCCCTTTCTCTTTCCCTACTCTTATGGCCTCGACCGTGTTGGTTGATAGTGATGGACCCGATTGTTGGTCCTCGTCTTCTATCTCTATTGTTAACAGAGATATCAACATCTTGACCACCACCAAGGTCCAGCCTGAGAGCTGTGCTTGTAGGATCATCAAAATTCCGCTCGATGCGAGCAACCGGGCCCATCGAGCGCCGGCGTCTGTAGGCCTCACGCGGCCCAACAGATTTCGAACGTCGAACCAAAGCACCAGCTGGTGGTGTTGGAGTATCCGTTTTATCCGCCTGGCTCAACGACTCAAACCTTCCGATCGATGAAGATCGTCGAATCAACTCACCAGGCGGAGCTCTGGACTCACGGCGTCCTTGCCGTGGCCCTTCCTGTGCCATTCTTTCTCGAGCCATTCTTTCCTGCATCATACGTTCATGCGCCATTCTCTTCTGTGTGATACGCTCTTGTTCCAACCGTTCCTGTGCGGCAAGACGTTCTTGCGCAGCAATACGTTCCTGCGCCGTACGATCTTGCGACATGGAGCGTTTGTAGGCAGCAGCCTTTTCCGAATGGGAATAGTACTCCGGTCCTCTACGCTCACGTTCATGTCTTCCCATAAAATCTTCACGCCCGCGTTCACTTGTATCCGGCGGCGATGCATGACGAAGAGACTTCGTACGTGGCACAGAGCGAGCCGGGACCATTACACCACGGGAACGATCATCTTCTGGAAACCTTGGATCCATGTTTTCCTCATCATCGCCACCTCCTCCATAGGGTCCGGCAAGTCTGTACCCACGAGGAAGATAATGTGACAGCCTATCCAAAGATTTTGACGGCCCACGATGATTAGCATGGAAGGCGGTAGCATTTTGAATATGTTGGCGGTGGGAAGCGTATGTAGATGCGGAAGCTGTAGTTTGAGAATATGAACTATCTGTTGGAGAAGGAGCTCGTTGGCTGTGTGCATGTCCACGATGGGAAGGTGGTGGTGCTCCGCCGCCGCTTCTGCCTGCTGCTACATTCGCAGCGTAGGAGTTGTACCGTGCCTGCGGGTGTTGTTGTTGTTGTTGTTGTTGCTGATGCTGATGGGGATGTTGTTGTTGTTGTTGTTGTTGCGGATGTGGAGGTTGGTGATGTCCTCCTCCTCCGCCGCCATGATGACGCCGAGAATCAGCGAGAGAAATGCGCTGGAAGTCTTCGGAGACACTATCATCGGTAAAGGAATCGTCGCCGTAGTATGTTGATGACCAGTCATCGGAAACATCACGATAGTGGGACGGGACCGGAGCAGCAGAGGCTCCTGCACCAGGGCCGCCGCCGCCGCCGCCATATGCGCCATAAAGCCCAGCAGCGTTACCAGTAGATGCGCGGTATGGATTTCGACTGGCTGGCTGGCGCTGAGAGCGGTGGTCAGCGCCGTAGTAAACGTGTGGAGGATGGCCGGACATGATTTGTCTGCAGCTGGTGTTTGCCCCGCCTGCTGGGGATGAGGTTTTGCGGGCCTTTTTTTTTTTTTAGGAGATGCTGTGACACCGTTATGACGCTGGACTCCAAAGCAGTCTTTTTATAAATTTAACCCCAATGAATATGAATATTCAACAGGAGTTTCAGAGGAAGAATACCCAGAGGAGATAAAGGATAAACGGCAGGATACGAGACTTGTATCAGGCCGGGTGAACCTCAGAGCTGAGGAAAGAAGCCGGGTTGATTAAGCCAGAAGCCAGAAGAGGGGAGATAGGTATCTATTATATTAAAACCACCGGAAGAAAGGTGTATCAGATGTCCACGGGGAGGGCTTTTGTATACACAAGCTAGCCTTCCTAATTATGACGAACGAAGAAAGATGAAACGTGAACTGGCTGGGAATGGAAGCAGGGGAGGACAAGGGAACCGGATAGACGTCGCCTCCTGAAGTCGCTAGCCGTCTACTAAGGATTTATTATTATATAGGTAGCTAGGCCTAGGTATCCTCGAGAAGATTCGATATTTGGATTCTGATGATTCGATTCAGGGAATTTCATGGACTCAGAAAGAGAAAATGCATGACGAAGGATTTGCTCACAAGTGGCTGCAAGAGATCCGAATGCTGACGACGGCCCCACTCTCACAGGCTAATGCAATGCGATGCCCTCCCTATGCAGATTTTTTTAAAATTATTTTTTTCAGGGCGCTCGTGATCATTTCGAGAAATTTCATGTCTTGCTAATATATGTAATAGCCCAGCTTGAGCTTGTTGGTTCTTAAATCCTCATCCTCATCCTCGTCCATGGTGGGGCTGTAAACATGCAGCTGTGAGGCAAATGGGAAGGCGCCCTTTGGCAATTCGCTGATGTTCATCAACAGGAGCTGTGCTGTGCTATTATGTCATATGGCTGTCCATCCATCCACTAGCCTTCTTTGGGAATACAACAGACCTCAACGCTTGACCAAATGACTTTTGATTGGTAGGGGTATATATATATATATATATTTGAGGTGATCAAAAATGTATGTTCAAGATTGATAGGTACCTTACAACGGTTATTTAGTACTTCGCGGTCTCATTCGATAATGGAATATAAGCTTAAAAGCTTGTTAATTGTCGAGATGTCTTAGCGAAATAACTTTCATATGATTATTATATTACATTCTTATAATAGGACAGATGCTAATTGAGAGAGCCCAAGTCACCTTAACAACTCAGGCCATAGCAGCAACCTAATTCTTCTACTCAAAATGGTCATGTGACTGCTGAGTATTTGATTCTATTTTACAACCACCTAAGCTAAGTCCTAACCGCACAAAGTACTTAACTATCAATGTAGTGCGGAAGCATCGTATTTAATTCCAGCCGTCTATTCCAACTTGATGAGAATAAAGCTCCAGAATTAGAACCACCTGGCCTTCGAAATGCGTTTTAGCATTCTCGAGTCTCCTTATCGCCTTACATTTCGATTCATAATCTTGGTATATGTCGGCAATCAACTTCGTTTGTGAGGCCGAGATTTCGATTCGAATACTCTCCAAACGAGTGAGCCGGTCTTTGTATTTGAAAATGGCACTCAACCACCTTATCTGCCCCAAATTAACCAATCGTATCAACTTGGGATTCAGTATCTTTGAAAAGAGATCCATAAAGTACTATGCAATGCAAGCCCAGCTCAGTATACGGATTCAGCCATGAACTCTGTGGAAACTTGGATCGATTGTCACCTTACCTCCTCCAGTTCTTCCCCGTCTCTAAGCTCCACACCGTAAAAGACCCCGAATAGACTTAACTCCTCAAACACTGCCGGATCTATTTTAATAGGTTTTCGCCCCCATATGAACGTGTGCATGGTACCCTGGCGTATCCACAAAGACAGACGTTTGACCCGCGGAAGTCGCCACTTTTTTTCAACCCTCCCATCTATTTTCCAATGGTCCAACCACTGGACATCATACCGATCATCACGCCCCAATTCAAAGCTAGTGTCGATGTGCCGCTGATAGCGTATGCTGAAACTAAGTGAAAAATCTTGAACTGTTCGGGAGGGTATTTCCAAAGCTTCGCCGAATATCCACAATGGCCACAGTCGAAGTCGATCTTGGCAGGAGTCAAGGCACCCAAACCGACCGACAAAATGTACCGATAAAATTTCGAGGGGTGCGTACGGTGTGTCATGGTGTACAATGTTTTTTTGATGTCTTCAACATTGTCTACCTTGCAGTATTCAACGTGGAGATATAGTTCCCGTAATGTAAGGCATTGTCTTAAGGCTAGGCTGATTCCCGACAAGAGATCGCTGAGATGAAGACGATGATAGCGGGTAATGCTCAACCTCCGTAGTTTGCTAAACTTTGGAAGCAGAATTTCTAAATTCCTCCCCAAAAGCCCGTCCTTCCGATATTTAGAAGCTTCGTTATACATAAAGCAGTTCCTAAATTTGGGGTTTTCGTGAAGAGGGTCCTGGATTCTGTCAATGATGAAGAGGTTTCTGTTTCTCTATTGTTAACTATTGAGACTTCCCAATCTGAATGCAGTCTTAGACGCAAACCTAAGTGAGCTGGAGTATGACCAAGTTTCAAATAGTGAAATACTGTAGAGTGTTTACATACTTAACGTGTTCTTCATGTCTCCAAAATATTGTATCTTCTTTGCTTCCCTTGACACAAGAGACCTCGCGACAAGATGGAGAATATACCAGAGGACCGGATGTGTAGATGTTAGACAGATGGATATAAAGTTACCTAGTAGCGCCCCATATTGAACAAAACAAGATGTGTAGAATCGAGGAATCATGATGATATAAAACCGACGACAGACGAAAAACAGCTGGCGAATGGGCTCTAGCGCGATCCTGTTATCTATCATTTCTGAAACTCTTTGTGGGCGTACTGTCAAATGGGGCATCGCCAAATAGTCGAATATGACATCAAGAACCTCTGTGGGAAATTCGGCCAGGGTTCGCGGTTGCGCCATGGTGGTCTAATACTTCGTGAATATACCGTATTCGTATTCGGACTATACGTCGAGATGGTTTCTGGATTGGAGAATCAAGGAACCTCGAGCTTCGATGAGCTAACCTTTTAATGCTATCAGATAAATGGGGATTATCACCTAGTTTCGACCACATAAAATTGGCACTAATAGATAAGATATTAATTTCTTCGGGGCAACCGCCATATTCGTTGTTTTTGTAAATTTCTAAAGAATACAGACATAAAGCCCGGGCCCCGGTTTGGCTAGGGCCCTAGGGTCATGAACGTGGGAATGATCATACACCGACTAAAAACTGGTAGTTTCCTCACCCTAGAGCTCTTCAGATGGAACTGGGGGTGAGTTTTATATTTTGTAGAGTGGGGAATGAACAAAATAATCATGAAATTCATAAGAGGAGTAATTGCATGTGAAAGCATAGGTGTTTTCTAAAGAAATTTTAACTTCAAATGAACCGTGTATGTGACTACCGTGTCGATAGATTCAACTGAAAGACAAAAGGAAGCTCCAAAGTGTACCCAAGAAAAGCACCTGTAACACCGTCGAAAACTCCGTTACCACAAACTAGGTGCAATATTAAACACGCGAGGACAAGGCAAAATGATATACAAGAAAAAGATAGAGCTTTTTTTATATTATGACTGTTCTTAGATCCCGCTCTCAGGCGGGTCGTCGAATATGAAATCACAGTTTCCATTTTGCGCCTTCCAGTCTTCGGGACTCTGGATAACGGGTGCATCTCGAGGTTTTCTGATAAATCCACAAGCTTGGCCGTTTCTGATCAATCCACTGATATCAATTGAAGTAGAGAGCCTGTATGATTCGGTAGAGCTGGAAATTGGACGTCTTTCAAGTCCCAGGTCAAGACCTGGGAGATCTGAGATATCATATTCGTGATGGGAGACAGTTTCCGGATTCGAATCATCATCGACAACGATTATCATCCAAACACCAACAGCGCCACTGGCGTCGAATAGAGGAGTGCAGTGGAGCCATCGTTCACGGCCGAGGAATTCGTTTTTCTACGCAAATATTGTGAGCTGATTTATCCAACATTGTATTTCAAATCTTATATCTTACCTTTGGATTTTGTTCCTCAAGTTTGCTCAACCACCGAACTTTGATTGTGATACCCCGAGAATTGGAAAGTGCGCCCTCAAGTTCTTCACGAACGTGGTCTGAACCACCAATTTTGGACATGAGTGGGGACTGAAGAATACCCGGTGTACGCATCGAAGGGGATGCAAAGAGGATGCGAAGGGATGGGTAAGGCCGAACGAGAATATACTATTGAGTAATTAGCACTTTTGCCTTCCGGAAGATAAAGGGGATTAAGCATACATTTCTGTAAACACCCTTCAAGGAACTGCTCCAGAAGTTGATGCTCTTCGTGGCCTTTGATTTCTTCTTGGGTACTTCTTCCTGTTCTGATGCCCCATCGAACGAACCCTGAGGGAAAAAAGGCTCGGTGGTCGAATCTTGTTCGACACTTTGGTCTTCTGCAAAAAGCTCATCCAAAGGGTCTTCGATTTTATGATCTTTATGCAATTGGCCGCCAGTCTCCTTAACCTTCTCAATTTCCTCGGCACTGAACAAGTCTGCAAGCTGTTTGAACTCTTCATGCTTTGGTCTGACTAGATCTAGATCCAATTCCGTATCTAATACTTCACTTTGCCTCTTCTGTTTTGTCATCAGCCGGCCGAAGCCTTCGAGGCCGACAAAGTTCTTCGCAAGCGTCGTGACATCGATCTGAGCGCCAATGAAATATCGGACTTGACCCTTAGAGTCAAGCAAAGGAGCAACCATGACAAGGTTCAAGAATGGTGTCCCATCACGTTTGTAGTTTAAAAAACACTCTGTAATTTCAAGCCCTTGGCGAACCGCATCACGAAGACGGGCCACAGAGTGGCGTTGTGTTTTGGGACCCTGTAAGAAACGGCAATTGCGGCCAGAGACGTAGGAGACCGGGTATTGAGTTCTAGTACTGGGTTAGTGTCGATTGATATTACTAAATGGCTAGCCGTATGATTACTTACGCTCGATGAAATTCTTCGCTTGCAAACACAATCCTAACCAGACAAGTTATAACGTTAGCTTACCGCACTATAGGCCAAGGGCTTGGAGATAAACGGAACTAAAAAACTTACGGATTGTCATGTCGTCGTGGATCAGTCAAGCAAAATACCTCGCCTAGTTCGTTTGAGCTTTCTTCTAAATACCGAATCTCACTCCCAGTAATCTTTTTCTGAATATTGTATGTCACGATCTCAGTGTAAACCCAAGAAACATAACGCGGGAGCTCCTGTTCGGTTAGAACTTTGAACGCATCTGCAGCTTTTCTTTCTAGGATCTTGTTGACCGGTGTGATGCCTTCGTCTTCAGTGTGGATCCACGATCTGTCAGGAGAAGGGCTTGGACCCAGCGATTCAGCCAGAGCATTTGCATAGCTAATAGCTTTGATGGCCTTCTTTGCATTAAGGTAGTATGTTAATAGATCCATAGACGCGGATGGCCTATAGGAGGCCAAGAACCGCGAGAAGCTATGAAGTAGGCCTGGGTCCGACGTAATAATTCGTAGATGATCCTTAGAGTAGAGTTTCTGTGATAGCTCCTCGATTTGCTCCGCAGCTAGTCTCTCCTGTCTTGTTGGCACACTCTGGGTAGGTGGAAGAAGGTCGTAGGAGTGCACCTCATTGTCTGGTATATACGGCAGAATCTTCCTCTTCGACATACTAGACGTAGGGTTGTTTGTGGGCGATGGAGCGGAGGAATTGGTAGTAACGAAAGAAACAATAGATCCTCGAGCTTCAAAGTTGCGGGAGCTGTACGAGCTATTCGCAGACTGAATCTCGGGAACATCTGGCAAGACCGAAACATGAGGGACGATTTTGTCATATCTTTCATCTCTTTTTGGTTCATCCTTTTGAACGATACCTGAATTTTCTTCTTCTTCTTCTTCTTCCTCTTCCATATCATCGAAATAGCTTATAGCCTCAGACTTTCTTCGAGATCGGGTCATTGACCTTGGAATAGAAGCTGCCGAGCTAGATAAACTCATGGTACTTGTAGAGCCGATGGTATTCATGGAACCAACACCAATATGCATTGGATCGATATGTTCTGATATCCGTCTATTTTTGATTAATCTTGGAAGTGTGAATGGAATAGAGGGAATAGATTCTCTTCTGGGGCTCAGTCCAGCGAATACCACCCCTAATGGCAAATCGTTTTCGTCAGAATGATTCGATGTTGAATCATTCGCATGCGAATACATCCGCTCGTTGGAAGGCCGAATTGTCCGAGGGGCAGATGAAATATCCTCCTCCAGCACTGGTGATTCTGGGTAACTCCCTGTCCTAGACCTAACAAGGGGACTCTGAGGAGCAGATGTGTATGCTTGGTTTTGGTTGGAATTGTACTCCTTGATTTGGTCTTTCAAGGCCTTTCTGATCTTTATAACCTTGCTGCTGTCTTTAGATGATCTCCGTCGGAGGGGCCCGAGGGATAAACTTCTTCGAAACGGGTTATCGTCCGAAGAACTCGTCGAGGACCCCGAAATACGCCTTAGAAGATCCATTTTTAGCAGTTTATGCATATATGTTTGACTTTGTTGGAAAGTATCAGTGCCAAATATCGAGGTCGAAAGATGATCTCTGCTAGAACCCGGAACCAATGCGAGCTGGTCTTAACAAAATTTGAAACCGAATAACCTTCTGCTTCTAGGGAGAAAGACGACGTTTTGGATTTTCCAAGCTGGCAGAGATAGGAGTATTTAACTATCACCTCAATTGCTAGACCCGGAGCACTTTACCCAAACAATATATATTGGCTGGCAATCAGGCACTTTTAGACTTGAAACCTTAACCGCAATCCGGGGCACTGATGGAAGTGTATTGAACTCGGAAAAACCTTAGTGTCGATAAAGTTTCAAACGTTTCTCGTGTTCTCCCCTGCAGAAACCGATTGCTTCCCTGGTTGGAGATCTTGCCCCACAGTGAACTGCAGTCCACAAGGTTTCCTATCACTCGTGGAAGCCTCATGGCCAATGGAAAGCATCACTCATTGGGCAAAACCTAGATTTGGGTTGTTTAGTGAGGTGTATGAATTGAAAGCAGGGTAAACAGGACCAGGGTCATTAACCTTCCCGGGATCCCGCGATATCAACATTGGCTTGGGCGACGAGAATTCGTTCGAAGAGTTCTCGTTTCGAAATTTTCTCCCTTGCTAAGAAGCTTGGTTCGATAATGAAAGCAGGAAATTCTAGCGAATGCCCTGTTTAAGTGGAGATGCAGGTACGGCGGCATCGTTCGATTGAAATTCGGCAGACTGCTGTGGTGCTATAATCACGTAAAACGGGGGCAGGTTAACGAAAAGGCGTTCCTGAGCCCCACCGTTTGATTCACTGCCCACTGTGATAGTGTCCGTTTCCGCCAGGCAATGACATCGCCCTGCGCAAATACCACCCGGGGCTACCTTTTTTTTTTTTGCAATCTTAAACTCTATCAAACCATTTCTCTCCATCGGTGCGCTCCTTCGGTTACTGCATGCTGCAGGTTACCATTGACTGTATGTATTCCATGGTTCCATGCGGAAGATAGAGCAATCAAATCATCTGCGGCCTGCATGTTGCGACATTAATCCGATGGCGAAAAGTCGACAGTCGGGAGACTATTCCGTTCTCGCAGAAACAAAAGAGAACTCGTCGTAAGTTGGGATCTCCCAAAGCTGACCTGGTCTGGCCGCTGAGCCGGGTGGGGTTTAATTCTCGAAGTATAGTCCATGTTCAGGTTGAAACACACTGTACCGAGTATATTCATATCGCAATATCGATTGATGTGTATTAAAGTGGGGTTCAATATATCAAATGGCATCTATGCGGTCTGAAACTCGAGAACGTGTTCTAATCCACAATCCTCTAATCAGCCGATTCCAATAACTTCTATTTTAATCGGGAACTGGGAAGAGCCAGTCCCAGATAATATAATACGGCGCACTAGTAATGCCAGGAATTCGGTGAATACAATAATATTCTTCCAATTGTATATCGACCCATAAGACATGCGCATGCATGTGGCTAGACCGAGTTGATTATCTCTGCCACATATTTGCATTGCATATCTCCATCAGCCTCGATTCTCGATCCAAAGTGTCGATTTGCTGTCAAGCTCAAGCCATCAAGCTTGGAACTGTGTGATGCGAATTGGAGGATCGAAATCTAATGTCATTGGATGTGAACCTTTGTCGCCAAGGCTGCCTTCCAAGTATTGTGCAACCAACAGGGTTAACTCGCCAGGGTTAATGCAGTGTCATATAACTGGTCAGCTGTGAGGCCGAGCTGGGTACCGGTTCCCTATTAATCCATACCAGCTTAAATTCAGTATTTCACTGTATATACCTATATAACGAAGATTATATATTAATTGTATGAATGGTACGAGAAACCGATAGCCTATAAAAACCCGGTCCTCGGCCTTCTTGAAGCTCTGAACTAAGACTCATTAATTGCGAGATCTAGATCACCATATGAATAATTTTCTCTGTTGACCTTTATACTTACCTATACCCACTGCACTGCACATGCGCAGATGATCACCTGAAATCTATAAAATCTATCAAATCAACTATACATATTCGATGCTCGACTACGCCAGTTTATATAATCATCATTTACACTCATGGACTCGAAGAGAACGGCTCGTCGTGTTTCAAAAAAACAGAGCTCATTGCTACTATCCGAGATTGATAAACACAAGAATGAGATTGAGTTTCTCTACTGTGTCCAAAATCTCTCCTTGAAGCAGATAGTTGAGTATATGAATACGAACTACAACCTAAACGGGAAGTAAGTGTCTAATCTGTGATAAATGCGATCTGGTACGTGGATAGTTTTCCAGGTCTGACGATTATATAGATATCACC
This sequence comes from Arthrobotrys conoides, assembly GCA_036971725.1. NCBI lineage: Eukaryota > Fungi > Ascomycota > Orbiliomycetes > Orbiliales > Orbiliaceae > Arthrobotrys > Arthrobotrys conoides. The sequence goes on along the minus strand of JAVHJM010000012.1, from coordinate 196,275 downwards.
AATACCGTGACCGATTATCGGCATGGGGTAGTAGAAAAAATATAAAAAGGGCAGAGTGGGTGGATATTGAGAGACGCTTCCGTGAGCGACAACGGCTGGGCAAGCAGTCCGGTGCCCACGTGTGTCTCAATGACATCGTGATAATACCGGAGAAAAAGCTCAAGCGGGGCCTGGAACGAAATGTCACTGCGACAGACAAGATATTCATGCAAATTCAAGGTAATTATATATCTATTGGTATTCATGTAGCAATTCTGGTACCATGGTAAGCTACGAGAGGCGCCGATGATATCTATCCCCATTTTTAGAAACCACCCCGCTCGCCATGGGGGCCATAGAGCGCCATATCAGCATTCGGTCTCCGTCTGATTGGAATGACTTTATATTCCCCATACATCGGACTATTACAAAACTCATGTTGGAAAACCTTCCCATCACAATTACGGAAAAGTTACTTTTGGAGATCCTTCTCCCCATGGTCTCACAGCATCCCGAAGACTTACTCCAAGTTAGTACGATAGATACGAACACATACTTTGTGTTTTTGAAGACTGTGGTATATTCGATATCAAATAATTTGACCCACGTCAGAAATATTGCCGACCACCTAAACAGCATAGATAGGCAGGGATATCGCCGGTCATTCAAAGCCCTTCTGTCTCAAAAGTTGGTATCCATTACTGTAGCCTGCGAGAGACTCATGCCGGTATTCTATTCCCGGGGCGATGAGGATCTCATAGAACATGTTAGGCAATCCCAACCCGGTTTGATTTCACACTTTTCGATTATCAGAGGTCTGCTGGAATTGGGTAGCCATTCAGTGTATTTCGGATCCTGGCCTTCGATAAAAAGCACGTGCACCCGAACTTTCTTATTTTTTGATATGGTCGACTTCCATCGTGCACCTTACAAAAGATGGGTAAAAGGGCTATCTTATGAAGCCTGCCTGAAGAAAATATGTGGCGAACTTATTGAGTTCGGTATAAAGCCAACTTCTCTACCAGAAGCAAGACTACTCTTCTACCTCTGTTATGATCTTGAAGATTTTGCACCATTTTGTCTGGTTACACCACAAAATCTCGTATCGGCACTTGCAGTCCTATATTCTGAGGAGCAAAACAAGAGCTTGCTATTCATCCATGATGTGGCACAAGTACAGTTGTTGCTCGAGGCTGGCTTCAAGCTCGACTACGGGCTTGAAGAGAAACTCTTGGGTGTAATAATCCTTGAAAATAACGCACCGACGAGAGAGTTTTGGTTGAAGTTGTGGAAGAGCCGACAGTGCCTGAGCTCGAATCAGGCGACCACAGATGGTGACAATGATGACAAGATAACAATTCGAGATTTCATTCGTATCTTCGATGTCGCAACTCAGCACATCTATAGTTCAGAAGTCCCTGAGGTCCAAGGCGGAATTGGGTATTTTTGCGTCACTAGTGAATACGGAGACATCATTAATGACCTACTGAAAAACGAACTTCCTGAGATAGTTCTTTGGGAACTATTAATAGTTAGCCATCTGATTGCCCTGAAGCCGGCTTCGTTAAACCATCTTTTGGAATTTCTCAGTTTAAAATATCCGAATATTGATTTCGGGACATATCTTTTCTATATCGTCCTTCGAATGAGATATCAGCCTGAAGACTACCTCAGAATTCACTATGGATACAAAACCAACTGCGTTAGGGCACTGCATGCGCTCTCGTCACGAGGGGTCGACGTCAACTTCAAGCTAGATTCGCTAGTTTCACTTGTATCCTATGTGATACAGGCATGCAGTCTATTCGCAGAGATTGGGTACCCAAAAGATTTTGAACTTGAGTCCGGGGTATTGGATTTACTGGTCGAGATGGGTTCGAGCCTAAATCCACCGCTTCCGTACTGTCCATCAAATTGTCTAGGTCAACTTTGTTACTACCAACACCTTCGACCCATAGATATGGCATATTGGGGGGAACTTAAAGAGTATTTCTGTTATCTTTTATCCCGGGGTGCATGTCTAAACGGGTTTCCAGTGAAGCCAATGGGATCACAGCACTGGACCCCGTGCCCATTATTTGTTCAAGCAGCTCATCGCTATGACCTTGAATATGTCTCTGAGCATTGGGACGCTCGGATGAGAGGGAAATATGGTGGTGCTTTTCGTCTGGATTATATGGAGATGTGGCCACGGCTAGAAATTGTAACGCATGTTACCCACGATTTTGGAGATGCTAAGAAGCTTCTAGCTCTAAAAACCCACGCTCCGACCCCTGAAGAGCTGTTCAACTTGATTGCGGTGCTTGCCGTAGAGGGAGGCCGCCGGTCTGATATGAAGGGTCCGGTTCTTACAAAAACAGAAATTGAATACGGGTTTAAATTGATATCTACAGCAATTCACAGTCGTTTGGTGGAGATTGACTTCAAAATGCCCTACCAGAACGACTACCGCTCCCCTTTATATCTGAGTATTATTTATGACAATGTCAAGCTTATGGAGCACATTCTAGACCTCGGGGCCGACCCGTTGATTTATTGGCGTACCGATATATTTCGGCCAAATCTCTCTGCGGTACAGCTGGCAGCAGGGGTAAACCTTCAACTTCTAAAGGCACTTGTGGCGCGGGGCGCCGATGTCAATCACCCACCTAGTCGATTTAAAGGGTCGACTGCCTTGCATGAAGCGATTGAAAATGGCAAGCTTTCCTGCTTGTCTTATCTGCTATCTAAAGGGGCAGACTTACATACACTCGATACTGAGGAGAACACCGAGCCCGGGTGGATCGAACTTCAAGGAGAACAACCGGTCCCGAGCCGGTCAGCACTTGAATACGCCATTTTGAAGGGGAGGATCGACGCTGTATCGTTAATTCTACAAGTCGAGCCTAGCTGTCAGCCCATGGCCTTAGAGCTGGCACGAAAGCATCACCAATCAACTCTAGCGACGTATATCGAGACTTGGAAACCGGGCTCGCAGGAAAACACAACTGAAGATGAGGATGTTGAAATGACTTTCGATTTAGGGCTGCTCGCGCTCTGATTGGATTGGCCGGCTGCGAATTCGAAACCCGAGAGGAAACTCTAATCCCAAGAGAAACATTAGGAAATATCGAAACCAACGTTTTTTAACTACGCCTTCATCACCCCGAGGTACTGAGGTTCTAGGTTCATAGCCCTGAAGTCTGGATGCGCACAGAGAAGATGTGGTATTTTCCCAACAGGACATTTGGCCAGTATAGGAAAATCGTCTTGCCAATTTTATTTCAATTTACCTCATTTGGAAATCTTCTTTTTGTTCTAGCCCGGAACCAAGGCGATTAGGTTTTGAGGCTGTACCTAATTACTTAAGTAGCTATCCGTCGAGTCATTGAATCTGTCATGTACGTTTATAGATATTTTGAATTTTGAGTTTCAAAGAACCTGTTAAGTTTCGCCTCATAAAGTTTCTATTCACGGTTGCGCATCACATAGACATATGATGGTGCTAGTCCCTCGTACGAGATTATTTTGCAATTAATCATGTTAGCCACATGGGCTTGTTCATTTGATTAAAAATGTATAAGCTATAACTTTTGTTTAGTCCTGTATATAGATTGAATGACGCTCTATGCTGGACGCTAGCCTTTTCCTTTCCACCCACACATATCTTACAAATAAAAAGTAAAATAAAAAATAGATCTTACGAGTCGTTCCCTTCTATGGCAAACTCGGAATCATCATCAAGAGCCAACAGGTTATCGATGTTTCCAAACGACCATAGATTTCCAGCCGAGTCACGCTGGAATGATTTCTAATCGTCGAATTTGATCTTCGTGGCAGCCTTGGCATCGCTGGTGTCTTTGTAGAAGGCACCATAGCTGGCGTGTTCCTTCTTCTTGACTGTGGTTCCGAACTTCATTAAGTCGTCAGGGACTTGTTGCTTTGCAGCCTTCAGGACGTTGATCAAACTATATGAGAGTAATATATTAGTATCTTGAATTTTGTGATCGAGAATCCAGATTTTGGACATACCTTCCGCTGTGAGCTTTATCATGATCAGTAAAGAACGTAACAGCCTTACCCAGCTCCCCAGCTCTACCTGTTCGGCCGATTCGGTGCACGTAGTCTTCAATGGTCAATGGGAAAGTCACGTTGATCACCAACTTGACATTCGGGATATCTAACCCTCGAGCTGCGACATCTGTGGCGACAAGAACTGGTGTCCTGCCTGCCTTGAACTCTGCCAAGGTGTTCGTTCTGGTTGTTTGGTTTAAATCACCATGAATACCGCCGACCTTGATACCCTTTGCTCGGAGGAAATTCTCGAGTCTTGCGGCTTCCTTCTTATATAATGCAAAAACAAGGATTCTGTCGTTTTTGGCATTGGGAGAGGAGCGTTGGTGGGCATGGATGATGTTAAGGAGACGTGGCTCCTTGACTCTTCCATCTGCAAGAACCTCGACAGTCTGTGTAATCCTGGTGTTTGCACGGAGATCACCGTCGTCGGGACTGTTGATCCCAATCCTGACAGGCTTGGTCATGAATGTTGAAGCTAGTTGTCTAACACTCTGCGGCCAGGTGGCAGTAAACATGAGGGTCTGACGTTTCGGTGTAGCTGGTGTGGAACCAAGGATCATCTTGATGGCATCTTCGAACCCCTTGTCAAGCATCCTGTCGGCTTCGTCAAGGACAACGTATCCCGCCTGCGAGATGTTGGCAGCCCCTTCCTCCAAAAAGTCGTTAAGACGACCAGGTGTCGCAACAATGACGAGAGCCTTCTTCAAGGACTCTCGCTGAGGATCCTTGGGCACACCACCGTATATACATGTAGCGGCATCCTTCAAACCGGCGGCTATAGTAAGTTTTTCGACCTGCTCGAAGATTTGCATAGCTAGCTCTCTTGTCGGCGAGACGATGACGACTCTAGCTCCAGATTTTTTTGGGTTCCTGTCAGACTTTGATAGCTTGGTGAGGTACTGTACTGCCGGGTAGGCGAAAGCCATTGTCTTTCCGGAACCAGTTTCTGCGACACCAATAAGATCCTTCCCAGCAAGAAGGTAGCTCCATGATGCGGCTTGGATTGGTGTTGGGATTTTATAAGCTGAGAAAGGTGCAAGGTGGGATTTATCGACGGCAGGGAGATCAGAGAAGTTGAGAATTAGGTCACACGACTCGCTATCAGGCTTTGCTGGGTCTGTGATTTTGATCGAATGCGTCTTCATGTAGGAGCTGATCGCGGCGCTATCGGCTGGAGCAGGAGATTCGGTCCCGTTGGCAGTCGTTGGTGCTGTACTGCCATTGGATTTGCCCTTGGTCTTTGCATCTTCACTTTCAGAACCGCCACTATTTCTCGACGAGTTCGAATCCGAGTCCACGTCCATCTTATCCTCGACACCTGGCTCTGCAGTGACACTTTCCACTACATCTTCCATGACCACATCCTCGGCTTTCTCCTCGCCGTTGGTAGCATCGGCACCAGCCTTGGCTTTTTCTGCCTTCTTTGCCTCCTTTCTGGCCTTCTTTTTCTTCTCCTTCCTCTCCTCTGCTGAGAGTCCCTCATCCGCGAGCTTCTCGGCCTTCCTCTTCTTCTTATCTTTCTTAGTTTCAGTAGAATCGACTTCAGCATTGTCTTCCACAAGCTTCTCCTTTTCCTGCTTTCGTTTCTTTAACTCAGCTTTTCTCGCAGACTTATCGCTCTTACTCTCGCCCTCGGGCCTTTGCTTCAGTTCTTCGATAGTCATCTTTGTATAATCTGGCTGCTCGCTTGGAGTCTCCGCAGAAGCCTTTGTTTCCGAATCATCATTGGTAGGAACGTCTGATTTAGAAGATTTCTTGGATTCACTCTTCTTCTTCTTCTTATCCTTGCGCTCCTTGCGCTCCTTGCGTTCGTCTTCTGTCTTTGGGGTATCGGCGTGGGAGATGACAGTTGGCTGCTCATCTGCCATTTCGGTTTCGGATACCTTTCTCTTTGTACCCATTGCGACGGTAGTTTATGGGGGTAATTTAGTAGATGGAGTTGACAATGCAATAATTGTGAATCGAGGGTGTTCGTCGAGTGTGGAGGGAAGAAATTTTTTGTATGGTAAAAGGCGTTTTCTGCGACTGAGCAAAAAAAAAGTTCTTGGCGCGCATATTCAGTCGACAGGGATCTCGGTCTAAGCTACGGAACCACAGGTCATGACCAGTATATATTTGACAGCTAACTACGTTTCTACTCCATACGACTGTCCCAATAATGGGAACTCAGAGGTTTTTACCCAGCTAGCGAATTTGACCTTGTTTGTATGCTTTTTTGATCTGGTTCAGGAGGTATACCCACACATGGATACATCGTGTTCGACGTCATGGCATAGCGCGTGGAGCTTCAACCAAGACCTGAGGATCACTCAGAGCATGCGTCAGGATGGCTCCCTCACCTGCTAAATACTTAGAAACCACAATTGAAGGGTACAATTACACTCAAGATGACTAGTGATCTCCAACCAGTTAATTTTATTCTTTCCGTGTATATCTCATCACGGGTTTGTGCTATTGTACATTATCATGACTATCGTGCCCCCAAGTACTTTTTGCGAATAAAACTACCTGTCTAAAACAATCAAGGATCAATCGACAATAACAGCGAGATGGTTGAAAGTCCAGAACAGGATCTCCATACACGAACACCAGGGGGGACAAATCGTAAGGTCGGAACGTGGAAAAGGGAAGAAAAAAGAAAGAACAGCGGATGCGGTGTGGGTAAGGATAGGAAGCGCAGGATTGAAAAGAGTAAGAAGATCTCGCGTATATAGAAGAGAGAAAAACGCCACAAAACGCCGCCGTGTGCAATGCCTGTATCGGAAATGAGAACATGGACGAGGAAACGAGGTATCATGAACACTTGAACGCAATGCAACCGCTGGGAAAGAGGAGGAACAATATATGCCTACTGGCGTTGAGGAAGATGAGGAGGGAAAGTGTCATGAGCTGCATTGGACATTACCCGGTGAGCGGGGTATGGAGAGAAAAAAGGAGCAGGGAAACGTCTGGCAGGCCTATGGACCATTGTGCCATTGTAGAACGTAGTTGTACCAGAAGTTTTGACATTGCCACCTCTAACAGGCTTATTTGCGAAATCAAAGACCCCGGCTTTTGGGTGGAGAAAAGGGCGGGGTGGAACAGATGGCAGGCCCATGGGAAATGGTGGGGCCATAGAAGCGGCAGGAATTGACTGTGGAGCAGGCGGAGAGAATCTGGGGATCGGATAGGCTTGAGCTGCATCGATAAGTTTGATTATAGCAGGATTTGTTTCCTAAATACCTCCTGCCATAATTTGCTGTCTCAGCTGAAGGATAGCAGCTTGCTGATCTGGTGGGAGCATAGAGATTTGTTCCGGTGTGAGAGACATAACTTGTTGCACGAGAGCTGCTTTGTTGGGGTCCATTGCCGGTTGCGCTGGCTGTGGAGGTGGAGGTGGTTGGTATTGCTGCTGCTGAGGCGGCGGGGCCGGGTTCGTAGCAGCACTAGAACTCTCGATGACCTGGCTGAGAATGGACGGGTCTACGAGATTCATCAACAGCAACGCTTGGAAGATGGCATAGCAGAGTTGTGGTGCTTTGCGAAGGAGCTCCATGCACTTTGCGGGGTCAGAGAGAGCGAGTTGCTTCATCTGAGAGATAACGTCCAATAGTTGAGCAGGCGGGAGAGTTTCAAGAGTCTTGGAGATCATATCGGGAGCTTCGAGGTTAGGCGGGACCTCAGCGCCAGGTGGTAGTTGTGGGAGGAGGGAGGCTCCGGACGAAGATCCAGCATTGGCAGTAGAGCCACCAGCAATGTTGCCACGAGTGTTTCCAGCAGCCGGAGGTTCGTAACCATCCTGCGCATCTTTGTCTCCCTCGTGTGAGAAATCTACACGTAGCTTGCGACCCATGATCTCGAAGTTGTCGAGGTTGCGGACGGCGGAGGCGGCTATTTCGGCGTCGGCGTACTCGGCGAAACCAAATCCTTTTGGTTTTCCGGTATCGCGATCGTAGACGAGCCGGAAGGATAGGACTTGTCCGACCTTGGAGAAGATATCAACGATCTGTTCTTCACTGAGACCTATGGTATATTGCGATCACGCGACACAATCGCGCGTGGAAGTGGTTAGCTGGTTGTTTGCAACGGGTTTTCGCGACTAGGGTATACAGGCCACACCCACCATACGGAATATTGCCAATGAAGGCGATTCGAGAAGGGACTTTTTCGTCGGGCATGTTGGAGAGAGATTTATACGATCGAGAGGATTGAGTTAAAGGCGAGGGTTTCGGAGAATCACAATTGGGTTTGGTGATGAGATAGGAAGAGAGATGAGGTTGGTTGTAGATGAAGGATGGAGAGCGGAAACAGGGAAAGGAATATCAGGAAGCGGCTTAAACGCCCAGACTTTTTGTGCAACGTAAAAAAATGTTTAACATCCACAACACATAAGTGGTTTTCATGTCAAACACGGGGACAACAACACAAGAAAGGTTTCTAGGAATGCAATACCTTTTGACGTCATGGACAGCTTCACTTAAAAATACTTTCTACTTCCTGCTGTGGTGGGTGCTGCTTCTTATAAATATAAAATTAACAGGAGGTCGTCACTACGGCGTTGTTTTCCCAGTGAAATCTATTAGATACACACTTGCACACCAGACGCGGCAGCATTTGGTTTACGAGATAACACCAAAGGGCAATAATCTCATATTTGTGACTCCTCCCTAAAATACAGATCCCTTGGGGGAGCTTCTAACAGATGTTAGGAAATACATAAACGCTACATAGCTTGCTAGTACTAAGTACTTAAAAGTACTTACGTACTTACTCGATCGCAGGACCAGTCTCGAATCCATGGTTTAAAGCTATGGTCTAAAGCATCTCCCCCTCACCATCTCCATTATCCTCCTCACTCCAGTCCAATTCATCTTCTACTGCTGCTGCTGCCCTCTGGACCTCCGCAAGCCCACTGATTTCTTCAATGAACCCTGGCTCATTCATTGCCTTTTTGACAAACTCCCAGCCACCGTCATCAAAAGCACTTAGCATTTTACTGGAGCATGCGCTGCAGTAAATATACCCGGGTGCGTGGATAAGTTTATTTTGGAAGTTAAATAAGAAGCCTCTGATTTGGTGGGGAACTGTTCCAAGTGGGTGAGATCCCCGGTCCTCGTCAGGGCTAGCTGGTGCTGGGGCAGAAGCACTATACAAAAACTCAATTAGCACACAGATATGAGTAGACAGCAGCTATTTAATGCAACTTACACTTGCGGATGCTGGAGAATGGAGACAAAAAGCTCGACAAGCAGAGCAGATGCTATAGCAGCAATTCCAGGTCTCGTGACAGTACACATCTGGTCCAGCGTTTGATCTTTGATAGACTGTATTAAAATCGCTGGTTAGTATTACCCGAATAAATTTGTATAGGTTTCAGATAGTAAGGACCTACATCTGCTGGTGCAACAACATCGTTGCAGAAATAACATCCAAGTTCAGATACTGGCTCCGTGACCTGCGGCTTCTTATCATCGACAGCCTCGCCTTCATCCTCGGTCTCTAATTCTGGGCGAACGCCGTGTCTCATAACAACAAACGTATCAAATCCCAGTGCCGCATTGAGGACAATTTTTCCATAAAACTTCCCTAATAGAGTCGGTAGCCATCTACTCTCTCTTGTATCCATAAGCAAGAAAATCGCATCGTGTTCTTGAATCAGTGAGACAAGTTTGTCATAATCTGCCTTCATTTGTTCACCGTGGGCCTCATCGCGAATGGGATGGCCTGCCATTGGAACCATCATCTTGAAGCCTTGTGCGTCAACATTTGGATATATTTCCTTTAGAGCTTCAGCCGCTCTGATAGCTTTGGGCTGACCACCATTCAAGCAATCTTCAAACTTAAACAGAGGTTGCCGCACCGGGTTCGAGTATGATACCGTGGCATTGTCGATAAGTGTAATCTTGTGAACACCCCAACCCAGCAGGATACGCGAAACATAAGCCCCAAGTGTCCCTGCCCCCAGTAATAGACATTTGGTTCCTTTGATCTTATCAAGGTCTAAGTTGGGTGCAATTCTCCACTTCATTAGGCGGTTGTTAAGATCAACAGCTGAATCAGCCAGTCGCGTTGGATCCATTATTTGAGAAAGGTCTGCCATCCTAGGTGCCAGCTTCTTTTCTCGATTCCGTTCCCATCCTGTTATCTTTGGAAGAGGAGTATCTTTTATAGATAAGTCTGAAAGATCCAGAGGGCTATCATCTTTCAAGGTCCAAATAACGCTTCTCGGTTGGTGCCTCAGGGCATGGACATCCCTGTAACCAATAATGTTCACTTCTTGGAGCTTCCATCGCTTCCTGATCAAATAAAGGAGATTCCGCAACGGCCATCCGGGGTGCTCATCAAAGTTACTCGGGTCCGCGAAGGCAACAAAGGTATTTTCCCCCTTATCTTCAACATCATTGAAGAACCCTCGTTCGTAATCTCCCAATGGGGCCAGCTTCCAGACAGTTTCCTCGTCCTCTGTAGCAGCCTTAACCCTTTTAACCAGAAAGAAACCTCGTTGTCTACTATCGATACTATATCGCCACGTGGTCACGACGTCGCACAAGGACGAAGTTTCTTCAACGCTGAATTGTCGACGTTGGCCGACGACGGACCAAGGTGGAGAAGAATGAAGAGCCGGAAAACCGCACCAGTATTGGAAATGGTACTTCTTTAAGTTGGCAAAGGAAAGTATTGTAAAGGAGGAGAGGAGGGAAGGAATCGAATATATAGATCCGTCATGGATTGCTTCCCATATCTGTTTCGAAGGTTAGTTATAGCCGGACGTTAACAAGCACTACAGAATATCTACCGTTCGGCCAGATTTTTGAATAATTTCGGCGTAGTTGGTTTTCTTAAACTCCTCGACAGTGTTGAAGTTCCGTATTATGCCCTCTGCTCGAAACTGCCCCACTGCTGGCCTAAGCCAAAATCCCGATAAGCCTCGTTTTCATTGTTCCGATGACTCATTGCTCAACTTACTCATCCGCAGTCAAGGCGGTACCTCCGATTTGCATGCGACACGAATTCCCGGGTGCATCGTTTGGTTGAATTTCGTAGATGCCCAAAACTCGGCGAGCGGACGAGTCTAGCTTGTCATAATTAATTTTGTGGTATGCGAGAGAGGAAAAGAATGCGACATCGATGTCGGACGCGAACGGTGCGAACTGCATCGCGGCGGATCAGAGCCCTAGAGCCTGGTGAATCTAGTGATGTTTCGATGTGCTTGCAAGCCTTCGGGTTTCTTTAATATACGTTTTTAACTCCAGTTCTCCTAGTTGATGGCGGGGTTGTATTAAGCGAAATGTTTATAACTATCGGTCGAAGAATTCGAAAGAGCTGGATATGCGCAGGTTCCAGTCAGGTTGGTTTCTTGAAGTTTAAAGTTTCAGTTCTTAGAAGATGAGAAAATGATGAAGGAGAACATCAGGTCATCAACCATGACGGTGGTCATAGAATTTATCTAAAAGGCGCCATGCGATCATTTGCCTTGGCCTGTCATACCCCATCGATCACCTGCCGGCTGCCCCGCTGTGCTCCACCATGCACTATTTCGGCAACTCTGCGTCGACAGCGCAACACACAAAATACAACGTTATAGCATATATAATAATACACATTCAACATTGCACTGGGGATTAAAAGGGACGGGAAGCGTCTTTAGTATAGTTTAGAGAACATATATAATAAATCTAGGCCTTCAGTTGATCGGGCATTGAGGAATATATTTTGACGTTAGAAAAGGTGCCAAAAAGGATATATAGGTGCTATATGCAAAAGACTAAGTTAAGTATGCCACAGCAAAAGAGCCGGCTTGCTAAAATATTTCTACAGAATGTGTATCCAATAATCAGAAACAACATAGGTATCGTAAAGAGCTGGGTCTGTTAGTCTAAACGCAGCAATTGCTCCAGCAATCATTATAATCCGGCTGAGGAGGTATACTGCTGGTGATATAATGCTCAGCACAGTCAGAGGGCCGCCCCACTTCAAAACTACCCGTGGATAATGCATGAAGACCAGTAGAGAAACAATAGATGCAATAGCCGATGCCCTCCATAACCATAATTCTGTCAAGGTAGGGAAATGTGTTTCCCACGATATCAAATGCAGAGCGCCAAATGAAGCGCCAAATAGACATATAAACGGCCAAAGCCACGAACCGTACAAATCCGGATCCCAATGGGCTACCACTCTTTCTTCCTTGTACACTGCAATCTCAGAGACCACGGTGACATTGACACCTCCTTTTCCATCAGAAACAATTGGCTGTGCTTGCCTTTCCAATCTTTCGGCTTTCCTAGCATCATTATACTCTTTCTCAAACACCCTCGGTGTCAAGGCCCATATGTTACCCCATGAATTTTGCCGATCCAAACCCTCATCATCGAAGTCAGAACTTATCGCAAGATCTTCGAACTCTTCTCTTTGGGCGCTAGTCATGTTTGGTAGGTCGATGACTGTCGGCGACATAATATCTTTTGGTTTAAACCACCAAAAATAGTATGTCACGGCAAATAACGGGATATAGCTGATCGTCATCGATTCTAAAGGCGCAAGTGGAAGGTTATGCGCGGACCTCATGATACATTGCGCTACGAACCAAAACACTTGAACCAGTGCCGTTGCCTTCGCAAAGCCATCAGTGTTGCTTTTATCTTCGATATCTCGTTTCAATAAACCCCATTCTGCGTGATTCTTCCACTCGATAAATCCGTGTTGGAGGAGCCACATATATTGATTTGGCCATATTACTCGCGACGTTGTTTTACTAACTCGATAGCGTAATGCGAGCATACTGATATAGAAAGCATGGATAAGTTCCATACTTTCCCCTTCGTCATCCTTATATTCAGCGCACTGCGCAACTAGCTTTTTGGCTTGGCTCCATTCCTGTAGGCCCTCAACAGCAATAAACTCAGGCGCAACTATCGCTTTTAGAAATATCGCAGCTTTGTGCCACTGACCCATGGAGTCTGAACTATAAACTCGGCGGTGGATAACGACCCAGGTACAGATAAACATCGTAAGGAGGCAGGTGGTGATTAATGTCAGCGTTCCTCGACCGCTAGACTCGCGCGTCCAACCAACCATTGTCGCATTTTGGGCGAGGGATGCCGTTGAGTTCGCGGAGTTTGTGAATGTCGCGGAGACAAAAGAAGTCGCGGAGGCTGTGCCAGCAGCCGTAGCCATGGTTATAGAAAATATACTAGTATCAACTGGTCATGGACCATGATACCATGAAGGCGGTTAGATCGAGTATAACTAGACCCAAAAACTATTTTGTTCGACGCTAATGGAATAAAGGGTCAGATATAACCTAGTGTTAGAAATCAATCCTCCAGTATCCCAAGAACCCGGATTCTGGGTGCGGCCCTGGGTGTGGATCTATCATACACACACTTCGAAAACTTATGCGATGCCTGACCTTGTTTTCTTTTTGGCGATTTTCTTTCTCAAGAAGTTGAGATCTATTGATAGCACATTCACCGAGTTTGCATTAATGAGAGCCCAGGTGCAAGTAACATATCCATTTAGAAATAGTATTCAAGATTAGCGCAGGTGTCCAATCTATTGGTAATTACCGTGTACATCTGCCGTATCACAATTCTGATACTGAAAGCAGTTTCGTCAGCCCGGCTCTCTTTTACAAGATGCTTATGGCTGGATTACGTTACTGGCCTGGCTTCTAACTTCTCATCGCCGGATTATGATTATGAAATGACGGGCTTGTCATCATCCCAAAGTATTTGTTTCTTTACCTCGCTCCATCCCTACTGTATGGTCAGTCTTGATACAGATTCTATGTGCTCATGAGGCACAGTCCCCAGTAAATTGTGACTGATACCCAATTGGAATCCAAGAATTCTTATTGCCATAGTTTGCCCTTCACACAGGAACTAAGAAGCGGGTGGGCCACACGGGATGTTCCTTTAGTGCCCGCATGCCAAGGGCGTCAAATGTTATTCAGTTGCACAGAGCCTCGCGGGCACATCGACTTACGAAAGTTGCACAATTACAGCAGCAATAACTCTAGTTAGATCTCGTGTAAGTTGATTGTATAATTCGAGATCTTTGGTCTATAGATTCACGGCTATCAATCTTAAGCATACTAGCAATCTATATTCGAATAAATTTGAATCTAGGTCAATATATCCTATTCCTCATGTACTTACATAGATACTCGTAAGTTAATCAAACAGCTGCAGTGGCCGGCCTCGAGCTCGAAGCTAGATTGACTAGTAGATCTAGCGTCGCCCTCCTTTCTGCCCCAATTCAACTATTTCGAATCTAATATCCGCATAATTGCTAGTGTCACAATAGGATTTCCCATAATAACATCATGAAGACCATATTTCAGAATTTCTTCCCGAAGAACCCCATTCTCGGTCTTCCATTCAACCACTGTCCCTGCTTCTCCCAAATCTCTCTTAATAGTATCCTTTTCAGCCTCCAAATTTTCAAAGGTAATACCCCCAGAAACCGTAGCATTCACCGCGCGATGAAATACAGTTGGCGTGTGCGTCCACGGAATATCGTAGTCATCTTGAGCGTGAATAAATGTGAGACGGTATTTCGTACCAGCTGCTTCATTTACCCTCACATATTCTGCGAGACGGTCGCCCGTCAACCATTTATCCCGAATAAATGTGCTAAGGTACCGAAAGATGGCTGGAAATTTTGCGAGCGGCCCTAAAATGGGGATGGTACCAGCGATTCGATAAGTAGCCACTAGTGTCGGGACGTCGACAAAGGCAGCGACAAAAACTGTTCCCGCAAAAATTATAGCTGGCGACTCTAGTGCGAAATGATTGATGATAGCAGAAGTCACTGCTGTTCCCATAGATTGGCTGAATATGAGAATCCGTTCGGGAGGGATGCCAGCGACTCTCGTAGCCCAGTCGACGACCGCAAGGCCATCTAGTAGTATTCCTTGCTCAGATGGCGACCCTGTACTGTATCCAAACCCACGGTAGTCGAATGTCAAAACGTGGATTTTTTCAGGTCTTCCAGCAGACAAGGCGCGATAGTTTGGTGTCCTGTAACCCGATCCTACTGTTCCACCAGCCCCATGAAAATGCAAAATTAATATTGCATCTGGGTCATTTTTCAAAAGCCTAAAAGCAAGCCGTGATGTAATATCTTGAACAAATCCTGCCGGCTCTGCGAGCAATTCTTCTTCATGTTTGCGGTATAGTTCCGGTGGTAAGATGTGCCACGCGTAGAGGGATTCGCCGTCCGAGGACTTAATCGAAAACGGTGTCACTTGGTTATGTAAAAAACCAAATACTTCAGGAACATTCAGGTCTTTAAACCATGTCATCTGAAATGCATGTAGGTAGACAGCATGCGCCTGAAAAAAATTGTTGGCGATGAGGCCGAGGAAGCATGCGTAGACACCGACCAGGGCCGCAACAGATATCGAGCTATATTTCAGCGTCGTACTTGGTATATTCCCCATCGCTTCAAGGTAAGTTACAGTTGATGATTTTGATTAAGAGAGAATTCTTGGCCTGGACGTCTATAGCTAGATTGAAGGAGAAATAATGATCGAGACTTCAGAGGTCTGCGCTTAGGATCCACACACGTCAGCTTGGGGAACAGCTGAAGAGTCGAGCCTCGGCGCGAAATAGCACCTCGATTCTAATCTCCCACTCGCTATCGCTATTCGTTCTATTGCAATTTGCTTAGCCAGTTGAAAAATCATATAACATAAGTAATTTTTTTAAAAAAAATGCATGCTTTTGGAAATATAGTTAAGCGCTGCAGGTATATTTCAGCATTGACACCCCGAGTTTGATTCGATTCAGGTAGAATTTGCTGGCCTGGTAACCAAAGAGTTGATTACCAGACCAGACCAAGTGCGGGCTCATCCATGTGAAAGATTCGAGGCAGGCCCTGAACAATGCACCTGGGTGTCGCTGTGCCTCAGGCATACTTAAGCGCTGGTGGGGGCATAGCCAATCATTAGCTATGGCAGCAATATCTCATTTGTGGTATTTTTGTGAGGGCAACACACCATCTTCGATGTCTACCACTTGCAATATCGTACTTCCAGGGTTGATGAGTTTTACAGCATTGTATTGTGATATCCCACAGTTGTCTCAAGCCAGACTTCGCATAGAGCATCTTAGTATGCCCACGATAATCTACCCCAGCGGAGAGTCTATACATCTTTCTTTCAAGAATCGTACAATATCGTCCAATCCCTCGGGTTCTTTAAACCAATGACCCTCTTGCTCCGCACCTTCGTATTCGCGCCAGTCTACCTTATATCCAATATTTCGCAGGATATCGCGGACTTGTGGCCCCAGCGCAAATTCAACATATGCATCATCTCTACCATGACCTATGAGAACAGGCGTATCGTATTCCATACGACTAGTGCTTTCCCAATCCGTTCCTAGCAGGTAATTCAGGTCTTGAGGAATTTGAAATGAATCTGTCATAGACTTGCTCCGGATCCATTGAGCAAATGGCAGCCAGCCACTAAACCCTATAAAACCGCTAAGAGAATAACCTCCCGTCAATAATAACATCAAACCCGTCGCCTCTCCTTGGCTGATCCCTCCTAGAAAGACACGTTTTGAATCCTTAAGGATCTCAATCTCTTGGTCCAATATATTCCGAAGAAATATAACAGCCTCCCTCAATCCTTCGATTTGTAACTCACTCCTTTCCGAGGGATTGCTTAGAGAATATATATCAAACCATTCTGTTGCTTCCTCCTGGAAAATAGTCGAAAACCTGGGTTTTGCGGTAGGAAATACCCATTTCACATGTGGTAGTTGCGAAAAGATGTTAGCGTCAGGCGGACCAGAGGTCTTGGAGTTGCCAAGTTCGTCCGCTAGCTCCAGGCCGCTGCTTCCGCGGCCATGGAGAAAGATTATAGTACTGGTATGGGGCCTCGGTGTAGTGGGGTAAATAATATAAGGGGTTGGGTATTCATAATCTTGAGAATTGTTCATAGTCTACCTATCAATAGGGAGATGGAATCAACAGAAGCTAGAAGATTAGGTGAGCGGGTGAGTGCACACGAGAGTACGACATGGTAAAGTAGATGCGGTTAGCTTTACTTAGCCGGTCCTGGAGGAAGGTAGACGGATTGGAGGCTGAAAAATGCTGGCTTGTGTTGTCTGTTTGCCAATGTGTTGCGCTGAGGTCCATTCACATTTGGGGTTGAAGCCCTTACGCCATCCCAAAGCGGAATAGTCACTGTCGAACAAGCGATTCAATTTTCATACACCAAAATTTCGTTACCAAAGAAGATCTCGAGCAGCGACATTTCGACATCAACGACCTTCGACACCCCGACCACCTACACGACATCATCCATAATCCTTCACAATGGGGTATGTTACAGTTCCCAATTGATATTCTATGCGTTTCTGGAAATGACGATACTGACCTTCTGCTTCCCGTAGTATCGGTATGTTTAACTATCACGAATGCCGTCAGACGACACATCTCGGGAGGTATCATTGGACTAAGACGACAATTCTATAGATTTGAAGACACACCACCAACGGGCTAGCCACCGAAAGGCACCCAAGAGCGACAACCCGTACCTTGCCCTCTTGGTCAAGCTCTACAGATTCTTGGCTCGTAAGTTGCACCATTCGACATGTTGGATCGGAGTACCGCAGATTCCAGGGAGACGAGATGGGGGTGTCATACGGGTGAAGGAGGGGAGGTTGATGCTGAAATCTACTGGAATTGGGATGCGAGGACTGGTGGATTTTGAATATAAAAGGGAATAGTGTGCTGATGGGATATTTTTTTGCGACAATCTTCAGGCCGAACCGACTCCAACTTCAACAAGGTCATCCTCCGACGTCTCTTCATGTCCAAGATCAACCGCCCACCAGTCTCCCTCTCCCGCATCAACAGACTCGTTGGACAGGAACAAACCAAGACCGAGGGAAAGACTGTTGTCGTTGTTGGCACCATCACCGACGACAACCGTCTGTTGCAAGCCCCAAAGATCACCGTCGCCGCTCTCCGATTCACTGCCACTGCTCGTGCCCGTATCGTTGCTGCCGGTGGTGAGGCCATTACTCTCGACCAGCTCGCCCTGAGAGCCCCAACTGGTGCCAACACCCTCCTCCTCAGGGGCCCAAAGAACTCCCGAGAGGCTGTCAAGCACTTCGGTTTCGGCCCACACAAGCACAAGAAGCCATACGTTCAGTCGAAGGGCAGGAAATTCGAGCGTGCCCGTGGTCGCAGAAGGTCGAAGGGTTTCAAGGTATGATAGATTGGATATTACAGAACGGAATCTTTATTAGACTTTCGTGCTAATGGGTTATTATTATTATAGGTCTAAATATCTTAATACAATACAATATTTCTCTTTTCTCCGAACCTTCCAATATTCCAATAAACTCATTACCACGAAAACACCTTTCAATACCATTACTCTCATCAATATTCTCCTCATCCTCCTCCTCCTTTGTGTATTCCACCAGACTCCACGACTCGCCCCCATCCTACATACTACTTCCTTTACTTTTGTTCGCGAGCTGCATATATTCCCTTTTTTTGGGTCCTGTTCACGCAAGGTGTTTTATTATCGGGATTTTTTACTTTATTCTCTGAACGAACGAACAACTTGCCGTATTCCTTCGTATGAACCCATGTTGTCTAGGAACACCCCATTTCTGTTCACGAAAAGAAAAAGCAGTAATTAATGACCTCCCATAGAGAAAAATGGAAGAGATTTACGGCAGGAAAAAGCACTGATCATTAGGTTTACATTGGAAGGTTAAATCCCGTAGTGGTGGAAGTGATCGAAGAACATTACAAAGATCGATTAAAAACAATCATTACTAGGGAAATACCTTAGCTACTATGTGATTTAGGCCTCAGCATGCGCCTACAAATTCGATTTTGGAAGCTCCGTCCCAGCTGGAAACTTCAATTTCATTCCCGGATCCCACCTCAAGACTGCCCCCCAGACCCCATCTACCTTATCCGGCCAGGTCCCGTCTCCATTCCCGTTCTTAATATCCACGCACTTCACAAACCTCGCCTTCCCTCCCATCCACGGGTGGAAGCTTTGCCATGTATCCGTTCCAGTCTCTCCGTTGATTTTCCCCTGTGGAGTATCCACCGCCTTAATATCCGGCTGGTGAAACTCCAAATTCAATGGAAATAAGCTGGTGCTCAAGGGCACCCCGATACTACTGACAATGGGGATATCCTTAAGAACAGCCACAAAGAAAGGGTTATCTGGAGTTTCTGGGTGAGCAACTGTGATTGTAGTGTGTCCCGTGGTCTCCGACTTGTCAAAATTGAATACCGCAAGATGTTTGGGAATGTTCCAATTGCGACGACCATTGTATGTTGTCTCCTTGGAAGAAACATAAATATTGGTGATTCGATAACGGGAGCTGGAGGCATGTGGTGTATCGTAATAGCCCGGAATATAGAGAAGCTCATCATACGGTCCCACAGGAGTTGAGGAATATCGAACAATCATTATCATGCCCTATGACGTTACTCAAAAGTTAGCAAACATGATATCAAATCCTCCCTATGAATACGAAGGTCTTGATTATAAAACTTACAATACCGCCATCAAACTTATCATTCGCGCCTGGGTGGAAATCGAGTGGGTTGGCAGCTCCCACAACGTTATTCTTATTACCACCGAAGGGATAACATGTGAACCACCAAGATTCTCCTATGCATTCCCATGGCCCCGGAGCGTGTTCGATGCCGTATTCATTCGCCATGATGCAACAATAGAGCTCGAGGTGTAACTCAAAGTACCGTACCCAAATGTGTAGTCAATCAATCGCGAGAAATCAAAAATCCTAGGCGTTCGATAACTCCCGTGGTATTTAAATAAAACCCACAAAAATGACTGAGCGGGGAGGACGAGCAAGGACGAGTTATGTGTCGTAGGTTTACTCGACTGCAACATATATTATTATGCACGCCAGAAACCTGGCGGGCGCGGTCAGCTTTTAGCTGTTGGTTGAACGATCGGGAAACTCCGCATGACTGAGCCGGTGGACTACTTTGCATTTGGTTTGGAGTGCAGAGTTATCAGATGTGAGGTGCTACAGGCTGGGGATGCGCGGATGCATCAGGTTCCGCACCATGAATATCCTCTCACAAGGTTTTGCTTTCCCTCTTTTTTTTTCTATTTGTCTTGGATCCGTTCTACCGGCCTGGGATATAAATTTGAGCCGTGGCAGGTTGAATCTGAGAGATTGTACTGTATAGACGCATTTTTAATGCATTCGCTGTGGGTCCACCGGCTTGCAGAACCGGGGCCATGCAGAAGAACCCATGCATGTATAAGTACTTAAACAGGATGTCTGGGGAAGCTCAAGGGCGAACCCACATGACAAGGACGTTTTAAAAATACGAAGATACGACCGATCTTTTCGTTAATCAATTTAAAACATAAACTGATATTCTAAATAACAAATATCATGGGATCGATACTAAAGCATGTAGCATTGTGGAGCCGGTGGGGCCGCATCGAATGGAGAGAGAAGATGTGTAACGGTCTCGTCAGGCTCAACACATTGGCAGAAGCTGCAACTGGAAGGTTTCACAGCATAGCTCTGCCACCAGCCGC
Organism: Arthrobotrys conoides; assembly: GCA_036971725.1. Taxonomy (NCBI): domain Eukaryota; kingdom Fungi; phylum Ascomycota; class Orbiliomycetes; order Orbiliales; family Orbiliaceae; genus Arthrobotrys; species Arthrobotrys conoides. The sequence goes on along the minus strand of JAVHJM010000012.1, from coordinate 175,685 downwards.
GGTAGCCGGTAGCTTACCTATGTTTACGTTTAACTGACATGAAATGAGGGGTATTATACTATAATATAATAAGATCCTATTGCATATACTATGAAACATACCTAGGTATTCATTTGGGAAGCTATCGATAGTGAAATGCTGTATTGTGGCTAGAGACACAATTGAAGCTCCAGCTAACAGGCAAATGTAGGCACTTAAGCTAAGTAATCAAGCCAGCCGCTCGAAAGAATAAAGAGTTACATAAACCTCAGAACCTGCCACTGGCGATTTCCATCCCCACTTCCGGTGCCTATCCACCAACTTCCACCCAGCAGGCGGCGTATCGCAGAACATCTTCTCCATGATGGGTAAGTGGTTGTGCCCGAGCATACACGAATGTGGCGGCCCCATCTCAATCAGCTTGTTGATATATGAATCCGGTATTTCGTCGAGGCTCACCACAATTGATCTCCGAGCAAGTTGGAATGCCCGCACCATCGTCATGGTGAACTCCTCGGGTGTTAGGAAATACAGCACTGAGAAGCTGACCATGTGGTCGAAAGGTCCGATTGTAGGGATAACAGACTGCACAGGGCCGATATGGACCTTGTTGTAGACGCCGGTCTTTTGGCATATATCTGCCATTCCTTTGGACAATTCAATGCCTGTGATGATGCATTCTCGAGATGAATTGGGCTTTGATTCCGACGACAGTTGTGCTTCGTTATCAGAGCCAGAGTCTGACTCCGACTGTGGGGGCGTTATCTGTTGCATTTTTTGCACCAATGCCCGGCCGAAGAGCCCCGTGCCCGAGCCTAAATCGAGAACTGTGCCTCCAGATTTCCAGATACGAGCGATTGCGATATCGAAGAAGCCGCCGAATTGTGAGTTGGCCACAGAGTGGACAATTTCATCATACTTGGGGCTTAAGTTGTCGTAAACCTCTCCCACAGATTTTGATATTGTCTGACGGACTCGCCCTTTCAACATCTGACTGGCAATCAGGGTATTTATCAAAGCTGGATGCCCCCCTGGGAAGGATACACGGATGGATAGATCCTCCCAGTCATTAGGAGGAGGAAGGAAAACGGCTGGCATAGGATTAACTTCAAGGGCAACGGGTTCTCCTTGACCGGGTGGTGGAACACGGATATCAACGTTGCCCCAACTCTGGCCAGCCATTCTGTTGGCGTTCCATGCTTGAACGGCAACCTCTTGGAGTTTTTTGAAAAGTACGGGATCTTTTTCGTATTCGAGGAGTTCCACGCTTGTTTCGTCATGGAATTTAATCTCGAAGGTGAGAAAATCCTCGTATGGTTTGAATCCCTGAGGGTAGATATACCGTTCGGGGTTTAAGGCAACAGGACAATCTCCGACTTCGATAACAACAACAGAATGGTCCCAACCGGAAATATATTCCTGCACTACCAAATCAGTAGGGATAGATACTCCATCTATTATCGTCGGTGGGACGATAGCCTTCGCCTTTTGCGAAAGCGCAGCTTCTGCTCGCCCAGCAGCCAGTTGCTTCTCGAGATACGCCAGGCATTCAACTAGTTCCTCACGGTTATGACATCGTGATTTCGATGAAATAAACATACTTCCACAACTGCTCGCCGGTTTAACGAAGAGAGGATATTGAGGTGTATTGGTACTAGCAGTGAGACTAGGGCCGGGGACTCGAGGGTAGCCCAACCGGCGGGCATCCTCGTAGAAGTCATTCTTGGTACGTTCAAGAACACTACTTCTTTGACCAATTGATGGAAGGTCAAAGCTTTCGAAGTACTTGCATGCTTCAATGCCTGCTACATCGTCTTCATGCTGACCCCACATGAAGTTGAAGTAGAAGTCATAGCCTTTGGCAATGGCTTCATCTATCTCTTCCTTTGCCTTGTTCTTGTGGATCCAGACGGTTTCGAAGGTATGCTGATCAGTGAATTTGCTTGGATCTTGACTAGGACTATGGTCTTCGATCTGATTGGGCCCTACGAAAGCCGATTGGAAAACGCAGATTCTCATCTTGTGTAATCAGGGTTCCCAAGTATAAAAAAAAGCTCTATGATTAATTGTCTGAGGAAATGCACTGGAAGAATTAATAGCGCAATGGATAGGGTTATACGAGGTGGGGAGACTAGTATAGCTCTATAAAGTAGAGATATCACCTTCTTTCCACGGGCTGGAATCTACCCTCTTTATACACGTTTACACAATATGGGCGAACCGGTACTCATCCACAGCTCATTCCCCAAGAACTGTATCCACTTACGGAAAGAGCAGACTTTGTGGATTGGACCTTTGGCATGAGGGCACACCATGGAGGCTTCCCCCCCTTGCGTCGCTTAACAAGATATTGATATCCCCGATTGCGAAACGAGACCCACCCAATCGATTGCGGGCCGAACAATCTAGGGATAGGTGCATGAGTTTCCAGTTTAAGATTCCAGTTCAAGAAAACTTAATCACATTGCAGGTATTTCTAACCAACCGGGACTGAGAGTAATGAAGAATTCGATCGGAATATGCGCGCATGCACACTAGTAGCTGTACAGGCCGGCCTCAGCTTCTACATTGGTCTCGCGTAGGTAGGTCTATTCCAACTGGAGAAGATTTTGAAAATCCTATCACAATGATGCATATATGCATATTCTGAATTCCTTGATATTATCAGCGATCCCGTGTACCAGGGGGGTCGTCCCGAAGTATTCACGGCTGAACAAGTTGACAATAGAGCGGATACACATGTTCTAGATTCTTTGAATCGATCATTGTCAGACTCCCAAACATTGTGATGCGAAAACAATGGTTGACCTGTAGATGATTAGATATAATATATTATCTTCAATATATATAAGTATATACTTAGTAGCCACCTACCAACCTGAGTTAGTAGGTACCTAGGTATACATATCCAAACAGCGCCATTTCAGCAACCCCAAAGAGTCAGCCGTAGCACCTGCCTCCCAACAAAACTCAAAATATGGTTCCCTCCCGAGGATATCAAAATATCGCGGCTGGTAGCGGAGATGCAAAGGAAATGCAAGATAAATTAAAAGACGTATATGCAGATATCTAGATTCATTTTCAGTTGCAATGTTGGATCAATTGATGGCAGCCTCGCAAGCTGCATTAAATTTAACCCCGCATGCTCTGATGATCCGACGAATAAGATCTTCTCCTTGGATACCTCACCTGGTGCTCCTATAGCTTATTAGCTATTGTATTGTCATCGGAATCGGCATTGGAATTAACATCATGGCCATATTAATACTCCGTGGTGCTAGTATAATATAATTTATAATGAGGAGGCCGACCAGCTCGATCGATTGAATTCGACCCCACTTAATTAAGTAATTATACCTCGACCTCATCTCCATGAGCTCCATGCCGTATGATAAAGACATCAATTCTGTGGTCGTAATCGTACAGATATTGTGTAGAGAGCCATATATATATTATGCATATGGGTGTGTACGCGGAAGGCATCATGCATTCATTGATCATGTAGATGGCGATGGCTTTCCTGTGTAACAAACCTGATAAGTTATCACCAAGGCGAGGCCTGCCAATGGCGCGCCGGCGAATCTTAAAAAACAAAGCAAGTCGAAGCGAGCCAAACTCGCAAAACTTCAGGGAAAGAAACCTCCAAAGCCACCACCCCACCTCTCCTCTACAACAGACACGAAAGGATCCAGTCAAATATCTTGAATCAGTCTTCAGGAATACAATATATACGTTTAATAAGATATTCCTTTGAAGAAAATCAGCCAACCAAAATCTAAAATGCCACCGCCGTCCCCGCTCAAGATCAAGACCTCAAGCGTCACACGCTTGATCAAAGAAGAGCAGAGCTATCATAAGGAACTCGCGTCACAGAAGGCCAGGCTCCAGAGGATGGAAGACAACAACGAGGATGAATACGAAATTAAGCAACAGGTGTGTTAGAGCTATTTTCCTAACAATGGCAGCCTAGTTCTCTTAATAATTTTTTTCTAAAATAAAATTAAAATAATAATACTCTAACTAACTACCTATATATATTCACGTCTATAGAAAAAAGTTGTCGTTGATACAGAGCAAATGATCCCAGCAGTCCAGCAGAAATTGGAACAGGCGGTTGAAGCGTTGGAGTTGCAGTTGGTAGGATTCTAGTCTCATTTTTTTCTTCTTATGATACGACTGCGATAAACATGACACTAATGACCATGCTAATAGGAACTGGTTGACGAAGAAACGGACGAAAAGAAGGCCGCCGTCCAGGCCATCGAGGAAGCCAGGAAGGTATACGAAGGACAACCATCATCGGCCGGTAATAGTTTATTTACGGATGCTTCATAAATACCTCAAAAGCGGATACACACAATCTTAGTTACGATATCGTTTTACAGATGTTCATAGCATGGCGTCATCGGTTCTCTTCAGCAATGAATTATATTGCTCCCCAAAATCATCATCTTCATACTACCAACAATAGACTTTAATGCGAGACTATGCTGACAATACATCGATCCTTAGGCTTTAATCACGAGATTGACTTGTTTTTACTGACGACATTCAGATACCCATCAAAACCCCCATTTCATTATTTTTTAAAACTAAGTGTATAAAACTAAACGACTACCCGCTAGTGCTATGTATGTGCGAACCCGCCCTGAAAATGCTGAAGGGAAAGATAATTGTAGAAGGAACATCAAAAAGGAAATATTCATTATTAGTGCATCACCATCCGTTTCTAATACCGAATAATATAAAAAAAAACTTTTCACCACAGATACACCACATTCCTACAAAGCGGCGAAAGCAACGACAAGGGCACCGACCAACCCGGCAACACCAATGCTCTGCTTGTTGGCAGCACCGGTTTGGGTTGGAGGGGTTGGAGGACGAGTGGCGGTTCCGTTTCCACTTCCGGTTTGGGTTGGAAGGAGGGTGGTAGGAGCGACAGTAGTAGTAGTGTCAACTCCACCGTAAGTTGGGGAAACAGATGGCTTCAAACCATTGCAAAGACCGTTGTTGCAGGTATTGAAAGCGCACTGGGCGTCAGACTTGCACTCAGCATTGAAGTTACCGCATGCTCGGATCAACATGGCATTGCTGGCCCAGCATTGAGCACCTCCAGCACATTGTTCCGTGGTAGCGCATTGAGCACCGAGAGGGAGGGATCCTGGAGCGGCAGTGACAGTAGGCTCAGGGGCACCGCTTGGGCCGGGGGCATCAGTTGGAGAAGCAGTGGTAGCGCTGGAAGAGATGAATCCATTGCAAAGGCCATTGTTGCAAGAGTTGAAGGCACACTGAGAATCATCCTTGCAGGAGCCGTTGAAGTTACCGCATCGTCGGACAACCATGATATTGCTGGCCCAACAGTCGGCACCGCCAGCACACTGCTCTGATGTGGCACACTCGGCACCGAGCGGGAGGGTTCCTGGGGCAGCGGTCACAGTTGGCTCGGGGGCACCACTAGCTCCAGGAGCGTCGGTTGGGGCAGCAGTAGTCGCACTGGACGAGATGAAGCCGTTGCAGAGGCCGTTATTGCAAGAGTTGAAAGCACAGTCGGCGTCGGACTTGCAGGAGGCGTTGAAGTTACCACATCGTCGGATAAGCATAGCATTGCTGGCCCAGCACTCAGAAGTTCCGACGCACTGCTCTGTTGTAGCACATTCATCGCCTAGCTTGAGGGTTCCTGGAGCAGCAGTAACAGTTGGCTCGGGAGCACCACTTGCTCCTTGAGCGGAGACATAGGCGAGAGCTGTCGCGAGAACGAAGAGAGAAGAACGCATATTGAATTGATTTGAAGAATGAAATTAAAAGGATTCTAAATGTATTAAAAAGGCGGAATTGTCGGTTGAAGTAATTATAAAATTAAACGGTTGAGAAATTAAACGATGGAAAGCAGTTGGAATTGAATCTAACGAATGCTTTTGAGTATTAACGATTGTTGATTGACCGATCGATAGAGAGTGAAGAACAAGAATAAAATGAGATCTCAGGATGGCGACATGGCTTCAACTTATACTAAATCCCTTGAGCAGCGAAAAAGAAAATCAGAATCAGACCAGCTGGTACCAGACCAGGCGACGATGGTTGGGAATGGGCGGATTCGATTCTTCACGTCGTCCGCTAATAATAGACGCCACCCTGCAGCCCCTGCACCCATGTCCAGGCCAGGCTCAACGTTAAGATCGAGTGTGACTTCTGGGACGGAGACACTAACGGATTTGGTGAAAAGGTACGGAACTTCCGTAAAAAGACCGACCAGAACAGCTGGCAAAGGGGGGGGAAAAGGCTGAGCCCTTTTTGATTGTCCCTTGGAGTTAGTATGTATTTAGTACATGAGCGGCTGAATGCAACCTCTGGGCGGAAACGGACCTTTGTTCATTCCTACGACTGATTGGGCGTATGGCCAGAGATAGAACAGGGTCACCGAGCCTGTTATTCCATTATGGTTCTTGGGTTACGTAAATATGGAGATGTCGATGTCATAGCAGACATCTGACCTTCTTGCCGTTGCTTTAATTTAGTTACAAAGTTACAAATTTACAAAGTTACAAAGTTACAAAGTTAAATAGGGCTAGATCAGATTAGATCAGATCATGAACATAAAATAAAATAAATAAAATAAAATAAAATAAAATTTAAAAGGGAACTGCACATAAGATTAAGTGGCTTTCAGCCCGTCACGATCATGTTACAATCAACCTCACAGCGTCCTGTTGGAAGTATACTAACTCACAAGGCGGCCCCGCATATGCACTCGGAAAAAAGCTTAATGCACAGGTCTAGCCCTACCGGAACCTGCCTACATACACCATGCAACAGCGAGTGCGAACTCAGCCCTCCAGATCTTTTGGTTCAGGAGCGTGATGTTTAAGATGGTTGGTATGTGACATGATTTTTTACTTCATGCGCATTAATATTGCTGTCGACATGTCTCCTGCTACTTGACAGATCGATGCGAAGGGCGGACTGTGGCCATGTTATCACGACCATGTATCGTGCACTGTGTGGGCAGGGAACTCTTCGATTTTCCCCCCATTAAGCCTGTCCATCAAGCGCGGATGTAACGCCAACCTTCTATCATTACGGAACCTTAACTGTAGAACATCACCTGTCCTGGAGTCCAAGGCCCTTTTGCCGGACATAAATTGATTTTTCGGAAGGGATACACCTCTTAGCTACTGAAGTAAGTACATGTACGATGTATCTAAGTTATTAGCTATTCGGTCCGCCTCCGATATTATATGTAACCTTTCCCCCCCTGTTTCTTGTGCTTCCCATCGGTCTGTCTCTATCGGCATTCTCCGTCTGTACTCAGTAAAAACCAAAATGACACAACAACACGACAGAACATTATCCCGACCTGGCCATAACCTTCGACAACTGTGAAGCATTTTTAAATTAAATATATATTCGGTCGATCTGCACTACCATGTCTAGTCTATAACGAAGTATGTTTTAACCATTCATGCCCTTTCGAAAGCACAGTTGAGGAGTCTGGCGACGAGATAAGGTTTATGGTTGTGTGATATGCATGCATGCGCATAATATATACCTATGCCCATACTACCTTGAACACCGGAATATGATACCTTGTTCGGCGTATATCAAAGTAAAATACCCTTTTCTCAGCCACAGTTACATCGACGAAATAAATTCTTTCTGGGTATTAATTATATTTATACTAGGCTCTTGAATCAACGCATCTCCGTCTGAGAATAACCCCCTTCCCCCTTCCCCCACCCCTACCAATAACTCTTTTTTTTTTTTTTTGTTCATAATTATAATTAACGGAGTGGAGTGATTCAACCTAGTGTGACATCTTTGGCACGTGCATATCATCTTCCAGAGCGATTGGAGAGATAATTTTAGGAATGGTAAATTTGCATACAAAACCAAAGTTGCACTGTACGCTGGCGGCCTGCATCTCGTTTATGCTAGAACCCGTTGATAGGCTGACCTGTAAGGACAAAGGACAAGGGGGTTGAAGAGTTATAACGTTAAAAGGGAACTACTGGTATCCAAGTCCAACGGGTACCTACCGATTATGCCATGGATTTTGTGACTGTGTCCCCAGACTTCTGCAATATTCCATATTTTCCTCTTATTTCACATCTACCCACAAAGAAACAGGATCGATACGAAGACTAAGACTAAGAATAAGAATAAAAGATGGGAATGAAGACAAAAAATTATACCAGATCGTACAAAATGGCCAGTGACTGAGTCGAACAGACATCTCAAGACGCATTCAAGAAAGTCAATGCTATGTTGGCTCCGAAGAGCTTTAGGGACTGATGCTTTCTTGAGAGCGCTACGCTTTACCACTTAAGCTAAAAGGCCTACTATTTTGGTTGTTAGGTTTAATGAAGAAGTTAATTATATTCCAGATATCTTTTGAGTAGCCACGTATACCCTCCTAGTATATATATAATTTGGTGTTTAGAGAATTTTGGAACATACTAGTGGTTTTAAATTTTCAATATACCTTCGTCCTAGAGCCGGTCTGCACTATGCCCGAACTAATAAGGTTTAACAATTATTTAATTATATCTGGAAACCAAGCATCAATAAGACCATCTATGCCATAGCTTGATATCATGATTCTAAGCTTTCATACTATCACCCATTATAATACTCTGTATACACGCACTTATATAATTTATATAAGTTGTGTTTATGTTTATCGTGCTCTAAGGCAGTTATGGTTATCTCATAAACGAGATAAAGTTGGATATTATTCTAGCTTATTTAGTCTACTTACTTGTTAATGTTAATATATGTACAGTTAGAGCGCTTCAACTGTCGGACTACCCAGCAAAAACCGTCTTGAGACTTTTTGAGTGGAAATGTATATGATTATTGTATCAAACTCGAACTCTTCCAAGGCCATCTGAGATTGATCGGCGAGAATCAATTCAACTTACGAAACCAATCACTCCCTAATTCTCGATTTTTATCACCGATGATTACCACTCTATGAATCTACAGAATATATATAGTAGTATATATAATCTAGATACGTTTGAAATTTAGACCTGGGGTTCAAGGCTAGAGAAAATCCACTTCGTAACCATAATCTACAGCACATAAATAGACTCCTAGGGACTTCGTATCCTTCTTGTCACTTTTATAACATCTGTAGTATTAGCCAGTCCACTAGCACTATACTCCATCAGCCATATATACACCGAATAAACGAAGAGTTGTAAGGCAAAATAAAAACAATTAAAAATTAGCTGGTATTGCCTGGAAGTATTATTTAGAAGGCCTCTAGTACATCAAGAACTCCCTACAGGCATGGTATTTGCATTACAAAATTTTGCGCGACTCCAGCCCCCCCCCCCATGCGTAAATCTAACGTACGGCGCAGTTCGGTTAAAGGACATGAATATCAGGATTCTCAAGCCTTCACAGTGGATTATATGATATAAGAGCAAAAAAAAATAGAAGAGACAGGATGTAGGTTATCAGATTCATCTTATCGACCCCGCCAAATATGCAAATATGCCTTTCGCGAATCTCTCACGCTGATAAACATCCCGAACCTTTGATCGCTAATCGAATTCGAGATTGGTGTTGGATCTAGCCTGCGTCGACAGCTGGGTGTGGAACATTATCACGCCACTATCACGTCTATGAGTTTTCTGACTACACATGAAGAAAGTATTAAGAGAAGTGATTGATCACTAAACACGCTAACTAAAAGATTTAACTACAAGAGAAAGAAACGGGTAACGACCGTAGCGGAATAATAACAGTCGTATACGCAGGAAAGGGAAAAAAAAAAAAAAAAATTGTACAAAAAAAGAAGGACTTCCTGATCAATCCTTCCTCTTCTTTTTTGTTAAACACCCCTCCTGGCTTTAGTAATACGCCATGGAGAAGTCAATCAATCAGATAAGAACCCGAAGAAGGGAAAAAATGAGCTAAGCAGACCCATTGAGTTTTTATCCATCCAATTTAGTGAATACTCAAATGCGTCTTTGGTATCTCAATCTGTGTACCTAACAATACTTTTATCTCTGCAGCCGATCGCGATACTACGTTCATCTACGCCGTCACACCTAATGTTGGCTTTCCGACTCGTTTCGACTTATAATCCTTAATCGCGGACTTGATAGCGTCCTCAGCAAGCATGCTGCAGTGCAATTTGACGGGCGGCAGACACAGTTCTTTCGCGATCTCGGTGTTCTTGATTCTTCCGGCATCTTCGAGCGACATGCCGCGGACGAGTTCGGTGAGATATGACGAGGACGCGATGGCGGAACCGCAGCCGAAGGTCTTGAACTTGACGTCACTGATCTTGCCTGTGATTTCATCGACACGGATTTGAAGCTTCATGACGTCGCCGCCTGGTGGGGAGGGGATGGTTAGCCGCTATACAATCAATGGAGGGGTAGCGATGAGCATCGGCCCGATGACATACAAGCTGGAGCACCGACGAGACCGGTACCGACATCTTGGTCGGCTTTGTTCATCGAGCCGACATTTCGTGGACGGGAATAATGATCTAGCAGTAGATATCGCTGTTAGCCTTCACTTTCGGCCCAATTTTCCACGGCTCGGGTGTGCATATCGGAGCAGCGACAACAGAGGAGCAAATCCTGGGAGACATATCTTTTTCATGGTATTCTCTCTTGGACACGATTCTGACAGCCGGTAGAGGGGCAATATGCGGGCGAGGGGCAGCGGCGATGAGATTCGGTCGGAGGGCACCTCGCGAGAGGGCTCTTGTTGTTGTCTGCAATGTTCTCGAAAGCATGATGGATGTGATATATGGGGATTAAGATAGACTCGCAGAGTATCGATGGAATAGTAGTGAGTATTTGAGTATTCGGTGGTTATCGATGATGGGGTGACGATGGTAGATTGTTTTTGCCTTCGGCTTTTGTGGGTAGTTAATTTTGGGGGGCTGCTTAATAAACTTGCTCTGAGGTACGTCAATGCCGAACAAAATTCTGAGGCCTAGACACAAAGACAGAGACACATCTGAAAACAGGACGGACAAAAGCGTTGTTTGATGCCGAGGTCGGCGATTATTGCAACACATCGGCAACACATTCCTGATTATCCCCGGTTACAGCCGACTGCGACCAAAACCAGCCGTGTGGTATTTGAACTCTAACAATTCTTCTCCATTTTCTTAAATAAGCAATCTTATACATACTAAGTACTGAGGTAAGTACCTAACCTAGACCCTTTTCGAGAAGGACGAGGCCTATCATTTTCGTATGGCTGACATGTATGTAATTTCACCATTGATATCTCGAATCAAGCACATACTTCAATTACCCTATGTTAGAAAGTCTTTTGTCTTTTTACCCAATGGCTACATAAAAACACATGTGAGTTATGTTTAATTACTAGACAACAGCGAGCCATGGCCTGTAAAATGAAAGCAGGTTATGGGTTTCCGATCAACCTAGCATATGACTATTTAAATATGAGCGTGGATCTCAGGGAATACATATTATCTCTGGGGCACAAATACAACGGAGTAGCACTGTAGGCGCTATTAACCAACAGAGTCTCTTTATATAGCCGGAGTTATATTATTATACACAGCTCCCGATGATAATTACTTAACCTTTGACCTTTTTTTGAATCTTTTCGAGAGAGATAAGCGTATTCCGAATCTAGTTTTTTATTTCCTAGCTTACCCTGCGACGATATAGATTAAACCCGACTGTGAGTTCGTCTAACTCGGCACTAATTCCATCCCACCTATTTTGTGTATTTGTGTAAAAGAGGGATCATTAATCAGCAGGGCTTGTCTCGATAAAATATAAATAGACTGGTCTCGTATCCGTATATTACAGTGTCGAGACCGGGACAGAGAATTGAGAACGACACAAAAGTGAAAAGTGAAAAGTGTGTTGGGGTGCCAAAATCCAACAAGTCTGGGCGATTTGATCGATTTGTCGACTGTGACCATAACGTGATGTGATTTGTATAAAAATCTAATCTCGAGATTAAGTATCTGGATACCGGGTAGAGTTCTAGAGGCCTGATCTGATCTGATCTGATCTGATCTGATATAAGAATATATGTAATAACATCGGCGCGATCCGAGAAGAGAGAGAGACAGAGAGAGAGAGAGGGGGGTGAGATGGCATGGATCTTCCCGAGCCCTGCCGCCGAATATATAGCTAATACTTAGTTAATACCTTTTAAACCCTTCCGACCGCATGCATCTATTATATCTTATTCTCTGTCTCTGTCTCTGTCTCTGTCTCTCTCTTTACTAAGATTTAATTACGACATGCACACCTAAGAAAGATAGATATGGAAAGGGGGGCCCTTGGTTGACGCTGCAGGGCTGCGTCTTGTTCCTGATTTAGCTTCCCGCAGAGTAGACCAGGCCAAGCCGACCTGTCGGATCATATGGCCCTCCCTTGAAATTCTTTTTCGGTCCTCCCCCCACGAATATTGAATATTACTAAGGAAGTACATACATAATATGGACTCGAGATGTCCTGTAATACCTACTTAAGTACTTAAGTACTTACTTAGGTATGTAAGTATATGTGTAGTAAGTGAGTAAGAAGTAAACACGGAATGTATCCCGAAAAGCGAACTCGAGTATTCGGCCAGTGCCCTTCTTCGACCTTAAAACTTCAACCTGACCAAAGCCACCTGAGCGTCCTCCGCACTATAGCACTAACTATATAACTAGTATACTCGCAGTCAACCTATCCAAAAGTCATCCGGGCCGTTCTCTTTTGGTTGGAACAAGGGTCAGACTTCCCCCTTGAAGTAGTTCATTCATCAAATGGTAAATAAACGATATGAGACTCTGCGACAAAAGCAAAAGCTTGGGCCAATTGCAATCACTCCGTTAACGACTCTCGAAATTATATAATAACAGCCTCCCCGAAGCCAATAAATCCGATTTCCTATTTCTCATCTTTCATATAAACTATCTTATATCTACTTCCTTCCTTATTTACTTCCTCAAACTAAATCGAACGGAACGGCATCAGTTCTCTATCTAATCGCAACCCCTGTCCGCAAGTCCTCGAAATCGCTCACCCTCAGATATCCTCGTATACACGCTCCTGTACCGACATATTAAAATCCTCATAGACGGAGGAACGAAGACCCGGTTCTAGTTATTGCTGCTGCTATTGTCCCGAACGTGCAGGAATCTGGTGGCTTTTGGAGGGTTTTCCTTGACAAAGATTGGCTTCGAAGTCAACCCAGAAGAGCTCAGCTCGCCCGACTGCTTTTCCCCAGCATTCCTTCAGATTCACAGCTTCAAGTTTCAACCTATCAACATCTCCCCATCTCTCATCGTCCCCGCAAAACCTATCTAGATCGTATCATTCTGGAACGATAAACAAGCATCCACCTGGTCTAGTCTGGTCCGGTCTAGTCTGGTCCACACTCTCGCCTGGCCCCCCCATCGCATCCCGGCCGCATAATGGCGATATCCAAGGAAGAAACGGTAATAATGGCGAAAGACGACAAACCTGTAAGTTTCCCTCTGCAAACCGACCGAAACAGATAAAAATATGATCCCGAAACTCGAGCAAACAAGGCAGACCACCCTTGCCGCTGCCACTTCAGCTCGCTGCCGTCCGGTACAAGCTCGCAACCTACCCGGGCTTCAAATCCCGATAATTCTCTTGTTCGGGATTGTTGGCCTCCCCTGCCAAACCAGCAAATTTTAGCTTCCTTTTTTTTTTTTTTTTTTTTTTTTTTTTTAACCTCGCTCTCCAAATCGCTTCTAAGTTGATTCTTTTTTGAAAATTTAAATTTTTTGAAAAGGAAATTTGCTAACCCCCGTCAAACAATTTCCATAACAATATAACAGACCGCTCTCCAGACTCCAATCACGGCTTCGGCCAACCTCACATCTTCAATGACGACAAGCGCCACCGCTGACCCGGATTTTGCCCTTCGAGCTCGCAAATATGTCGCCAGTCAAACCGTCGCTGCCTTCATCGCCGGTGGTGTCGCCGGTGCCGTTTCCAGAACCGTTGTCTCCCCGTTGGAGCGGTTAAAAATCCTGTACCAAGTTCAAGGAACAGGGGGAGCTTCGTACACCGGCGTTGGAGCTTCACTGACAAAGATGTGGCATGAAGAAGGTTGGAGAGGATTTCTACGGTACGATTTATCCGTTTTCCCTTGATATAAAATCTTTTTCTTTTTTTTTTTTTTACCCCGCGTTATCAAGCATCTATCGAGAGATGAGGATGGGGTGGGGTGCTTTTGTGGGGAAGATCAAGATCGCGAAAAACTAATGCGACATATCATTTAACAGTGGAAACGGGACCAATTGTGTTCGAATCGTTCCTTATTCCGCAGTTCAGTTTTCATCATATACTGTCTACAAAAGAGTACGATACCCCGAGATTTCTATCCTTTTTTTTTTTTCCTCGTTTGGTTGGCGAGGTTCGGTCTAACGGAAGCTTTCATTTTTAGATGTTCATGGAGGCTGGCAGGACGGAGCTTGATGCGCCAAGAAGATTAATAGCTGGTGGAATGGCGGGTGTCACCTCAGTCGGTATGTTGGTTCATTGCCCTCGATAATTGGCTGCTGCTTCAAAATGCTGATATCATGATTCCCTTAGTCGCAACATATCCCCTCGATATCTGTCGGACACGTTTATCGATACATACGGCATCGCTGGAAGCTCTCGGGAAAACGGGTCAGCATATCAAGATTCCTGGAATGTGGGACACAATGATCCACATGTACAAGAACGAAGGTGGTGTACTGGCGCTATATCGCGGGATGATACCTACATTAGCTGGTGTAGCTCCATATGTTGGCCTCAACTTTGCTTGTTACGAGCAAATCAGAGAGTGGATGACCCCTGAAGGAGAGAAGGGCCCGGGTCCATTCGGAAAGCTAGCTTGTGGTGCTCTCAGCGGTGCAATTGCTCAGACTTTCACCTATCCTTTCGGTGTGTAGCCGCTCCTTCTTGACTTTCATCCTGTTGGGCGAATTCTGAGCTAACAATTGCCAAGACCTCCTTCGTCGCCGATTCCAAGTGAACACCATGTCCGGCCTCGGTTTCAAGTACAACTCCATCTTCCATGCAATCAGTTCGATAATTAGGCAGGAGGGCATCCGGGGCATGTACAAGGGTGTAGTCCCTAACCTCCTTAAAGTTGCACCATCTATGGCAAGCTCTTGGTTCAGCTATGAGCTTGTCAAAGACTTTCTCGTCACATTCGATCCGGATAACGAGCCGATATAAAACTTAAGTTTTGTGCTTCGCTTTCTTTTCGTCCTTTTTTTTTTCTTTTTTTTCTTTTGCAATACCTACAAAACTCCTCAATTGCAACTAGTTTTGCACATATGGTTTAAATATATGCTGAGGAGACGGCCGTTCATCTGGGGTTTTATCGGGATTCCTTTTTATTGCATTGTAATCATATCATCAGGGGTGTTCTTTCATGCTTGTTCAGGTCTATATCTTGCTTTTCCCTTTTATATCATTATATCTCTTTTTTCCCTCAAAAAAATTGTTCTTTCGATACCTTCCTTCCCAGATAGCTTTCTTATCTTAAGTCGGCTAGCTGGTTCCCTCTTGTTTTTGCTTTCTGTTCCAACTTGTACCAAACGCCAAACGGGGGATATTTTGTTTCTTCTTCTTCTATTACCTTTAGATATTTGGGTTCTTTCTTCTTTTCCTTTGAGGTTCTTTTTTTTCTACGGGCTCTTCTTCTCATTCTTTCAGTATATAGTAAGTTTTATCCACCCGCATGCTACAGCCAGGGCAGAGAGGTGGCATATCGAGACGGCCTTCGAGATATATTACGGTTTCTATATTCAGCATATGGAACCGGATTCGGTCGAGTCGGAAGGTGTATTTTTATTCAGCCTGGCCTTGTAGTTAATTTTTTTCGTTTGTTGGAGACTTGGGAAGCTTCGAGGCAATAGAGATAGATAATTAAATTGAGACGGTGATGATACATATACCCATATATCCATAACCATTCTTTCCTTCTGATACTTGTAGATACCTAGTCGGTGTATACGTAGTTACACATACAGATATCGAATGATCCAGCTATCCTAGCTAATTATCCTAATTATATGATAACGCTAAACGCCATGGCAAAAATTATCCAAACCGAATACTGAGACGCTCCGATATAAAATAGAAATATAAGAATAGTATCAATAACTACTCCGCTGTCTCCCAAATAACAGAGACCTTTCTCCTGAAGCCTTTGCAGTTCTTCTTTTTCCCAACTTTCTCGATGTCATCAAGCGCCTTCTTGACCATCAAAGCAGACGTATCTGGATCGTCTTTGACCACCCTGACCTTCAGCACCAGATCCAGATTCCCTTTCCTAGCCGTATCCCTGGCGAAGAAGCTAATCTTATCATCCATCAAACTTGCCCTCCTCCTGCCACTTTCACTCCCACTTCCACTTCCACTGCTATCCCTCCTTATTAACGGTTCAATCCCGTCTGTATGATCACCCTTCTCCTCCCCCGGAATCCCAACCGGGAAAACCATCCCCACAGCCTGGGCAACAGCACCAACATATCTAGCCCACCAAGCCATCTCATCGCCAACCACCCTCTCAAGTCTTTCTCGAAACCCTCCTTCGGCCACCTCCCCACCCCACCTAGCACAAAGCACCAACCCTAGTAATGCCCTTTCCTTGTGTGTTAGTCCATGAACCCCACCGAGTAGCCCCGTAGTCGTAAAATGCAACCCCGCAGCCGCTCTCCCCTCCTTCGGCATTCCCTGGTGGAAATATAACAAATTCGCCAGCGCAGGTACAATCTCCCTCCAAAGTACGTCAGGCGTACTCTTCGGTAGAGCATCGTTGATAACCCTCCCCAATTTGCCCGCTCCGTGGCTTCTATATACCTCCGTAGAAACCACCAAAGGATTCGACTTCCGAACTTCCTTGCTCAAGGTGGAGTACAAGCATCCTTCTCTTACCCCTCCCTGACAGAACACAACATCCTTAATTTGCGGTAAACACTTCAATAGGTTCCTGATCAGGAACGCAACAGCAGGGACCTGCATGGCTCTCCTCTCCGATATCCTAAACTTCCCTGCCAATTCTTCCTGCTGTTCTCCGGAAAGTTCAACTCCAATCCTGTCTGCCAACTTGACAAAATGTTCTCTTTTGGCCGAAAATCCATTGATTATAGGAACGGGATACGGCTGCACCTCATGTTCCGCCAAAAGTAGGTATCCGAACCCGCGAAACCCCCCACCGGAGAGGTACAGCGTATACCCACCTTCCTTCTCCGCTTTCGCCGTAAGTTCCGGATGAACCGCCAAAGAAGCAACAGCCTTCTCGAATTCCTCCCGAATATGTGCCGCCGTAGCTTCAACAGCAGTGGTATTAATAGCCGTCTGTAATTTTTTCGTCAACGCCGCCGCTCCAAACGGCAAGGAAATCGCCTCCTTCGCACTTTCCAATTCTCCATGCTTCGATACCATCCACGATAACTGCGTTGATCCGCCACCTAAATCCATCACCAACCCTTCCACGGTTGCAAAGCTACTGGCGATTCCAAGTCCACCGATCCGTCCTTCTTCGGACTTTGGAAGCATTTCGACCGGCCACCCGACGGCATCTTGGATTGCTTGGCGGAATTCAAGACTGTTTGGGGCGGTACGGGTGGCTTCGGTTGCTATTAGTTTGATGTGGGATTCCGGGACCCTATATGCGTTACAGATCGTTCGGAAGCGGAGGAGGGTGGTAGTTATTGCTGTTATGGTGGAAGCGGGGATTGGTGATTTTATGTGAGTTGAGGAGAGGGTGGAATATTGATATTGAGCATCGTAGAGGGAGATGGGAGCTCGGTCGGTGTAGAGAGTTGGTAGGATTCGAGCGGTCAGAGGATGAAGAGTAGTAATTGAGAAACGAACACCATTACTATTATTTTTGAAAGAAAAATTTAATATTAGCTTAATCAAGTAAAATCGAATATTTGATTTTTGATTGCTGTTCGGTGAGCTCATGAGGTCATATCATGAGGGGTAAAATATCCGAAGCCGTTCAAGTCAATTGCGAGTGAACCTTACCTGCCGATATCGACGATGGCGTGGAGGTGTTCTGGAGAAGTGCATTCGGAAGCGTAGGACGGGGAAGAAAGCAGCGGAGCGGCCATTTAGTTTATCCGGATCAATCAATAAAATTGGGACTAGAATATGAATTCAAATGCAATTAGAAATGCTAGATGGAAGTATGTATGTACTGTTGAGGTCTTTCGATTGTAAATGTAAGTAAGTATGTTATTTGCACACGATAGATATACTCATTCACGGCTAGTCACAGGTTGCAGAATCGATTCGAGAGTGCGAATGCCCTTGCCTATATAACAAACATTCGTCCAACCAGGGGTGGCTGAGGGTTCATGCAAAGCAGGGAGGGGGAAAAAACTGTTCTGCTCTGCATACCGATCGATCAAATGACCCGCAGTTGGAAATCCGAAGACGAGGAAGAGGAATTTCTTCAATTTCTTTCGCTGCGTGTCTCGGCGTCACAGGCTGCAAAGGGCTGTCCTGTCCGTTTTGGCCACCGTGCACCCCCATTTCATTACTTAATCACTTAAGGAAGTAAGTACTTACATGCAAGTATTGTACTTGACCCTGAAAATTTCGAGCGATCAAGCGCCCGGAGAGGGGAGGAGAATCATCGAGGCATTTCCCCATCAAATAGCGATCCCGGACTCGAGCATGGGTTGGTAGAGTTTCGCTACTGTCCGTTGAAGGATCTAAACATTGACAGACAGGGATCATTCGGCGGGTGGGGTTCCTTTTCTCCTTCTAGATTTCTTGGTGATGCAGGTACTGGAAACTTAGGACCACTAGCAAGATAATAGTCTGCCGGTTGCGGTAATATAACAGTGACCATGAATTGGTTGTTCGTGATATCGGTGCCGTCTCTAGTGTTCCACTTCTTTGTGATAGCTAGGTCTTGTCGTCTCAGCAAGTCCGTAAGTTAACCAATAACTGGCCAGGAAGATGATAATCCACAAAAGAAACACGCCTCATACCCCCCCGCAACAGCCCTACAATATGCCATACGATGCCAT
The DNA here is from genome assembly GCA_036971725.1 of Arthrobotrys conoides. NCBI lineage: Eukaryota > Fungi > Ascomycota > Orbiliomycetes > Orbiliales > Orbiliaceae > Arthrobotrys > Arthrobotrys conoides. The sequence continues at coordinate 156,685 of JAVHJM010000012.1, read as the reverse complement.
GCAAGAATCTTAGATATACCACACACGCCTCACATACGCCGCCCCAATTAAACCCTCTCAAAGAAATAGACATATGCAAATTTCTTCATCTCCTCCACATCTGCACCTTCCACGACCTTTTCATCGTTGAACAAAACCCAGGCTTCCTTCAACCCAGCCTCCCCTTGATCAACCAGCTTCCTAATGAAAGCCACATAATGTCTATAGATAAAAATGCATATTCATTAGAATCATGAAGCCTGATATAATCAAGATATAGAGCAACTTACCCGGCGTGAATACTCGACCCCTTATGACAAACAATGCTATGCAGCTGGAAATTTGCCGGCGTCTCTGCGCTTCCTGGAACCAATTTCTCCTTTGCTTCCCCACCAGCTGCCACTGGGGCAGCAGTGTCGTCATCTCCCGTGTCGTCCGGGTGACTAAACACCCACTCGACAGCCCGCTCAACATCTCCACCCGTCTCCCTCAAAGCCTTCTTCGCTTGCGCTTCCGTGAATCCCATAGACGTCAGCATGACAATCTGCTCAGGATCAGCCGATGAAGCACCTGCGCCGCTACCACCAGAGCTTCCTGGGAGCTCTAAAGGAGCATCGATGTCCGGATCATCCATATGCTGAAATAGCCAGTTCATCGCGTCTTCAGCATTGGAGTTGCCGGTGTGGTAAAGTGCCTTTTGGCAGCGGATTCCTGGGAAACCCATGGCCCCAAGTTGTTCCATTGCTGCTGAATTTGGTTCGAAAGCAGGTGCAGAACCTTCAGCTGCATCTTCTGGAAGAAGTTCCTCACTAGCTAGTAGACCACGGGAAAGGTACGGATCCAACGGGAAAGGTGCAGTGTCCACAACGACCGGGATATCTAAGTTCCATTGTTAGCCAAATTCCAATAACCCTCAATATCAATGCGATACATACCCAGCTTCGTAGGTACCCAGTTGATAAGTGCAAACCTTCTCGCATTAACTGCCAGCACCTTTGGGAACGTCTTGAAGCCAATTTTCCTAACCCCCCCAAATTAGCACTAACCTCTTATCCAATAAACTCTTCAAGAAAGAACTCACTTGACTGCTCCTTCCTTGCTCCCACATGCCTTGCATGTGTACTCAATTGCTTCTGATGCAGTGAAGATATCCAGGCATTCCTTCAAACTCACTGCCTCAAATTCCTCACCTTTTTTCCCGTCCTCGCCCATAACGACATCCTTCAGCCGTCTAGCTGGGACAGAAACCGTGATGTTATCTTGCTCATCGGTTCTATACCTAACCTTCTTACACCCCAAACATTGAAGCCTTTGCTCTACAGCAAATTTGAAATCCGAGACTGGATCCTTCTGTGGCTCAGGGTGTGGAGACCGGGTAATGAGTTTGAAGAGGTGGAGGAGAAGTTCGAAGGCGTCCTGTTGCCGCATAGTTGAAAACTCCTCATGTCCCTTCCCAACTAGTGTTTTCAACATAGCCGGAGCAATGCCCTTTTGGTACTGGACGTACGTATGCTCTGTAGTCGATGGCTGCGGATCATCGGGTCTGGAATAGCGTCCAGACAACAATCCATCACCCACTTTCTTCAATTGCGTATCCAAATCCTCAGCAGGTCGATCAGCGACAGGAACATCGTCAATTTCACCATAGCGCTTCTTAAACCCTTCCAAAGAGAAAAGACATTGTAGAATGGAAGCCAAATAACATGAATTCCCAAGGTTCTTCAACCCAGTCAAACCAGGTCCGAACAGGGGGCTCAATTCCTTCCCATCTTCACCAGTCATCCTAAACTCCCAGCGGAGATTCTGCTCAATATTCATTTCGGTCAACGACTTTTCAGTCTTCTGACGCTCGGCGATAGCAACGCCCCAATGGTGAAGATGTTCTGTAAGGTGTGGATCGAGGCGTTCATCATTACAAATGTAGCAGTAGATATCAGCGGTGCCTTCCGGGGATATGCTACCGAGTTTGACAGAGGCGGCATGGTTCGTAGCGCTGAAATGAGCGACACCGTGGGAGTTCCCGCCGACGCCGCCGAATTGAGCACGGCCGCAGCCAAGGTTTCCGCATTGGAGACACATCCAGAGGTTTTCTTTGAGGTCACAGTCGGCGCATTTGGTAAGATCTGTACAGATATTATAATTAGTTGGTGTCATGACGACAACAAATGGATAGGGCGAAGGCATACCAATATTTTTTCCATCCTTACTATCTTGGTTCAAGAAGGAGACATGCTCGCAATGCTCAAGCTCCAGATTCCAAGCATGAACCTCGTCAGCTCGAGCAGCCGTCAGGGCATTAAGAACACCTTCAACTACTTGTGGTAGCTACCAAACCCTACAATCAGCTTCCCAGAGCTCGACCTAAAGCAATTTTAAATCGTAATATCTCACATTTCCAGCCTGTTCCACATCATCCGTATCGCAAGTATAACACCTGACAAAAGTTTTGGTATCGTAGATATCGGCTTCGGTTTCAGCTGCAATAGCCAGCTTTGTGAGTTTTGTTGGTGGTTCGTCTCTCTGCGATACTAACATTAACACAAATGCACCTCTTTCACAATGTCAAAAAGAAAGAGAAAATATCTTTGAATGCATACCTCGACCTTGGGTTTCTTCGTTCTTCGAATGTTCAGAGCTAAGGGGTGGTCTCGTTGTGCAGAGTGTAGACGACCATGCATGCGGTCACCGGCACAACCGCCGTTGAAACAGCTGAGGCAGACATCGAGACCTTGTTCATCGTCCTGTAACTCGCTATTTAGATTCTGACTTAAGATGTCATTTGAAGATAGTAGGCAAGCTTACAATAGAATCGAAGCAGATAGTACAGTCCTCCCGATAAACCGGCTGGGTAGCAGTCGGCGGCCGCAAGGCTATGGACACACAACTTTCGTCAGCCACCAGCACCACCACCACTAACAACATCCACAATATAAACTAGGGTAACATACACAGCTGAGAGATATGAGGACAAGCAGTCATTTTAGTAGGATAGTGGTGGGTTTCTAGTTTTGAAAGAAGAGGTATTGTAGATCAAACGCGTGAAAGGATGGAGGTACGGGGAAGTAAGAGCGGGAAGACGCGAAGTAGCAGAGAGGAAGGATTCATTTGTCAGGTTTGGCGGGGTGGCCGCGGGGCAGGTCCTGGCAGTACGTAGCTGACCAGGGGAGCTTGGCCGAAATTGTCCAGCCGAGACCCAACCCGACGTGGGGTGAGCTCGAGAGCTTCTCGATGACGTCTATTTCCAATTCCAACAGCTAGCTCCAGAGACCAGATCTGTCGATTCCAATCTCATCGCATCGACAACCTCCATCTTGTAAACACCCTTGTACCCGAATAATATACGCAGCTTCAACATGGCATCAGAACAGAATACACTACCTACAGAAGGTAGTCATGTTATGGGTGAACATTGCACTACTGACTCGCCATTACCATCAGACGCCGGTACACCATACGGAGTACGTAACTTCCTTCTCCCCCACCAACAACTTCAACATCCTTCAACTTTCTAACCGGAGTACTAATATTTCAAGCTTCACAGGAAATAATCAAGCTGGGAAATGTAGACGTAATGTCCATAATACCACAATTTCAACACAGATGTTCTGTTTTTTCGGGTTTCTAAAATTTCACGATAGTGCTACGTTACCAAACCCGCCGACTATCCTCATGTCAACTCTAAGCTCCTACTATTCCTCACAAATGGCGTCGGGCTCCACTCGAAGAATAACCAACTACAGGCGGACTATTATTCCAAAGAAGGTGGCTTCTTAGTCGTCATGCCAGATCTGTATGCCCTGCCCAGAATCTTTAGATAAGCACCAGTGGTATCCAACAGTGGATATAGTATTTACTTGTAACTACAACAGATTCGACGGCGACCCGGCCCCCACCGCCGGTGCCACCAAAACCGACGAAGTAACTGGCCACGAATCTGTAATCGAGCAACTAAAAACCAAAGCTGCCGAGGGTATCAAACTCCTCATGATAGACCTCTGGCTCGCACGTCATACCCCGGAAAAGACATATCCAATAATCCTCTCCGTACTCGAAGCTGCGAAAGAAGAGTTCGCCGATGCAGCAAGTCAAGTGTTTTGCGTCGGGTACTGTTTTGGAGGGAAATACGTCTTGAAGTTGGCAAGTACGGCAGAGATTACAGCGGGGGCAGTAGCTCATGGCACGGCTGTGACTTTAGAAGATATCAAAGCTGTAGTCAAACCGGTTAGTTTTGTCTGTGTGGAAGGTGATGCTTTGTTTCCAGATGAGATTCGGGAAGATGGTAGGAAGTATCTCCAAGACAATAATTTGGAGCATGAAATGAAGGTCTATGGTAGTGTACCGCATGGTAAGTTACTTCTGAGCAAATGTATCCAGAAGCCATGAAATTTGTCAACTAATATTGTTATAGGCTTCGCAGTCCTGGGTAGCTATGATGATGATTTGATCCAGCAAGCGCAGAAGGAGGCGAACGCACAAATGCTTGACTGGCTAATTAGCCATGAGACATGATTGCTTGGTTCCTTCAATTATCATATTTCCCTTTTTTGATCTATCATTTTTGAGAAAGCCACAATACCCATATTAATCCTTATTTATACATCGTAAAACATGAATTCAAGCCATCCACTCCATTAACGCCTCCCGGAAACAGTTCGAGTAATGCATTATCATTATAAATTTCCCTTTCCACAAGTATGGACAAACAGAGTAGGTAAAAGAAAGAAAAAGATGAAGAAATCAATGAAATGGGAGGCTATAATCAAGAAGAAGAAAAAAACACCCCATGCAATGCCTTCGTGTCTCAAAAGGAAATCCATCTCTCTAAACAATTAAATTATCTCAATCAATATTTCACAGCCCATGCAAGGATTTCTTGTTAGCCAACTCCTTATATTCGGCATGCAGTAAATCAATTAATTGGATTACTCCACTCTACTAATCCCCGCCAAAATTCCATCCTTGATTCTCTGGTTTGTTAGAGCAGCAATCAAGGCTGCACCAACGCCACTCCCATCTTCAGCTGGTTTGACAATTACATCGTCATGCCCCAAGATCTCTCTCAATGCAGCAGCATTCCTCTCCCTAAAGTGTGGGTATTTGTTGAAGACGCTACCATCAGCACCAACACTACAAGGGGAAAGATCTCGCTTTCGAACGATAGCGGCGATACCACAGGCGGAAAGACGAGCCGCACGGGTACCGATGAGTTCGGCGAGGCGGCGGATGAGTTTTCGCTCTGGCTCTGTCGTTTGGATGCCTAGTCGTTTTTCAAAGAGAATTTCGGTTTCACCCAGGTTCTCCCATGGGTCACTGTGGTACGATGGATTAGTCTCTAGGAGAAGCACAGAATTGGAAACTTATGGAAACTTACGACTCGATCTCAGCCAAAAACGAGGAATCGAGACTATACGGCTTCTGAAGAGCAGCCAATTTCTGGCTCGCAAATATCCCAACATCACGCCTCTCAGCGAGGTCGAGAAGAGTAAGTCGCAGAATCTCTCCAAGGTAGTATCCAGCGATCATCTTTTCAAAAGCTTGTTGCCCAGGGCGTGGGGATTGTTCATCAATCTGAGCATCGTAGACAGTACGTGGGAGAACATAGTGTTCGTTATCAAAGGCACCCCATTCGCAGTTGATGGCAATTGGCATGTCTGGCGGAAGATTCATATGCTCGAGCTTGGGGATGTTGCCGGCAAGCTCAAAATAGGCAGCTATATCAAATATATCAACAACAGCTACGGTTTAAGCCCGTTGGATGTTCTCAAGGCTTACCATTGCATCCTGTGCCAAAAATACAGCCAATCTTTGTCGTTTGATCGGTGTAGTTGCTAGCGACGAGCGTTCCAGTGGTGTCGTTAATAAGGGCAGTAACCTTGATTGGAACACCCTACAAGCTTATCAGCTTCAACCCTCATCATCTTCCTGGCTTTCATCAGACTCTGCCTTACCTTCTTAGCTAAAGCAGCTTCAAACAATGGAACAACATCCTTTCCCTCAACACCCTGAACGTCAAATCCCTTTGTCCACCTCTGCAAGACGCCATGGTCAATGAAATCTTGCGTGCAAGGATATGAAAATGTAAACCCGAGGCTCATTTCTTTCATATTCTGATCTTCGTGGTTGGAAATCAAAAATTGCTTGAGGCAATCGGCAACATAGTCGAATAAGTCTTCGGCAGAACCGGTCTTAATAGCACTAGGCATACGATATTTGCTTTGCATGATATCGAACTTGCCAGGTTCCTCGGGAAGCTCGATTTCGCAAACTCTAAGATTTGTGCCTCCCATATCGAGAGCGAGATATGTACCTGTCTCATGACCGGTTGGGTTGCTGAGGACCCATGTTGGGTTCATAGGCTGTTGAGAAAATCCAGTAAGTCCATTGATCCTATTGGTGAGCTCGCCAGAAACTTACAATGCTTCCTCCTTCTTTCGATAGACCTGGATAAGAGAGAAAAAGTTAAGAAATTATTCAAGTTGTTTCATAGACCCGCAAGACAACCTACCTTTCTCCAATTCCTTGGTGAACCTTTCGGTGATGAAGTTGAGTTTCTGTGTATCAACAGAGAAAAGGTCCTCCAGAATTTTGATCTGGTCCATCAAATCCTTGGGGACATCGTGCATAGAACCTACGAGCCCATCGTCCCTCTTGTCAATATCAACTAATTCGCCTCCCATTGGAATCCCTCACTTCTCGTACGCCCAAAAAAAGGCTGATGTGATAGGTGTCGAGATCGGAATCAAATAAAAAGACGACGAAATTTTAAAAAAGGCAGAACGTACCCTTCCTACTGGGAGGATCTTTCGGCCCTAGTCCGACCATTGTGCAAATCTGATCAAACACGATGCCCGGGGTTATAGTTAGTAACCTGTCGACCTTATCTTCTGAAAATAGCTTGAGGGAAAGCATTTTTGCGGTTATTCGTTTGCTTATTGCCGTCTATAAAAATAGAAGATAGTCGCGAGATAATACAAAGTCCAAGGGTATGGAAAACACGGAAAGACAAAAAAGAACGTGGTAGTTAAGCAAGTATATATGCTTATATACTACTTATATGGAGTATATCCGATCTCTCCCCGCGCAGAAGACTCACCCAAGGAATTTATAGAGAAATGCGGGGATCGGGAATCGAGAATTGGGTGCCAATCCGGGGTAGATTTAGGCGGGAAGTGGTAACGACGACGGTACAAACGAAACGAACGAAAAGGTGGTTGAAAAGAAGGCGATCGAAGATTGGCCACTCGGGTCAGCTGCAGGAGAATGACAATGCAATTGCAATGATGCAGCACTCGTTCTCGATAACGTTTGCAGGAGCTGTGCGACGGGGATGGATTGACAGATAGGCAAGCGAGGACCTATGGCAGGGCTAGCTGGATGGTGAGCTGATTACGGGATGATGTAAAGTCGATTCAAGATTCAACGGTAGTTGCAGGTGCAGGTGTGGTCGGTCTGGGATGCAATTACGTAGAAACGGGTAATCCAGAGAATTGAGAATAGTACACGGCAGACAGCCATCCTTTTAACTGACACAGCTTCTAGTAACTACCTAGGTAACAATTAATTACCCTAACCAAACTAGCTTTTTTTTTTTTTTTTTTTTTCCCTTCAATTACCATCCTACCCGTATAGAATAATATGTTTTTCTGTCTCGAGCTCACCCGATTGCATCGAGGAGGATCACGTCCTGAGTTCGGAGCCAGTCTCGGGGTACCATAGGACACTGGGCCTATGACGTCCGGTCTAGATGAGGGGCTCGGTCTGTGACCTGCATGACCCACCCATGCTAGCTTTCTAACCCCTCCCTTGCTCGCCAGCTTCAATTGGCCTGCCACCGCACTCTCCTTATCGATAACCAAGTGCTTCACAAGTGTGAAGGCCAGAGCACCGAATCGGCCGGGGTTTAGTATCTGAGTTAGGCTCTTGGAACTCGGGAGCTTTACCCATGTCTGGCGCTATTGGTCGGTCTAGACTAAGGCTTCACAAACCTCCCGAGCAAAGATCCGCGACTCGACTTAGCTTAGATGTTTAAAACATGAACACCTTATTTTGTTTAAAAAAAAAAATAAAAAATAAAAAAATAAAAAAAACTCCGGGATAGACTCCGTTGATAAATTTTCAACCACATTGAAAGAGCGGCTCGATATCTTCATGAGCTCTGTAAAAACAAAAAAAATGTCTGGCCACTGCGGCATGCAAACGGCGTTGAGATCCCAATCTGGAGATCTGAGCTCTCTCAGTTCAGGTTGACTCGAAGTCTGCAGCCTCAAGCAGTTCTAGATTCGATTATACCACACCAACAACGCGGTTTCGGAGAAACTTCTGAAAAAAAAAAAAAAAAAAAAGTGGAGTTTTTCGGAATATCTACCAGACCCACATTGGATTTATGTGCGTCGGATTATACCCATTTTGCCCCCGTTAACTGTCACGCCGTTGAAGAAGCGCCTAGAATATAATGCACCTAAAATACAATGTCTAGGTACCTAGTTGGTAAGGAACAGTGGATTAAAAGACCCTAGACCTGTTTTTGGCCCCACGTTCCCAGGAAACCCAATTTCGACATATTGGAAGATGACATGGCTTGGTTCTCTCATTTATAGAAGAAATACAATCATGAAGAGTATCGAGGGATATAAAATACAATACCGAGGATAAGTACTTGGTATAACTGACTCATCCTCACTCAAGCAACCTTACACAGCAGATTGTATAGTACTAGTAAGCTAAGCAGGCACGCATATATCTGACTCGTATTGTCTACTTGAGTACTCAACTATGGTTTATAAGACATACTGCCCATTTACAATAGTATACAGAAAAGGGCGAAATGTAAATAACCGGATTATAAAAGTCCACGAGTCACGCTAGCTAAAAGATCAGCACCTTAAGTACGGACGGTTATTCCCGTCCCGTAAGCCGTAGCCGAATTGCCGCACAGATGACCCCCAACATCCAGTCACACGATATTGTAAACCCCGAAGCCGAAGCCATGATACACGTATTTGTATATCCAGTCATGCTATCGCAATAGCATCTTACGTTACCTCGAAATCAAAGCGAAACAAATGGAATAAAAATTAGATTAAAAGCGAATATCAAAACAAGAAAACATAAAAACTCGACTGGGGAAGCATAAGCTGCAGTACCGTATTATTGATGCCTGAAAGAGAGTGAAAAAATGAAAAAAGAGAAGATACTAATTGCGAAGGTACCAACCCCACCATCATGCGCGTCTCACACGATGAAATGCAGGGTAATTATACGTAGCCTCGCCTCGTATATCTTTACAAGTACGTATTTTACCATCCCTCCAGTCTGACAGGTTGGAAATCCCCCAGGCAAGGCCATGATGCTGTGTAACCTGAGATAGCGACAAACGAAACGAATAATTCGAATGATTCGAAGCGAAAAACAGTATTTGCAAAAGCCTTACTATCAACGATATCACTACCGGCATGCCATTGCCGAGCTCATGGGGAGAATGCGGAGTATTATAGGTATCCTGTGAGGTAGGTAAGTATCTACCTAGCTAATCTGAGCCCCCAAGGCATCCGATAGCGACATATCTCGGAGCTCTTACCACCAAACTGTTGAATCCATAAACCGAATATGCAATATAACAAAATGCCCGAATCCTCAACGGATGAACAAATACAGCCATCGCCACAATGCCTCAATCTAATATCCTCCATGCGAACATGTTAGCCTTCAAGAACTCCCGGGCTCCCTCCCAGCACGCATTCCTACGCATATTCTGTACCATAATAGGCACATTATCCTATGCATACACACAGACCTAGCTCTCGCATCCGAAACGAAACCGCAGAACCTAAATATCGCGCCGAGTGCCTCCGGACAATTAACGACAGAAATCCTGGGAAAGAACAAGGAAAAGACCCGAAGATCGAAGCCCCGGCTCGGGGGACTTGATTGCCCTCCATTCGAAGAGAAGGTACCAGTACCAGCATACGAAGCGTTTGCTGCGAGTGAGAGCCACTTACATTGCATCAGCCTCGACTGCACGAACAACACAGCAAACGCACTGGGGTTAAGCTTCGCTGTACTCCATGGATTTAGTATACCAAGCATACTGTACGATAATTATAATATACTCGCCTCATATCGATGCATCAAATATACCGACTCATCAATACATCGATGTCTTACGAACATCTCCTGCTCACAATGAAACCCCTTCAGGCCCGTGTCTCTTCTAGAATTCTTCCTCCACTGCAGGTACGCCACGACAGCTTGCTTCAGATACAAGGCAGAATTTACCATCTACTCGTAAATTAATATATTCTGGCTATTTTTGCGTGATTAATTTAGATTAACCCCACCGAGAAGCTTCAATAGTGCAGTGTAGCATAACTTTGACGCAATTGATTGCCGTGGATACTCCGTGATATGAGTCGCAGGGCTGCAGAGTGGGGGGTGGTGCGTTTACCCCAGCCATCAAGCCTCACCGATCTCAAATGTAGATAGCGTACAGTACTGTGGTAAGTTTAGGTAAATGGGAAATATACAGTATTCCAGTCTGGGGTTCGCGATATCAAAAAACCATCGTGACCCCCAAATTTAAAGCCTTCAAGCAGAGACACCTGTGCAAAGGTAAGAGCTCCGGATGAACTCCAAACTGTTTTGGACACTGTTGCAGGTTGATTGCATGCACTGGTCACAACGAGCAGAGAGAGAGGGAGGGAAAGAGGGAGGGAAAGAAAGAAAACACCATCGCCATCGGCAAGTTCTTCCATGAGCTTGGCCAAAATAAATTTCTCATCAGGCAACTGGTAAGCATGCTTCCCTTGGATCCGAAAGCCACCGTTTAAGCACCTGGCTCAAAAAAAATAAATAACGCTTCTCACTCCTCACTATATCGGCAGGAACCATCAACCGTCTTCCTGATATCCGCATGTGCTCTCCGGGAAGTCCTGACACGTGTCGGACAAAGAACGAAATCGATAGAAGGACTCTGGAATAACTGTGGAAGGTTCAGATTCTCACACCCTGGTTCAACTTTCAAACAACTCCCCTACCTTTCCATCAAAGTCGTACAAACAGGCCTTACAGCGAACTCAGCACAGTCAAACTGTCCCCCCCAATAACTCTAAATTTGGCAGTCCGAACCTGTGAAAACCGTAAGCTCCTCTAGTTTTATTTTTCCCAAAAGTTATCTTTTGTCTTTTCTGTAGAAGCCCATATGCATTCTAAAATCGGAATATTTCACAGACGATCTGCTGCATAAAGGTGGGGTGTACTAAGTAGGCACTTACCTACATAATAGGACGTGGGAAGAAGCCCGTAACAGCATAAAAACAAAAACAGGATTGGAACGGCCACTGTGCGAGCGGTGTTTCGATTTGCTAACAGGATATTCCGGATGGTAGGAAGTTGAGCATTTATTTTTATAGTTTTTGTTGCTCTGGTCCGGTTCCGTCCATGCTTTTGCCTATAGGGTTAACGGGAACATGGGATGAAATCGTGCAACATTGTACAATTCATCTTGCCTCACAAGCATGTCGGCATATCGACATTCTGATATCATCCCGGAACCGATTGATGGGAAGGGCCCTTACTTGTTTGTTACTAATATAAGTGATTCATCGAACCACAAATCTTTCAAGCAACTTATTTCGTGCATCGTTTATTAAGACCGAGGTTACGAGCGAAAAAAAGGTACCCGGATTGTGACCCGGTATGTGATAATTAGCCGCCGTCTCTCAGAACCGTGTATGGTTATCTGGAAGCTCACAAGTTCAATACCACAAGGTTTTCTTCTTTCCTCTTTTCTGCCTTGTTCTGTCCAAGCTGTGACAATTGCAGCTTAGATCCGAGCCGGGCAGCAACGTCAACCCTGCAGCATCCGGAAATTGGAAGGGAACGGCCAGAGGAAAACCACTCTTGCATACGCGAGTTTTTCTGGAATACTGGACAGAAGGTTTCAACCCTCGGTCCTCCTTCTCAGGAAATGCGACGTTGGATGTGTAACTCAGGACCAATATAAAAGAGTACGGTTGCAGAAAAGCGGGGCCTAACAGGAACCAAAGTTGGAAGGCACACAGGAATACCTGGGGTTCCCCACTCCGGCGCTCAAAGCGCCCAAAACAACTGCTTCATATTGAAGAGTTTTTTTTCACCAATGATGATTTAAAATAGACAGGGTTAGTAGGAACACAAAGGCAGGAACGCATACATACTATGGAAGTCCATGTAGAAGGTCAGACCACGAGGGAGTGTATGGAGTTCCCTTTTTTTTTTTTTTTTTTTTTTTTTTTTTTTCGTGCAAGGACAAGCTCACCCATGCTCCGGAAGGGAAAAAGCAGATGAAGCACGAGAAAGAAAAAGATGGGATGGAACATTTCCAGAACAATTCCTTTCCCAGCCATTAAACGATTGTTGGTGTTTCAAAAAGCCTTCGCATTCGTCCGTCCGGCTGTTCCTGAGTGAATTAGGGAACCGTTTGCGAAAATCTAGGAGCAACCTTGGGGTGGTTGGATGGCACATATCGTCCTCCACGGCTAGGAACAGCTAGAGGAAGGGGCAAGCAGCTGCTGGCTGCCGGGCGCAAACGGGCACGCGCGACGGCAAGCTGGAGCGTCGATTCGATCATCCGATTTCACTCTAGGTAAATAGCGAGAATGAACCGAACGTTTCCGCCTCGCGATGGCAGATGAACCAAAAAGGTGCATATCGTATCATATGTTAGAGATAATACACCAGACCTCGTATCACATCTGTGTCGCCTGTGCTTAATCTGGAACGGGAGGCATCTCGCATATCAATCAATCTGGCAGTGAATTCGAAATGTAAATTGTAACAATGGAAAATATGGGGGTGCCTGCCTCAGTTCAAAAGAAAGAGAAAAACAAAAGAATGGAGATTGTTGTCGATGGCTGACATCGAAACCTCACAGCCTAAAATCGTGGTACAGTTTCGGGCTCAGAAAAAATCGACAATCTGGGACCGGGGAATGCAAGCCGACGAAAGAGGCTTTTGAGATGCTCGCCAATGACAGGGAGGGGAAGTTAACAATGTGAGTACAGTTCTGGGGCACTAAGATGCACAGACTAACAACTTGGGGGCAAGTAAGAAGTAAGAATCGTCTTTGCAGCTAAGAATGATATGAGCGGTCAGAACGGTATGGTTGGTCCTTGCTCCTCATAAGGTTCTGTGGACCTGATATTGTGGAGAGAAACTAGAAGCCGGAAAAGGTATCGAGACGAGCTAGTAGCTACGGATTAGTATCCAGTGCATAAGCTCTCTCATCGCTTGGAATCAATAGATCGGCTTCAAAAGGAAGCAATATCAAGGCTTGAAACGTAATATTCAAGTGCTAAAGCGATGTAGACACGAATAGAGAGACAGTATATGTGGCCTGCAAGGGTTATCCTTTATCAAGGCAGCATCTATCGACGGAGGGATAAAAAAAAAAATAAAAAAACAGGATGTTGCTTTTCCCCAGCTTCCTGATCCTCAATGGCGACTGGTTAGCTAACGCGTGCGGGCCAGGTTTCTGAAGAGGAGGTGACCCCCATGCGTATTCGTTTTCTTCGCTTTTCACTTTTCAAACAGATAACCGCCCCACGGGTGAATGCTTGGGGTTGAGTTTGAATTTGAATTCAAAATTCGAATTCGAATTCTGCGAGGGAGGGTAAAACAAATGTAAATGGAATTCCCGTATGGGGTGCTCCAAATATTAAAGTAGATTGGCGGCCGAAGCGTCGGTTTGAATGCTGGGCCTCTCAATTATTAATAATGGAGTGCAGCTATCACCATCAAGCAAGCCCCAAAAGACCATTTGAATCGTGAGCATGCAAAAGTTGGAAAGCTGCAGCCGTTTTTACTTTTTCTAACGATGGGCTTTTGCATGGTCGAATCCACAGCGTCGCGGTTAAGGACATGTACCTGTACCTGTACCTCGTACAGTAGATCCAGTCCACTTCGAATGCTAAATAATATGAGAGTCAGTAAATAAGTACACATGTACATACATACGTACATACATACGTACATACATACATACATAGATCCATACTGACTGACTTACCTCGCTGTGCTAAGAATATGTATTCTGGTCCAATGCTGGCTCCGGCTCACATCCTTGTGGGCCGAAGTTGAACTAGTGGCAGCCATGGGGCTAACGGCAACTACGGTTTTCCTAGCACGGACGGTTGGTTAACAGAGCCCCGGTTGCTCCCAACTCCGTTGGCTTTCTCAAGTTGCTCCATTTGGACTTCTGCCCAAGAGTGTGCGATGCAAGGGCAGGCACAGGGAGGTCAAGTACGAATGGGAATTGATACTTCTTCCTTCTTCCTTTTTTTTTTTTTTTTTTTTTTTTCTTTCTTTCTTTCTTTCTTGGAGTGAAGACGGAAAAAAGAAAGGAAAGGAAAGGAAAGGAAAGGAAAGCAAGACAGATGGGAAAGAAAGAAAGAGAGAAAGAAAGCAGGCTAGCATGTATACATAGTTGGAAAAGCAAAAGAGAGAAGAAGAAGAAGAAAAAGAGAGAGACAGACAGACAAAAGGCAGCTTCAAATCCGCCGGGTATCGTTGGAGTCTGAACAAAGGAGGTGATTCGTGGTGGTGGTGGTGGTGGTGGTGGTGGTGGTGGTGGTGATTCTTGATGGTGTCTGTTGCAAGCTGCAATTGCTTTTGCGACTCCTCTCAGTCTTCGAGGCCTCTCTTCCCATCCCCCACATTTGCATCTTAATATATAAAGAACCTGGTGGCTGCTCGACCTCGCGACAATTTTCTTCAGATCTTCTTCTTTTTTTTTTTTTTTTTTTTTTCTCTTCCTTTCTTCCTTCTTTTCTTCAGTATCAACATCAACATCAGCAGTCTTTCGAAAAGTACCCGGCTTGGATTTCTTCTTCTTTAGCAGTCGCTCGTTGACTCAGACTTGCATCTCAGCTGCATATACACGCTGCATCGCCATATATCGTATCGTATCATATCATATCATACTACTCCTACTCCTACTTATACGAACAATACATCTACATACCTCCTACCATACATAGTACAATATTCACTTATTTACTTACCTCCTTCTACTTATACTATCACCTCTGGCTGTGCCACAAACCAAAGAAACTCTCCTTATATACGATATACTTCCTTAAGTACTTTATACTTCAGTACTTACTGATATAATATATCCATCCTCCAAGCTGCGAACAACGCACAAGATCCCACAATGCCTCAAGTCCAGACCAACTTCCTCATCCCATCCGACCTCGTCCTCAAGGACTCGGAGTACCGCCTTACCAAACCACGAAGCACGGTTCCAAAGGCTCCTCCACCATCTCCTGCTGGATCTCGGGCCTCGTCTCCCTTCCAGCCTGATCGCAAGCCACGAAGCTCCAACTAAAAGCTTACTCAACTGCCAAATTCTTGAGTAGCACAGATATATGTTAGCCTCCCATGCAATCTAGCATGTGAAAACTGCAACCCAGGGCAAAACAATACTACCTACCCTTCGTCCCCCAACGACTCGACTCCATTTACGGCTTTCTTTAGCAATATGATATCCCTCCCATGCATTCCTTCTAGTTTCTCACGGCTTCTTTCGATATACCCTCCCCCATTTTCCCCCCTCTTTACGGATCAACTCTCCTAAAACTACCCGCTGGATCCGGCTTTAATACCTTTTCTTTTTTGTTTCCTTCTCTTTAACGATATATTGATGTCTTTATTTCCTTTGCAAGCGCTGGCTATTGTGTCCTTTTTATTCCTTTAAAAGCATACTTATATATATATAGACTTGGGGGATATCGTATCTGGGCTTTTGTTTTACTTTCCGTGGGGTTTCTGCGATTATCTCTATCCTGCGATTTCTGGCGAAAGCAAGCGGGGTGGTTCATATTTTCATTTCTTCTTCTTCTCGTCGGATATGCCATGTTTTTCTTCTTCCGAATTGAAACCCTTATTAGCGAACAAGTTACTCAATTGATCAAGCTCTTCTTTCCGGTTTTCTTTCTTATAGCTTACTTTTCTTTCTTTCCTGGATCTTGAGGCGGGTTGACTTCGCATCTGCAGCGAAATAACCAAGTTTGGCTAGCTATTCTTAATCATAGTTTCCAGTTATTTTCGTCAGCCATATTATCACTATTATTATCATTCTTATTCTTATTCTTGCCATTGTTATACCTTGGGCCGTCGGTGTACTTTATGGGTGCCTGGACTGTGTTAGTTGTCTCTATGGAATACCCTTTGATCACCAATACAGAGCATCGTCAAATCGCATTTCCAAATCGTAGACATGGAAGAGAACCTTTAACTTCAATGTGTAGGTACTCAAGTACATAGAAATTAATCAATTGTGCACTATGCACTGTGCACTGTGTTGATCGCCTAAGATGGTTCACGGCAACCGCTTAAGCGCCTCGAAGCCAAACCCTTGAAGCCTTGAAGCCATCCCGATCCCGCAACGTTTGCAACCCTCCCCTTATGCTGCTAACTAAATAGCTTCTGGGTTTTTAGATCCATCGATCTAGGCCCTCCGAACATACCAAACCGGACTCGGCCCCATCCTGTTTTTTTTTTTTTGTTTTGTTTTGGGAGGGGGGGAGGTCTGGCTTGTGGACTCCACATTCCAAAGATCTAGACCGCATGAAAATCATCAACCTGGTTTTTCTCCAACGTCGCATCTTGGTCTGCCCAGATTCCGACAATATAATATGATAGAAGCAAGGGAATGCAGATTGGTAGAGACAAGGTATGCAGAATCAGGATCCCATTGAAGAAAAAGAAGAAGGGGAGGAGGAACGTAAATATGATATCGCTTTTAAATTTATTCTAAATTGATCGGGGTTCCATCGATTCAAGGAAGCCACGATGCATCGATGTGGAGGTGGCTTGCAGCCATATTTTGACGCCGGCAAGGCCCATCTGGTATAACATGCTATACTGACCTTGTAGTAGTCGGTAGTTGCCTCCCGGGAGCTAAAAAATATATATATTCGAGAAAGACTTACTTGCTTGCTTGCTTGCTTGGTAAGTCAGTATGTAGCATGTGCATCGTGCATTAATCAATGCATGGACGATGTTTGACGGAAAGGAAGTCCCCCTTGCTCATACCGTATCATACTTTGTACTATCGAATCGATGTATCATATCATATATTATCATATCATATCATTTATTTCGAGCCTTTCGATTCTCTCTATTATTGAAACAGTCCATTCGCGGCTCTTACAAACCCTTTTAGCAATCCATACTCCCCTACAAAGTACTTATGTATAGGTATGTATGTATACTGTGTAAGCAATATTTACTTGTCACAGATATTAATAGTTCTGCAACCTCGCCTAGGAGCGAACCTTGAAGTTTGCTCGATCGATGATCGAAAGATTACAATCCACCACCACCACCACCACCACCACCACCACTTATCCACACACACAACTTGACCAGGGGGAGAAAGAGAAGAAGAAAAAAAGACCTGAAATTGTTATGATTCCAGGTTAAAACCTCCCGAGTAGGCGGATATGCAATTGCAATTGTGATATATGTGTCTACGCTTCAATGGGCGCATAAACCTCAATTGCATTGCTCAATGAGTCCTTCCTGGCCAGAACCAGAAAAAGAGCACGGACGACCACCATCGAATTACATCTACCGAACCCCAATTCTTCAATATGCAATGCAAATGCGTACGCATGCAGGACCTCCGGAGCTTAGCTTCAACGTCTGATTGATTCCGAGCAAGACAAACAAGTGCATAGAGTAAGAACTATACTTTCACGGCAGACGGCATGTTCCTTTCGTTTTCTTCCCCTTTTGAAATTCCCCCAACCTTTCTGCTGCTTCTGTTTGGCTCGGATGAAGAATCCCAACTTGACATTTTGCACAGGAGAAGCCAGAAACCAGAAAATAAATAAAAAAACATGTACGGAGTAGACCCGAATTCCATCACAGATTGAGACAAGAAAACTCCCGGGTTCCCCGATTTCTCTATGGGGTTTTTGCTACCCCGTATGTCGTGGCACCTCATTTCATGTAAGTTCCACAGCCCAGCTGAACACATATCAGGTGTTTTCCGATATCGTACTATGTATGTAATGTAGGTACAAGAAAGACCAGAGTCAGAAAAAGGAAAAGCCATGCTAATTTCGGGATTTGGGTTCATCTTTTGTATGGAGTAATAGCTGGCTGCTAGCTGGCTATGGATGATTGGTTCTAATCCATCATATGCAATGCGTGTACGTATTGTAACATTCTTCATCGTTGACATTGTTATCGTACAGTCCCCCGATATGGCTTTTCTGCATCCCTATTGTCTTCCCGATTCTTCCCATTTTAGATTCTGCATAGTGACATTCTCCCTTATTCTCTCCCTTCAGCCGAGAGTTTCGGGTATCAGGAGTATTGCTTGGGCAGGCCGGTTTTTTTTTTAAAAAAAAAAAAAAAAAAAAAAAAAAAGACCGTGATAACCACGTGAAAGGACGACTTGCGCATAAAGAAACATGGTAACAGGGTAAAAAAGCAAACTCCAATGGCCTCCCTAAGGATTCAAATACTCTAAGAAAAACAAATATCTATCTGCAAGGAACATCGGTTCTATATCGATAAACGATGTCGATAAACGATTTTCGGGATTTTCTCGTAAAGATTCCGTACCGCGGATGATGATGATGACATCGTGACAAAAAAATCCCCTCGAGTCAACTCTTAAGCTGGTGCCTCTGATATCGCGGCTAAGTTTCCAGGAGCCTATTCAATCCCATGCTGCTTCTTCAACTTTTCGAGTTCCTCTTGTCGTTGCGCCAGGTCCTTCTCCGACCTTGCCATCTTTTCCGGCTGGTGGTATAGTACTACGCATCGCATGCATTGTCATTAGTGGGACTCTTTCGAATAGATGATGATGATGGAATCCCCTTTCTCAACCCAGCTTCCTTGAAACGTACCGACTAAGTATCTATTCTGGAAGTTAAAACCGTTCAACTTATCACACGCAGTTTTTGCGTCGCCGACTTCTTCGTATACGACGAACGCCGTGCCCTTGGTATTATTCGCTATGCCTTGACGGATTTGCCTAGAGCGACGTCATCAATTACAGCCCCATAATTTGGATCGCAGGCGGGGCAAGAAAGCAAGAGCATAGAGTATATACCGTATTGGTCCGAATTTACCGAATAGATCGAACAATTCTTCCGACGAGACTTGATAACTGTGTTTCGTAGAATGAGTAAGTCAGCCATCTGATACCATCCGATCGAATACGACTTCCTAGGTTATGACGAACCTAAGATTCTTGACGAATAGAATTCTATTTACTTCCGGCGCGAGTTTATTCTGTGACCTGTTCATCTTTGTTGGACTGCGCGACTCAGCGGCGATGGGATGATGGTTGGATGTTGGAGCTGTCGCTAGTTGAAGGTTTGTGAGATGGGAAGACGCGATCTTCGGTGTCGCTTGACCATCAATTTCTCGTTTGGGCTCGGTGTCTATTTGCTCCCCGAACCCCGATGTGGCCTTCCCAGCTCCGGGTAACGTAACCCCACGATGCACAGAAACTGTTCCCGGGGACTCTTATGACTCGTTAGGACAAGAGAAACATGGCGGGTTTTAAAATTAAATGATTACAATGGCTAAGAACTTTTCATACACAATAGATGCTTGCTTAGACACTACGATTATAGCTATGCTTCAAATCCCCAATTTATTCCACCTTCAAGCTGTTCTTATTTTCCAATAGAAAGATCTATCCTCCCCAATATCGCTGTCACCACATACACAGAGAAAACCGACGCCAAAACTACCAATGGTTTTCGTAGCGTTGCAATTGTGCTATAGTTGTAGGTAACCTAACGAGGTCAAAATTAGTAAAAACGAACTAGGGGTATATATCTAGGGTAAGGGATGCTTACAATGATGTCCCTATTCTTCAATTCATCAACTACATTATCGATTGTAAGCTTAATCGACGTCCTGCCGATGGTATCCATGAAAGTCTTGTGCAAGAATCGCTCCTCCTTATGGATGGCGATTGGGCTAACATATTTGACATTGCTGCGTACGGAGTTAACGCCTGGCATCACAAGATCAAGGAGTCAAGATGTATGACTTACGTTGCACCCTCTGGCAAGATAATCCTAACTTCAATTTTTCCATACGATGTGCTTTGGGATGGTCCCTGCAACAATGGCACCTTCAGGATATACCCGTCTCCCTCTCCGTGTCTGAGATATGCTGGCAGATCATTGTTCCATCCAACAACAAAGCTGTAGTTCCACCCACCAAAGATGGGGAATCTTGGCTTAATATCAAGAATAGCTTCACGGGAGTCGCTTCTGAACTTAGAAGTGGAAACATTTCCAACCTCATCAGTGTAATAGGCATCTTTGCTGCCAACTCGAAGAGGGAAGAGAAGCGATTTGATGGCAGCTGTTGGGGGATTGTAGTAAGAAGTCGTAGCCCAAGATAAACGAGAGAACTGTTCCTTTAGCTTGGCGCCGTTGTTGGTCATCCAATACCTCTCTTCGATGGCTAGATTGTTACCCCAATGTGAAACCTCGATATCACGTTCTAATTTTTCCATATAAACGATCGGGTTTGTAAACTCGAATCGGATCGTGAATTTATCCGCTTGCGCGTCGGTGCCCCAGGGTTCAACATTGTCGTAAGGTCCATAGGTGACAGTATATCCGCTCTTCTCGGTATGCTCGTAAACAGTGTAATCTGGGATCTCGCCATTGGCCGCTCGGAATTTCGTCTTCTGCTTCTCAGTAAAGTAAGGGCTGGGGACGAATTTGGTACCGGTATACGAGAGGTACTGCTTGTCGCTCTGACCGATGATAGCTGGGACAGGTGTAAGAGCACCCGTGACACCTGCCGTGACGGCCAAAGTGATTTGAGCTGCTGGCTGGAGGGTTGCCGGTAATGTTATTTTGTAATACTGCAGAGGACTTTACACGCCAATGATTAGACACCCCTCACAAAACACCCATACAATATGCAACAATGGAGGCATACTAATCTGTCGTATCATCTACAACTTCGGCCGTACATGGAGTACCTTCCTTCTTGTCTTTACACTCCACATAGCTGACCGCGGAAGACCCGGATACCAATAGCGGCAAATAGTACTCTGTCTGTGGCTGGTGGGACGTATTCTCGATAATCACAGCAATTGTCTCCTTAACATAAGCCTTAGACACATCAATTGTCCGTAACAGATTTGTATTCTTAAAGACCGGGGGTATGTTCAATGAGAAGCCAAGGTGGGATGCCGCT
This sequence comes from Arthrobotrys conoides, assembly GCA_036971725.1. Lineage (NCBI taxonomy): Eukaryota > Fungi > Ascomycota > Orbiliomycetes > Orbiliales > Orbiliaceae > Arthrobotrys > Arthrobotrys conoides. The sequence goes on along the minus strand of JAVHJM010000012.1, from coordinate 135,475 downwards.
AGCAGCAAGGTCGCGAGGAGGGACACGCGAGAGTTCGATGACCGCATTGTGGTATATGGTGGGTGAAACTGGGGAGTCGGATTTTTAGGTGAATGGGAATGTAGATGTCAAGATGGGCCTCAATGCCTCATCGTCTAGACAGTAATTCGGCGGGAACGGCGGGTTGATTGGATTGGTGAAGTCGTTCGAGGTCGAAGATCGTATCGAGGTTCCCAACCTTAACAACATCCACGGCAGCAGGCCAAAAGGACACGGAATTGCTTATGACGACGACTGTGCAACACGCGGCGCCTGCCATGCAACCCAACGCTTTGTTGCAGTCTGAACCTGGCAACTATTTAAGTACTTAACTTTTTCACGCTCACTTCTTAGCGAAACTTCTCAATGTTAACTTCACTCGACCATAACTCCCTCAACCCAGATATCGTTTTCTAGGAGAGTAACGGCATTCGGTGGTTGGGTACGTACTTCTAGGTATTGGTCGAGTTTCCCAGGGCGGGCTGTCAGACTGTTCGCTAATCAGTGATAAGGAACCATACGGTAACAGTTAACGGTGGAGTAGGGATTAGGTAGTCTCAGATTCAGTTGGGGCCTGGTCATTGTTATAAATATATTGCATTGCTTTCACTATCCCAAAATGTCGCTCCTTCGTGTATCTGGCCTTCGGTGCCATATCCGAACATCACAGATATCACAACTGGCTCGGAGAGGCGGTCTCGCTTCAAGAGCAAGGCATTATAGCGACGATGCAGATTCTTCGACCTGGGATCCGAGAAAAGCCCTCTGTAGTCCCGTTGATTGGAACTTAGCAGAAGGCAAGCATTCCTTCGTCGTCAGAAGGCCGGGCCTGTTTACAATTTCCAAAGATGTCTTGGAAGCTATGAAGAAATCCAAACCAATTGTCGGGCTGGAAACCGCTATATATACCCACGGATTCCCTAAACCGAATAACTATGATCTAGCTTTGGAAATGGAAGCCACAGTTAGAGACCATGGAGCCATACCGGCGACAATTGGGATCCTGAACGGCAGAATCATGATCGGTATGACGTCTGAACAATTAAGGGAACTTGCGGAGTCAGCGGGCTCGGAGAACACTCATAAGATCTCTCGCAGAGATCTTACCTATCATATCAGCGCATCTGGCCCACCGCTCAATGGAGGCACAACTATTGCCGGAACCATCCTTCTCTCAAGAATAGCCGGGATTCGAGTGATCGCTACAGGTGGCCTGGGTGGTGTACACAAAGGGGGCGAAAACAGCCTGGATATCTCAGCTGATCTAACGGAACTATCAAGAAACACTGTTGCGGTTGTTACTTCTGGGATGAAAAGTTTCCTTGACACACCGCGGACACTAGAGTTTCTAGAGACCCAAGGCGTATTCGTCTCTACTTTTGGGAAGAAAACGGAAAAGGTCGACATCCCCGGCTTCTTTAGCCGCGAGTCTGGTCACCCATCGCCATATATTGTCGAAAGTCCGGAGGAAGCCGCACATATCCTATGTACGCCCCCCACTAGTTCCATTTGATCATAATAATTCATAAAACCCAGGGAACTGAATTTTCTATTCGGGTTAAGTTGCAAATCACCGTCTGGGTCTGGATTCCGGAAACCTTTACTTCAATCCAATCCCAGAGGAATATGAGATTCCAAAGAGTGAAATGGACCCTATCATTGCGGCCGCAGGTATTTGGCCACTCTACTTTAGCGCCAGTCAAAGTAAAGTATTTTACTAAAAATACACTTTTAAATCTACAGTCGAAAGCTCCAGTTCGGTAACTGGCAAAGATAACACACCAGCAGTCCTGGCTGAGATCGTCAAGCAAACCGAAGGACGTTCTATGGAAGCCAATAGGCGGTAGGTTCTCGATTCCCTCTTATGACTAATACCAAAATTAACGGATTACTAACCTCGAAACCACTGGTGTCACAGACTGGTATTAGAAAACGCCAAAATTGGAGCTCAAATGGCAGTCGAGTTTTCGAAACTTTGGGAGGAACACAAAAGACTACGAAAGCAGAACAATGAAGGGAACCCCCCGAATAACAAAAGAAAGAAGTCCAATACAAAGGCCAAGGGCCCTTCCGGTCAAGAATCTAAGTCTTCAGCCCGAGAAAATTCCCCACCTGCTACTGATTCTATGTAGGTACGCACCTATTTCTGCACCATCCCTTTCTCTCCCGTCCAAATATATCCCCGGAAGGAAAAAAGGAAAGAGAAGAACTCACCACTGTACATACTCGTGTCTACAAGAACCAAAAACTTCTAGTGCTCCATCTTAGGTTATATTGCGGTGAAAATGTTCTAAATGTTTATCAATCTTGTAGTATTAACGGAACGAACGGAGTTTTAAGAACGGCAACTTTGAACCCGCGAGCTTCCACCAAATGGGAACTCGTACCGGATCGAAGAAGCTTCTCGACACTGAATAATCAACCGAATATCAGAGCGCCTGGTGACGAAGCAAAAACAGGAGCAATCCCAAAATACAATGAGGATCCTACACTCGCCAAGGAACAAAACCCACCCAGATTCGAAGCAATCACAGAAGCACCCAAATCTGGAGCTACCGAAGTCATTAGCCAAAATAGTGTAATTCTTGTCGTTGGCGGTGTAGGGATCGATGTTGTCGGAAAGAGTAACGCTCGTGTGCCTCAGTTGCGTGCTTCCAATCCCGGAGTAGTCACATATTCTATTGGAGGTGTGGCTAAGAACATCGCAGCTACTCTCCGGCAACTTGACCCCCCTGTACCCATTAAGTTTCTTTCTGCCGTCGGCAAAGATATGAATGGTATCGCAGTACTTCAAGGACTCCAGAGGTTGGGGATTAGTACCAAGGATATTACAATAAACGAAGAGGCTAGGACGGCGTGTTATGCAGCTATCAACAGCGATGGAGTTGAAGGGGGTCTTTCCGCGGCTATAGCAGATATGGATGTTATAAAAAGCATCCCTGGAACAAGTATTGTTGCGGCTATTGAGAATTGTAAGCCAAAAATCGTCTGCTTCGATGGCAATCTAGATACAGGTGCAATGAAGGCGCTGTGCATTGCTGCCAAAGCACAGGGAGCATTAGGTATACTATCCTTTCGAGCCTTCAAGAAATCTACCGCTCTAGATAGAACATTTACTAAAAAATTTCAAGTCGTCTGTGAGCCGACTTCAGCGCCGAAATCCAAACATATTGCGTCTATGCTTGCGGAGCTCGAACTTGAAGTCGATCATCCCATCGACATCATCTCCCCAAACTTCGACGAACTCGATGGAATCTTAGAAACCATAAATTCAAAACTACCAACTAGCAAGGAGAATTCCAAGATAACGGAGCTTCAGGCGCAGGAGAGCTTTCATAAGTACCAAACCATTCTCAAATCCCAAAAAAACAGTAAGCTCCCCACAGCCCCCTCTTTTGTTCATAGATAACCCGTAGATAGAAACACTTACTGACCCCTCCCTACTCTAGTACTTTCCCGTACGGGGGATCTAATTCGATCTGCTGGCTCGAAATGTGTTCAGCCTAGCGACCCAACCAAGCTCGTAGAATGCATTAACAAATCCATCAAACTTCTTCACTTAGCTCCTACGGTCATAACAAAACTCGGCAGGGAAGGTGTCGTGATCGTAAGAAGTGTACAGCACCCCAACCCGGCCGAAGCCGCTACCGGATCTCGTTATCCATTCCACCAAAATGTTCGCAACGAAATGGAATACGACAAGGAGCTTACTAAAGAAGATAAGATTGTTTTAGATTTGTTCCTTCCCATGGTGCCGTACGATCCTGTAGACCGGATTATAGGGATTCATGTCTTCTGGGCACCAGCAGTGAAAGTTCTGGAGCCTGAGGAAGTAGTCAGCTCCAATGGAGCCGGCGATACTTTCCTAGGTGCATTTTTGCATAGCTTGCTGAACAAGAATACTTGGGCTTCAGGGAGTATTATCGCCAGCCCGTGGGAGTATCTGCAGGATGAGCAAGTAGAAATTTTGGTACGCAAGGCGCAGCTGGCCGCCGTGCAAACACTGAAGAGCAGTGAGAGTCATCCTGTCAGGAACAAAGCTGCACAAGAGTCCCAAAAGAGGCAGCAAGAAGAGAAAATATGGGCTAACACTAAGGATGCTTTTGAGGCTTCTGAAGAGACAGCCGAAAGACACTAACAGACTCGACAGGAAAGCAGAACCCTGGAGGTCTCGAGAGGCCTCCAAAGCTCCCTAAGAGTTGAAATTGAAGTTAGAATACTGGTTGAGTCATGTGTGCCTGGCACATAAAACCATAGCTCCATTCTTTTTTCCGAAATTTTGCATTTTTCAAGCCAAATACTACTATGATTTTAGTAGGGTAACCAATGGTGACACCTTCAAGATAACATGGCAAGCCCCATTTGAACATCTAAACACTGGCAGTTTTAATACCAATTATAAAACAAGCTGCTTGGAATAAAAACAGTACATTGAAAACGATACCCTCCCAAACACCAAACGGGAGAAGACAACCCGACTCCACGAGCGTACACAGACTAATGAGGCAAAACATAAATGGTAACATAAAGTATATTATGATAGGTACTAGGAAACGGGAAAAAGAATAAGAGTACCTACGTGATTTTCAACGACAAAAAGCTTTCAAAGTGAAAAGAAAACAGCAGTTTTTTTTTTGGGGGGGGGGTTGTAATGGACAAGGTGTAGGGGATAGAAGCATGGGGGCAATTAATAAAGAATCCTTGGTGTCAGCTCTTCTCGAGGCCTAACCAGTTCCGTTTTACCATCCTCTCCTCCCATAATAGACCTCAGCTCCGCCTCATCCCTCTGGCTAGCGGTACCTTCTTCTCCAGCATCCATATCTAAAAGAGCAGAGCTTCCGATCCACGTCCAACATCTCATTATTTCCCCCATATGTTCGACATTCGTCGACCTAACATTACTATTCATTTCTACAACCTTGGCAACACCAGCCCAGAGAGTCCGCCTCTTCTCGGGATCAAATTCCCGTGATAGGATTTGATCTCTTAGTTGGTTCACGGGAAGATAAGCAATATCAGCGGTTCTGTCATTATAATACGCGCGCTGTTGCTGGGCAAGACGTTTAAGGGCGATGCCAACGAGGCGTTGCACTTGACGAGCATATACTTGGCGTCTAACCATCGAAGATCTGATCTTCAGGCTAGCCAGTACAATGGTGATAACCCCCAAGATTTCGAGCTTCCAGCGGAAAAGAAGAGCTAGTGTGTTCTTTTTAATAGCGCAGGTCCAGTCTACATTAGAGAGATCGGTGGATTTGATATATCGGTCACCGCCGCTAGAAGGCAACCCGGAGTCAGCATGCTTAATTCTAGTCGCGTCAAGGGGTAGGGTATACGAACCTTGTCATAGAAGTGACAACCTCGTCCTTGTTTTCCAAATCTTGCACCGCATTTTTCCAAAGTTCAGTGAATTGATCGTCAGATAGGGTTGGAGACTTCATTTCATAGAGCGCGTCCCTGATGTCATTCTCGGCAACTCCCTCCTCCCCCCCCGGAGCAGGCTTGATGTAACCGCACTCAATAGCGGCAGCTCGATCTCTCAGTTTGGTAATAACAGCATCTGAAAGGACCGAGACTCGTCGGATTTTTTCCGAGTCGGGTTGGCAAGTAGGCGCCAATGGGATCAGGCCACCTAGGGAAAAGGGGTGCGGTACGAGAACGTAGTCGGTATAGCAGTCTGTATGCAGTCGATCGCGACATACCGCATGAGTAGGGCAAGTTTCGCACTGGGGTACAAGCTTGTCCGCCCACTCTAGATGTCCTGTGTTCCTGATGGATGGCTTTCCAATACCACAATACCCGACTTTGATCTTCTCCTCCCTCCACCAAGCGGCATATGCAATGATGGCGATGCTAAAAAGAGTGGTCAAAATACTCATCAAAGTTGTACCGAGTTCCGATTGTCCCCTTCTACGAGCCAATTTTGTGACGGCATTGGCATTTTCGTCTTCAATTTCCACTTCCAGCTGCTCTTCTGGGGTAAACTCTTCGCCTGGTTCTAGCATATCAAGGCTTTGGTCCTCCTCTTTGATGTAGACGTCATGAGCACCAAATATCCTGCGCTCGATCTCGTCATTATTGTGGTCTAACTCGGCTTGCACGTCCGTTATCTTACGGTCAGGAGTAAGAGCCTTGAATTTCGACATTGAAACCATAGTAACTGGAGTAGAGGAGACGTTTGGTAGAGGAGAAACTCGGTCAAAGTCTGGGGTCTGGGGTGACCTGCGAACAGAGGGCAGACCTTCCGTTCTCCGACGGGAGCTGTCAACTTGTCGTGGAGTTGCTTTATCAAGCATTGTTCGTCTTCTGTTCGTATCCACCGGATGTTGGTATCGAGGCGAGGATCCCATTTGGAAAGGATTCTCGTTGGAGAAGGCCGGTTCATTGTTTACGAGTTCAACAGGCTCCGGTGATGGCGACGGCGACGGCGACGGTTCCTTGACCGGTTCTGGTGTCTTCGGGGCAAGACTCCTTCTTCCTCTCCTCACTCTCGGTGTCTCCTGGACAACTATAGTCGGCTCTTCGTCGTCTGTAGTCTCCTGTTGCACCATGGCCGATGACTTCCTGCCCCGCTTTACCGGCGATGCGGTCCTCTTCCTTGGAGTAGCGACCTTTCTGGTGGCTTTCCTCACAGTAGCAACGATATCCTCGTCACCAGTAGTTTCGTCGTAATCCGTAGTAGTGGTAGCGACGGAGCTTGCTTTCCGACGAGGGGCCCTCTTCTTGGGGGTACGACCAACTTCTGGTTCCCCAATGGTGCCATAGTCTTCGGCATTGACAATACCCCGCGCCGACGCTCTAACTCTACCGGCCTCCGCCAGGAGCTTAGGCGCCTGGGGAGTAAGCTCAGTTTCGAAGATCTCAACTAGCTTTGCTTTCTTTACATTGCTAGGAAAATCGATTTCGTGTTTGAGCAGAAGGTTTCGGATGACTGGTATGGTTAAAGAGCTGGCATCAAAGCCTGGCTGTAGGTAATAGAGCTCGTCGTCCATGGTGTCTATAAGATGATACTCGATATTGTGGTGAGTGGGATGTGGGGAGGAGCGAGGTTTAGGATGAGGCAGACGTGTCCCGTAAACCGTGAAGATTGGAAGGGATCGCGCGACGGAAGTTTGTAGCCTGACAACGGTTTGTTTTGAAGTATCGACAGACTAGGAAGATGGAGCCGATTTCAACAAATCAGAGTCCTAGTTCGCGTGGACCAACTGTTTAACCCGCACAGTGAGAAAAGAAGTTCGCGATGGGCCAGAAAAGCAACGTCCCTTGAAGATGAATCAAGAATAATGACGATGGTGGCAATGTTTGGGGGGGAAGGTCTAGTTTTGGTGGGTGGTGTTGCCCAAACCAGAAAAAAAAAACTGTGGTATGTCATGCATCTGGTCAAAACGAGAAAATCAAAACAATGCGTTTGAAGATAATTACCTGCTACGAACTAGTACTAATTAAGCACATCAAAACTCGGGCTCCCCAGCACAGCTGATGTACTATCACTAACATCGACAGCTGAATGGACGATAAATATACTATTACTGTTATGGCCCCACCATATTAAACCAAATTTAGGATGGGATGTGCTGTGTTGTGCCATAAGGTTCATTTGTGTTATTTTGCGCCCCAACACCCGTTTGTCCGACACATATTTCCCAATCCGGCGGGCCAAGCCATCCAAAAGTAGTAATTTCTTCTGTGGAACCCGATCGAACGTTCCAGCGACATCCGGGCAACACATTTACATCAATTATCATTCTAGCACTATCACGATGTTTCTACCAGCTACGATGCAATGACATATTCGTGGCGTCACCAAACGGCTCCCAGAGGTCTATATAAACCCCTCGTGCCATCCTTTCATCTACATTCTTCAAATCTCATCTCTCGAATCCTCTACTCCTCTACTTATATATATAATCGGTCAAATTCCGCTTCTTCAAACCCAAAAGACCTATAAATTTATATAAACAGGTTATCCTATCCACGAATCCAAAATGCTCTCCTTCCCACGCCTCGTCAGCCGCGAAATGCGTCCCTGGCTCCGCCTCTTTGAAGAGCTCGAAGGTGCAAGCCCTCAACACCACAACCCTTTCCGCTCCCAAATCTCCTCCTTCACCCCATCCTTTGACGTTAAAGAAACCAAAGACTCATATGTCTTGGATGGTGAACTCCCCGGTGTAACCGACAAATCCGCTTTAGACCTAACCTTTGTCGATGAGAATACCCTCGTCGTTAAAGGGAGAGTCGAGCGGAATACCGAGACAGGAAAGCCCTCTTCTTCTTCTACTGCTACTACCGAGGCGACAGCAGATAGTAAAGAAGGAGCGACGAAGAGTTACCACGCTCCATCCGTTGAAGAGGAAGGCGAATCATCGGCCGTCACAAAGACCTCAGAGTCTTCTACCGAGGTTGAGAAGAAACAAGATACTGGGGATAAATACTGGGTTCGCGAACGATATGTTGGTGAATTCCAGCGAGCATTCAACTTCCCGCAATCCGTTGACCACGAAGCAGTCAAGGCTTCACTTAAGGATGGTATCCTTAGTATTGTGGTTCCCAAGAAGGCGAAGCCAGATGGTTTTCGAAAGATCAATATTGAGTAAATCCCGCAACCTTCAGAAAGAGAGAAGAGTGATGGATGATTGGACAATTAGTCAGCTGATTTGATTTTTTGATTTGATTTGATTTGATTTGATTTGATTTGATTTTACTGTGCTTACTTTTCAAACATTCAAAAGAAAGTTGATCAAATGTCCTTCCTTCTGAACTGTCTTGAAGTTTCTTGTTCTATTCTATCTCTGGCTTTCTTGCACATTCTTTTTTTATGAATTTAGCGAACATTGCACCGGAGTTTCTGCGCTGCCCATTCATGCAATCATGTAATTAACCACCAAAAACATCCAGATTGCAAAGCAATAACATATATATATTACATTGAAAAAACGTTTAAAGGTTCCTAAAGTGATATCTACATGCAAGTGTTAGCTATGAACAGCAAGCAAAGTCAACGTCGCTAGTAACGGCAATGCAAGATTTGTCAAAGCAAAACCCGGCCGTGGGCCAAGAAAGTGTCTCTAAGATGATTTCAAGATTAAGCCTTCCTCGCGCGTTTAAACAGTCTATAGCATTCCATAAAGAATCGTCTCTCCGAATACAAACTAAATTCAGAACTTCATTAGCATCCGATCTAGTTAAACTCCTCGAAGCTACTGATATTTGGTACACCCGGCGGGGGGGAATTTAACTTACCAAACCACTCCAACCACTCCCGCCAACCCCGCCCCCTTCACGTAATCCGCTAATATACCTCTCTCACTAACAACCCTCCTCGCCACCGCTCCAACCCCAATAGAAACGGTAACTAATAACCTCCCCGGCATAATCTTCCCAGCCTCAAGCCCCCTCTTCCCATCACCCACTATCCCGAAGTATTGTCTTATAAAACTCACACTCCACAGGATCCTCATCCCCATGTTGACGCAGTTCGCCCAAACTAACCCGTCAGCGCCGAGGCCAAGATACTTCACAAACCCCCAACTAGAGGCCCCGAATACCCCAGAAAACCATAACATCCACATACTCTGTCGTTGTAAATCTTTAGTGGTGGCAACGCTCTGGACGAATGCTTCGGTGATCCCGTTGATAGCGAGGAGTGGGATATAGTAACAGTAATTTGATAATGTAAGGGCAGCTGGGGAATCCGCCCAATGTGCACCGGCGACTCCACGCAGTGCTAGCGGCGCAAGAGTGGGTCCTATGGTGGCGATTAAAGTCGAAAGGATGGTGTAGAAGCGAAGGATTAGATGGAGGATTGTAAGTGCCTCTGTGATACTCTCTGATGGAAGAGCCTTTGTCTCTTTGTTTTCATCCTCCTTCTCCTCCCTCTCCTCCTCCTCCTCCTCCTTCTTCTTACTATCCCCCTCACCGGGAATCCTGTCGCCAATACCATCAGCATTCAGCAACTTCGAGAGTAGATTCCGGCTAGTCTCTTCGATCGGCCTGAACAATAATCTCGCAATCAAAGACCCGTAGTTCGCGGCCAATGCATATATCCCTTGTTCATACGTTGTAGCAAGCCTAGTAACAAGTATCGAATCACCCTGCGTTAGCAGATGCTTTACAACAGATTGTAACCACATCGTTCGAGCGACGGAGATCGTGGGTTGATGCAAATAGTATGCGTGTCCTGCTCTGATACCAGAAGCTCGATTAGCATTATCATCACTACGTCCACACTACCGTATATTCTCACGAAACAAGTTTTATACCTCGAATATATCTTCTTTGGCAGCAAACTCCACCCATCCTGTTTCGCGACCTCCCGTAGCCGTAATGGGTACCCGATTACTAGACATAACGCAAATATAACTTGCCCAATCGCAAACGGAAGAGTTTCAAGGCCCCCTGCTACGCTCCCACCTGCTTCTGCAACAGGAGATTTGATATATTTTGACGCCAAAACTGTGACCACTAGTGTAACCGCACAGTTTGAAATAACTGCCACGGATTCACATCCTGCACGGAGACTGTATAGAAGCCTTTGCTGTGCGACCGCAAATCCAGGCTCGGAGAGTAACTCAAGAAGTGAAGCAATAGCGTATATTCCCATCGAAAGTCGGAAATATCCCGTAGTGGCTTGACTAGATCCTGACGGCCAGACATAGGTATACCCAGTTTGTAAAATGTATAGAGCGGCGACGACCGTGAAGCCAATAGGGACGGCGACGTAGCTCGAGTTGACTACAGTTTGAGCTTGGCCCGGGGTTGTTCCCTCAGTTATTTTGTCGCCATAATCATCGGGTTTCTTATCATGGCCCCCCCGGGTCTCGTCTCCGGCATCCTCGTTAACTTCTGCCTGTCGTTGTAACGCCATTCGCAAGCTCTCTCGCGAGAAGAACAGGATAGTCATCATGTACAGTTCCAACTGCGCGGCCTCCCCGAGTACCGCCGGGGATAGATAGCGTATAAGTAGCTGGTTCATAACGAATGTAAGTAGGCGCGAGAGGACTTGCACGAGAACCAGGAACGCGGCACCGGCTGCAGAGGCATTGAGCAATGATTTCCGGGACATCGGTGGGGTCGTCGATAGCCCCGGTGGGCCTTCGCCGGCGGATGTGAACCCTGTCGGATCCATCGCAGTTCAAGGAATCCGCTTTTGAGAGACAATGTAGGCAGATGTCCTAATAATTTCGAAGGGGATACACACACACACACACATCCGATAGTGCATGTGTCGTTGCATTGGTGGGTGGCTTACACCCATGTGACAGATCGCGGTTGGCGAACATGGGGAAGCTGCAGCTTAGTTAACTGGAAGCTCAAGCTCCTGCAACAAAGCGAAGTTTCTCCGTTCTCCGAGGTAGCTCCGACGATACGGCCGACAAGCGAATAAGCATCAAACTGGCTACTGGAGAGCTCGAGGCAGCGCTGCTGGCAGCTAATCACGTTGATGCGAATGATATAAACCCAACCCAGCCCAACCCAGCCGCCCCCAAAACATATTCACGATACCACCAAGTCCTTAAGTACCTACCTACTTAAGTACTTACTTAGCTTACACAGATACTCAACAGCAGCAGCAGCAACAATGGGCTCCCTCGCAGAAACTGTCGCGATCGAACATTTCACCGCCATTCTCTCTGACATGGATGGGTACATACCTCCTACTTGCTTCCTTACCCCTATCACCATAGCCTAATTTGGAGACTCCCAGCTCTCAGGCACTTAAGTCTAAGTAGGCAGTTGCTAACAAAGCAAAACACCAGCACAATCTTCGATTCCACCGCAGCTGTAGTTCTCCACTGGACTCGCATAGCCAACGAACTCAATATCCCACCGTCCTCAATCCTCTCGACTTCTCACGGCCGCCGCACAATCGACATTCTAAAAATTCATGCCCCTCACCTAGCAACAGAAGATTATGTTCACCACGTTGAAGGCTTAATCCCAAAACTCTACGCTTCGGATGCAAACATTCTACCGGGTTCGGAAGCCTTAATTGCTAAACTCACGGATTACGGTACACCATGGGCTATTGTCACAAGTGGGACCAATGTATTAGTGGGAAGCTGGATGAAAGTTATGGGTCTACCGTTGCCAGAGAGCTCAGTCACGGCGGATAATGTGAAGAATGGGAAGCCGGACCCGGAATGTTATAACCTAGGTTTGTCAAAGATTTTTGGTGTACCGGTAGGATCGGAAGAATTCGAGAAGATCGACAAAAAGAAAGTCGTGGTGCTTGAGGATGCTCCAGCTGGAATTAGAGCCGGCAAAGGAGCTGGGTGTACAGTTATTGCTTTGACAACGACGCATAGCCATGCGGAGGCCGTAGAGGCAGGTGCCGATTGGATTGTTAAGGATCTCAGCGCCGTGAGAGCGATTAGAGGCGATGCAGGGGGTATTGACCTAGAGATTACTGGTGAAAGAGTTTCAAGATAGTCACGTCGAAATGTATAGATGCTATATCTTATCCAGGTTAGATAGATAGATATATGGACGTATAGGGTTCTGGTTTATGGTAGGGATACATACTAAGAAGTACTTTAACAATAGAATTGGATAATAACCAACAATATAGTAAACGGGTCTAGATAAGTAGAAGTAACTATTCCGATCAAGTTTATTGAAGATTTGGAGTCGACTATAGAATAAGAGTAATTGGGACAGAAGTTAGGAAACAGTTATATACACTTGAAAGTTCTAAGTACAGGGAAAAAAGCGGAAGGGTTAGTCTTGAGTGTCATAGACATTATCGATCTCATATATTGGTTCACAGTAAAAAAACACCAAAAGATAAAGAATAGAACAAAATGGAGGGTTGTAGGGAGACAATAGCCCGTGGTGACTCTGTCATTAAAGGAAAAGGATCCCAGCTCAGGTAAAAAAAAACATAACCGTAGAACGAAAAGAAGACGTTGAACACAACCGCTTTCTCCTGATAACACTCGCTTGCCTGAAAATGGCATTTCGCTTTTGGTGTGCTAATTTCCTGTTAAATAGCGCCACTACACATCTATAACAATTGCATAAAAATCCAAGGCAGAAGGAGGGGGTTTGAAAGGAGGGAGTAAGAAGAAGAACAAAGAAAGAATAAAGTTTTTTGTGGGGAAATTCGCAAATATTGGGATCGCTTTCGTTCTTCTAATAGCCCGTTAAACGTTGTAGGTTTCCAAAAAGGCATCGTAAGTCGGAAGTTAAAGGCTTTTGTAACGGCGAGCAAAGTGGATTAGGTTGTCCCCGTCTCTCTCTCTCTCTCTCTCTCAAAAAAAAAAAAAAAAAAAAAAAAGGAATTGGGAGGTAGGGTTTGCTGGATGCCATAACCTCTCTCATGAGTAAGTTCGGACACCAATCTTCTTGAAAGCCTCCAAAGTCCATTTTCGAGCCAAATTGATGTTCTCGTCGATGATTTGTTGTTGGAGTTCCCGGACCTTCGTGGTTTTCGCCTTCCTATCCTCATTGCTCATCCTAAGAACTCGTCCAATGACATCGAAATCGGTTTCAGACTCATCCTGCAGCCAAACAGCTTCTTCAGTGAGGTAGGCATAAGCATTGATTATAGCTTTCGTGGCAACCAATGGAGTGCCAGCAATCAGACTGGCAGGAACGGTCGATGAAGCCTTTCTGTCAAGATATTCAGGGGTAGCAAAAGCCGGCAGGAGAGCGAAACATCGAGACAAGATGGTGTAGAAGTCGATGTAGTTGAGGCCTTCATCGAAAACAACGTTATTAACAACCTCAGCTGGGACAGGTGGGTGCCTTCCGTGGCCAACGAGATGGAGAGTAATGTTCCTTGGCTGTGTTTCAATCTTGGTCTGAGCTTCCTCATCTTCTGATTCGTCACGCTTAGCAGGTGCCGTTGGACCTTGGGGTGATAGTGGCGGTGGCGGCTTAGCAGATGCGGGCTTCAAGAACTCTCCAAGTCTTCGGAAGACCATTTTGTAGTCCCTTCGCTCCTGTCCAAAGTCTCCTTGCAGACCGAAGCTAAGATTATTATCATCTGTAGGAATTGGAGGCAACTGGACGGGAAAGACAGGGACGAAATGTCTGACAAGAGGTTGATGACCTTCCTCTTTGACGACCTTCCACTTCTTCAAGCTTTGCTCAAGCAAGAATTCGGCAGTATGGGGGCTCAAAGCCAAAAACTCAGCTCGGTTAGCTCTAACCCATGGAGTAAGTGCCTCCTCCAAATGGTGCTTCTCGTATCCCCATCGATCAGCGTGATGGATAACACAGAACAGATAAGTTTTGTGGTTCTCAAGAAGGACAGTCATGTTCTCCTGGTACTTCCTCATATCAAACTCGCAGGTGGTGGCAACGACGATATCCGGAACGGGTTGGTCCTCGCCAGCCCGTCGGAAATCATCCATACCACGATGATCGGGGATCGGATTCGAAAGATCAAAGGTCCTCATAATATCGTGGGATCCGTAGCGAGACAGGCGTAGGAAGAAGGTGAGTTCGGCACCAGGGAGTTTACCCCAAGAGTTGACAAGAGCAGCGAGAACTTCATCGTGTGAACCGCCGGTTTCAACAAAGGCTATTCTCAAGGGACGCTTCTCAGCTAGGATCCGTTCCCCTGTCGCAGATTGTATATTTGTGTCGGTGCCGAATGTTGTAGAAGGCCTGCTGGGAGCCTGGTAGATGAAAGTGCCAGCCAGGAAAAGGGAGGCGACAGCGAAGATGAGGAGGATGCTAACGCGACGAGCCATAGTGAAGGAAGAAAGGAAGGAAAGGAGAAATCTCGCAGGGAGATTCTTAAAGGGGGGCTCAATTGGCCAGCGGGATTGACGACGTCAAGAAAGGTGTCGGGATGTGTGTATTTCAACCAACGTCGTGGCCAGCTTGTTCGCGTGGGTTTTTGGCGAGGTCGGATGATTTAAAGTAAAGGGAAGGAGACGATTTTGTGGTTTGGAGAACTGCTACTAGTAAGCTACCAGGTAAAGACTTGGACAATAACAAACAATTGCAACAGACGTAGATTCAGGAGTCCTCGGGCGCTAGTTAGGGAATGAACAATATAACGCCTCTGAAAGTTACTCAGGTAGGTAGTAAATTGCGCGTATCAAATGAGTGACTTGGAAGTCAAAGCCGTGAATATTCCGGTGAGGTGGTATGTACTTACATCACCTACTTACATGTAGTATATAAGATTTCACCGCCTGTGAAAGAAAATTTCTTAAAAAAAAGGGGAGGGGGGGGGGAGGATTAGGTCCAGTACCTACCACCTGGGTCCATACTCCCTTAAGATAATATACGTCGGAGAAATGCAAAGTGTACTATGCAAGGACAGGCAGTCGGAGGTATAACGTCGGCGGAAGACTCAGCTCTACTTGTTCGTTTGCCCCGAAGCTAATTATAATTAGCCCGCTAGCTTGGTGCACAAGAAAGCCACCTGTTGGGCGGGAATTCGAATCGAGGAGTCCCATTTACATAATTAAATACTAAGTAGTAACGTAACAAGAGGGATGTACTTTAATAATTAAATTAAATTCTCACGTAGAACGACACCGAATGGATCCACAACTGTATACTGGTAAAACTAAGCACTGACAGATACTTTATATTAATTATATAAATTATAAAGTAAGTACTTGAGCACCTACTATAGATATCGCGAGATCTCGAGATCGATCGCATTTCCAGATGTAGTACCCCTTTAACTATGTAAGTAAGTACTTAAGTAGGTAATAAAATAAAAATAAAAAATAAAACCCATTCTTGGCTGACCCTTCTTGTGTTGGTGTTGTCACCCTCAACACAACAACACAGCACAAATAAAACCCAACGTCAACACAATTTTCACAATCTCAGTCCGGCCAAGACGTCAACACTTTCGTGAGCTCTGGATATGAGACCAGCCAAGACTGGTCAGACAGGTAATAATTGAAGTGGTCGCTGACTAACATGGTGGGCTGGGCTGAGTAACAGAGCACGAATTTATGAGGATCTGATGACTAAGTAGGTACTTAAGTAGGTAAGTACTTAGGTACTTATTATCGTCCCGCACTCGGTTATGTCCAACCAATCAACCTCCTGGCCGCTACCTAGAAGAATCTCGAATCTTATCTGGTCTTAAAGATTTAAGGAACAAGGCAGATATACGAAGTCAGTACTTACTTACTCAAGTAACATAATTAAGCATTTACTAACTATCTGAATTCTGTTCTGTCTATCTATAAACTCGACTTTTTCCCCCTAGTTTTGTTTAAGCTTTCGCGTTCCTAGCTAGCGCTTTTCCCTTTGGTGCTAAGCTATAAACTCTACGCTTGGCGAGGATGGTGTCCCCAGTTTGTCCGGCATGCTCGCCATTCATTGGATCGGGTCCTTCAAGGTTTGTGGTTGTCGATGTTATCACTGCCGCACCGCGCTATTGCATTGTTGATTACTAAACGTTGGCGCGAGTCGTACCAAGAGCTCTTTTTATTGACCTGAAGCGTGATGCCGTACTGCTGGCACCTATAAAAAGGTCACAGTTGCGCGTTAGTTATCAATTTCTGATCTTCGATCTTCTATCTTATCGATATATTATTTCCGGGACCAGACTAGTCGACTATACTCGAGCCAGTAACACCCCCCGCCATGCAGCCCCCCAAGGCCAAGCTCATCAAACTACCCGAGGGTAGACAACTTCATGTTGCTAGTGATGACGACCATCTGTTGAAACTTCAAGAGTCGCACAGCGACCCCCAATTCAGTTTTACTGTTCATGGGTCTGCAGACCATGTGAGTACCTCCCTATATACGTATACTTCTTAGGTACCTAAGTACCTAAGTCGTATAAATGTTCGGTCTTATTCATGTGCACAATGTCGTCGTGTTTGCTATGAAAGCTGTACGTATATACCTACCTACCTACTAGGGCTGAGGGGGTAGGTAAATACCTCGGCACTTCATAGGCTTCATGGAAATATTTTAATGGAATCCTGAACATGTTAGCTTCTTCAATACTGATGAACTGACCATAAAAAAACCTATCTGGTTTAGATAAGCGCTCTTCATGACTCGAAAAAGTACCACCTTGGTTTAAAAGATGCGCTTCGTAGTAAACATCCAGAAATTTTCGAAGAAATGGAAAAGTTACAGGTTAGTTGAGCGGCAAATATATTAGCATCATGGTATCAGACACCAGCCCGCGTCCTAACATGCCTGGGTGGCTTTATACAGGCTCATATGGAGGAGCTTTCCGCTGAACTCCATACTCTCACACAGTATGATGTTCACCTGGAAGCGAACTTTGGCAAGTTTGGTTACTCTGCCAATCTTCGGACTCATTTGCCTGGCCAAAAGGTGCATGAAGAGAAGGAGGAAACCTCGACAGTTATCAGAGTATGGAAGTAGGTTAGAGCCTAGATGCTTGCCTTGGTTTCTAGAACGAGGCATCCTAACCATTACCTTGTTCGTAGGCGCCCTGTTATCCGTCAGTATTTTCACAAAGGATTGCTGTGGAGAGCTAGTGAGAATGAAGAAGTGGCTAGCTTCGAACTCTTTGTCGGTAAGTCGAGTTCTATATCCGGGGTTTATACTACGATCTAGGTAGTCTGATCAGCTGATGGAATTCCCCCCCAGATCTACTCTATGTCGGTATCCTCGCCGTCCTGGGCGATAGAGCATCCGAGGAACCCTCCGCAAATGCATTTCTCCGTTTTTGCGTACGTATAAACGAACGTGCCGATGCCGACAAATGATTGATGTTTTAAACATAGATTGCAATGATACCTTCGTGGAAACTGTGGAATGATATTGGTTTACTTGTCAGCTGGTTTGAGTCAGGTAGGCTTAATTTACCCCCACTCGCTACGGAACCACCTAGCCTGCGGGGACCGGAATGAGGCAGGTTTTGGAGCCCGTGAAATCCAAGAACTCATGCTGACGTGCCCGCGCTCGTATCCTTTAGACGATCTTGTCCAGCGCGGTATAGTATTATTTATACTTGCTTGCTTGTTCGGTTTTACTACAAACATATTTCTTTCCGAAACTGTGACGTACACGCAAATGATAGCCTTCTACCTGGCGGCTCGTTTATGCACCGCAGTTACTTTGTATGTGCTTAACCCAAGTGGTGTAAATTCCATGCTAACTAAGTTTGCAAATCTAGTATCATCGGAGCACTTCTGCTACCAATGGTGAAGGCGACATTGTACGGGAATTCATTGGCAATATTGATCCCCTCCGCACTATGGATTGGTAGCATCTATGTTGAGGAACCCAACAGACAGGCCTTAATCTGGATCGCTATATTTCTAGGTAACTTATCTTTCGGCCCAACGATATACGAGACATTCTAATACAAATCCTAACCCATCCCTTCTTTCATAGACCTTTCTCTCCCTTCCATTCTCGTATGGGCGATGCGAGGAATACGCTTCGTCCCGAGAAAATGGAGCGAGAAAATCAAGGGCCTTTTCGAGTTTTACCCTGGTAAGTAATCGTCGTTTATCTTTATATCAATACACTACCGTTCTCTTGACCGGGCTAACCTCTACTTCATTAGCCCTTAATATCGAGCACAAGGCAGAGCGGACAGGGGCTTTCGTTTCATTGGTCTTCGGTTATTCCGTAGTCGCTCTGCTCTATCAAAACGCTGCACATTTTGGTATGAACGCATTTTTGGGTAAAGCCCTTTTGGGTCTGGTCCAGGCCTATTGTTTCAATACCATTTACTTTGACATTGATGGGTCTGGTCATGAGCTACATGCGATCAGGCGAAAAGTCTGGTCTTCATTCCTTTGGGTCAATGCCCATTTATTATTTGTTCTCGCCTTCACTATTGGTGGATCTGGTTTGTCAAAGTTGGTTCTTGCACACGAGTCCCAGGACACAGATGTGCATGATCTTTTCCATACTTACGAAGAGAGAAGTTTCGCTCACGTCGAGGATAGCTTGAGATGGTTCTATTGCGGTGGCTTAGGTAGGTACCCCTTCAAAAAATTTAGATGATACGCCGGAGACTCACTCGATTATTCGTATAGCTGTGGCACTGTTTAGCATGTCCTTGATATCCATTTCCCATCTCCACAAAACACTATACACGCAAAAAATCGCTAAAAGGTACCGCCTTGCGTATAGAGTCTTGGTTTGCATCGTGTGGCTTTGTCTTCCAGCCGCGCATGAGCACCTTAACTCTCTTCATTTAATTTCAATCACGACCGGCATGACCATCTCAATTGTTGCATTGGAGATATACGGAACCAGCTGTAAGGGCGATGACATGTTTGGCACAAGAAAACCATGCGCTGCCTATATTTGTGATGCTGAGGTTGAGGAGCGCCAGGAAGAGACAAATGAGGGCTCCGGTGATCCTACGGTCACTGACCCTGAGAGGGGTGTCGACAAGGGCGACTATGTTCTAAAGGATGTTTACGTGGATGTGCAGTGACGGCGAGAGGCAGTCGGGTGTGTAATATAATGGCATGGGGTATATAATAGAGACCCGTTTTGTATCCTCGAGAGCCCACAGTTTTGAGAGTGCGACGAAATTTATTGGCATGTACCCAATACATGTATACAGTTTGGTACAAGGATAATCTAAAGGTAGTAGTCTCGTATTGAGTTTCCTTCCAGTGACCATACACGCGTGTATGCGCATGCCGCATTTTAGCAACTGCACCACCTTATCACAGACCTTCTCCACATTTCCCCTGCGCTTATTCATTGCTCATTGTTCATGATTGCAGTCTATTCGAGATTTTGCCATATAAAATAAGTTTAGTCATCTCGGTCATTTGATTTTAATGAGTTCTCTGACTGGGAGATATTATTCATTTATTCTCTAAGCCAGCAATGTTGGTATTTTGGGGACATGGTGACGGTGACGATCCTCCAAGTATTGGAGGAATGAGGAAAAGGTTATATATGAACACGAAGCAGAGAAACCGAGATAATGAAGTACCTATAAAACAGCACTTAAGAAAAACACCATAACGGGCATTAAATAAAAAAAAAAAGGTGTAATTCCAAAAAACACCATGGAGGGTAGAGGTATTGTAGTGAAGGTGAAGTTGAGGTACAAGCACAAGGAATCAACGAGCTATGTCTACGAGGAAGCCTTTCGGGCCTTCGCAACAGCTTTTCTAACTTCGAATCGTCTCTAAAAAAGGAGAAGTCATATCAGTACCAGCCAACTCCATATATGCACGGCGCTTGGCATATTCGCCACGATCCGGCTGCAGATATTCGAGAGTGAAAACGCTCTCAGAAAACACCCGCCCTAATATATTCCAAGTGCTCACCTGTTTCTTCAAAACCATGACCTTGAATCTCTCGAAGTCTGTCAACTGTCGCTTCTTTTCTCTGCTAGCCCTCTTCTTGGCCCATGTTGTGCTGGCGGTCTTGTCGTCAACGGAAGCCTCGGCCCAGTATTTCTTGACAACTCCACTTCGGGCAGCCCGTGGCAACTTGGTGATAACTTGTTGAGTAAGTGAGACGTGCGAAAGAGAGATTTCTTGTCGTTCGATATGTGGGGAGTCGACCAAAGCCTAGAGTGTGATATTCCCAGCGTCAGCCAAAACCGTTGTTCTACACGCTTTGTTTGTATTCCAAGCTCCTTTTGATTGTCGGAAAGTAGATCCCTAGGCGAAAGCCTTGCAACCGAGATGGTGAATATATTTAAAAGGTATGGAGGACTGACTCGTTTGTGGTCGATGATTTGAACAACGGCAGCGAGCTTGCCCTCGTCCTTGCCGCTGTTTATCAGAACGACTCGGCCGGTCTCGACCTGACTGTAACCAAAATAACACCGAGAATCAGCAATCGCAGTTCGTCAAGTTGTCAGAATATGAACTGTCGTCCGTCTACCGGTCCAAACCGGTCTAATTTGAGGAATCCTTTGTGGATGTGGTAGTGGAGTCGGAGGGTAGGTGAAGAACATACGGCCATTGGGAGGAAACAACTTTGGTTTGCGACATGGCGGATACTGTAGGAGGGGTTCGACTGCGCGATAGAGGGAGGTGGTTAGGGAAATTTGGAGATTCGACAACGATGGTGATGATGGCAGTGGTAGAGATCCAATCTAAGATGGGTGGTGACTGAGCAGATGGGGTGCCAACACAAAATTTCGTTGGAGGCCAGGTCACGTGGCTCGGCTTTTTTTGTGTCAAACACTGCTGATAAGATAAGGGCCCGGTTAGGGCTCGAATAAAAAAGCATCCAACTTCATCTTCTTGTTGTCCTCGACTTTTCCTTGACTCGGCTGGACTCGACGCCGCCATCCCGCCATCCCGCCATTGCCATCGCCATCGCCATCGCCATCGTTTTATCATTGGATCGCCCTCAACTCTTGATATCAACAACGTTTCCACTTTAATGTAATCATTAACAGGTATGAGGTTATCATCAATTCCCGTATTCTCATCCTCGTATCTCCAGATCTCCCCGGCCGTATGATGATATAATTTGCGATTGAGACGCCTTGCTCGTGGACAAACGCCTAGTCCATACAACGACAGGCTCTCTCTGATATTCAATTTCTTACATATACTGACAGCCCTTTCACTCATAATCCTTTCCTCCGCTTTCACACCCAACCAAGAGTCCCGTCTTGTAGTCTCGATTAATCAACTCACTAACGTGGCTACCGTACGAACAGGAAATCCTAATAGCAGGTAATTAGACCCAACACAAGTTATGCTTGGTGGCTGAAGAGATTTTATTTTGTAAGTACCACTGGGATACCACAGACCCTGCTCATATTCTCTCCTCCAACCCAATGATTAAAACACATGCCTAAGATAGTATGTGATTGTTCTTTGAACAACATGAGCTATACTTATACACCAAGATCACTGAGGGCACAATCAATCAACTTCTCACACTACGATCCTCTCTATCTTGAAATAGGAATCATTGCTGATTGGATGAGATGTTGTAGTAGATACCGGCTATCATTATTGCGATTTCCATTGGCAATATAAACCCTGTACTTTAGTATCAATACAATCCATATAGATAGACCGAGTGTCAGCTACCCTTCCTGCAATACCGCACCGCCCCTGCCATGACCATGAGCATCGCGAAAGATAGTGATATAGACTCTCTCTCACCTCCTCGGATAGACCATTGAATGTCAGTAATCAGTACTTACCTAGCACCCTTTACCTCCATTATTCATACTACCTAAGTACCTACTTAGGTAGGTACTTAGTCTAGGAGCAAGACGGGTGCTGGCCCAGTCTTAACTCACCTGATTTTGAATCTCCTTTGCGTCAAAACGAGTATCACGTGATATAAAATATACTTTTTAAACGTTACTAGAAATGCAACACGGCACAACACATTATCTCATCTCAAGGCTCATCACCGCTGCTCATCACTGATGGGCACTCACTCCGTTCTCCATCATGCATCACTTTTCATATATATCCCACCAATCCACCACTACGCGCGATGCTGTTCACCAAACTCATATCTACATCGGATCTAGTCAAAATCCAAAGCTTTCAACATGGACGAGCCCTCTGACCCTAATATTACTTCCTGTTTAATTTCGGGTCCAAGTACCCCTTCTCCCCAGGTCCAGGATCTTCTTGCAACCCATAAACTCTATCAAACCCACCTAAACCAACCTGATGACTGTGACGATGGCGATGGTGATGATACCACATCTTCCCACTCGCAGTCGCCCGTACCCCAAAAGTCCCTTTTATCAATTGATACCAGTCGTGAACGCCAGTGTACCTCGAGTCCCAACACAGAAGTCCCATTCTTAGCAGCACCTCCACAATCTTCCTCGCCCCAGCCTACTCGGGCATCTTCATTTCGCGCCTTGATCCCCCCTCAGTCTTCAGTTGAGAATGACCGATTTGGATATTTACTAGGCCGTTCTTTCTCATCTTCCTCAAGCCAAAATTGCTTTCCTTCGAATACTTCTATGACTTCCCTTAGAACTTTTAGCTGCACGCCAACGACTGAGAATTTAGCTCGTAGAATGGCCCATTCTAGCACTTCAAACCATGCAACCAACCTTTCGGTTTCATCTCTCGACGCTGAACCCTATTTCCACCCAATAATACCCACTCAGCGCTCCACACCCAGTGGAGATGGAGCGTCCGAGAATCAAAACCAACAAGGCTCTGAAAGTGCTGAGGATCCACCGACAACAATGACATCTACAGCAAATACAAGCGCACATCCCTCAAACATCACTCGTGGAGATGGGATGACAACGAAGACGGACTTGGTATCGTATTTACCTAGAATACCAGTAGCGTTAACGACAGCCTCCGAGGAGGAGAGGATTGCGAAATGGGGTCCGAAAGTTGGCCCTCCAATCAGCGGGGATGAATACAAAAACCCCTACAACTATGAGATTCTAGATACATATTGCGAACAGGCTGACCACCCGATGTTCAACGTGGCGGAGAGCACACGCCGTGCTGGTAATCAAACTATCCCAATGCTCAATATCGGCCATCGTGGCTAATAATGAGGTTACAAAATACAGGAAATGCTGCAATCCAGACAATGTTCGATCCGTTGTATGCTTTACCAGGCTTGAATGGACAGATCCCACGTGGGTTTCCTCTGTACGGGTTCTCAATGAGAGAAATGCCAAGTAGGTTTGATCAGGCCTCCAGTACTAAATTACACTGCGCCGTCACGCCTCAAGCTAACGCTATATGAACAATGCATAACTAGCCGCGATCTTACATGATGTTCTGCGTGCTTACGGGATAGAACCGATAGAAGGGATCGGATACGACGTGGACCGACAGAATATGTCATTGCTCTGTGGTATGTCCACACGTGCACACCCTCGCCCCTCTGAAAGAGCAGCTCTAATAACTTAACAGGACACATTGGGGCCACCTGGCTGTCTGGCATCATCTAATTAGTCTATCTCACCCATGCGTTCGCTTGGACGCCCTGTCTCGCAAACAAGCGCAAACTTGCTCGCAGCCAAGCCTGCCGAGAGATGGCCCCTCTTCTGCGTTGCCAGCTCAAAACAGCAACTCCTCTCGACCAAACGTTATATTAGGGTCATTCCAGCCTACTGTGCCAAATCTATAACTCCCACTGCAGCGGGAATGCTGTCGCCGCCACCGTATCTGTGCATCGGCTCTTGCTTTTGATTCCTTTTTTTCCTTCTGTTTGGCTGTTTCTCTTTTTTCTTCTCCCGTTGAAATATCACATCCTCCCAAGTATCACGATTCCAATATATAGTTCAGTATGTCTCACGACCATGGCTCCATGGCCGGAATGGACTCCGCCGGTGACACTAGCTCGTCATCTTCCTCCAGCTCCCACGACGTGATGCCGATGGTATTTCAATGGGCGATGCAAACGCCCATATACTCGTACGCCTTCACTCCAAAATCAACCTCACAATACGTCGGCGCTCTCGTCTTCCTCATAGTTCTTTCAATCATCTACCGCGCCCTAGTTGCCTATAAATCCCACAAAGAATCCACATGGCGTGAGGAGGAAAAGGCGCGAAAGGTTATCATTGCTGGACAGTTTCACGATGACAAGGCGAGTGCCGATGTCAGCACGCGGGAAGTTAGGGGTGCAGCTCCATGGAGGTGGCGTGTAGACCCGCCCCGAGCTCTTCTCTCGATGGTCAATGTTGGCCTGCACTATTTGCTGTAAGGCTTACAAAATACCCTTGGTGGGAATGTGATAAAACTAAAATGTATCCCTTCTACTATAGCATGTTCGCTGTTATGACTTTGAATGTCGGATACTTTTTTGCTGTCCTTTTCGGCATATTCTTCGGCGACCTCCTATTTTCGAGATACGGGCATTGATGGGCACGAACATTGATATTCAACTATGGTATATCATACTGGGTGGTTTCTTTTGCATATTTCCATTATGAATCAAGTGCACTTGGTCTATCAGCTACAGGCGTTTGAGTGGGATTCAGAGCATCGTGTGTCTTTAGCCCTCATATTTATTAGATAATTCTGCCTTCACCAAATCTCGTAGTGAATGGTCATTTCATACATCTTCCGATGCTCCTAGGAACTACCGGCGCAACACCATATTCTTCAGCTTTCATTCCGTGATTGATATGCAATAATGTACTTACGGGTCGAGAATGTCCTGCACCATATCTGAGCACTTGTCTCTGCGAATAGTTTCAATAGTTCTCGCGGCCATACCTCAGGGATATAGGCATATCCATAAAAGTATATATATCTAGATACATAAGTATATTAACAGTACGCCAGTTTTAGGTCGGGTTGGTACCAAATCTAGCTAGAAACCATCATGCTAATGAAAATGGGCTCGAGGTAACCGTCTTGTCTAACTCGAATGGACCCGCGAGTAGCGAGATGAAGAAGGTGGTGAAAACCTTGAGCAGCGACAACCTGGGAGCTATCCTTGGGAGGGATCAGTTCGTCGAAGGACAAATCGTGATATTCGCTCCTAATGATTGGCTTGTTTTCATATTTGGAAAGAAGCTGGAATCGGAGATATCTATCAAGGCGAGTGTAAGCACCACCTCCCACCAGAAAAAAGTAAAAGAGAGAAAGAGATAAATGAGATTTCGGAGGCCACATCCCCCCCTGAGCCACCGAATTAATAAACCTGGATACTTACTCGAAAAAGTTATGACTCTCTCTCTCAAGGGTCTCTGCAAACCAGCTAGAACCTTGTGTATCCCTGTTGGCTTGTGCGTCTGAGTTTGGGAAGAGATATATCAATATATGTTGATGACAGTTAAATAAGGATTCAAGGTTCTTACATTGTCCAAGGTCTCCTTCTAGGACCGGATCCCCTTGGGGATCATGACCCATCATCTCATCAGCCTCTAGGAGATAGTCTTCATTGGATTCTATATTAGTGGGACTTCCATGTCTGATCTTTGCACCGAAGTTGGAAATTGGTCCATGGATTTGACGGGTACTTGGACTTGGTGTAACGTGGCTAATCCGCTTTCCGAGTAACCGGGAAGTTCCTATAGCTGGGCTGGTCTTACGACGTCCCGTAGAGGAGAAGCGTCTATTAATGCTACTAGGAATGCCTCCAAGGGAGCTCGTCCCGAAACCCCCAAAGCTGAGCACCGACCCAGCTCGCGAGCTTCGTTCTGGGATATTCCAAGGCATCAAATTTCCTTCTAAATTCATGGATCCCCTTCGAGCAACTCCAGGGTCCTAGGCGTACAATCAGTATACGTCTGTCTATCAAATGAAACGGAATGGCAGTATATAATCAAAACCAACCTGGTCATCCGATCCCAACGCCCCCATACCCATCTCATCAATCCACGGTGATACACCGCGATGGATATGATCATCTGCCCGCTCAATTCGGATCCTTCGGCCCTGCTGTGAGCCTTCAGATCCGGAATCATCTTCGTCTGAACCAGATTGTGCCCTCTTCCGGTACTTCGCCTTACCAGCCTTTCCTAAAGCTTCCCCGCCAACGCTGGTATTTAACAACTTAAGTATATTACCACCCTCAAATGTTGCCACTAGCGACTCGGCCTTTAGCATCCCCCCCCAGCCGTAAACCCACTGCCGCGCAGTTTTTTTGATAGCTAACACATTTTGTATGTTTTGTCGTTTGCGCCGAGCCAGACCCATGTTGTCTAGATATTTAGAGTCCAACGCTGCCAAATCTGACGTTCTTAGCTCAATGGTGTCATCAGCCTGAGCTAGTCGCAGCTTTCTCCCCTGTTGATGAGAAACAAATGCAAGTATCTGATCTTCTGGGGGCACTGGCTGGCGAGCCGGAAAAGGCTCAGCTTCCTGGTTTTCATTTGCAGGGAATAACTCGTCCTGAAGGGCATCTAGGTCCACAAGGTTTTTGTTCAACTAGTCAATTCGCTCGTCGGTTCGTTTGTTGATCGAGGGAAAATGTTAACATACTAGCCATATCCACACATGAACTGAACAGCAGTTGTAACTTACACCAAAATTTTTTTGTCCATCCTCGTGTTCGCGCAAAACTCTCTCCGGACTAGCAGATATTGTCTGCCATTGGCCCTTCTTCATAACATCAACTAAATCATCGTTGTTTTGAGGGACTAAGTCTTCGAAACCTATATTGAGAAGATTGTCGGGTCGGTGTGGGTTACGCCCTGGAACATCCTGTATCTCGCCATTTTCATCAAATATGAAATCGACATTGTCATCAAGATCTTCTTCGTAGTTCAGGTTCCCCGCTTGAAGTTCATCCCCGGAAAATTGAAGAAACCCGACACTGCCACCGCCACCATCGAGGGAGGAGGAGTCTGGAATGATTAGTTCGGCTCTAGGAGAAAATTCAGCGCCACGAATAGAAGGAGGAAATAAATTGTTGGGGGGCAACAATGTTTTATCTTCAAGCGTGAGCTGAGTGGTGTAGTGTAACTGATCTTCAGGTAGTATGCGAAGCTCAGGAAGAATGAAGGCTAACTCTGGGATGAATGCGGGATCATCCTGTAGCAATAATGCCTCTGGCCTATTGATGGTTAGATCAAGCGAACTATGTGAGCGTAGAAGCATGAGACATATTATACCGAATTCTGACACCCACGAGGTCTATCTGGCCCGTGTCTAATGGAACCAAAAATTGCCTATTGATCTTCTGATGGGCGTTCGTAACATCAGCGAAAAGATAGCTGTACTGCTCGGAAAACACCCTCGAAACACCGAAAAGAAGGTTTGACTGGAGGCGTAAGGCTAGTGGATTCTCTGATTGAAGTATAGTTCTGCACGCCTTAGCTACATTAACCTCGAGGATCTCCTTTTTGTGAACCTTCTTGGACAATGTAGTTCTAGGACCAATAGTTGCAACCAACCTAGACATAATTACGTTGATTAGCTGTATTATGGAATATTCGACTCGACGATGAACCTACCATACGGTTGCAACACCATACTTCCTCTGAGTCAGTATACGATGGTCGTAAAACATCTTGAAGCCAGGTAATCCCCAGACGGGCGAGCTTAGGTTTCGTGAATTATCGCTAGGCGCGAAGGCGGATGAGAGAATGATGGATTGAAGATGAGGGCTAAACGCCCAAATCCTGTAGGTATATAGAAGCCACTAGTTGTATCGGGCTGATGGAATAGTGCTTCCTGGAGACAGATTTAGGTGATCTGGTTGCGTTTCGAGCATTCGGGGTAGGGGTGGTTTAGTTGTACTATAGACCTTTATTATGCATATAGGCATAAGAGGGAGGTAAAGGTGGGTACTTATTTAAGTACTTAATCTGAAACGAGATAGTGTGTGTCGAAGACAGTTCGAGGAGGGCCAGGTAGAGATTAAAGATGGGGAAAGACTTGTCCAAGCCTAACACAGACTTGGGGCTAAGCTTTTGTGTTGTGAGATGATTGCGTTGCTCTGTGTTGTAATTTGGCATTTGTCACGTGGGGAAAGCTGAGTTTGTCGCTGTTGGACAGACAAACGGTGAGTAACAGTGACAACAGCAACGACAACAACAACGACAAAACAACGACGACAATGTTGTTTGGTAGGATCTGTGTCACTGATACATGCCGATAGGCTCGCGCGGTAATCTCGCCACTAATATCTACTAAATTACCTCCTACCAGTACACACCGAAACTTTTAATAATGAAATAGACCAGCTGTTTCCCGTCTTTAACAACTTTATCGCGACCTAAAAGAGTATTTTTCGCTCTTCGCAGCCCTCAATCTACCCCGCCGATTACCAGTCTCCCACGCACGGGTAGCGGAAGAAGACAACAACACTATCGAAGTTGCTGAAATCAAATTCCACAATCTCTCTGAAAATGGATGTTCCATCTTCGATCCCAAGACGAGCAGCCAACCGTGACATGGCTGCTACGCAGAATAGCTCTCCGACAAAACGGTCCTCCCGCCAGTCGTTAGACCCTATCACACTTAGCGATTCAAACATAGATGCGGACGCTGCTTATCTAATTGAAGAAGCATCTCGTAGATCGCCTACAAAGCGACAACAGTACGAGAATTATGAATCTGGCGCTGTGAGAGCAACTCCGTCATCGTCGCCAGTGAAATCTGGTCGACTTGGGGCTATCACAGAGGTTGAAGGGCGCCTTGCGAGAGTTTCCCTCGGGACAGAAAGCTCTGTTGTGCACTATGGCGATACCCCTCAAAAGAAAAACGACAAGGAAAATAGGCCACCATCGCCGACTTCTACAGCAGCTTCTCAGGAAACTCCGCAGAAGCGGAAAGGACCAAAAGCGCCCAGACCCCCGAAGACCCCAGGAAAGACGAGGAGTTATGATCCTGAACGTCCTTTAACTGCGGAGGAGCAAATGAAACTAAGCGACCCGAAAGTTAAAAGGATGCAAAATGTTGCTCAACTGTGTAAGTAATTTGCTCCAAGATTAAACGAAACGCATACTCACGAGCCAGGCAATTCTCGTAGATTTCCTCGATTACTATTTTGGTCTTCTGAAATATGTTCATGATAGGCGAACCCGCCTTACGAAGTTTAAGCAGGAAAATGATGCTGAGGCCGATATCAACCCAGAAGACTACGAGGCAAAATGGAAACAGTACTGCGGCAGGGAGCGTGTCCATTTGAGAAAGCACCGAACTAGATTGCGGGAAACTGACTTCCAAAGACTGACGCAAGTTGGTCAGGGCGGCTACGGTCAGGTTTTCCTGGCCAAAAAGAAGGAAACGGGCGAAGTTTGTGCATTGAAGATTATGAACAAAAAACTTCTCTTTAAAATGGACGAAATCCGCCATGTTCTGACGGAAAGAGATATCCTGACGGCTGCAAACAGCCCATGGCTAGTAAAGCTTTTATACGCATTCCAAGATGAAACTAACATCTATTTAGCAATGGTACGTTACTTACGTACAGCTTTTCACAAAATACATATTTATTAATCAAATTCTAGGAATACGTGGCTGGAGGTGATTTCCGAACACTTCTCAACAATACGGGAGTTCTCCACAACAAACATGCGCGATTCTACATTGCGGAGATGTTTGCCTGTGTCGACGCTCTCCACCAGCTAGGCTACATCCATCGAGACCTAAAACCAGAAAATTTTCTTATTGATGCTAGCGGCCATGTCAAGTTAACGGACTTTGGACTCAGCGCCGGTATCCTAAGCCCCTCTAAACTTGAAAGTATGAGGCTCAAACTTGATAAGGTCAAAGAAATGAACATGGACCTTGTCAGGCGGTCTACAATCGAGCGTCGAGCTGCATATAAAAGTTGGAGGGAAAATGATGTTAACTATGTAAGATCCTAAACCTCTAATACTACAGGCCTTTTGCACTAACATTCTATAGGCAAAATCGATTGTCGGATCACCAGACTACATGGCGCCTGAAGTCCTTCGGGGGGAGGAATATGATTATACAGTGGATTATTGGTCTCTAGGATGTATGCTATTTGAAGCCCTGGCAGGATACCCACCTTTTGCCGGAGCCTCGGTCGAGGAGACTTGGCACAACTTGAAGCATTGGAAGAAGGTTCTCCAGAAGCCGGAATACGAGGACCCCAACTATTTTCTGTCGACCAGGACATGGGATGTGATTACCCGGTAAATACCTTTTAACGAAATCTGCCGAATTGCGACTTTCTCTAAGCTAATATGCCGTTTAGATGTATTACGACGCGCGATAAACGCTTATCCAACATATCTGATGTCTTCAAGCACCAATATTTCGCAGAGATAGACTTTGCCCGCCTACGTACTTCTCGCGCTCCCTTTGTTCCAGAGCTCGACTCGGAAACGGATGCTGGATATTTTGATGACTTTAGCAACGAAGCCGACATGGCCAAGTACAAGGAAGTGCACGACAAACAGGCAGCGCTTGAGAAACTGGAAGACAGAGACGGCGTTCTTGAAAGGGGCGCGTTTGTCGGCTTTACCTTTCGGCATCGGAAAGAAAACATTATGGATGGAATTGGGCCCGGTGGAGCAAGGGCTGCACATGGACGAGAGTCACCCGAGAAAGATAGGAGGACCAGTGATCTCGGAGAGTATGACACCATTTTTAGCTAAGGAGGTGCATTTCATTTCTGAGTCTTAGTGCTCGTTCTCAAATCTTCGCTTCCTGGAGCTGTCAGAAGGATATGCCACGACACTCCTCGACCCCAAATTGCTCTTTGTAGTTTCCTACCGGGGTTCTTGCAACCTAGGATTGAGAAGTAGTACTCATACTTTTGTAGAGGTGCTCTTGGGGTATTTCTTCTCTGGTTGGAAATCAAAGCGTGTGCCGCTTTCCCTTATTGATTTGGATGGGATATTTCACCAAAGAAACAATAAGGGCATCTCGCAGCGAGTTCTGACCAATACTTTTTCGAGCAGATAGTTTGGCTTCATTTGTACATGAGATCCGTAATCGAATTTCGAGAATTAATACAGGAATGCAACGTTGCTGTACATTCTTATATTTAGATGTTTCCACGCAAGTGGAAACGGGTGAACAGCTATGTAGCTTAACACGAAAAGTGAAAGTGAGAAAAGAGGGCTTGGAAGGCTAATCTTTTATCCCGAAGGACGCCTCCTGATGCTTCCTGCTGAATTGAGAAAGAAGAAGGGTGGCATCAGTCTAAGTTGATAATGCCATGATACTGTTGACTATGTCGTGGTCATTTTCAGTCAGAGCTTTAACCGCCTTCTTCCTGGAGACATTCGCCTGGGCCATGACAAGTTCGATATCCTTCTGTTCCAAGCCTTCCTCACTAACCTCCTCGTCATCGTCATCGTCGTCATCCTTCTTCTCGACTTCCTTTCCTTTCTCAGCAGCGGCGGCGAGGTCGGCTTCGATGTTGGTTCCACTAGCATCGGCAGAAGCGGCAACGTTGGCCAATTGCTGGGCGGCGGAAGCCTGAGCCTGGGAGTTTAGATCCTCAATCTTAGCCTCACCGAAGATGATCCAAGTGTTGGAAGATGGAGATTTGTAGACATCAGGATTGTTGATGACGAAGAGGATCTAAAGAAGGATGAAGTTAGGTAAGCGTCATTGCAAGCAAAGAAATATGACCCCAATGAGGCGGCGTTAAGGCTTCCGTTTTAACCTACGTTCTTTGGTCTCCTTAGAGTCACTCGGGTGATTCCAGGGACATGCTTCAACCCAAGTTTAGCGATGGCCTTGCGAGCTTTCTTTTCATTTCTGGAGTGAACGGCAACAGCAGATCCAGCTGGGATATCACCATCGTGGTCGTGGTCGTGGTCGTGATCGTGATCGTGGTCATGGTCATGGTCATGTCCTGACTCGTCAGAGGAGTCTTCTTCCTCGACAACAGCCTTACGTGGGGCCTCGTCTTCGATCTCTTCGATTCGAGGATTGGACATTTCGAGGATAGTTTGGGTTTAGATAGTGTTGATTGATGGATTGTCAGGTTTGTTATGTTATCGATGAATGCAATTGCTGTGGCACAATGTAACAGATCTATCGAAGTTCAGGAATTTTGTTGGTGGGGCAGATGACGGGCTTGTTTCCGTGTTGTGTTGTGCTGTGGTGACTGCTAACCCACCACACCAGCCACATCTGTTGTGGCTTAACAGCTCAGTGGCATATACTTCAACAAGCAGGTTCCCGGGTCCTGCAGGTAAGTGCCTAGGTACCTACCTAAGTACTTAATAAGTACTTACTTACCTCTTAACTTACTTAAGTAGGTAACAAGTAGCGTCAACTTCAACGTCATCTTTCGATTTCTTTCCCCCTTCTCGTTCTCTTCCTTCCTTCCTTCCTTCCTTCCTTCCTTCCTTCCTTTCCTATTCTTGTACAAGACAGTTCCTCTTCAACATATTCATCTCCGTCGCCCGCCTCTGCCTACCACTAACATGCTGGATCTCTTTGAGGTCATCACCACCTCGGGCGTCGTTCTTTGGTCAAAGTCCTACGCTCCTGTAAAATCTTCCGTCATCAACAGTCTCATATCCGATGTTTTCATTGAAGAGCGAAACCAACCTGGCAGCGATGGCAAGTGGTTTAAGAAGGACTCGTATACTTTAAAATGGACTCTTGCGGCCGATGTTGGACTCGTTTTTGTCGTACGTAATTTTCTACCGAACCTCCCTCAACTGTGCTGACCTTTCATTGACTGACTCCCTTGATTTTAACTAGGCCGTTTACCAGAGCCTCCTTCATCTTACGTGGATCGATGAACTTTTAGATCAGGTTAAGAAGCTGTTCGTAGCATTGTATGGAGAAAAAATTAAAGCTAGCGCCGGTACAAAGATCCAATGCCATTTTGACAAATATTTCGAAGCAAGCCTTCGCTCCTTAGAACGTAAGGTAGGAGGGGCCACAACAGCTCGGCCGGCAGATGCCAGCATAGAAGACCCAAACAGTGATGGAAATTGGGGGGGGTTCTCGGATGGTGATGAATTGTCGTCGCCCCCTCCTATGCCTGGCGTCAACACTACTGGTATGTTAAGTCTCGTGAACCATACTCTCTACAAACCACGTACTATGCTAATTGTCTCGTCGGGGTTAAGGAGCCTCAGATCTTCTGCACCAGACACTTGAAACACCATACCCCACAGAAAAATCCTACCCTCTCATCGAAGTCACGCCGTCCACAACGTCTTCACCAGTGTCCCCCGCAACTATGGCACAGGCGTTACTCCAAGCTTCGGGGCGGCGCCCTGGCCGTCCCCGCAGAAATCGAAAATCAGCCGGGCCCAGCAGCGCATCTTCCGCTCACGCATCTTCGGGCGAAGAAAGGTCTCCGGCTAGGCTTAGCAATAGGGCCAAACGTGGCAAAGAAATGCGAATTTGGGGAGAAGACGGAATAGCGGCTGACGCTGGCGATGATCGGAAACTTGATTACTCAGCCGGAATTAGTACAGACGATGAGCAGGACGCCTTAAGGCCAAAACCTGAAGCTATTGATCAAAATACCTGGGGAACTAGAACTAGTAAAGGAGATTTCTTACTCAAGGACCTGGATTATGAGATCGACGATATCCTTAAACAGGCGAATAAGGCCGATAACACGGATGAAACGAATAAGAAAGGCCCCGGAGGCCTCGCTAGTGGATTAGTAGGTGGCGCTATGGGTTACTTGAGAAATTTCGTGGGAGGCAAGACCCTCTCTAGAGAAGATACCGACAAGGCGATTTCGGGTGTCATGACGCATCTGTTGGAGAAAAATGTTGCAAGGGAAGCTGCAGTTCAAATTTGTGATAGTGTGCAGACGAGCCTGATCGGTCAGAAAACCGGCAGCTTCCAGAGTAAGCGGAACCCTACCCCGATCATACCAGCTGACTACGTGTTAATATCATGGTGACAAACCTCAGGTATTGAAAGTCTTGTCAAACTTGCGATGGAAGACGCCTTGAGGAAAATCTTGACGCCAACAACATCCCTGGACCTACTGAGAGAGATTGAACAAGTCCGTGAGGCTGAAGGGCGCCCTTATGTCATCTCGGTCGTTGGGGTGAATGGAGTGGGAAAATCAACAAACCTATCCAAAATATGTTTTTTCTTGCTGCAAAACAAATTGAAGGTTCTAATTGCTGCATGTGACACATTTCGATCCGGAGCGGTGGAGCAACTTCGTGTCCACGCTCGAAATTTAAAGGAATTGTCAGAAAGAGAGGGAGGGGTTGTGGAGCTGTATGAGAAAGGGTACGGAAAAGATGCGGCGAATATTGCTAAAGATGCGGTTGCTTACGCAGGCACCCACGCCTTCGATGTTGTCTTGATTGACACTGCCGGCCGTCGCCATAATGACCAGCGCTTGATGTCTTCACTTGAGAAATTCGCGAAGTTCGCCAATCCAGATAAGATCTTGATGGTGGGAGAGGCCCTGGTCGGCTCAGATAGCGTCCAGCAAGCCCGGAACTTTAACACAGCGTTTGGGAAGGAGAGGAAGTTGGATGGGTTTATAATTAGTAAATGCGACACGGTCGGAGACATGGTTGGAACATTGATAAGCATGGTTTTTGCTACTGGCATCCCGGTGGTGTTTTTGGGAGTCGGCCAGAACTACACTGACCTTCGGACGTTGAACGTCAAGTGGGCGGTGGGTCTGTTGATGAGCTAAGGAGCTTCGAATATAATCTATATTACATAGTACAGGGACTTAATTGAGTATATACCTAAGTACCTAAGTATTGAGACTCAAGCCTAATGACACCGTTACAAATTCCGTTCGCCAAATATATACATACTTATATGCATACTTATATGCATAATATACGTGCGCGCACCGATATCTGCAAATTCATTGGACTCGAGGCTCCAAATTCATGTCCGTCTTACGTATCACATATTTTTATATGCGAGCCGAAATAGGAAACGGGAAGATATTCCTCAGCTGTACAACTTCCTAATTAGGCAACAATAGTAATGATTCCGCTGCCAGAAACAGACATGGTTGCTCCATAGCAACCAGCCGAAGGAACCGAGTAAACACCCCAAAGAGGGAGTGCTCGGTCTGGCCAACCAACGACCTATCTTCTGTCTCATTCTTGGCTCAACTCAACCGCACGACCAAGTCAGCCAGCTGTTCATGTATGCACCTACTTTGTACTTGAGTGCTAACTTACCTCTACCTAGTACCTACTTACTTAAGTACTTACCTACTAAGTAGTACTCATGTACGTCCATATAAACCTCAATCGAAGGAATAGCATCAATCAGATCATCCGTACCCCATCTCAGCCCCATTTGTCTATTATTTTGCCTTCGGCTTTTCGACTTCCGAAACAATGGGCGAAGACTACGAAATCCTCGAGCTCATAGGTCCGCTTCTCCATCTTTCTCGACACCCTCGATCGTCTCTGAACTAACCGCATGCTTCATAGGCCGAGGCTCGTTCGGTCAGATTCATAAGGTCCGGCGTATTCGAGATGGCTTGGTATGTCGTTGGCCGAAAGCTCGTTTGGGCCGCAGTTCCCGCGTTTCTGATCGCACTTCTGACATCTCCATCCTCAGATTCTCGCCCGAAAGGAAATATCGTACAACCGCATGTCAGCCAAAGAGAAGGAGCAACTAACCGCCGAATTTTCAATTCTGTCGAAACTTCAGCATCCAAACATCGTTCGGTATTTCAATCGAGAACACAACAAGACTGACCAGTCACTCTACATATACATGGAGTATTGCGGGGGTGGTGACCTTTCAACTCATATTAAGCGATGTAAATCCAACGGCACTTTAGTGCCAGAGCATGTGGTATGGAGCATATTCACCCAACTCGTTTTGGCACTTTATAAATGCCATCACGGCTCCGACCCTCCGGGACTTGAGGACATGAACGATGGTTGGGACAAAAAAAAAAAGGCAGGCTCGACAGCTACCACTTCTATCTCCACCGGCGGCGGTGGGAAAGCGAATAGGGAGGTCATTGTCCATCGTGATCTCAAACCGGAAAATGGTAAGCCCATCTATCAAGGGTAATGCTCATTCCTATACTAAAATATTTCTGGGGTAGTATTCTTGGATCACGACACTTGCGTCAAGTTGGGCGACTTCGGGCTCTCCCGGATACTGGCCTCTGACCAGCATATGGCGACCACTTATGTCGGAACCCCTTACTACATGTCCCCCGAAATTGTCTGCGATTTGCCATACACATCAAGAAGTGATATATGGTCACTTGGCTGCGTGATATATGAGCTGTGTGCACTTTCCCCTCCTTTTGATGCTAAAAGTCTCCCCTCTCTATGTCAAAAAATACAAGCAGGGAGATATTCGCCAATTCCGAGCTCGTATAGCCCAGAGCTACGGAGAGTAGTCGACCTCTGCCTGAGAACAAATCCATCCGACAGACCTGATACAGCGAAACTACTCGATTTGCAGATTATTCGAACCATAAGGAGGGAGCTTGATGCATTAGAAATTAGCCGCTCGTTGAAGATCCGAGAAGATTCATTGAGACGAAGGGAGAAGGAACTAGAAATCGCTGAAAAAAACATGAACAAAATTCTCGAAGATGCGGCATCGCGAATGAGAGCCGAGATTGACGCAGAATTACGTAAAGTTTGGGATGAAAAAGCAGAGGAAGAGATACGCCGAAGGGTGGATTTAGAAGTTACACGCCGGTGTGCAGATCATGATACGGATATGAAACGACAGTATCATGAGGCTTTAGAAGCAATGCGGGGCGAATTCCGCTCGGTATTTGAGAAGCAAGTCAAAGAGGAGGTTCAAAAGAGGGTTGCAGATGAGTTGCTTTCTAGCAAAATCAGCGTGCTCGATGTTGCGGAACGAGACGTGCGGAGCGGAAGCATTCACAGCATCCAACCGGGATCCACAGGAAGTCCTCTAGAGGCGCCAGAGCCAGGCCCACAGATTGGCTGTTCGAGTTCTTTAGGGGACCTACAAGCTATCCACCCTAAGCCGGAGGATGTTTGCCCTGCGTCGCCCATGGACATATCTGCGTCGCCTGCTCCTGCCCTTAACAGTGCCGCTCACCGGAGAATGAATACTCAACAGCAATCCCCAACACGCAGACGCAATATGTCGGGATCGCAACCTGTGACAGCAGGTGAGGGCTCCGGCTTTACAGAAACCGAGAATATATACAGTGACGACGATGAAGAAGAGGATGAACGGGATGAACCAAGCGCTCTACAAAACCCTCTCACCCGTCCGGTGTTTGTAATGTCCAATACTACGCCGGCGGGAGCGTCCCGACAAGGACTTTCCAGGGTGTACTCTGCCCCAATACACCAAAATCCACAGGTGCCAAACCCTGCCAATCCATCCACCCCACCTAGGGGAAGGAGAACAAGTTCCGGGCATGGGATGCTTAAACCGAATCCCGGAGCCGAGAATAGACAGTTATCGCCGACCAGACGCCTTTTCGCGAGCAACTTTGATGTGATACCCGAGGCTATAAAAAACACTAGCGGCGTGAAGGCTGCTGCTATGAACACTACTCGCGGTAAAAGTATAGTAGCCATTCAGAAAGAGAGAAAGGAAAAAGAAAACAGCCATGATATAGTCGCAGTGTGGGACCCCGAGACAGAACCTGATATGCCGAGTCCTTTCAAAAAGGACAATTTATACTAGGCCAAGCGTGCCGGCACTTTGGAATCGCTCTGAAAGCGATATATACGGCAGACAGAAGCTCGGGGTAGCCGTAGATTAGCCGCTGTTTGGGCCCTTGGGTCAGGAATCTTCACGATAATGAGTCTTCTTTCTTATGGGGTTTTACCACGTTTACGGATGTTTAATGGAGTTTTGCATGGGACGTTTATATTTCGCATTTCATGGATCGGATGATAGTGTATAGCAGGCGGAGTTGGCGGATTGTTCTGATTGTTTCGTGTTCAATATTACAGCATCCCCGGGGCAGCATTATGGCCCACCATTCAACTATGAGATATTCTATAGTACACAAGTTCTTACGCTTACACTATGCAAGAAATTTCTAATTAATCGGCTTTCAAGAACACCAAATATACCTAATTTTGATACATCGATCGCACGGTCCTGAAGTGTATTATACCTCGAAATACAGAATATCCTATTCTGTACTTGGGATCCCCAGGGAGGGAAGTATCAATTCCTTCATGATTTGGGGAGAGATTTGACCAGTTGCTGTAATGCAGACTGCTTTTCACCCAGCACTATCGCGCCGTATGAATTCAGTGGAGCTCATCATGCATGGTTGGGGGCACATAATTGTCAATTTTCACTTACCGACACGACCGTTGTTCCAATCAACTACCTAATAACAAATTGGAACCGGATGTCAGATTAGTTCCTGGGTCGGTGACTCAATACTTGTCTCGTCACCAGCACAAAGAGAGTGCACATACAATCGGCCTTTTCACTGCATCTACACCTTTCGCTCCTTCGAGGATTTTCATAGCATCATGGATTCCCATCGCACCCTCAACAATGTCCCCCACCTTATTTTCGCCGACATAATCAAGGATGCTCCTCAGCTGCGTAGGAGTCATCGGCCCTTCAACAACATCCAATTCAAATATTTGCTTTTTGTCCCTATCATCAGTGTTTCCATTGGTGCTAATCGTCGCTGATGACTCCTCAGCAGCAGTATTGGCAGACTTTAGAGCAGAGAGAACTCGGTTTGAGGCCTCCGAGCGGGGCGAATGGAAGAGTGTGAGGACATCGAGAGTTTTATGCTACGGTGCAACAAAATGCGTGTGAAATTAGTTACGATTGACGAGCATTCAGTGCGGTGGGGATGGTGATATTGTTATTTTACATACAAATTTGAACATTGTAGCGCATCCTATTCGAGTATTCTATGTTGATAGCGATAGGTAGTACCTATTGAGTCGATGAAGTTGATATCGATATTATGTCGGATGCATGCATATACCTAGTGTATGTAAGTATGCACAGTTGAGGAGTCTGGCGACGAGACAAGTATGTAAGCAAGTTTAAGTACCAGTTAAATAGGTAGGAGGTGGTAAGAAGTAGGAATTAAGAGCTAAGTACGTTACTTAAGTCTAGAAGTACTTAGCTATAGAAGTAGCTGTGATGTCAGAAAACAACATACAACACAAGTACAACGCATTGCGATGCGGTTGCGAGCATATGCAATTGCTGCAACTTAGTTAATATATTCTTATTAATGGATATTAGGTACTTTACGAAGTAAAGTACGTAAGTACAGGACCTATATATGTCACACTGACCTGGTATCAAATCGTTTTGGCACTATATCATCACTTTGTGTGAGGCCAAGTAAAGTCCACATGTGGGTATCTTATTTTGATGTCATTGTAATGATTATTAGTCAAATACGGAATCGAAAGCATGGAAAAGACCAAAGGTTTACTAGCAAAAATATTTGAACAAGTGGGTATTGCTCTCCGTGAAAGCAGCACGGCCTTAAAAAAAAAAAAACGAAGGGAAAAGTTGTCGGGGAACAAATGGGAGAGGAAAGTTCTCGGAGAGGAAGAATGAGAATACACCGGGGTCTCCACGGGCCCATGGATCAGAAACTAGAGAATAAAAACGTCCCGGCGAGGGGCGACTGTCGAGCAGGGGCACCGGAACATAGAATTAAATGACGTGGAGAAACGCCTATCAAAATACTGAGTGAATGCTAAGAAAGGGTAGAACAAACGACGGAAACCAAGGGAGACATAATACCGCTTCATGGGCCCTTGGGAAGCTCAATTTCGGAACCAACTAGAATCTCAGACAGACTCGGACCCTCCAATGCAGACCCAGTTCCTATTGCAATATTTCCGCGGAGCACTGCGAATAAAGCCTGCTCAAGGCGAATGTTCCTCTGTTCGAGCTTCCTTACCCTGTCTTCTAAATTTGCAATGATACCATGGCTAATCGCTTGTTCACCTTGCTGATGTAGAATCTCAGAAGATGACCTCGGAGTGCCGCTCGGATCTCTGAGAGTCGTTTCGCCACTATACTGACTATCGAGCCCATCTCGTGAATCAGGCGATATTTCATAAACGACCGTAATCGGCGAAATAGAAAACGTTGCGCTATCCGTCTTCTGTCTCCGAGGTTTACCCTGACTTCTCGGCTTCAAAGGCTGACAATCCGGACTTTGAGATACACCGCTGGGGGCAGCACCCCGCTTGCTTTTCAAATCCTCGAGATCTTTAAGCTTTCTAGCTTTGACAGAAATCTCGCGCTCACTACGGGTCCGAGAAGGTGTCGCGGCGCGGCGGTTTTTGAGGGAGCCTACTTCACTCGCCAACGATAGTTGAGAGCCGATAGATGACCTAGTCGCTGCGGCAGCGC
Organism: Arthrobotrys conoides; assembly: GCA_036971725.1. NCBI lineage: Eukaryota > Fungi > Ascomycota > Orbiliomycetes > Orbiliales > Orbiliaceae > Arthrobotrys > Arthrobotrys conoides. The sequence continues at coordinate 94,910 of JAVHJM010000012.1, read as the reverse complement.
GTATTTTAATTGCAAGGTTCATCGCGTCGCCGTGCCCCTCCGGTAGCGACGGGAGCCCGCGGGTTGGGGGGGGTCCGGGCTGCGTTGCATTACTGCAATTGTTTGATATTGCTGAACATGCATATGCTTCGGACTTTGCATTGAACTGCGCGTAGCTCCCAATCTCGACGGCGGGGGGGATCGGGGGCGATGTCAGCAAATATATGTCATCTTTTCGAATTGGAGAGGAGAACCGTGCTGGTTGAGTCGAAAACGCTACCCCCCGAAGGGTGGAATCTGATGAATATCGCCTTTGGGATAGAGGGTTATCAGGGTACAGTCTTGGAACTGTCGAGAACTTGGAAATCTGGCAAGATTTTGAATAGTCGGGTGGAATAGATGTATAGGAGTATGTCGAGCTAGCCCTTTGTTTTGGTACTTTGGTCGAGTATGAAGTTTGTGGTTGTGCTGCTGCTAAAGGCGAGACAACCACAGCAGCCTGAGAGGATGATACATCACTTCCAGAAGAGTTTCGCATCCATCCCGTCATAGCCCGGGTATCTATATTATTAACCCCGTCATATCCGTTTCTGAATGCAGGGTGGTGGTCCTTCCATGCTTGGCTAACAAAACTATTTCGGTAATTACTTCGATCTGAGGAAAAGTCGGCAGATGTGGCTTTCCGTGCGCCCTCCCTGCCGCTATAATCGCTTGAACTAGGCGTCCAAGGAGAGGGAATTGCAGCCTCGGAGTCCCTTCCTGGAGTATAATCTACTTGAATAGCAAGATAAGAGTTTCCTTTCGACGTCTTCTCGGGGCGGACCTTTTCTGGAAGCGCAATGGTAGAAGGAACCGGGAGTGAAACAGAGTTCTTGCGCTGGGAGAGGAGATCCTTTGATGCAGTTTTTAAAAACTTGAAGGACATCTTGCGATGCCCGGATTCAATGGCAAGATCATCCTTGGCCTTTGCGGGTCGCGAGTAATCCTCGGGGCGGGACGATCTTAGGAACTCGGCGAGGTCGTGGGTAGATGATATACGCATATCTCTCCGATTGACAAGGTCTTGGAGTTCTCTATCCGAGCTAAAAACACTGGATGGGATAATGGGTCCTTGCTGATGCGGGTACGCAGGTTGGCAGCTCGGCGAGGGTAACGCCATGTCTTAAAGTGAGCTCGAAGGCAAGAACGCTTCAGCTTCGTTAACTTAATGTACCTGATTCAGCGATCAAAAAATGGAGGGCGAGCAGACGGGACACTTGTCGAAATTCTCCATAAAAGTAAACCTAAAAAATGACAATAAAAAAAATAAAAAAAATATAGGTGAGCACCTGGGCATGTGCCGGAATTTCTGAATCGAAGAACAAGTGGACCAAGGAGCGGAGAGGGGCGAGTGAAGTAAGCGCGTGTTTAAGTAATATCAACTGTTAGAAGTCTCGTAGTTTGCGGCGGTATAATGGCGGTCGCACAATAGTAGTGGTGGTTTATATTGCCGTTGCTTTCCAGAATTAATTGCTACCACACCATCCGAAGGGACAAACTTGGGAAATAAAAGCCAGCCAGTTGGCGAACAAAGGAGGGAGCGAAATAACAAGCTGGAAGATTTTTAGAGCCAGGGCAGCTTGGTGGCTATTCGAGACCTGGTTGGATAAATTATATGCAAGCAGCACAGGTACGGTCTAGGAAGCGAGGGGTTCGGGGGTAGGCCTCTAGGTGGTTGGTTTGAGGCAAGGGCTGTCGAGCACCAATGAAAGGTTGGGTCCTGTCAAATGCCCCGCCCAAACTATGTACCAGGCGAAAAACTTAATTCCAGGGAAATCTAGACAGCCATTTACGAAGCAGGTGATCTTAAACTTGACTTTTCGACGTTGGTGGTACTTAAGGAGGTAATTAGTGTCGGAGTGATGTTGAGACCGAGTCGCAATGTAAATTTGGAATATGAATTCTGTGTTGTGGCGTGTTGGAATATTTTATATGTGACATGCCGGTGCGATTCGATTCGATTGGTATTCAATTCGATGCGCGATGCTCTAGATCTAGTCAAAAACCCGAGGTAACGTTAGCGCCTAAGCTAGTAGTTAAGCTAAGTACATCTTAATCGACTTGAGGTGAGGATATATCCCCTCGGTGCCCCTGGGGTTGGGTGCCGATGCGCGATGTATACGTATATAAGTAGGTATATAGGTAATATGTATGCATATGAGAGGATGCATATGCAATGCCTCGTTAGCAGCTCTCCTGCCTTGACTTGGATTACATGATACGATAACGCAGAGCATCGGAGGGGCTAACGATTAACATGTAATAGTCAAGAACTTACTTTTACTTGGTTAGATATCTACTTAATACGTCTGAAGAATTCGAACGTGCATGCGCATGGTGGGCCGGGAGGATGTTGGAAAGGAGAAGATGGAAGTGATGAGCATGTCCCCTCTCTTATTAATTCATTTTCCTTTTAAATTTCAATCACGGCAATCGCAATTGACATGTACTTTACATGCACACTGCGGCCCGGTCTCGTTCAAGACCGTGGTTGCAAGCGCAAGGTTTTCTCTCTCTGTTCATTTTCATTTGTTCTCAGAAACGGCACATCCAAAGTGGTTATTACTCTTTCAGGGATGGCGGCTCCCACGCTCAGGCCATGCAGCAAGGGGGATGCCCGTCAAGCACACTTTGCGATTTCAGCCCACCCAATCCCAGTGTCAGAATGTAGTGAGGTCGAGACCCTGTGGCGGCCGCAAGGATGAGACGAAGTTGCAATTAACCATTTCCCGTACAGAGCAGCTCACCCGCGCCCATTGCCGATGTATTTTGCCAAGCACGAGGTGCACGGTGGCTGTCGATTGAATGTGTTGTCGAATGTGTTGCCAATTTCGATCCTGGCACGCGCCACCAACAAACAACGTTCCTTCCATCCTCAACCAGAAAGCACGTCTCCAAGATGCCGTAGCCATCACTGCAACCATCCCCCCACAACCAAGCTATACTATCGACATGTTCAGCTGCCATTCAACCTCGTTAACATAAACCCTTGCTTTCTAAGGCAAAATATCCTCCCCTACTACCATGGAGTCTTCCGATTCTCCCGTGATCACTGCGATCAGGTTCGTGACAAAATCTAAACGCCTTTCCTTTTCCTTTCTTCCTTTCTTTTTTAAGCTCCATGATGTGTACCTTAGCCCTGCTGACATCTGCATCGCTTTTCAATCTAGGTATCTTACCAGTCTCCCTCATGGCCTCCATTGGCTCTGCCACCGGTCTTCCAATGCAAACCAAAGTGCTGGCGATGCTTCCAATTCTACGCTCGACCAGCGAATTGAGGCAACGATAATATGCATGGAACTATTCGTTGAACCAGAGAACAACCCAACCCTAGAACTCTTCCAAGACAAGGTCGGTCGTTTTCTAGACTGCCAGTTCTGCGTGAAGGCCTGGCATAATGCAAAGAAAACGGTCAGAAAGAATTATGAAGGGTTTGTCTGATTCACCAAAAAAACTTGATATCCCGTTGTTTCTGACATTATTTAAAATCGTTTAATCTGTAGGGACTATGCCCCAGACGTCCTGGACCATTTCGTTCAGGGTATTGATGATTGGGACTACAGGCGAATCCTGACCACTTTACTGCCGACAGAAACAGCTTTGCGGAACCGAAAGCCTGGGGAAGCAGCAATGAGCTATATCAATAACCGTGTCTATGTTGCGATATACGACTGCATGTTTGTCCCTCAGTTGCTTGACAGATACAAAAATCTAGCCCAAGCCTTCATCACAACATTCAGTGCAATACAAGAAGGTGGCCGCCATATGGGGATGGCGGAGGCCCTCCCTGCTCTTTGCGCATTCCTTTTCATGCAACCCGTTGTTCTCAAGGACTGGGCAGTGAAATGTCTTCAAAGGATGAGCAAACCAATTGACCCCCCGGAATATGATAACTGGTTACAACAAGATTTCAAGAAAGCTCTCAGTACCGCCTCATCCGCTACCACTGAGTGGGGCTTCATGACAAGATTTTGGAGCGGTGCTGCTGTTTTGATGGAGGCGTTGGACAAGTCTGTCATTGTTAGCCGGATAGCCGGGAGTGATTGTGACATTTTCCGGGCATTGGTTTCCCACCTACAATGGAATAGTCCCCATCTTCTCCTTCTACTACGCTTGTTGAAATCGCTTCTCACCAAAACTAACACTGATTTTTGGGAGGCAGTGGGCTCTATGCCACCAACAGTACGCGTCTTCATATACAGAAGTGAATATCCTTTTAGATGATTATTTGACTAATATCTTGCTCCAATAGGTCCTACTAGAATTAATATTCAACAACCCCAAGTTTGACGAGACCTTTCTTGGGATATCGGTTTCTGACAATGTACCCGACCCATCATTAGTTGATCTGACAGGCTGGGTCAGCCCATTTGTTGATTCACTCAACTTGTCAACAAGGCCGCAAGCGTGCACCTCGCTTCTATTCCAATTTCTCCAACGTCTACAAGACAATCGCTTCCCCATCGAGGCAAGGCAATCTTGCATTAGCATAGGGCTAAGCGTATTGGATAAAACCTTTGAGCTATTCCAAGGGAGAGATTTCGGATTAGACGAAACTCAATACCAAGGAAACCGTATTATCCTCAGAGAAACAATAAGTTTAGCCAACTCCCACCTCCAGGTTCTATTGAAATCTCTTTCGCAGATGGGCACGGAAGATAGGAGCACTGCTATCAGCGTATTCCAGTCAATTCTTCGAATGGAGTGTAGAGTCTTTCAGGCCGATTTCAAGTCTCTTCTTCGGGATAATACATTAACGCCCTCGACTATTGCATATTCCCCTGGGGTTTGGGGAGGACTATATGACAGTTTTCCCACCGATGATTTCGAATATGCTCGGATGATACTATGCGCGACGTCAGATCTAACGAGTATCGAAAAGTTGGTGACAAAGGGGGATCCAATGAACGAACCGGCTAGACTGGAGTTTAACAAAAACCTCGGGCATGTTAAAACCTCCGCAGCTAATTTTTTGAATCGCATAGCTGAATATGATGCATTGGTTCTCAAAAAATTATTCGCCGACAAAGCCGCATCCACCGCCCTTGTCTTTTCTCTATTTGATCCTTACCAGGAAAACTACCTCGCATCTGCCGACATCCTCAAGCAGGCTTTCGGGACACTGGAAAAACTAAAGGCATTAATGGGCCTCCTTGTGGAGTATTTCGATCAGACTATGGTCGCACTCGATCACTCGATTTCCCAGCTTCGGGACCTTAGGACGTTTGGGCCGATGCCACGGTTCCTAAAAACGTCTGACAATATTCTGGAAATATTTTGTTGTCCCCGTTCCGGACTTTTGAGCCTTAAAAGAGTAGAGCTGAACAGTACACAGAAACTCCTGATCCGTCAATACTGGAATAACCAATGGGCCACTCTTGGTATCATCTTCGACAATGCGATAAAGTGGTCTCAAATTTATGAAAAAGAAGTTATGGTGGAGTTCACAAGGGATGTCATGGACTACGCTGGAAAGCTCTTTTCCGAACTGAGAGTGTTCGAGAAAGCCCTTAAAGACACCGGGGAAACCATTACCATCGATCTTGAGGCTTCGTCAGATGACCGAGTCTCCGATGATGGTCGCCAGCTTCTTTCAAAAGTCGGCATAATTCTAAGTCGTATTGCATCTTGGCTTCGCCTCCGCGACGAGGCGTTGCTCAGCATGTGCCAATCGTTATTATGTTTGATGCTGAAGAAGTTTCATCATGCGAGTGTTCCGCTGGGCGATGATGCTCTTGACATCTGTCAGAATATGGCGGTTGGGACGCGGAAAAAGTATGTTACCAACATGACGGATCAACAAAAGCTTGAACTTCGTCTTGCGGTGGGGTTGCATAGGCCTATCAATAGCGTAGAAACCGAGGAGCCTACATCCGCGTTTAAGCTGGAATTGGAAGAAGAGCCGATCGTAGAACCTCCACTGAAGCGTCTCAAGTCAGAGGCGGTCGGCCTAGACTCATGGGTCACGAAGTCAAAAGATTCAGCCTTATCTCTAACAGACCCCCAAACAGCTCAGAAACAAAACTTCAACGCGCCACCTCCTAGGGTGCCGCTTGTGAAAAAAGAAGAGTACAGTTCTAAGCGTTCACAGCGGGCCCCGAGTTCCACTGGGTCATCCATTCTCAAGAGTATCAAGGCCGACGTTCGGAGCGATATCAAGGCAAGAAACTTGACACAACCACTCTCGACAATCAAATCGATCACGTCCACAGAGGGCGTCAAGCTCAAGACTTTGAATGCACTTATAATACCCCAAGCAGAAAAGTCGCAGAGGGTGATACAAGAAGAGGATTCTTCTTCCTCTGACGAACAGGAAGACATTGGAAACGATGTTTTTGCGATACCCAAGTCCATCAAACCCACCGAGAAGCCAAAGGGGCCCCGGAGAACCGGATTCATAGGCGGTTCCACAATATTTACTAGAGGCCCTCTTGGCGACCCTGGCCCGAGACAGGCGCAAAGTGCTGCCGATATAAGAGCAAGACTAACTCCAGATCTCACACCGTTGTTTCGTAGTATCTTAAGCTGGAGCTTCTTTCATGCTGGTGACCTCCCTCCAAATTCTACGAAGACAGACTATTCGATGGTTACTCAATCCTTTCGTTCTGCAAAAGAATACGAGGAGACTTTTGAACCGCTTCTACTATTGGAATGCTGGCAGCAAATTGTCACAGCCAGAGAAGAGGCACCAAATGCACCTGCTTTCGATATAAAAGTTGTGGCTCGAGGGTCGGCCGATGGTTTCATCGAAATACAGGCGAACATACCCACGAACATTCTCACAGCCTCGGATGTCGTGCTTGTCAGTCAATCCCAGAGCCCGGCATCGGGGGATCCAAAAATGGCATGTCTAGCGCTAGTCCAATCAGCTAGTAATCGCAGAGGAACTCATGCCGAAGTCTCGCTCCGTTGCTTACCGAATTCTGAATTTATTCCAGCCATCCGCCCTCAGGGGAATTTGCGTGGGATTAAAGTATTGTCATTGACGCCAATCGAAAGAGAGTTTGCTGCCTTGAAAGCGCTGCGATTCTATCATCTCTGCGAACAGATTATCAAAGGTCAGCCCCATATTCATATTGAGCCAGAAGACCGACATGTGAGCCGTACGATGAAAACCTACCAGGTCAACAAGCCTCAAGCCAGGGCAATTATCGGAGCCGTCCGCAATGACGGATTCTCCTTAATACAAGGGTAACCTACGGCTCCTATCTCAGGACTATTACGCCGGACTCAGCTAACGGACAATCCCAACTAGACCACCGGGCACAGGAAAAACAAAAACCGTTATTGCCGTTATTGGAGCTTTGCTTCCGGATGACAAGGGTATCACTATATCCATCCCAGGAGCAAAACCACCGTCGTCCAGTGTCGTACAGAAAAAACTACTCGTTTGTGCACCGAGTAACGCAGCCGTTGATGAACTTGTTATTCGATTGAAAGACGGCGTTATTAAACAATCAGGAAATAAATTTACGCCCACTGTCGTCCGCTTGGGCCGTCTTGATGTCATAAACCAAGCTGTCCATGACGTGGCCCTTGAAACACTGGTCGAGAAGAAGATTAACTTTCAAAAAGAAAAAGAAGACAGCTCAGGTGGAAAATCAAAAGAGAAACCTAAGACGATTGATGAATTGCGTCCCCAAATGGATGCTCTACTTTCCGAACGGAAGGTGAAATGGGCCGAAAGTGACCAGGCTCGTAGTGAGCAGCGGGAACCGTCACTCAAACTCCGGGAAGAAATCGAGGGCCTGACAAGAAAAATCAAGGATCTTGGCCGTCAGCTAGATGAGATACGTGACCAAGCCACGATGGTGAATCGAAACAATGATATCCGGCGGAGAGAACTTATGCAACAAGTTCTCGACGAGGCACATATTCTTTGCGCCACCCTAAGTGGTGCCGGCCACGACACGCTGAGGAACCTCAACGTAGAATTCGAAACTGTTATCATCGATGAAGCAGCACAATCTATTGAACTTAGCGCCTTAATACCAATGAAATTTGGCTGCAAGAAATGTATCATGGTCGGCGATCCAAAGCAATTGGTTAGACAAATATTCAGTTTTTCACATAGGAGTTTATTTTGCTAATACCCCCTACATATATAGCCACCTACAGTGCTCTCTCGCGAAGCATCAAAATTCGCTTATGAGCAAAGCCTTTTCGTCCGGATGCAAAAGAATCATCCAGAGTCAGTTCATTTGCTCAGCATTCAGTATAGAATGCACCCAGCCATCAGCAGCTTCCCTAGCGAGATGTTTTACAACTCGCAACTGGAAGATGGGCCTGACATGCAAATGCTACGATCCCAGCCCTGGCATCAAAGCTTATTTTTCGGCCCTTACAGATTTTTCAACGTACTTGGCCAGGAAGCCATGTCCGGGCATTCGATGAAAAACATACATGAGATCAACGTTGCTTTGATGATTTACAAACGGCTCATGGCAGATTTTCCAGAAACAGACTTTAGGGGGAAGATTGGAATTATCACACCGTACAAAACCCAGCTGCATGCGCTACGTCAGAAGTTTGTGGACACTTACAATGACCAGATTCTCAAGACGATTGAGTTCAACACCACCGATGCATTCCAAGGACGAGAGCGCGAGATTATCATTTTCTCCTGTGTCAGGGCATCTCAAAGGTCCACGGTCGGGTTTTTAAGTGACATCCGACGCATGAATGTCGGCTTAACGAGAGCGAGGTCCTCCCTTTTTGTTCTTGGAAACGCAAGCACCCTTCAAAAGAACGAATTCTGGGCCAGCCTCGTGGAAAATGCTAAAGATCGAGGCTATTATACGGAAGGAAATTTCGAACAGCTTCTTCGACGCCCTTGCCGAACCACAATAAAACAGATTGAGAAAAGGTTGAGTGGAGTTACAATCTCACCAGCGGATAGCCCGGTTGTCAAGGTGAAACAATCGTCACCAAAGATTGCCCCAACAGAACCGGAATTAGATAGCCCCATGTCTCCAATCGTAAAGGATGAGGCGATGGAACTATCTTCGGCGATAGGAAGCAGTGCAAAGTGTAATGTTGCTAAGGCACATAATACACAAAAGAAAGGATCTTTGGTTGCGCCCAACATTAAGAATAGCGTAGAAAAATCCAAGAAGAGGCACCGCGAAGAGATCCCGCCAGCAGAGAAAATAGTCTTTTCCGCTATGGATGAGGTAATAGGCACTACTGTTCAAGAAATGGGCTCAAATATGTCAGATGTGAGTTCTAAGAAATATTGCTATCTGTGACAGCCAAACCCCCCCCCTCTTCTCCCTCGTTGCAGTCATAGTTCCGCTCTGCTGGTTTTTCGTTCATTCTACTCTATTAGATTTTATTCTGCATCGAAGCTTATATGGATACTTAACATAGATACCGCTAGCCAAATTAAATCCAAACATCAGCCGTCCCTCGCCAAATCCGGCGGTGCCTCATGGAGGACAACAGCCACGCCGTCCAATGCCTGGCTCCAGAGGACCTTTACCCCCCAAAAAAAAGAAGAACGTGGAAGACGCGATGTTTATTAAAAGGAAGCCGCCACGGCCCTAAGTAAGTTTGATGCCGTAATTTTAGCGGGCCGGTAAGTACATTGCATTACACTGCATTGGTATACGTACCATATCATGATATATCATGATCATGATAATTCATAACGCAAAGAACATGAAAAGACAGATCACGTGCTCCAGTACCATACATAAAACATTTTCGTGTCCAACTAATATCGGCAATTCGCCGGTCTCGAGCAAGGGTGCTGCAAAAAACCAAACGATAGAAGCCACTAAATCGGGCAGTTGCGGGGCCAAAGTCGATACACCCGAGATTCCCATTGCTCTCAAATAAATGCTGCCGTAGGACCCGGTTCTGGCTGGTCCGATCCCATGAACCGGACATTTTCCTAAATACACTGACACAGCGAGAGGCACCCCCGAACTGGACAGGGGGCGCTGCGGCCGAGGATTAGCCTAGCGGGTTACCCTTGTCACCTCACAGCTTCCGCGGCTATCAGCCCGGCCTCGCGTAGCGAAGGCTTAACAACTGATTTCACATGCCGGCTGTTGTCTCATAGTTTCGATGTAAATGTGATGCGGAGGAATGACGTTGAAGGCTGATGGTTTGCAGCGCAGATGCATGCAATCCGTAGGCGAGATGTTCGATAGCCTTTCGCATTTGAGCTGTCTCGCGATAAGCTACTTCCTCCTGTCCGAGCCACCCACCCTATATATAAGAGCCTTCCTCGACCCCATCTGTGCCTTCCCCCGCTTCTTTCCAGCGCAGTGTCTATTTAAATTGTATTTGCCTCAGTAATTGTCCACATTCCATCCTATTCTACTTCCTATTCACCGCTACATACCTTGTTTTCGAATATTCCTTTGCGTACACGGCACAGCACAATGCCTCCAGTTGAGACTCTTCTCGAAGGTGTCCAGATCTTTGGGCGTGTCGACGACATCCACAAGCCAATCCTCACAAGGGATGCCGTTGCCTTCATTGCCACCCTTCACCGTACTTTCAACGGTCGCCGCAAGGAACTTCTCCAAAGACGCATCTTAAGACAAGCAGAGATTGACCGAGGAGTTCTACCCGATTTCCTCCCAGAAACAAAACATGTTCGTGAAGACCCAACATGGCAGGGTGCCGCTCCAGCTCCAGGTCTTGAAGATCGACGGGTTGAAATTACAGGCCCCACCGACCGCAAGATGGTCGTAAATGCTCTGAATTCTAATGTTTGGACTTATATGGCCGATTTCGAAGGTATGAATTGTATACTTCGCTGAATCAAAATCATTGGCGATGGAGCCTAGCTCATAAGCATATTTTCTAGATTCGAATGCACCATCGTGGGAAAATATGGTCAATGGCCAAGTCAACCTACACGATGCAATAAGGCGTCAGGTTGATTTTAAGCTACAGGGCAAAGACTACAAACTTCGGACAGACCGAAAACTTCCTACATTGATTGTCCGGTATGTTGTCCATCTCTCGCTCCTCTGTGTTCTTTAGGCGAGCTAAATGTTTCTAACTCGGATCATTTCGTGGATAGCCCACGAGGTTGGCATTTGGAAGAAAAGCATGTCGTTGTCGACGGTGAACCAGTTTCCGGTGGATTGTTCGACTTTGGCCTTTACTTCTTTCACAATGCTCATGAGCTTGTCAAAAGAGGTGCAGGACCTTACTTTTATTTGCCAAAAATGGAGTCTCATCTCGAGGCCCGACTTTGGAACGATGTCTTTAACTTGGCACAGGATACCATTGGCATGAAGAGGGGAACCATTCGTGCCACCGTGCTCATAGAAACTATTTTGGCTGTTTTTGAGATGGATGAGATAATCTACGAACTACGAAACCATTCTTCCGGCTTGAACTGCGGGAGATGGGATTACATCTTTTCTACGATCAAGAAATTCAGACAGAACCCCAGCTTCGTCCTCCCAGATCGGTCATGTGTTACCATGACCGTCCCTTTCATGGACTCTTATGTCAAGCTTCTGATCAAGACTTGCCATCGCCGTGGAGTCCATGCCATGGGCGGCATGGCGGCACAAATCCCAATTAAAGATGACCCAAAGGCCAACGACATTGCCATGGACAGCGTAAGAGCAGATAAGCTTAGAGAAGTCCGCGCGGGACATGAGTATGCATAATTCTTCAGGTCTTCTACTCAACGTGGCATCAGTTAGCTAACGACCCTTTAGCGGAACCTGGGTAGCACATCCGGCTCTTGCGAGTATTGCTACGGAAATCTTCCACAAATTTATGCCGACTCCAAACCAAATGTTCGTCCGACGTGAGGACGTTACAATCACTCGAAATGATCTTCTTAACATGAATGTTCCTGGAAAGATTACCGAAGAGGGGATTAAAAAGAACATCGCTATAGGCCTTGGATATATGGAAGGTTGGTTAAGGAATATCGGTTGTGTCCCCATCAACTACCTCATGGAGGATGCGGCGACCGCAGAAGTGTCCAGGAGCCAGTTGTGGCAGTGGGCTAGACACGGAGTGACGACGGCTGAGGGCAAGAAGGTTACGAAAGAGTATAACCTGGCTTTGATGAACCAAGTTCTGCAAGAATTGTCAGCCAGAGCCCCCAAGGGCAACAAGTTCGATGTTGCAGCACGATACTTTGGCACTCAAATCACGGGGGAGGATTATGCCGATTTCCTTACCTCGTAAGTTATCAAACTCTATTCCTTTTACACTATTCCTTTCGATACTTACACTATATATAGGTTACTATATAACGAGATATTGTCGGTTGGGGGTGTTGCATCGAAGTTGTAAACTTCTTCCCCTCAAACATCAGTGTCGCATCTTGTCCTACCTTGTTCGGAGTTCCAGGTTTCTTTTCCTTTTTAGTTTATACTCTGCTTGCTTTAAAACACACTAGCACTCTTTTTTGAGTGAGGAGATCCTTTGACGGGCAGATTGTGTACGATTACATATGTATGTATATACGAAGCTAAGATTTGAAAATGCCCCGTTCCCTGTCACGGACGTTATGCATGTACAATTTCGGGAGCCAAAGAATGGAACCGAACATAATGCATAAACCTGCGTTAATAAACGACTTTATAAGTACTTCTCAATTGCAAGTACTAAAGGGCATGATGATACGATAATAATATATTGTACCCCCCAGTTTGACGGATTGAGCGGTCTTCTAGAGTCCGGCCGATGGAATCTGCCCCCCCAGCTGTTCGGACAGCATGCTCGCCCTCCTTGCTGCCTCTTCTTGTTGCCTTTGAAGCTCCGCTCGCACGGCTTCCTTCCGCCGTCTTTTCGCATCCTCTTCTTGTAGTACCCAGATGGGCTTGTCACTTTTCGAGTATTCCTTTAGCTGGTCGAAGAATTCTTGCATCTCGCGTTGACGGCGAGGCCGCTCCTCTAAGACTTTCTTCTGGAGCTCGGGACTATATCTCTAGTGGTAGCGGAATGCGGATGAGCATCGAATTCAGAAAAGTAACCAACCAACCAGCCGATTACTTGAGGGCCAGTCGATGAATCATGAGCGCATTCCTACATTAAAAAGCTCTTCTTCGGAGGGCATGACGTAAAGGACAAGCGCTGGACCGCCAATGATCATGACGGCCGACCTAAATGCAATCAGTCGCGGCATTTTTTTAAAAAAAGAGGATAATCGAGAAAGGGAAAGACATACGCAGCAGCCATTTTGGCGTAGGTCCAGGTTCGCGGCGACGGCATGTTGTATACGTGGTCGAACTGGAACCGACGTGTGGAGGTTATTGGAAGAAATTTCGTGGTCGTCTCGTCAGCTGCTGACATGTAAGTCAGTACAAACACTACGGCCACTAGTGCTACCTAAGTACCTAAAGTACTGTCACCTACCCATCGCCATCGCCATCGCCATCGCTGTCGCCCTCTTTTCAACCGCTACTATGAATGACGGCTACCATGGCTATCCTCCTCGTGCCCGGCCGCACGACCCATATGTCGATGATCTGAGTGCCAATTTTGACAACCTCTCTCTTCCTCCTTCAGGTACATCTTGAAATCAATGCCGTGCGCGTGCAGTATCCAGTACACAGTACACTGATCATCCCATGTAGCAGCACCCCTGAGGAACACAAGTCCAAATCCATATCCGCGGCCCGGTCCGCCCGGCCAGAATGGGAATCAAGCTTCTCGACGACCCCAACCGGGCCCCCCGCTGAGGAACTATGGCGATGCGCCAAGACGACCCCCGCCAGGCGCGGGCGCTGATGGCTGGAACGGGCACCCACCCCCACAATCTATGCAACGACGTCCAGGTCCGCCGGTAGGACCACCTTCAAGCAATTACGGGCGGACACCCTACAGTAACGCCCCCAGAAACCCGCCGGCGGGTCGTGGGCAATACCCGGTCCCTTCTCCCGCCCAATTTCAACCCCAAGGCCATGGCCAAAATCTAGGCCCGGGTCCGGGTCCAGGTCCTACTCAATTCCATCGGCCTCGCCCACCCCCTCCAGGGAATAGTGACTATAACAACCAGGGTGGTGGTGGTGGCATCGGTGGCGATGGCATGTGGGTCGGGCAGCAAGCTGGTCGCCAGCCAACATCAAGATACGATAGGCAAGCTGATGCCCCGCCTAATGGCTTTGGCAGAAGTCAAACAATGCCCCCCCACAGTCATCCACAGCGTGAAATCCAAGAATTATCGCAGGAACCTGGAGACTCACGATATTATGGAGGAACCAACTACCAAGGATCATACGATGTGGCTCACAACCCTCCATATGATCATTATCATGGCTATCCTCAATCCGACGATCTCCGTGGTCGAGGATTGGATCCAACAAGGGGTAGTGTCGGTGACGTTCTCGACTTGTACACATACGATGACTCCTACGGCACAAGGGGATACCATGATGTGCGGTCCAACAGTCTTCAACATAATACGCATCTTAATGAAGATGACCATGGAGTAGGCCAACGGTACGGTTACGACCCACGCCAACTTCCAGAGCCCGAAAATTCGCAAGCCTACCGCTCGAAATCACAACCGAACCTTCGTGGCGATGAACCTCTTACCAGGACCTATACTGAACCTTTCCCACCACCTCCGATTCCACCTCAGCAGAATCATTGGAGCGAGCAAGGCAATGGCAACCCTGGAGCTTATAATAACTCTGCCAACTATGGTAACCGCCCGTCATTTAGGAGTAACGATGGTAGTAATCAGCCACCTTCTATTTTGGAAAACGGCAACTTGTCGTCGTCACGCCCGCCCCCTCAGCGGGTTTACCCAAACTCAAATACTACGGGTAATGCGAATCCAATTCGGACGCCGATAGGGGCGCTAGCACCTTCGAGGATGATCCCTTCCGATGACCCTGATGCCTTGCCTGAGCACCCGGCACCAATTCGCCCAGGCCTTTCAAGCGATAACGTTTCAATAAAGTCCGGGATTAGTCAAACTGTTTCTACAACTACTCAGAACAATCCCTCTGCCATGGATGGCAAGATGAGTGTCCACGACGTTGGGTCTGTAACGTTTGATATGCTCAACTTGATGAGGAACGAGATCGCTAGTAGGCCAGCAAATCAACCAACAAATGCCAGTCTACAATTTAGATTTGCACGAAGACTCGTTGAGGCATCCTTCTCATTGGTGAATGATACGGATGCTAAGGCCGCTCGGAGAAGCCGGGAAAACTTTACGCTAGAAGCACATAAAATAATTAAGAAACTTTCGTCTGGGGTATGTTAAACCAATACACTATATAAAGACTAGTCCGCTAAAGTTCACCCGTCCTAGACGCACCCATATCCGGAAGCAATGTTTTATTTGGCAAATTGTTACGGCGACGGAACACTTGGACTAGAGGTGGATCATGATAGAGCCTTTGCTTTATACCAATCAGCGGCCAAGCTCAACCATCCGCCATCAGCATATCGAACTGCAGGCAAGTTTTCCCTAGAAACCACAAGGAAACCAATGATGAAATCCAGGTTCCTTTCTAACGGAGTCACATTTTGAATAGTCTGTTGCGAAATTGGTGCGGGAACGAAGAAGGAACCCCAGAAGGCCTTTCAATGGTACCGTAAAGCTGCCACATTCGGCGATACGGCGGCTATGTATAAAGTCGGTATGATTCAGCACAAGGGCCTACTCGGGCAGCCGCGAAATGATCGTGAGGCTATAGTTTGGCTTAAACGGGCAGCGGAACAAGCCGATGAAGACAACCCTCATGCTCTACATCAACTTGGTATTTTATATGAGTCGGCGGATGGGAACGCAAGTATCGTACGAGATGCAGCATATGCGAAGGAACTCTTCACCAGAGCCGCAGAACTTGGATACCCACCATCGCAATATGTATTAGGCACTGCATACGCATACGGAACCCTTGGTTGCCCTATCGATGCCAAATTGTCGATTACGTGGTACAGCCGGGCAGCTTCTAACGGCGATGCGGAATCAGAATTGGCTCTAGCCGGCTGGTACCTCACTGGTGCTGCAGGGATTCTGGAACAAAACGATACGGAAGCCTACCTGTGGTCTCGTAAAGCGGCAGAGCAGGGCCTAGCAAAAGCGGAATATGCAGTCGGACACTTGACTGAACTAGGGATTGGATTGGATGGAAAAGGGAGTGATGAGGAGGCTAGGAACTGGTACTTTAGGGCTGCAGGTACGTAAGCAGAGGCAATTCGCTGGAGAAGAATAATGACGATTACACCAACGGCGATGATATAAGATAATATAATATACTATGGCTTCTCCGCTGACGATTAGTGTAGGTCAGGGCCATACCAAGGCGAAGGAGAGATTAGAGGAAATGCGAAGAGGGGCCCCCAAGAAAGCTCGTGAAAGGCTGTCTCGGAATAATAAAGCAAAAGACGACGCAGATTGCGTGGTCATGTAAGGAGGTACTGGCTAGCTGGCTAGCTGTGACTTGATGGACTAGATGTTCGGGAAACAGCCGAAAAAAGATTTATAGGTGCCAACTTTTGGGACCCACTCATATATGTTTACTTCTTAATTGTATTATTAGTCCTCATTATGATCTTGAGGTTCCTGGTGGCGGTGAAATCTTTAGAGGCGGGGCTTGGGAAGGAGTTTAAGCTTAACGGAAGAGGTCACATGCATGTCGCCCGAGAAAATCGGAATCGGAACCCAACTAAGCATGACAAATGATTGGAAATTGATACTCTTCCGCCAAACCTGTTAACTTGGTCGCGATCGTACTGGCATCGGGAGTATGTCCTTACGTAATTACCCACTAAGTACTTAAGTATATGTTAGTTAGTGCGTACTTAAGGAAGGCCAAAAGTACATATAGTATCAATATTTATATGCATCGCGAAGACCGTAGCAAACATGGAAATTTGTCGCTTCCCACGGTTTAAATTCCCTTCCAGCGTTACAAGAATGAGTTCGACAAATCCTCGATCCTTGCCCATATACTTCCTCTCACATGGAGGTAAGTACTGAACTCCCTACTTGCTTGCTTGATTGACAAAAGACCAATTCTTAATATCCCGCCCCAATCTCCCACAACATTAACCAGTTGTTTGATATCAGGGCCCCCAATCCTCGATTGGAAACACCACCCAGCCTATGCAGCATTCCAGAGATTCGGGAAAGAAGTTGTCAGTTTAGAGCCCAAGGGAATAATTGTACTTTCAGCCCATTTCGCTGGGAATCGCGACGAGATCTTCATAAATGAGGGAGATGCCACTGATTTGATATATGATTTTTACGGTACCCCGCCCTTCCGTACCTTAAATACAGTCACTCTGGAGCATCATCTGACCCCGGAGGACAGGATTCCCAAAGCATTACTACCAGAAGAAATTTCCTCACAAGGGTAGCCCCGAGCTAGCGGCCGAGATATCCAAAACCTTAGCATCTGAAAACATTGAATCTCGGCTTGTCAAGCGCGGCCTGGATCACGGGATCTGGGTTCCATTCAGCATCGCGTTCGACTCCAACAACCCGTTAGAGGTACCGATAGTTCAAGTTTCCATGTATGCTGGTGAGAACCCGGACAAACACATTGCTCTTGGAAAGGCTCTCGCGTCTTTAAGGCAGTCCTATGTGATTGTGAATTCAGGCCAAGCCGTACATAACTTACGGGACTTAAGTTTTGACGAAACTGCCGTTTTACCATACGTCAAGCCATTCGACGAAGCGCTGGAGGCCGCTATGACAGGGAGCATTGGCGAAGAGCGGGAGGGTGAAATGTTAAAACTTTTGAAAAGGTCGGATGCTCGAGCAGCTCACCCAACATTTGATCACATATTACCCATTTATGTCGCAATAGGTGCAGGAAGCAATTCCCGGGGCAAACAAATATTCAACCACCGCGAAGGAAGTCTAGGCTGGGCGCAATACCGTTTGGATGAGGTGTGACTTGCTGCACCGTCCCGCGGCCGATTACTGAGTATTTTGTTCTCGAATTCGGAATTGTATTCTAGGTTGCATTGTCACTTTATAATCAGTAGAACACGTTGCTGGTTTTGTGTTTGTTCTATTTTGTCGGCCCATCCATATTTGAGTCGTAAAAATCTATGATACAAAAGTTTCCACTCGGGGTATTGACTGTCGTTATGACTGCTATTGATGAGATTTGATTCTTTTATGCCTGCATTTGCTGAACTAATGCTGATACCTTGGCTTCAATCTCGGCTTCGGAAAGGTCTAAATGTAGAGGTACGTAAGCCTAGACCCCGCATAACTGGTATGAGAGCAGCGCCCTTTTTTCCCTCCCCCTTACCAGATAGTGCAACTTGTGTCTCCTTTCCTAATTCTAGAGAAGAGTTTAGCGAATCTAGTTGTCCCCTCGCCGGGTTTTATAGGAATAGGGAGAAATGTAATCGACGGACCGTATCGTGCAAAAACCCGAGGAGGAACACCTTGTGCCTCCCGGATCAGAATAGGAATTTCCGGATTGTTTTTTTTCATAACCGGGTACGACTGCGATATAAATGAACTATTGTGGTCAATTAAAAAGAAAAAGACCGCGCAAGTCAGCCGGGTTAGCAATTGGTTAAACCCGGGAGGGGATAAGATGCAAGCTCTCACCGGAGAGAATTGCTGGCTGCGCCAGATTGACATAGGTGGAACCGTAGTTCTCTGAGCTGCTTTGAGAACGCAAACCGTGCCGTCATTTTCTTTATCGGTAGATGCTACTTGTTGCTTTTCGATATGGGATACCTGTAAAGGTTCGCGAATGTGCGGAGGGGTGAAAACGATGATGGATGGATTAGGTTGGAGTTGGGGTTGGGGTTGAGGTTGAGGACAAGGAAAACAGCCGACTTTCGGCCCGTCCAAAAACCAAGCCAGGCTCAGAAGCTAGAAGGACTGGTCCAAAACATCAACATCGTCACACGAACCCAAACCCAATCAACCAACGGCTGCTCCCGACGACCTCCGAACTGATCATTGAATCTACTACAAATATGGCTGCTGCTACGTTTTCAAGGTTATGGAACAGCGAGGTTGGGCTCAAGACGGTGCATTTCTGGGTATTTGCCATCACTCATCATATGCATGCCTCACGATCAGGCAGTTGAAACTTCATGCTAATAGCAGATTTCTTCCATGGATCCAGGCGCCGGTTATGAAATGGGGACTCGTCATCGCTGGAATCTCCGACTTTTATCGGCCACCTGAAAAGCTTTCGCTCACCCAGAATGTTGCACTGACAGCCACCGGAAGCATCTGGACCCGTTGGTGTCTAATTATCAAGCCCAAGAACTATTTGTAACGCTACTCTGCCTTCCTCTTGATTCCCCTACTTTTTTTTCTTCTCCGACATACAGGCTCGCTAATTCAAGCTACAGGCTCGCAGCTGTGAATTTTTTCCTTGCGGGTGTTGGAACCGTTCAGGTCAGCAGAATACTACTGTATGTCCTCTCGTTTCCAGGTTTCCATATTGAACTGCGTGGGCAGGTTTCTCCTATACGCATTACATTCTAACCCTGGATTCATTATCACAGGTATGAACAAGAGCAGAAGAAACTCAAACAAGAGCACCCAGTTTTATCAGAGCTTCAGTCTAAGGCCTCATGATGCGCGGGCGAGGATCCAGGACAGGGCTTGTCGCTGGCATGATATTCGGTGGCGGTGAGCAAAGCGGCTTCTGTCTTCCGCGCCGTCAGTCATACACTTTTTATTGTCGTTCACGTTTTACAGCAGAATTTTATCATATGGCCTGTGCGTGTTCTCCGTGTACATTACACTAAATCCATATCCTGTTGTTATGCTACAATCTTCGGAACTGCCCCCCGGTTATAAAAGACTTCGAAAGTCACGGCCAAAGGCACGAATTAAGGACAAGTCGGCGTGACTTTCTGTGAGCGAAGTGTATGTATAGTTGTGTCTGTCGGCGGAAATCGTTGATGGATGTGGGGTGGTTTTCGACTTTTTTGAAAAGAAGAAGAGGATATCGATCCTGTCCCTTGGAGGTCCGTGATACGCGGGTATGCAACTTAGGGAAAAAATACGGGACCATTTAAACACGACGGTGGAAAAAAAAAAAAAAGAAAAGAAAAGAAAAGGGAGACAGGCCTGGATAAATTGGATAAGGCTCAGCTGAAATCAAACGGACGGAGAACACTGCCTCCTTTATTCGGCCTTAGCCTCAAAGCTCTCTCCAGCAACGAGATCTGGAATATCGTCATCCTCATCGTCTTCCTTCTTGTCATCACCACCTTCCTTCTTCTGCAACGACTGGTAGCTTTCAGCCAACTTCCGTAGCGAGGCCAGCGAGTCTGGTCCGAGTTGATTCAAGATCCCTGGGACAAGTTCAGTAAGCTCCTTGTCCTCACCATTTCCATAGATAGCAAAAGTATTTGCGGGAACGGAAGCGTGAACTAAAAAGAAAGAAAATAGGAATTGACAATTGAGTTAGCTGATGAATATCACGAAAACAGAATGGAATGGGAGAAGGAAATATGGTGGTAGGGCACCTTTGGGAGCGGAGAAGTGGATGACATTGCCATCCTCTTTGAACATGTTGACCTCTTCGATCGCTTGGATGGGCTGGACATTCAACTTCTTCAAAGAGGACTGTAGCTTCTTATCATCGGTACCGGAACTCTTATGGACCTTCTTGACTTTTCGTCGCGGTGTGCCTTTCCCTCTACGGTGATGCCATTGTGTATTAGTGGTCTTAGTTTAATGGGAAAGAATTACGTAGAGTCGGAGGGGTAGAATGGCATTGGAATGGACGTACCCTATGAGTAGAAGATGTTTAGTATATTGTAGCCGCAATGATAGAGAGATATGTGAGGCACTTTTTTTTTTTTTTTTTTTTTTTTTTTTTTTTTTTTTTTTTTGGGTCTGTGATGGGGAGGGACTAACCTATTCTGACAGAGGCTTGTAACTTGGCCAACTTTGCAGGATCCATGGTGATGAGGGGGGGATTTGCTGTTGATGTCTCGAGGATGTGATAGCGACAGTAAGTGGTGGTGGTAGAGATGATGGTGGAGGTGGAGATGGAGATGGTGGTGGTGGTGGTGGTGGTGGTGATAGTGGGTGGTGGTGGTTGTGGTGGGTTGTTGGATTTAAGGGAGAGGAGACTTATCCGAGGAGAACATGTACATGTCGCATGTCGAGGCTTAGCTAGTATAGTATATATATTTGATTGAACTGACATAAAATAGATTAAGCTACCTACTATAAGGATACATCTAGGCTTAAACATCAAATGCTTACTTGCTTAAGTATCTACTTATCTACTTACTTACACTGAAGCCTGGGCAGACGATAGAAAGTAAACAACTGATGTCGATGTACGGATATGGAGATGGATATGGATATGGAGATGGATATGGAGATGGAGATGGATATGGATTTGTGCGTGGTCTTGCCCACACACAAAAAATCCTTTGCCGGTAACCCTCTAAGTCTTGGGCCTCTCCACCATGCGCAAGCGTACTGGACCAGGAAAAGTCTGATCCGTGCTTGATATATCAACATATCCATCTGCCTACTTACGAGGGACTCACTGGAGGTAAGACGTAGTGCAGAATTGCATCCTGAAACCGTCGACTGTCTGTGTTGGCAATGTCATTTCCGATGCCAATGGCGGGGCTTGCCAGGTCTTAAGACCTATGCACTAGCCACACTTATACGCCGAGTGTCTGTGGCGCAGTGGCCATCCATCGGCAATATAATACCTCCTACTTACCGACTTAAGTACTTACTTAGGTACTTAAGTCAGAGTATTTACTCAAACACGTACACCCGTAAGTGCTTGAGGTAGGTTCTTAAGTACGTGAGTACGTAGTACCTAGCAGTTAAGTTGAATAGGATACTCGAAGCTTTGGTCCAATAAATGTGCATACGCTGAATTACTTGATACAATTACATTGCTCTGCTGCCTCTACCTTCTCGAGCCCTCCTTTCCCTATACACATGCACATAGAAGTGTCATGTACAATGAGAACTCTCATATCCTCTTCCATCAGTCCCAACCATTGTCGTCATCTTCGTCATCTAAAATAATCCATTAGCTCGAAGTTCCATTTAACTCCGTTGGTAATTGTTAGGAAAGGGGACAAAGGGCAGGGATAAAAACGAGACATAAAAGAGCTTACCACTATCCCTGCTAATCTTCTTCTTCCTATTATCCAACGCTCGCTGTAATGCATTCCCGAGTCCCGCAGGCCCACCATCCCCACCAGCGCCACCAGCACCACCAGCACCACCAGCCCTTTCTAAACCCCCACCTGATTGAGGCAGTGGCCGCGACTTGTCATTAGTACCGGATGTCTTTTTCAATCCTCCGATGCCCCCTGCTCCACGAATCGACGCAAGCAAATCGCCAGGCTGCCCTGAAGCAATCGCTGGACCCTGCGACGGAGGGCCACTCGGGGGGGCACCCGGCGGCGGTGGGGGTGGCGGCGGTGCACCCCCAAAACTTGGAGGAGGCGGAGGCGGAGGAGGCGGTGCGGTTGTTCCAAATCCTGGTGGTGGTGGTGGTGGCGGTGGTGGTGGCGGTGCATTTTGATTGAACCCTTGCATAGGAGGTGGAAGCAATGGCGCATGACTAGGCGGTAATCTAGGTGGAGGTGGGGGTGCTGTTGGTGGTGGTGCGGAATTGTTGGGCGGGGGGGGCCGAGGAGGTGGTGCTAACGGGGATGAGGTAACTGGCGGGGCACGGTACGGGACGGGAGGAGGGCCTGCTGACCCTCGGGGGGGTGGGGGGGGTGGGGCCTGGCCTCGAGGAGGAGGTGGGACCGGGACTGGTCGTGTTGTCGCCGCCGTCCCTGCCTTCGGGTACGGTGGTGGAACTGCAAATACCTGCCCTCGTTCATGTTGATCGGCATATGGTATTTTCGGCGGTAGTGGCGGGGGTGCTGCTGCAGGAGCTTGAGGTGGTTTCGGAGGGTCCCGTTCTGCATACACCCCAGCGTTTTGTAGGGGGGGCGGGACCTTAAAGTGGAACTGGGGCGGTTGTGGTGATGGTGGTGATGGTGCTTTGGGCGGGTAGGATGGGGAGGAAGGTTCCGCTTGAGCTTCAATAGAGCTTAGCCCAGGTCGACGAGGGGTGGGTGGTGGTGGTGGTGGATTCCGACGAGATGGAATATTCATTGAGGGGGGTTCTGCAGGTGGAGGTGGAGGCCTCGATGGGATGTTGGCTAATGGGGGCGGAGCTGCTGGAGGGGGGGGCGGAGGTGGAGGTGGAGGTGGGACTGTTAATTGTATCCTATCTGCCTCGAAATTACTCGAGGTATCGGGAAGCTCTTGCTTGGAAAGTGAAGCTTTGTTTTGTTCCACGTAATCTCTGATAAAATCAGAATTATTCCGAATCATCTCATCGGTTATACCCAACTCATATAGTTCTGCCAGGAGAGGTTTCCAAGAGGGGTCTATATCATCTACGACTGTAGACGGTGCCTCAGGCGGTTTCCCCCACTGAACAGCTGAATTCTGCGGCCCAGCAATGTTGGAATGGTTCCCATCTCTACCTTTGGATCTTTGAGAAGAGGCTTGGGAGTGGTGCGAACGAGCGCCGGGAGGCAAAGGGGGTGCAATTTTTAAGACCCGCTTCCTAAATGCCTCGGCTTCTTTCTCGTCGGTGAAAGAGAAGCCGGCAGAGCATTCTTCAATTTCGAACGAGTGAAAAAAAGTTCGGTCTTGGTTGTATTGGAGGCCATCATATAACTCTTGGTCCCATAGGACACCTCGATTGGCAGGCTACAAATTAACATCCGATGGAGTCAGTATTGGTACTAATTAGCATCAAACTAGGGCCTCATACCGAAATATCAACTATTTTGAAGAAATGCGTTCTGCCAACCTTGTCGTTGGCAAGCACAAGACAGCCTGAGATACCAGTGTAGTTCCACCGATTCCTATCTGGGTAGTTGACGTAGAGGCGAGCAACGCCATCCCCTAGAATTTCGTTCGTTGCAGAGGGTACAACCCGTTTAACTTGCTCTCTATCGTTCTTGTTCAGGGTAGAGGGTGCCATTGCAGATGAATGGAACGGCCAGCACGAATCCTTGAACTAGCAGCTACCAGTGGCTGGATAGAGGTCGCAGCGGAATCCCCGAGCTTTTCGAGGGCTCCACAACAGATATGATAACTGTTCCGTAGAACAGAGAAGGTGGTGATGACAAGCAGAGTGGCAGCAGTGTCTGGGCCGTGGTGGAAGTCTAGTGCAGCTAACAGGTAGCTGACCAGCAGCTTGAGCTTTGGGGAGTCGAGATCTGACGTCGCTAGAATCCTAGGACTGCACAGGTGTACGGAGTAGAACGAAAGGCTGAAAAGGAATCGAGGCTAATAACATCCAACAAAGCTCCTTTAGGATTCGTGTCTTTCTATGAAAGTAGGCATATATTCACAGGGAGGTATTTGGTGATGATGGTGATGGTGATGGTGCTGGGATGGTGATGATGATGTAGATGCCATACGATCTGTGTAGTGTGCTTCTTGAGATAAGTACGCAAGCATACGGCTGCACCGCCACAGAAAGCTCCCAATGTGCACCGCCACAAATATCAGCTCAACTAGTCTGCGGACCCCAGACTACGGCTCAACCAGGAACGTTATTACCTAATATGGTAATTTACATACTACACAGTACTACAAGGTACATGTACTTACGGCAATTACATATTACTTAAATAGCTGCAGGAACCGGTATGAACAATATCCATCTCCTAAACTAAATGCTACTGTATACCTATCGATATCAGTATAGTCCCTATGCTATATACTCCGGGCTCCGGCGCTCCGTAAATCTGCAGACGCAAGTGGTCATGGTCCCTCGAGTGATATGCATATAAATCATGGAGACTCTAACAATCAATGCGAGTAAACTTATAGCTCGCTCTTCGAACCACCTGCGGGTCCCTGCTCAGGTGTAAGCCGGTTCGCAATCCATCTCTCCAGGGCATTGATCTCTTCCGGGTCTACCGAGTGGCCTAACCCATCATATTCATGCCAAGTGATCTCGCATTTTTGCTTCAACAGAAGATCCCGACTCATAGTCCCCCATGCGTGTTTGACCACTGGATCCTCCTTTCCGTGTCCCATGAAGATCGGTGTCTTGCGATTCGCATCCGTAATCATCAGCGAGGCTTGATCTCGCATCGGTAGATAACTCGAAAGAGCGACGATACCTATATTCATTAAATTGCGATACCCCGCGTGAGCATGCCCGCTTCTCGTTACCATATACTTGCTTGTGTGTCCACATCATGCCCATACATAGATTCAAAGTACAGTAGGGGTATTTTAAGCACCTACCGCCGAGTGAAATTTCTGAAGTGAGACCTGTCAGTAGGCTCATCACCCCGCCCTGCAAGCAAGTTCAACTACGTGTCAGTGCTTTGCGATCAAAAGGCTTTCTCTCATGTTTATGAAACAATACCTGTGAAAACCCGCCGAGAATAATTCTCTTCGAGGATATCCCCCGTTCAACCTGCTCCGTGATGATCCCCTGCAAAATACGAGTACTGGATCTAAGCTGTTTCAATTCGGGCATTTTGGTCAGTTCGGGCCTATGGCGAGCTCGTTGTTACAGAAGACATATATTCCTACCCCGATCTCGTCTTCCTTGGCTGTAAGGTTGCCAAAGTCCACAATATCATACCTAGAGTATTTACCGAACCCATCAGAACAAAGAGGGTTCTTCTTTCAGACACCGACAATACGTTGGTAATAAGCTTGCCAGCCTCACCATCCAGGCATCCTCATGCCACCGTTGCAAGTAATAGAGATCGTAGGCGCATGTGGAAAGATGAACGCTACAAACTTCACGGTCAATATCTCTCGTTCCCAGGCTGAGCACGCTATGCCCGCACGATACTCCCGCACCTGTCCGTGGGAACAGCTTCCGACCTTGCCAGGTCTCCGCTAGAAACGACCACCTATGCTAAAATTAGTACAACTCACTATTTTTCGGCCATGTTTGTGCATTGAGAGAATGAATAGAAGCCACGGAATAGGAGATGTCTAGCTAGCCTACCCGGCGCCGGTATCACCTAGCCCGTGGCTAAAGATGATCGTAGAATCCCAAAACTTGCTTTCCATAGCCGGAACGACGATTGCTCTCGCCGTAGACACTGCCATTCTTTATTTATCCGCCTGATATGCGTAGTGCGGTGGTAATATAATGTTCCGAATCAATTAAGTAGGTCAGAATACGAAGCTACAGTACATGTACGTAAATTATAATTAAACGCACTGACCTTGCCGCAACAACAAAGTTCCAACAAATACAACATAACTCGCCAACAACAATGCATCCGTTTGAATTCTGTTCATGACATGTACTCAAACCGAATTTATATATTTTAACGAACTTGCGACCAATAACTGCGCCTAGGACACCCAACAGCCGCATTCCACTTGTAGTATTCATGGAAGGAATATCTAGCTCCACCTGGCCGCTCAAAATATCCCTTCCCCTTGTGAGTCAAAACCGGGTTCTGCGCTCGAATAGTCAACTAGTATTCGCATTCACGCGTCGCTCAATCCAATGCACTGACTTTGGCTGGATTCGCCCTAGACGTATCAACAGGAGGTTTTCCGCGAGGCTCACCATGACGATACACTCGTTATCATGGCCAGAGGCCTTGGGCTTCAGGAAATCGTAGCAAATATATTGCACTCGTACGATGCAACGGGAAGGAGTCTTGTTCTTCTCGTCGGGGCTTCGGAATTGGAAAATACGCGATATGGCGAACGTACGTTACAAAATTGCACGATTGGCGATGACAGAAATTCAACAACGCCTTGTCACTGACATCTTCATTTGGATTGCTCTTCCTCAGGGCTCGCAGAGAAGGCTGCAATCTCTCGCGCTCTAAATGCCCGTGGGCTACTCGTCATAAATACCAACGTTTCAAGCGTCGCTTCAAGGTATCTAGACCCACTTTACGGCAACTAGCCCTCTGAAGGAAGATTTAATATATGTAATTCTTGAAGGGAAAAGATGTACGCCCGAGGAGGTGTCTTCACAATCACATCTCGCATCTTGGTTGTGGATCTACTCGCTGGTACTTGTCATTATACTTCCTCCAACCATCGCAAGATAAATTCACTAAATGGGTAAATACAGGCCTCTTAGACCCTACAAAAATAACAGGCTTAGTCGTACTACATGCCGAAAGGTAACATGGCCCATGATATATTCTATGATACCATTCAGCCGGTCTTAGACTAGTTTTTGCTAACCACCCCGAACAACTTTAGAGTTACGGCTGTCTCTCTAGAGGCTTTCATTATTCGGATATACCGGCAGAAGAACAAAACTGGGTTTTTGAAAGCGTTTTCAGAAAGCCCAGAGACCTTTTCTGCGGGATTTTCTACCCTCACCATGATAATGCGCAACCTATTCCTCAAGAAGATTAGTTTGTGGCCAAGGTACCACGTTCGAGTTGCTCAATCCTTGGAGGCTCGAAAGGCAGAAGTCGTTGAACTCGAGATAAGCATGACTCCAGCCATGCAATCAATTCAAAATGCTGCTTTACAGTGCATAGAAATATCAATTAGTGAACTTCGAAAGGTGAACCTTGGGTTTGATATTGAAGATTGGAGTGTTGATAGCGCATTGCACCGATCATTTGACATACTTATCCGAAGGCAATTAGAACCCGTATGGCACCGAGTTAGTTCCCGCACAAGGCAAATAGCATCGGATTTAACCACACTTCGTGCAATCTTGTTGTGAGTTCTACAGAGTTTCTCAGTTGGGTGGCCGATAGCTGATGAGTTTTGTTTTTCTTTTGGTGGGATAGAAACCTTCTATCATTGGATGCCATATCATTTCATCAATATCTAGAAACGGTTTTGGCCTCACACGCCCCTACTAACAGCTTGAGCACCTTGGGGCATTCGCCGTGGCTCTACCTAGATGCCGCTGACACCCTTTTCTCCCTTGCTCGACGCCGGGTATATACAAGCAGCTTGCCAAAATCTCTTGACCCTACTTCACTCATTGAAGTTGGATTAGTATTAGAAGAGCTTCCAAAATGGGATGTTTTATTAAACATTTTGGATGAAATTTCTCAAAATCGGCAAGGAGGCTCGAACAAAGAAAACAATGGCCCCATATTAATCATGTGCCATGATAGGCAGGCATGCGCGCAGATAGCAGAATATTTGCAATTCGCTAGTAGTGTATCACCAGGAGACGGCGGGCAAGAGCAAATAAAGTACTCCTCGAAGTTCATGCGCCAAAAATTTGCGGCTTTCCATGCGTGGAAAGCCGCCTTCTCGAGAGCACGCTCTTCTAAAGCAGTACAAGACCACCAAGCAGCTAGCTCCAAACCAACATTACCACTGAGAAAAGTACACCCGAACAAAAGACGCAGATTAAGGGGAGGAGCACAGTTTGCCACGGCAAATCGCTATCAAGGTCAATTGCACGATGCTAGCAAGTTGGAGCACGTAGGTAACGACACACATAACGATTCGGAGACCCCTTTTGAGGAAGGAATCTTCGAAGTACCAGGGCATTCTACGACGGAGTTTGAGATGCATGACCCACATGATTCGCTCATCGTACACCCATATAGCGCGTCGGATGATAGCATTCTCGAGGAGATTCAACCTCGGGATGTGATCATGTACAGTCCTAACGCTAGTTTCATTAGACATATAGAGGTCTACCGAAGCTCCCATTCGAATAATAATGATATGCGGGTGTATTTTATGTACTATGGTGGTTCTGTGGAGGAACAGACCTATTTAAGTACCGTTCGTAAAGAAAAGGATGCGTTCACAAATCTTATACGTCAAAAATCGGTAAGTGTAACTTTGAATTTAGCTAAGACCTGATATAATAAAAGTCTACTAATTTGACCTCGTTCTTAATGAAGAGCATGGCAGTCAATCTTACTGGGGATTCACTTCCAGAGGAGGATTCACAGGACAAATTTTTGAGGACCTTAAACACCCGGATTGCTGGAGGAGGCAGGCTTGTAGCGATTGCAGAACCTCCTCGGGTTCGTTCCTCTCAATATTTTATCCTCAATTCTAGGGCTAACCGCCTTCGCCTGGGATAGGTCGTTGTTGATGTCCGAGAATTTCGAAGCTCTCTACCTTCATTACTCCATGGGAAAAATATTACAATTGTCCCATGCTCATTGACCGTAGGCGATTATATTTTATCGCCAAATATTTGCGTTGAGCGAAAGTCGATAAAGGATTTGATATCATCTTTCAAGGACGGAAGACTATATTCACAGGCGGAGGCAATGCTTGCTGGTTATCAAGAGCCTGTCTTGCTCGTCGAGTTCGATCAGGATAAATCGTTCAGCCTCGAACCTTTCACGGATTTGAATGCCACTGCCGCCGCAGCTCAGTCTGACGTTCAGGCGAAACTTGTCTTACTAACGCTCCATTTTCCGAAACTGCGGATAATATGGTCCTCGAGCCCGTATCAAACTGCGGAAATATTTGAGGAATTAAAGAAGAACGAGCGTGAGCCGGACCCGCTGAAGGCGGTATCGATCGGTCTAGCTGATGGAGAAGACGAATATAGTATTTATGCACCGGCCCCGATGGTATGTGTCATTTCCAATTCACTGGATAACATATTGACCTGCTTACCAAACTTTCGCAACCAGGAAATTTTGAAATCCATACCGGGGATAACCGAGGATAATTACAAGCAGATCATGCTCGAGGTTGACACTATAATTGAATTAGGCAACATGAGTGAAAATGCCCTATCAGCCATGATCGGACCGGAGGCTGCAAGACGGGTATACAAATTCTTCGATGCAAGTATTTATACAAGTTAGTGGCTTCTTCCTAGGTGTATAATATAAGCTACAGCATTACTGCAGCTGAGGATAGATATGTATTATTTTACTTGCAAAGACATCGAAATTTAGATTTTATGTGCCACAAATGGAACAACGGTGGGTAGGTATTTACAATAATGACCTCTGCCTTTTTGTTGGTTTCTGGTGGCCGCGTGCAGGGCTCCCCACGGCGAACTCCCCAGATTATTTTTACATAAGGGAAAAGTCACCAAATTTCTCCTATTGACGGATATTAGCTTAGTATTCGGGTGAACGAGAGCGAACGGATAACTAGGATCGCAAATAGGATGATTACCTTGTATCCAGGTACTTGCCAACGGCCTCGGGATACCATTTGCTCGGTTCTCTTGTCAATTTCAGGCGCCGCATTGGCCACATCGTCCTGTGAAATTGGTGATGAGTAAAATATTATGATTGTAGGAAAGAGAAAGGAGGAATGAGAGAAGTACAATAGTAAGGTCTTCTAAAGGACGGCTTTCTTCAATATTCTTCAAAGTCGCGGCCAGATCGGCGAGCTCAGCGTCGACGGAGGCCTTTGTGTTTTCAGCATTCTTCACGGCCTCTGCTTCAAAATTTTCAATGGTCTTGATTTGCTTAGAGACATCGTAGGTCACAGGCTTAAAAGCCTTGTAGGCTCGTTCGATTTCATCAACAACAGTCTGGTTCTTTAACAGGGCCCTGTAGTGCGTGAAATCGACCTCGGTGGGCTGGTCATGCAGCAGGTTGACCTTTCGGCGGGCCTCCTCGTTACGCTTTTTGAAGGCTTGAAGTTGGGATACCGTCGAGCCCTTAAGGGAAAGAGAAGTGATGATTCTAGTCCAATCGACCTTGACCGCAGCGCTACGCTGTTAAACAGCAACATCCGTCAGCAAGGCACTGGGTTCTGAAAGGCATGAGTTCCGACCTCCGGATGAGCATGACGTATAGATATATATATTCGAGACGATGTCTATCCAGCAAGAAGAGAAGCCCATTGCCTAGAGGGAAGATAACATACCACTGCCGCGGGAGAAGCCATTTCGAAATGAGAAGTCGGAGGTCGGAAGTCGGAGGGTTTATAGGCTGGATGAACGTTGGTTGGTGGTGGAGAGTAGTAATGACTTAGGCTGGTGTCTGCGGGAATAGTCGAAAAGAACATCGGAAGACAAATTCGGTTCCGGGTCAGCGGCGTCTTGGCAGGTCATAATTTCCAAAACAGGAAATAAATACCTAATACAGTAATTTTTTGATAAAAGCTTGCCTCTTATGGAACTAAGTCGGGAAGTACCTACTTAAGTGTTTAAGTCAGTCAGTAACTACCAACATCTTCCTTGCGCTCTCTTTCTATCTTTTCAAAATTCGATTCTTCACTCTCGGCTCCCGACACAGGCCTGAAGAGTGCGCCTCCTCTTCTTTTCCACCGCCATGAAGTCCCAGCTGCGGTAACCCCTTTGATTTGATTATAGTCCTCCTCTGTAGGCCACCCATCGCCAGCGCCATGCCGGTGTCGAGGCTGCCTTTGTCATCAATCCACGACCTGCTCTTGGCCTCCTCCCCGCTGCGTCTCCGAAGACAGGCTTTAAAATTTTCATTATGCCAACCTCGACGTTTTCATACTATCTCAAACCAAATTCTGCGACCAACAGTAGCAATGAGCTGTGGTAGCAGCAGCATCCAAACCAGCGGTGGTTGGGGTGAACTGGCCAATGTTTCCGCAGTGCCCGTGATAAGGGCAATCAGAAAGGTCGCTACGACTCCTCTCAAGCCACTCTCTCCTAAGGAAAAAAGTATTCTGGATAGGAGTTTTACCCTGCAAACGCATGGGGATATGATACTCCGATGCACGGAATTTGACTCTGAAGGTCGGTAGTAAGAAGTCCTTACTCCCCTAATATGTATACAATCGAGGGTCTTGCTTTGAGACCACACTACTTTAATACTAACTCAATATTTGTCTCAGGAAACGTTGTTTCTACCTCCAGAGATTTCAAGAAAACAGAGCTTTGCACGAAACACGGCCTCCTACCCCGAGATCTGCGCAAACTAGAATCCAAAGTTATCGTACCTCATATTTTGGTCCGAAGAAACTCCATATTAGTCAACCTCCTGCATATTAGGGCCCTTATAAAGGCAAATGCAGTTCTCTTATTCGATGTCTATGGCTCTACCGATACTTATACACAGAGCGTCTTTCTGTACGACCTCCAGGGCAAACTATCATCGCGATCTTCAAAACAAATGGGCGGTCTCCCTTACGAGATGCGGGCTCTTGAAGCAATCTTAATCTCCGTCATGGGGGCGCTAGAGGCAGAACTGAAAATCCTTCAGGAAAATGTTGGACGGCTACTTGAAGAGCTTGAAGAAAATATAGATAGAGACAAGCTCAGGTTTCTGCTCATTTATTCGAAAAAACTCTCCACTTTTGAGCAAAAGGCACAGTTGATATGTGGTGCGATTGAGGAAGTTTTGGAAGCGGATGAAGATCTTGCCGGGATGTATTTGACAGAGAAACTACAAGGAACGGAACGGCCCGCGGAAGAGCATTCGGAAATCGAGTTGCTTTTAGAATCGTACTACAAAATGGCAGATGAGATCGTACAGGTATCGGGAAACCTTGTCGCGAATATTAAAAACACAGAGGATATGTATGACGACTGGAACATAGGGCTATTTGAGATCTCTGGATAATTGCTAATCAGGTTCTCAGTGTCAATATAATACTGGATGCTAACCGAAATTCGCTTATGCTCCTTGACCTCAAGGTAAACTTACAGGGATCTATAATAACTTCTGATATATTGGTTGCTAACCAATGTAGTTTTCCATAGGTACTCTAAGTACTGGGTGTGGAGCCGCCCTAGCTGCATTATACGGGATGAATTTGAAAAACTTCATTGAAGAATCAGACCTGGCGTTCTTTGGCGTTAGTGGGCTGGTCGTCTTCCTCAGTGCTGTAATTTTTGGGTATGGATTGCATAGGCTACGCCGCACTCAGAGGTTGACGATGTGGGGAGAAGGTAATGTTGGTGTAACACCTGGCAGAAAATGGAGAAGTGTGTCGGAATCAAGGGGCACGTCTACTGTTGATGATCGGTCTGGTCGGTACGGATGAAGTATCCAGGGGTATCGGTCTAATAGAAACACGACCTACAATACTACCTGTCAGTTTTTTTGAGCTCGTTCACATGGTGCTTTGATAGAGAGCTTCGAAATTGTGACCGCGGCTCATCCGCACAGATACATCTCCTCTTCGGTAGTGGATCCGGGATTTTAGAACGTTGGCTTGGAAATGTACAATATGTATATATACATACCTAAGTATGTAGGTACTCTCCGTAGTTGGTATGAGTTAGGGGTTTGGGGACATAATTCCCACCCGGCATACCACATATGCACAAAATATTCGGTCGTGCGTGTGCAGGCTGAAACTTTAGTAATACCAGCGGTCGCACCGAGCCTCTCGGTTTAGGATAGCGGTCCAAATGCGGGTTTTTGACTGGACATACAGGATCTGTTATCAATTTGGTTTCCCAACAGTCTTGAATCTTATATAGTTTCACAGGCTTGTTGGGGGCTATCTGGCTAGGCTCAGAATCCCTCCCACAAAAGGGTTAATTATACAATGTCCCTTTTGTTAGTCTACAAAAAAGAACACTCCTGGAAGCGGGAACGGAGATCAAGTAGAAGCTCGAGATACATAACCTAACACCCCTGCGCCACATAAAAGGAAAGAGACTTAAAGCAGCAATAACAAGCTAACTGTGGTGGTATCGACAAAAGGGTATTATAAACATCTTGCTTTTTATGTACATTGTAAAAATCGACGAGGGGAATTAAATGCGCAAAGCTTACCCTCAGAAAATATCATACTAACGGATAGATCAGGCAAAATATTCGGTGGCCAGTTGACTCCTCCTTCTCGCGAATGCGATAGAGTTTCGAGATTCAACCCTTGCGAGCATGGCTGCTGAAGTGAAGTCATTACTGGCTTCAAAGCTTGCGCGCGTCCGGTCCATCGAGGCTCGAATCCGATCGAAGCTATTGCGTGGCCGCTCGTCCATCGAGAATCTGTGGGCGGGAAGTGAAAATATATCACTTTCAGCTCCATCGCTACCGTGGTGGCTTTCTCGTTTACCAACGGTAGTTGCTGTGGGCGCAATGCTTGGGGGGTATATTGGCCGTTCGTCATCTTCTTCGCTCGCAAATGGATTAGACGGACGTGATTTGGGAAGGTTGGAAAAGCCAGAACTCATAGAACTTCGTGGTAGTGCCACCGTACCTTCATCTTCGTAGAGATATCGAAACCTGCCTTGCCGGACCTGTTCCCGTATGATATCTATGTCATACGGGAAGTATAGCTTCTGAACCACCTTACAGGCAAAGCGGGGTAGAAGGCAAACCACCACCGTGATGAGTAAGTTCACCCAAAAGCTGAGCGCCCCGTAAACCTGTTCTGCAGATTTGTAAAAGTTGACAGAGTCCATAAACTGGGAGTAAACACCAGTCCAGAACCAAATCAGGAGGATACTGAAAGAAACAATACCCAAAAAAAGATAGTCCCACCGATACTGATTCATGAGCACGTAAACGTTTACGACAACTATACACGCACTAGCGGCATAGACACCCATTTGCTCTCGGTTGTTGAGCATTCGACCGTTCGATGAAGTGAAACCTCCGCCGGAGAAGAGAAGGTAAGTCATATAAAACGTAATAACGGATTGGTAAATGCCATCAAACATGTATATCCTTTCGAAGTGTGGTCCGGGTTAGCCTCATAATAAATTGGAAAAAAAAAAAAAAAGGTCATCGATATCATCTTACCAAAACTTAGTTTGCGTCCATTCAAGTCTCAGTATACCACGTTGGTAAAGCTGGGGAACGGCAAGAGACACTTTGTCATCGACGTCCTGGTCGATTATACCCATAATAATGACTGGGAGAGAGGTGAAGGCCAAGTTATAGAGCAATACATATCTAAGCCCCCATGTCAATCAACTGAATTCTTGGTTAGTGAGCTAAGGGTCTTTATGGGGCCTTACGTGTAGTCGAAGAGGTAAGAACCGTCAAAGCTGCAGTATATCTGGTACCAGAAGAGTACGAATGTCCAGACGATATTCTTAATTTTGGAAGTGGAGTTAGATCGAATCGAATATTACTATTAGCGATCTACGAGAGTGTAAAGACTTTACCTTATAGAAGAAATTGGCGATCATTTCAGCCAAGCGACGATAAGACCAGCGTCCGTGGACTAAGACCAATCGGCAAAGAAAACGGAATTGGCCAATTGCATAGTCCGAGGACATGGCTGCCTGTCTACCTTCTTCTCCAGCAATTCCTACTCCGACATCAGCCTCTTGAATCATAGCAACGTCATTTGCACCTATGAAAATTGATGTCAGCACTAACGGTAGGTTTACAAACACGCAATAGTATTAGAGGGAGGGAGGGTTATACCATCGCCAATAGCTAGCGTCATTACGTCGAGCCCGACCTTTACTAAGCGCACAACTGCGGCCTTCTGACTCGGGCTCACACGGCAACAGAGAACGGCTCTGCATTGTTTGCAAAGGAGTAAAAAGTCATTTTTAACGGCATCATCGAGAACGAATCTGAGGGTATCTCCATCGATCACGACAGCATGGGTTGGGGGGGGAGGGTCATGGTTTTTCTTGGCAAGCGCGAGTTCTTCGGCTCCACCTTGCATGTCGAAGTGTTCCCTCAGATTCCTTAACACCATTTCGTGTGCCGCTTCTACAGTGTCCCCTGACTGGAGTATGATCAAGTCCATCTCGTTATTGAGAAGATTACACGAAAACCCGATATTTATGGCGGTTTCAACCTTGTCACCAGTCAGCACCCACAGTTTGATGCCAGCCTCGCCAAGTAATGCGATTGAATCGGGAACACCATCCTGTAGGCGGTCCTCGATGGCTGTGCCTCCAATCAAGGTAAGATTTTGTTCAATCATTTCGGATACCTCTTCTATTTTTTCATCCCTCCCCACAGTGGCAGAAGAAGCCGCATCGTAAAGCTGCATCCACTCGCGGTATTCCTCTTCGGAGAGAACTCGTTCAGCAATACAAAGAGTCCGAAGTCCTTCTCTAGCGAATATTTCAAGATGCTCGGCCGTGCTTTTCCTCAAATCCTGTTGCTGGTCTGGTGTCAACCGGGAGTATATAATGCTGTCTGCACCTTTACAGAACAATATAATCCTATCATCGGGCATTCGAATGATTGCGCTCATCCTTTTGCGGGCGGAATTGAACTCTAGAGTGTTGAGGACCTGATAACCGACTTGTTTACCATGAATATTTAGACGGACCCCAGACTGAGTGCGTTCTACAAGGCTAAACCCCATGTCCCTTGCCGTGGCCACCAGTGCGGCTTCGTCGGGTGACTGGGCTTTGAACTCAATTCTCGGTGGCTCATCAGATGTGAGGTCTGGAAGGACGCTGTGACATAGAGCCAACGCGAGCATAAAGTGGTGACAAGCGGCCGCTTGGGCTTCTCCAGCTGTACCTGTAAGATGCCTAACAAACTCCGGCGAGATGAATGTGACCTTATCGTCGTCAAGATATATGTTATCGTCGATTCCCCTCAGCGCCTTGATCATTTCCCGCTTATCTTCGACTATTTGTGCTTTAACCTTTGGACCTTCAACGTCAACGTTGATCCCCTGACGTTTTTGAATCCCGGCGAAGGCCTCCGTATAAGCTTCCCCGTAGGGACGTCCATTGATTGTGCACTTTTTGAACTCCATGACGTTTTGGGTTAGAGTCCCGGTTTTGTCGGAGAAAATATATTCTATCTGTCCGACATCGTCCGAGATATTCCAAGTCTTTGGGGTACAAGGATAATCGAGTGGTTCATAATACATCAGAATGTCGCTGAATATGAAGAATGCCTGTGCTGTTTTGATGATTTCGAGGCTGATATACAAGGATACCGGAACGAGTGTTTGGAACAAGATCACAGTAGTCCAGAAGGTGATAAGCCCATCGACCCCCGGAGAGCCACCAATGGACCCGTACTCGAAAAAGCTTTGTGAAGCATCCTTTTTGCCGGAGAAGACGCCTTGAACAATTCCAGAGAGCAAACACAGGATAAAAAGGATTATGAAGTTCAAAAGGACCTGAAAAAAACAAATCGTCAGAAATATGCCTCGTCCAAGAATATTGATGAGTATTCTTACATTGATGTTGAGTTCGCGTTGAATTCGGCTACGTTTTGTAGGCGTAATACCAGCGTTCATCATGATTTTGGTTTCACTGCCAGTAAATAGAACAACCCCGACTGCCCAGTCGGTATTCCTAAGGGAACAGCCACGGAGGAGTAGATTGTTAACAGATATCGGCTCTGTCATTGGCATAGTCGGCTTATTCGGGTCCGCAGCATCGACTTGGTCCCACCTTACAAGACCAGTATATGCGTATAGATTGGCATGCGGCCCTTCGCTCTCAATTGTAAATCTAGCCTTCTCACAGTCCCTGGCATGTTTGATCCCAGCGCCGCAATGCAACGCGTGTCGAACCTTTAAGTTTGTTTCGCCGTCGAGATTCTTCGTTTCCACGTAACAAGCCCCATCAGCATCTGATGTCGCAAGGATGACTACATCGGCAGGGACCTCCTCATTATTGTAGATCCGGACCCAGTCACCCACACGAACGTTTTTCCAGTTATCCCTCTTAAATTTAACAGGATATTCATTTTTGGGATCGTAGTGGGGATCGACTACCGAGCCGTAGAATTTGCCGTTTGTTGGAGTTTGAGTTTGAGGCGGAATGGTAGCGGATCTCTCGTTGACCCCTGGAGTGAAAGAAAAGCGATTGCTTGTGGGGGCCGGTGATGGAACAGGTGTCATTTGTATGGCTTCTACGTCGTCCGCGATAGTATAGATAGAGGCTCTGGTTTGCATTCTTTGTAACTGGCCTGGTTTTGGATCTCCACCAGTAGTCTGTTCTGCCTTGCCTTTGCTCTTAAGAGATTTGAAGAAATGAAAGAGGTAACGAAGACCCCGTGTAGTCGCTTTTTTTATTCTCCTCCATAGGGAAACTTGGTCGTCGGTGACATTTACATTGGGAACCCCGAGGAGGATGTGAACGGGTGTGTTGTTCAATTCAAGATCGAGGGCGGTTCTTCGGTAGTCCTCGATGGCGTCCTTTATTCCAGTGATAAGAAGAATTGCGACGAGAGGGATACAGCCGAGCTCAGGGTTTGAAGCCCCAAAGATAGCAAATATCTAGGAGTTGTGAGCAAAGGAAGCATTGGCTGGATGTGGTGAACAGACTTACCTGCAAAATAGTGATGAATAGGAAATAAATGTTAGCAACATTGTGGAATTGCAACCAAAGGTTTTTTGGAATGAACGATAATGGAGTGTATTTTGCTGTTCGGATTTTGTTTCTAGCGTATTGGGCGATAGGCTTTCCATCTTCGTCCTGTTCTCCCGGCGGGAGAGGCAAGTTGATAAAAACATTGCGACCCAAGTGCCGATTTTCCTCTCCCTCTTCGCTATCGGAGGAGGATGGACCGGCCATTTTCCCTGATTCGCCACCGTCTAAGTGAGGTTTCTCTTCTTTCCGACCCCAGAGCGACCTTCGCTTCTTCCCTTCCGACTCGTCAGGCATCTGAGAAGCCATCCGGGGTAAATCCGGCTTTTTGGACGCCCGAGTTTATTTTTGAATTTGATAATAGGGAATAATAGAGGATAATACAGGGGTGTGAGAAATTTCTAGCTGAGGCCAAGTTTTGTTAAGGTTGAATAAGTACGGCGATGGAGATGGGAGAGTGGAGGAGAAGGAAGAAGAGAAGGGGGTTATGAGTTGTTGTTGTCGTGGTCGTTATTGGTTAATAGAATTGTATGTAAGTATTAATAGGTCGTGATCGTGTTGTTATGTTAGCACAGCCTTATCGGGCTTGGAGTGGTTGACACAGAGAAGAAGAGAAAAAAAAACTCCTGTTTGAGTGATCCAGAGCGAAATAAAGATGCTGATGACGATGATGATGATGTTTTGATGTCTCTTTTTTTTTTTTTTACCCCTTCTCTTTCTCTGTGTTTCTCTCGTTGCTTCGTTGTTCGCTCTTTCTTCCCGGATAGGACCGGTCGTTCGCAGTTTGTTGATGTCGGTCAGCCAATTAGTAGTGACGAGCTGCGGTCGCTGTTATCGTAATGATCCCTGGTGGTGATTCCGTCGGGGGAGACATGGGGAGGTTGACGTTGATAGGTGATGGCCGGTGATGGTGATGGTAATGGTGATGGTGATGATGAGGGTGAAGGTGAGGTGATGACAATTGAAAATGGATGGGAGGAATGGAATTCTATTAATGGGAAGAGGGAAAGGGGCTTGAACCGACCACAGCCTCGAATCCTCCAACAGAACGGATGTGAGCGGGCCCGGCGGAAGTAGCTTGGTCGCGTCTGAGTGCCTATGAACAGCGTCCACCAGCTCCCATTTGGTCCCGTTTGGTGCCGCCCAGTGCCCAAGAACCTCAAACCAGCAGCCCCATCCATCTTCATCCCCCATCGCCCTCCAACCACTCCGGAACGACAAGAATAGCAGTGCCGGTGCCCCTGCCACTGCCTAGAACCAGCTCGTTTGGTTTGGCTCTCATCGGCTCTAAGTCGCGCTCGTGCCACCAACCGCTTACGTACGATTGCTTGGAAACAAACCATGCATTAACCAAAGTATGTGCATGTACTAGTACCTTACTCAACATGCAACCATGCAGCAACTACTTACTTCTTAGGTCAGCTACCTGGATCGTTTACGACATAGAATATATTCCTACTGCTCATTCACCTAACAAACCTAACAAATAACTGGAGCTAGACTGGGACCGGAGAACAAAGAACGAACCTCGGTGTACGTGATGTCGGGTACATCAACAATGGTACGCCTCCATGCCCTTTGATCTACCTCTTACAAGGTACCTAACCAAACAAATACAATTCAGAATACTCCCATCATACCTTCTATCGTCGAGGACTCTCAGGGAGACGAGGATTCCGACTACACCTTCGAGGCAGATCTTATAAGACACAAAACCAGACGATCGACTTTCAAAATAGAACTTGAAACCCATTACCGAACAATGTCAGCACGTCGACCCAAACGAAAACATTCTGCTGTCGCTTCTTCTGCTGCTTCTTTTTCTGAATACCATAAACATCACCTTCACCATCTTTCCCACAACGAGACGTCGTCGTCGGCATCTTCGCTATCATCGACCTTATCCCTTCACCAGTCATTCAGCGAGGAAGATAGCGAAGATGACATCCTTGCATTCTTGCAGCCAAAAAAATCGACAGGGCGTCGCAACTTACAACAGGCTGTACCGAAGCTTACTATGGCTGACATCCAAGCAAGAGTAGCTAAGAACAAAGCAAGAGACGAAGAAATCCGTCGCGCCCAAGAGCTCCTCGAAGAGAGTGAGTCTTTGAACCAAAATAATCAGAACCAGTCATCAACTGCGAATATAAGTGCCTATCTCAAATCCCAAGAGGGAGCGCCGGCTATTCTTAACGTGTTAAGCCCAGGTAGCGGAAGGTCCGATCAGCTTCCGACATGGTCCTTTTTCGGCGATGCTTGTGCAATATCCCAAGTTCCGCTAGACAAACTATTTGCTTCAATCCGGGACAGCAGTTCTATCAGGGTTTTCCTCGGATCAACTGAACCCGCACTAGGTAATTAAATCTATGTTTATTCCCGAAGCAATTCTTTCAACAAACCTAATAGCCCAAGCTATTGAAAATATACGCGACTTTTTAGTTTCCGGCGCCATAGTCGACTGTTTAGACGGTTGTTCGTCCATATTAGAACACCCTCTCTGTCAACTACTCATCGATGCAGGTATTAGTCCAACTCAAAACAGAAGCTCTATTTTCATTTATGGGATATCTGACGCCCAAGACTAGTTTGCCTGAGAGGTGATGAGGATGTTTCATTCTCTTGTTTGACTTTAATCACAGTATGTGTTTACCTACTATCGATTTGTATGGAAATAAGCTTCTAACCTATGTTGAAACTAGGCGCTTCACGAACAGTTTGAACCTATCCTTGACAAAAGGAGACTACAGCGTATCTTTGAATTAATTGGCGGCTCAAGGAGAGCTCTGGATCTCAGCAAGCCCCTAGAAGCTAGTTATCGAGGTACTAACTCCGACAACGAAAGATTAGCGCTTAATAAGATCCAACCTAATACGAATTACGTAGTGCAAGGAAATGCCAATAATACGAATAAAGAGAGTGGCCCGTATCATCCAAGTTGGTGGAACATTTGCTTGGTGTTGAAAATGCTAAGCAACCTTCTACAGGGGTATTATCAATCATCACGCTTCCTAGATTGCAGCGATTTGTTCATCTAACCCTCTTTCACACAATAGTTTAACCGATGATGGGCTATGCACTATTTGGGGCTTGGTAGTGCGTTTCTCACTGGATGAGCGAAGGATGAAAGAGCGAAGGAGCCAGCCGGAGGTCGCTGGTTTAATCGAAAACATTCTCGGAGAGGTCGAGTGTAGAAGCATCTCCCTAGTTCAAGTAATGCGTCCCGATCCAACCCCGAGGATTTAGTCGGGACTAACAATAAACTCAACAGACCATCCTGTCGGAGACACAGGCTTCAGTCATTGATAGGACATTGCAAGTACAACTACTAGGGATTTTGCCGCCGACATCAAGGTTCTCGCATGACTTCAGGAAACGGCTCGCCAGATTATTTTTTTCGGGAAACTCGGTTTGCAGTGGGCCAGAACTCAGCCCAGGTGTTCTCGTGGCTAGCATCGTGGCTGCTCTAAAAAGCAAGGAGGTGAGAATACCTAAAGGCGAATCACATGCCCAGTT
Source organism: Arthrobotrys conoides (assembly GCA_036971725.1). NCBI lineage: Eukaryota > Fungi > Ascomycota > Orbiliomycetes > Orbiliales > Orbiliaceae > Arthrobotrys > Arthrobotrys conoides. The sequence continues at coordinate 53,331 of JAVHJM010000012.1, read as the reverse complement.
GCAGCATATTGTCGACATCATCAACATCTCAGTGGACGACGCCCAATGGTGCGCGAACCTCGTAGAAAGGGATGACAAAGGGCAGTCAGAAAACGTATTAGAGAAACTGATTCTGCATATTAAACATTCCAAGGAGTTTACCCAAGACGCCGGTATCCAACTGAACATCGAGAAATCGAATGCGAAGGATTCATTTGCCCAACTGATAATCCGACTCGAAGGTATTCGGAAGAAAAGGCGAGAAGCTCAAACGGTCGTGGATGATTATTTCCAACCGAAGTCATTATAGGCCCTGAGTGATGCCCAAATTCATTGTCTAGGATTTTGAGTGTACTAAGTATTCCATATCATACTAAACAAAAACGGGGCTGTAGTCAATATGAATAAAACAAGGGGCAAGAAAAGAATAGGTAAATGACGCATGCTTAAGCACTTCGCAAACGCCAACTTGCGATATTCGCATGTTTCTCCCCAACAAGAATACCCGTTAGTACGAATTAATAGTAGATTATCCTTGATTCTAGTCGTAAAATTTGCGATTGGGCGAAGGCCCAAATAGAGTATTCCGGACCGCTGGTAGAGCTTCATCTTCGAGAATACTAAGGCGCTCTTCGAGAGTGTTATTGATATCAATGCGCCCGCTGCCGCTGATGATGTAGACACCCCCAGCACTAGAGTACGATATTAGCAAAAACCGAAATGTTGGTAATGTGGGGACTCACCAGTCTGTTGGTAGCTCCCCAGTTTCATCCAATGTGATCTTAATACTCTGGCCAGTTTTTTCGGCGTATGCTGAAGATGCGGAAACGGCAGCAGACTTCACCAGGTCGAAATCCGTCTTCCTAGCCCTTACTGAGATACTCGGTTCCGCGAGGGCGTATGCACCTTCCAAGATCAACCCTTCGAGGACCCCTGCGTATCTAGATTTATCATCGGCTATCTGGCCCAAGTTTTTTCGAGCATCTTCAAAGATACTCTCTAATAATTCCTGCCTGACGCCTAGTACCTTGAGTCTAGTCTTATTTGTGACATTTGATCGGGCGATCTGCTGTGATAACTCGGCTTGCTTGTGTTTCCGCTCAAACTGTGTATCGATAGAGACGGTTTCGGAGCGTACGAGCCTTCCTTTCTCGATGGTGAATTCCTCATCTGCTTTTATTTGGATCTCATGAGCCTTTTCCTGCGCCTCCTGCTTAATGAAAGCAGTCATCTTCTTCAGCTCCCCCGCAACCTATGTAGTCATCAATCAAAGATGTCACAGTTAGCTCGGAGCCTCAGAAACAGCCGGCGTATCAGTAATATACCTGATCATCCGTCAACGACATCGTGAATATGGCACCAATTTACGGATCTGGTGGTTCGAATTTGTAGATGCTTTTAGAATGATACCTAGAAGGGTTGATACGGGAGTCGATTGTCGGTATACTTATGTGTGGTAGGTTTCGGTTGACGTAGGTCGGTTGCTCGCGACGCTAAAGACAAGTTGGTAGGCCCCAAGAATATACCCCGTACCAAAACCTACAAACCGGTAAACGACACCAGCTACCGATACTCAGGGAGGGCTTGGGTGTAGATACTACCTCATAGATACTAGGTACTAGGTACTTAAGTATTTAAGTAAGTACTAAGTAGGTAGGTAGGTAAGTAGATATTTATGAGAGGTAAAAGGGTCCAACGGTTTACTACACCGACGATTACCTATCTTGCCATCTCCCAGGGAATTGAATACATCATAATTGGCCCATTTCCATACAACTCTACTAACTGACTAACTGACTACTTACCTAATTACAAGTAGGTACTTAGGTAAGTACTTAAGTAGGTAAGTAGGTATGTACTATCAACCAAGCATAAGGACCACGCTATATACAAAACAATACACAGCCAAAGCACCCATCTTCATAATTCAAAATCCAATATCTACCAAGCAAGGACACCTTAACACCGTATGTTCTTCCGAAATTCTCTCGCAGAAGAAGAAAAAAAACCGTACAATAGGGACCCAAGATCACCGAAGGAACGGCTACCAGAAGATCACTGGCAGATAAGTTCGTTCATCGGGCGCAAACTAACTAACATTGCCCACCCATCCAAGTGGTTACTAAGGAAACACATAATAACATGCTATGTTAGAGCGAGCTGTCCAGTTCCATTGCTGCGCTCAAGCTGGCCACTTCGATCGTGGCTTCCAGTTGGAGAGGAAGAATCCGATTCAGATTCAAGCTCGGCAAGTATCTCCCGAGTTTCTGTCATTGTGCGGCGGCGGGGGATAGCGCCATATCTTGTCGGTAAGGTCGGCGAAGGCTCCCGTCGTATGAACGAGACTGATTTGACATTGAGATATCTCAGCCACCCGTCCGAGACACTCGGGGAGCTAGGTGGTTCTGTAAGAAGATGAGTGTGCTCGGATTCTTCATCATCCATGGGTGGGCCATCGTCCGCGTCCTGAACAAATGGCTGGCTACTCTGTTCTAGCCTCCATGATAATGCGAGAACGCCAGACAGCAATATTAGAACCCCCAGAGCTATCTAAATTATGGAAATTTTGTTAGCTTTCTAGGCCACTGGAGTACGTGGGGTAGACAGTTTTTCCCATACAAGTGATGACGACAGTGTAGAAAGCCTCCCCGCTTGGTTGTAATATATAAGCCCATTCGAAATCGCAAAAATATTATATACGCAAAATACGAGAGGGTAAAGAACACTTGTGGAGCAAAGTTTTAGCCCCTTGTGGAGATAGAAGAGCTGGAATAAGGCCGCTGCAATAAGACTTATGACAATTATCCAGGACGGCCAACTGGTAAACTGATTATCCCCGGTGACAACAGTTCGTATCAGTAGCTCAACCGCAGACTTTGCTAGAAGGAGGGAATCTGCGCTTAGGACACCACTATAAGAGGCCTAGGTCAATAAACCGTCCATTATCTCCTTCTGTGCTTTACTACACGAAAGCCTATGGCCTTACAGTATCCTTACCTAATGCTTCCATAAGCTGTGCCACGTATAATTCGCCACCTATTACTATTACCTGACCTCCTTGAATTATTGCTCATTTGGGCAACACACTGTAAGAACAATATGATGATGCCTTGGCCGACGAGCCATACGAGAAACCCTCTCCGATATAGGAGCAGTATTAATTCATCCAAGTTGTGTACCGGCTCTTTGATGGTGCCGAATATCGCAATGAGGCCAGCTCCCACGCAAACGAGGACTGTGCCGATGAGGGAAAGAAGAGTGAAAGGCTCCCCTAAAAGGACACTAGCACATATGGAGTTGAATACCAACCCCGACTATCGCAATTATTTAGCTATTGTCAGGTTCCCCCTAAAGGATTTGCCGCGCTCTTGATTGATGGTGAGGTAGGATATGAACATGGGGGGGGGGGTTGAGGAGGAGTAGGACCTACGGCTTGCAAGGGGGATAGTATCACAAGCGGTAAAGTACCGATTTGGACCGAGCTTCCAAGAATATTCGAAGTTATGAACAGTCCCATGCCGATCTACAGAGCCGATTTCTTAATTTTCAGCTCTCGGTGCACTTCTTTCTTCCCCGAGTTCTTAGAAGGGGGGGTTGCCCACCTGCCATCTTCGCCGCCTGTATGGTGGTCGCTGGCTTGGCTGCTGTTCTTCAAGCAAGTGTGATTTTCGTTGAAGTGTAAGGCCGAGCGATTGAACTGAAGTCGATACAACTCCGACAAAAATGCCAATAACTATAGCTGCATGCGAGGAGAGGTCCATGGGCCCGTAGAAACAGACTAGCAGCCGCCGGGGAAGCGGCTGCAATCAACGACGAATTCGGAGCCAAACAACCCAACCTTCTCGCGGTAAAATAGCCTGATTTGAATGGATGGCATAAACCGGGCGTGAGGAGAGCACACTTGCATTCGTGGAGTACAATGAAGGCCCGGAATTACGAGTAATATTTAGATGCTGCTTTTCGAGAATCGACAGGCGCGGTCTGGAACTGCTTGTAGCGAGGGAATGTAGGACGGAAACCAGATGTTCTCTGTCGGAGGTTTTCGACTCGAGGAGTAGACAAGAATATCGGTAGAGGCAGCGCTGGTGTTTACAAATCGTTCAAATCTGGAGGTAGGTTCCTGATGCCGTATCAAGACAACGGACTAGGAGAGTAAGTAGTCATGGACGAACAAGGACGGTGGTACTTAAAGAGAAAAGGCAGATGACGTTATCGGGGAAGTTTGGGGAACCGTGATAAACAGCGAAGGTGAGAGCAAAGGTCAAGTGCGGATGATATGCCACGAACTACGGCAAAGGTGATAGGATCGTGTTGAAGGGGTAAGTGTCTGGGCCGAGCGCTTCGAGGTTGGTACTGAAAGAACAAGGTGGATGCGATGGAGCAGCTGGCAGACCGGAGAAATTGTTGCGGCGTGTTGTTGTCGTCGCGCGCGCCTCGCAACCTCAGACCTCCCCATCAATCTTCGCTTCGGTGTCCAAGTTCAATCTCAATCCGATTCTTAACCTTAACCTCAACCTCAACCTCTCTTGCAATCAACCAACCAAATACCTACACGATCCAGCCCGCTCATATAAGAAACGGCCCCTGTTGAATCTCTCTCCGATCTTTAACTCGCTCTCACGACGGCGGCGACAAACACCGTGATGGCTTCGGCACCACGGGCCAACGCCCCTCGAAACTCTGAGGAGATGTCCCATATGATGTCAGAATTCCATCGACAATCTTTAATACATCAACCACCTGTAGATCAAGGGAACCAGCCATCTACTGCCGGCTACGGCCTTTTCTCTATACAGACTTCGCTCCAATCTCCGTCAGAACTGGAGCCGTCGCAAAGGACCTGGCCGCAGAGCGAATTCGTGACGAATGTCATCGAGGCACCCCTAGAACACGCCAACCCAGGTTGGAGAGATCATGACCTTATTAGTGCATCATCCCTTCGACAGCGAGCGGAAGCTGGCATGCAAAATCCCACGGATGCGAATGCAGCCAAATCGATATTCCAAAAACCAAGAGCATCACAAGGAGGCGCATTTGGGCAAGGTGGAAATATAAACGGTGGCGCTGCTGCTGCTGCTGCTGTCCCACGGGACAGCAGGAAGACCATACCTAGCCATCTCACCCACATGAAATATAAGGTACGCTGCTATGGTGGCACGATCAGTGATTACTTTCCGCAATTAACGATTGGTATGTAGGGATTCGATCCTCTAGAGGTTGAAATTACAGTCTCCGATCCGTAAGTAACGGGCGACTCTACACCTTAGTCATAGCTTATTAATCCTACGGCTACTGTACTTAGATCTACTCACCGGACGGAAGGCACTGCAAAGGGCACTGCAAGCTTTGGGTCCAAGGCCCGCAGACGCACTGATACTGTGTCGCTGGTTGAAGAAGAACAAAAGCGACGTGATCTGGAGCACCAACTCGCCAACTTCCCTCCAATATTGCCCGGATGTCTCTGGAATACACTTTCTGAGGAAGAGGCGGAAAGTAGACGTGCAGCCGTCGAAGATGACATGAGACTAAAATGGAACATTCCCTCAGCTCGCCCATCAAGTCCAAATTTGACTCGGCGGACGACTTATAATAAACACGGGGCCTCGAATAGGCGGACCTCGATATCGATGACATATGAGGACAAAGGGTTCTCGTCGGCAGTTGGTTCTATTCTAGGAACATCTATATCTCAGAATCAAAAACTTGAAGCTGAGAAGCAAACCAACACCCTGCTGCTTACAGCCTCCTCAAGTGAAAACAATACCTACACATCTGTTAAGGTTTCCCACCCTTTGCTGATCGCGAACAACAATACCTGGAATCGCATCCTAGGACATCTGCAGAACCATGGAACAATAGTGAACCCGTTTAATCATAAAGCAAAGTTTCGACTGAAGGCATGCTTCCCTCCGGGCACGCCGGTAGACATACTCGCAAGCGGAGACACGAGACATTCCGAATATCCAGTCAACCCTGACATGTTGAGACGCGCCAACGAGGTGGTCATGGGACCCGATTGGATTAAGATGACTTATGAAACTGAATCACAGGCTGCGGGATCTCTCAATTCAAACGGGGTGCATTTCGATGGGTTCCCATTGGAGGTATCTCTATGGAATGAGGCGGACGATCTCGGTTCAAGAAGTAGTGCCCCAATGGAAAGGCCACGGTGGATGGTTCTGTCGGGTGATTCTGGGGCGGTGGGCGGGCTCCGAAAAACTACAAAGTCCGCTTCCGAGCCTACCAAGACGGCATCACAAGGACTCGACAGACAACTGGTCGTGCTCCACGACGAGGCCATCTTTCTAAAGCATCCAGGGCTGATGGACAGAGTAAAGGAGATTGTGTATGGGTACCTATTCCAGAGTACCGCGAGATATGATGATGAGGGAAATTACATCAAGGGAAGTGGGGGTGTCCTTTTGGACCTATGGCACCTTCTGACGAGCTGATGACGGCGCGTCACCCACAGATGGGGTTTTGGCGATTTTCTTCCTCGTCAACGTTCCTTCGCCCCAACGAGCAAGGTATTGTTATTTCTTGACATCATTTGGCTTGTACTTAAAATTTTAAATGGTTTTATTTATTCATTTTTAACTCTTGATTTTAAGCTTCTTCTTTCTTTTTTTTTTTCTACCTGTACTTAAGATTATTTGCGTTTTTACTTTTTTGTTTTTCTTTTTCGCTTGTTCCCGCGGATGCTATTCATTCGTTTAAATGGTACGGAATTATTTAAGTACTTCTCAAGTACTTAACAAGTAAGTATTAGGAGGGAGTTAGGTACACAGCAGGGAAGAAGTAATGACTTGGACGACGAAAAAAGAGACTAAGGTGCGCAAGGTCAGGCGGAGCCTTTGTATTGTAATTAGGTTGATAGCTAAGTATGAGGTATAGCTTAATTTGTGGAAATACCTACTTAATCAAACGGGGTTTAGAATGAATTGGATCGAAGGAAGAATTACGATTGATGAGGGCGAGAATGTGTGTAATTAAATAGGAGATGCAGAGGTGCATGGCAAATGTTTCGGGAGGTTGAATACTTCCCAGGACGGTAATTCGGGGGAGGCGAGAGCAGCAGGTGCAGCCGAACGCGGGCTGCATCAGGCCCAAAACGGAGTGAGCCACGGGTATTTTTGGAATTTAGCCATGAGAGGGAAAGACGTGGCCAAAGGAGGCAGGTTGTTGCCCAAAGGTGCATGCGCTCTTTATTATTTTTATTTTCTGTGTTGTGTTTTTTTTTTTTTTCGTTCCAAAAATTTTGATTATTTTGTTCGGGATTGTCGCCCAACAGGCCAGAAATTGCCGTATAAAGCAGGGCGGTGTCCCGCCTGGCCTTGGAAAGGGTAATTTCTCCCCAACCAACCACTTCTTGTATGTAAGTCTGTCCCAGTCCCGCTGACCTCCCTTTTTTCTCACAACACATCTCTGGAACAACACATCCTCCTGTGCTGTTTGTTTGTCACCAGCTTCCCTTTCCCGGCCACCCTGCTCTGCCCCTTGATTTGATTTGATTTGATTTGATTCAATTCAGTTCCGTTCAATTCTCTAACCTTACCTTTACCTCTCTTACACCTGTTACTTGCTTAAGTATACTTACTTCCTCAAGCACTTACTCCGGTATTAACTAAGTACTTGAGTACTTAAGTAACTGCCTGACTAACCGACTTGCTTGCTGCAGTTATATACCCGAATCTCTCGTGTATTCTTATTTCTATTCTTGTTGGTACCATCAGTAAGTCCCTTCGTTCTCGCTACTCTCCTTGACCCTACACCGCTGCTTTTATATTATTTTCCCATTCCCAAAAGAATAACCTCCCCCCAAACTTGGACCATCTTGTCCTGTTCTGTCCCATCCTATCCTATTCGATCCCATCCCATCCCATTCCATCCCGTCCTGTCCTGATTTTCTCAGCCTGGTCGGTCGAGTCGGTAAAAAGACTCTATCACAACCAAACAACCAAACAACAAAAAAAAAAAAAAAAAAAAAACCTCCCCATCTTTGCTAAACCATTTTCCACCTCGTCTACTTTCGGTAAGTATCACCTTTACCCTTATTCCCTTAATCATCCCGCATCGCTGGCTATCACGTCCAAACTCAAGTTGAAGTTCAAATCCAAGTTCAAGTTCAGACCCCCAGGTCGGGTCCATGTCCGAGTTTAAGAAGTTCAAGTTCAGTCCAATTCAATAATGTTCCTCCACACCCCTCCCCCCCTGTTGCTCCAGTATCTCTCTCTCTCTCTCTCTCTCTTCCCACCTCGAAACCATCATTATATTTTGACCGGTTAGGGTAGGGCGAAGGACCTACGCTTCCACAATTTTCAACACAAACCTTCCCGTGTTGATCCTCCGCCCCATCATATCAACGCGAATGTTCAAGTACCATAACACTAACGAATCAAGCTCAGCTACATACATACAAACGTCCACCTTTCCTCGTTCCTCAACTTCGATTTCTTTATTCCTCTCTTCTGCTCTCTCTCTCTCTCACTAGCTCCAAGGACCTCCCTCCCTTTGAATCGCGTCTCCCCGAAATCCTTGACCTACTCTCCTACATACCCACTTAGAGAGAAGCGAGAAAGAAATATACGCGAAGCGGAAAAGGAAGAACGAAAAGAAAACGAAAAGAAAACGAAAAAGGGAAAAAAAAGAAAAGAAAAAAAAAGGGAGGCAAAACTACTTGGGAAAAGAAAAGGAAAGGAAAGGAGAGGAAATACAAAGACCAGGCTCGACGTACTACCAACAGTAACGACAAACAGAATCTCCCGAAATCCTTTCCACTGGAATAAATCACAGCCTCACGGGCAAGATGTCGGACAACGATGGACAAGGTTCCCCAGGTACCCACGAAGACCTCGTCGCCGCGTCAAACTTAGGCAATGGCAGCCTGGCTCAGGGCACGGGAGCTGTCCCAAATGAATCGCGGGGTATGAAGCGGATGCGTCCTACCCAGGATGAGGATGATGATGACGATGACTCTAAACCCGGTCGCGAGAGACGTAAGATCGAAATAAAGTTCATCCAAGATAAATCACGTCGCCACATCACTTTTTCGAAGAGAAAAGCCGGTATTATGAAAAAGGTTTGTTCTTACATACCAATGATAGGAAGACGATTAGTTCTAATGATCACTGCATTAGGCTTACGAGCTCTCAGTTCTTACTGGAACTCAGGTTTTGTTGCTGGTCGTGTCCGAGACAGGTCTGGTGTACACATTTACCACTCCCAAGTTACAGCCCCTCGTAACTCGGGCAGAAGGGAAAAACCTCATTCAGGCATGTTTGAATGCCCCAGAACCGAACATTCCTGGCATGCAAGAGAATACGGAGCCTGATGACGCGTAAGTTACCATGAAGTCTTGACGTTCTTTTTCTGTGCAATCAACTGAAAAAAAAAAAAAACGTTGTCGCCACTCTAGACCGGAATCCCCAGAGGAACATAGCCATATGCAGATTCCTCAACAGGCTCGGGCCCTACCACCACAAGTCCCAGTTGCAGGAGCTTATAATATGTCGCCCGAAGAATACCAATACCTCGCCCAACAACAACAACAGGCTCATCGCACCCAGTACGGAATGCCCCCAACGCATATGCAGCAGCCTCATCCCGCGCGTTCCTCCTAACAAAGCATTTGTACCGATTCTATATGAAGAATCTTGCCTTCATGATATAGGTGTGTGTGTGTGCGTGTCTGCGTGAGTGCTCGTCCGCCCGTCAACCCGCCTAGGGGGTGGTATTGGTGCCGGAGGACGCGTTCGGGGATAGATAATTATTTAGGCCCAGTACTGGAATTACTTTAAGGAAATAGTATTTCAGCGGCGTCTTTCTAGCCTTTTTTTTTTTTTTTTTTTTTTTTTTCCCTTTGCGCGTTTTTATATGTGTTTCTCGTGAAACCTGCACTTCCTCTGCCTGTATATTGACATGTGAAGAACGTCGGGTCCGATTATTAGATAATTGGGCTTCCCGTCGAATGCTATCTTCTCTCTCTCCATCCCCCTCCTATGGGGCTTTTTTTTGAAAAAAATTCCCTTGTATCACCACCTCTGTTCTGTCTTTTTTACCAATTGGTTAAGTAGGTACCTGTTAGGAAATTTTTTTAAAATGCCTAAAGGCAGTAGGCATAGATCTGGTCCTAATTCGCACAACAGTCCAAATCGAACTTGATGTGTGCGGGCTAGCAGTGTATTTTTTACTTATACCCTGTCTAGCGCGAGTAACTCGGTCAGTGATATATAAAGCCGAGCCTAGACTCCCAAGACCCTGCAAATCTAGGCTCGGTTAGCAAGGAAATTTTCGACGGTCAGCTCTCACGTTAAATACGTCAAGCTTGTAATCATTCCCTTCGGTTGTATCAGCTCGCCAGCAGCAATGAATACCCAAGGTCTTGACATTCTCATGAATGCTATCCGTCTCGGCGAGATCAAGACTGTTCAGGAACACCTGGGAACATTCAAGCATCACCTCAATGCTGTGGACAAATTTGACTACTCCCCCATCGGCTTGGTATGTAAATCTAGCATAGATTAATTCGTAAGAGATGATATATCTTTCCTAAAGATGCAACCATCCTATTCAGGCAAGCCTCTGCGGCCACTATGATATCCTCGAGCTCCTTTTATCACTCGGGGCCAGGTGCGACAGAGACACCTTCCAAGGAGAAAGGTAACTTGTTTTCTCGCCCAATCGTAGTATAGTAATCGAGTGGGTAGATAGTCAATGAGCTAACTGCCGTCGTTGCATGTAACATATTTAATCTAGAGCCGTTTACAGTGCGCTTAACGACCGCATCCGCAATCTCCTTTTACGATACGATGTCTGTGTCACGAAGGTCCCACTAGATGGACTGCCTTATGATGCTGCTATTGCATAGGACGTACTGACTGGACTCCTCTATAGTATTCGGTATCTGTGGACAACAAACAGCCATATGCAACGCTGTTGTCGTCTCTGTTATCCAAAGAAGTTGGCTGTGCATCCCTGACAGGCATTTACAGACCACGTCCGGACGGCGATATCTCCCTCCATCCACATAACGGCGGAGAGGAAATCGTCGCCCATGCTTTCGTTCTGGTAGCTCGCTCAAAGTACTTCCGTGACATCGTAGAATTTGCGATGGAAGCCCCACAGACTGATCGATTACCGATTCCAACTGATGCGAACTCAACCCTAGCTGTACTTAAGCGCATGTATCTAGTGGATTCAGACAACGGCCTTGAAGTTGGCGATAAACCGGACTCTAAAAAACTTTCAGTTGATCTCGGCCTGCCGCCCCCGAGCAACCCATCTGACCTGGAGCCGAGGGGTGGTGCAAATAAACGCACGTCACTGGTCGAAGGCGCCCAAGAAGACTTTCTTCGACTGTGGGACGAGTATCTAAACGTTCCAATCCGACTACCTCGTGGCGAATCATTCTCTACTTCTAGGTTAGCCCACCGGACTCGAGCCCTACGTCCGGATGTTTTTTTACGAGTGGAGTCGCAGCTCGATGAAGAAGTGTTCTTTTATGCCGCCCATAAAGCCATGATTCAAAGCGATTTCATCTGTGCCGCCATCCGGTTCAAGCAAGAGTTTCAGTCGTCACGGACAAGTAAGCAGTGCCCCACGATAGTGTCGATTGATGTCTCGCCTGAAATCATGGAAGCGATCCTCAAATGGTTTTACACTGATATGGTGGATATTCCGCTGGAGGCTGTTCTTGATTTATTACAGGCAGCGGATATGCTCTTGATCGAAAGGCTGAAATCCAGAGCATGCTTACTTCTAACAACCCAAGATAGCGATGATCTGTTGACCGGGGAAGTTGGATACTCCATCTTTGACGTCGCGCGAACTGGTTGGATGACGGGGACATTTCTTAAGCTTGACCCCTTCTGCGGCAAGTTCCTTGCAAGCCGCCTAGAGCAGTGTCTAGAAGAGGGTATTATCCGGCTTCAGTTCGAAGAGCTTATTCGCGAGTCGGCTGGTAGAATTCAGAAGAGGGAGGAAACGGATACGATAGAACTTATTGATGATATCCGATACTATTTAAGCGGTAATGTCGACCCGTCCAAACCTTGCTCCAAGCATAGCGCCTCTTTGGCCTTTTTAGAAGATTGAATTTCTTATTTAGTTAGTAAAGGGGTTTTATTTCTTATTGATGTAAGTTGATATAGAACGGTTTAGGATGCGGTTCGAAGCACTTCCCACAAACATGTTCTCTGAAGAGTCGCAGGATGTCGACAAGATCCCCCAAGAGCGCGCGACTGAAACGCTTAAGACCGACAGCTTTGAATACGAGAAGCTTAGTAGTGCCCTCGACGAACTTTTAGGTAAGATGAGATGGATACATTTCTAGTGCGTGTGAAGAACGAAGAAAGCAGCTGATTTGATACTTTGAACCAATTGCAGATAAGCTGGGGTTTGATGTTTAAATCGATCCATTGTAGCCGGACTATTGAAAGGCATAGTGTGTTGCATGTTGGATTTGTCACATACACCTGTGACTACCTTACTTACATTACGTAACCTCTCATAAGTACTTGAGTACTTAAAAAAGTAATGCACTTTTATACTTACTTACTTAGGTACCTAGGTTATTTAAATTAGGTGCTTACCTGTATAATATACTTGTCACAAACTGTTTATGGTATAGATGGGGTTTCGGGACGAGGAATAGAGGTAATTGAGAAATAAGTGCTGGAGTGATAGTACTCAAGTACCTATATCTATCAACTTAAGTAAGTACTTTATCTACCTCTTCTTGCCTGCTTACTTACTTAAGTACTTACTTAAGTACTTACTTAAGTACTTACTTAAGTAGGTACCTAAGTACGTTACTTACTGACTTAAACACTTACATCTTCAGCCACAACCATGCATACACTCTTACTATACCTACCAGTAAAATACTCACCCCCCCCTCCGCGCCCAATTACAGCCGTAAACATCTCCTTTCGCCCCAAATCAATCATCTAAAATATACATCCCTATATCTCACACTTACTTATATACACTATAAGTATATAAGTATATATATAAAGAAGGGGGGGGGGAAGAAAGAAAGAAAGACGCCAACTCGCGCGAGCCTTGCCAACTCGATTGGTCAATTGAAAATAACCCCTTTCTTCTCTCTGTGGCCGACTAAACTGCTGGCAAGAAACCAAGGCAATGTGCATTAAATGAGACTCCACCATCTTCCTAACGTTAACTACCTACTTACTTATCGCCATTGGTTTCATCGTTGAATTCATTGAGGTGAGAAAGGGATTTCCCTTTAGTGTTTTCTTCCAATTGATTCTGTCGCTTGTTTCCACCCTCCTCCACCCTCCTCCACCCTCCTCCTCCTCCTCCTCCTCCTCCTCCTCCTCCTCCCCTCTCCTCCCCTTTCATCTCCTCCCCTTTCGTCTCTCCTTTCATTTCCTCTCCTCTCCTCTCCTCTCCTCTCCTCTCCTCATCTCATCTTGCCTTCTCAAAAATTGCGATCCGATTCCCTCCAATAAGACCTAGCCTGTTAATTGTGGTGAGAGACCGTATACACCCAGCTGTATCGGCCGACGGGGAGAAGGCATCTTTGACGGCCTCATATGTGTGACACTGCCTTTTGTTGACCCAAGTACCTCGAGTACTAGTCGATCCCCTACACACCTACCTTACCTACCATCTCTTACAAGTACCTAAGTACCTAGGTAGGTATGTACTTAGGTACCTCCTTTCTATTTACAATCGTTCCAAATGCATTGCCCAAAACCCACTGTAACCTCTAACCAGAGGTCTCCTCAATTGTCGACGACCCTAACAAAAAAGATGATGGCATTGACGGAGGCTCTCATGCATCTGCACCGTACTTGGTCCCTTTCCCTCGCTTCTCCCCCTCCCCTGCTTCCCCTTCAAAACGACGAACACCCGCTTGAGTACTTGCCTACCCTACCATGCCGTGCTTCTTAATATAATTACAGAGTACACAAACCTGCTGACTTTGGCTGCCAAAGCATTTTTCTTATTCCATCCTATTCGACCCTTAATTCCCTACTTTTATTTCACCTCTATCGCTTGATTCTTCGCCCCAGAACAGAAGTAATAGAGGGTACAGGTTCCGAGCAACCTCCGCAATCACCAAAATGCCGACCCCTTTTAAAAATCCGATGCCTGGCTCGCAGCAAATCAATGGGGACCGGATCCTTTTCCCAAGCGAGCAGCCTCGTTTAAACCCGAATCCCGCCCTTCAGTCGCCGAACCTAGGCGACGAGGTCTTTCATCATTCCAACCTATCGCCCCATGATGGTACTGACAGTGGCTTGGGCCTTCATGGGCTCCATACCCCGCAGGCTTTGGATCTACACAAACACAATGGCAGCAACGACAGCCTCACATTTCAGACATATGCCAACCCGTTGGATAATCACATTAGTTATGGTGTCCATGGCCTGGACTTCAACCCGGCCGTTCTCCCAATCTCCTACAATCAAAGGAACTCGGAGGATCCTCATGGCACAGTTATGGCGGCGTTCTTTCCAAACTCCGACAGTGGGCCCAAGCTCGACTCTCATACCGAACCCCCCTATGTCACTGTAATTGGGACTAGCAACCCGCCAACAAGTCAAATCTCTATAAAGGAAGAGGTACAATCCGGCGGGGAAACGCCCCAAAGAACCCCTCGTCCAGTCGTTCCCGGAAGCTCTAGCAAAGCTGCTACTATATCGGGGTCTAATTCAAAAATTGCACCACCCCCAATAAACACGGACGCGCAGAGCCCGCAAATAGGAGGCGGTGGCGGAACGAAAAGTCAACATAATACTTGGAGGAGAGGAAACAAAGGACGGACCCCGTTATCTGTCAAGCGATCACAATCTACCCCCAATGTTCAACTTGCGGCACAGTTAGCAGCGGCGAGCGCCGTTTCCGCCCCTCCGATACCCTCGGCAAATACAACGGATGATATCTCCCCCGTCACTCTTGCGTACCAGCTTGATAAAAAGCGAAACAAATTAGGGTACCATCGAACTTCAGTTGCATGTGGTATGCCCAACCTTAACGCATCTCATACCCTGCGGCTCAGTTTACCTTAAGCTGTGGAACATTTGATAATCTAATTACTTCCTTATCATTAATTATAGGGCACTGCCGAAGACGAAAAATAAGATGTATCCTTGCGAAGGACGAAAGCGGTCGTTGTTCTAACTGCATACGGCTCAAGAAGGAATGCAGTTTCTACCCAGTAGAATCTGCAGATCGTCGGCCCCGCTCAGCCTCGAAGCCTGAGATATCCTCACAAATATTCCAGGACAATTGCTCATCACCGTCTTCACCAACTCGGTCTCCCAGACTCAGCGTTGATCAGATAAACATGACTCCGGTATATGACGGAAGCTTGTATCCCTCGTCTCTACCAATCACACCAAACTACGAATGCGAAACACCGACATCCACGTTTGATGACACCTACAGGAACAGGAGTCTTTCTTCTAGTAGCCGTGCTTCCTTGGCTTTTTCAAACTCGGGTTCGCGCCGGCCGAGCCTCGCGCATATGTTCACGGCGCCTTTGCCCTCTCGGGAGTTCCGGTCGTTATCAGATGCCTCTCCTACATATATGGAAACCTTTTCTAGTTTCGCATCACGGTTTGGGAATAGTACGAAGGCCATTGGGATTGGGATTGAGGACCCCACTTCCTCGTTTTGGCGGCTTGAGAATGCTTCCAACAACTTTTCACCACTCTCGCAACATATTAATTTTGGCGGGATGCCATCATTACAAGAAGATTCCGTTCGGCATGAACGCCTCAATTCAGTTGATAACGGCGTTGGGCCCATGGCACAGAGCTATGCAGATCCGGGTCTTTTCTCTGTTGGTTCAGACCCACCAATCGAAAACATTATCTCCCATGCCGCCAAGGCGGTTATGGATGTACATACGAGCCAAGCGTTTATAGAAGGCGCAGAAGCGTTTCCGGTAGATGGCGGCTATGACCTTACCTGGAACGACCCAAACAAAGGAGGGGCTTCCAGTATAGCGCACAATTCTGGGCTCGCGGAAAACTGGTTCTTACCACAGCAGGCTATGACTGACATGGTCTGCGACCCTGACTCTCTCCAACACCTTAATCAGACGGCGCTTGGAGTTAAGCATGAGTAGTCTTAAAACCCCTATGGCAAATAAAAGCTGGGTATCGTCTTTTCCCCCCCCTCTTTCTCCCATCTTAGCCTACCTCCCTTGTTTATCTAATTTTTAAATACTCGTGGTATGCTTATAGTTTAGGCGACTGCAACAGCCCCGTGAGCTTTCCACATTACATATTTCCTTACATACAAAAATTTCCTACATCATTCTATTTGCTATTTTCAGGGGGGTTTCTTTCTTCCGTTCCCCCTTCATTCCTTTGATTCATATAACGGCAATGGTCTAGCATGTTTTAGTTTTATCTGATTACAGTGTATATTTTAAGCATTCAGGCGCATATACGCCTTTTGTTGAGGGCTTAACATGCGGCGACAGTTGACCATCAAAAAAACGAACAAGTTATTGAGCTTGTTGAGCCTGCCTTACAACACCATATTACCATCTAGAGCTTTCCGCCACTAATGGTACTTCCCGTGTGGTTCGCGGTTTGGCTGAATGGAAGCAATTTGGATAGGAATAAAACATGCAATATACCTTCCAGCAGTTTCGGGAATAGTGAGCCTGGTATGGGAGCCTCACAAATTCGGTCGAGGTGGTGAAGGCAACAGGAATTGATCTGTTTACAAAAAGATACTCATATCCTATCAATGTCGACATCAGATGTGTCATCGTCTTCCCCTTCAATGCCAAAGTCCACACCTCCATCATCCATGCCTTCGATATCGAATGTGCCCTCGTTGATTTTCGCTGATTCCGGCAACTCCCCATATGCCTTCAAGTTTCTGGCTTCATCGGCGGTATACTTGAGGATTACATCACCCTTTTCGTCTTGGTAATCTCGAAGAGATAGTAGGATAATATCGCCTTGGTTTATCCAAACCTAGAGAATAGAGGATCCTCAAGGTTAGAAAAGAGTTTTTTTCCACTGCCTCAAGCTAAGCATTAGATGGAGAGAGAGAGGGCGATATATAATCCAACCTTTTTCCGAAGCTTTCCTCGAATATGAGCTAGCCGTTTCTCGCCGTCGAAGCACATTGCTTCCAGTCTACCATTACCGAGCATTTTTGTGACTTGGGCATATTCTAAATAAAAATCAGTAACCAATGTGCCTTTTGCGGAGTTGGAGGCGTGCATGCACGTAGACATGCAGACAGACCCGCATACCTTGACCGTCTTCTTTGAAAGTAAGCTCTCTTTTCTCATTATCGTTTTCATTCTTTCCTCTACGACGATTTTTACCGCCCTGCATAAATAGAAACACAAGATCAGCGCGGTTTCGCCACCTTGGCCTTCCCGGTGGGAGGTTAGACAGTGACAGACCTTTCCCTTGTTCTTAGGCATGCTTAGTATGGGATATCGGCGTCGACGATGATATTGTTCGGACTATCGGTGCGAGGCCAATGGAGATCGGTTGTTGTTGTTATTGTTTTTGATTTTTGATTTTTGACGGGCCTTATTTGGTCGGTCGAGGCTTTGTGAAGGTGATGTGAGGTGGGATGGAACAACAGAATTGCTATCCAGTGCCCAGCAATTTTTAGAGTTCCCCAAGGTGTGGCGGTACAATCTTATCAGACAGCCACACACAGATCACCAGCCACATACCCATACCGCAATGCAATGCACCATGCACCATCGCAGAACATAACTTCCCTCCACTGACATCCTCTTCCCTATCGATCAGGTTCCGGACCCTGAATCCGACAAATTGGCTCTATGAATGGCTTCTCACGATGACAGACGACGGTCATCTCGGAACTCCATCTCTTCCAGCGATGCCGAGCTTATAAGGGACCACTCACGGCGGCTGGGGCTGGCATCCCCATCTGCCTCCTCCGCATCCAGCCAGTTGCTCGACCCATCCACCGTTGGCGCCCTTTCCTCCCACTTTGACCAACTACTAGGGGCAATAGCGGGGAGGATTGAGAGTGTTTGTACTACACATTGATTGATATATTCTTGTTTTTCTAAACGTATACTTCCCATAAGCGCTTCTAACCCCTTCCTCGTCTTGAGATCGCAGCTTTCGGAGCAAACCCGAGTCTCCACCCAGCAGAGCCACCGACAGCACCTATCCGCTGTCGATAAAGCCACAGCCGAAATCGAAAGGTTCAAAGAAATACTGCATCAGATTGACGAGCTCGAGTTAGAATTCGATCGCATCCGCCGTATACAAGAAATCGTATCCAATTTTAAATTACGAGTTGCAACGCTCGAAAGAAGACTTGGAAGATGATGCTGGTCTTCAAAAGCCTTCTGCTTGTCAAACATACCCTCCGCTGCTACCGCCTTCAACATCCGATGTTTTTTTTTTTGGATGATTTCCCGTATTACCAATACCTAATAAGATGGCTCGAATATATCTCAGGCACTACTCGCCTTCTCCAGTCTTAGCTCATACCGAGACAGCACAGGGCTTCCCAGTCCCGATGGTCGGTTTCGTGTATATACCAATTGTATTACCTCTGCGTTTTGGGGCTCTTACAGGTGCGAACCCCCCATCCCCGCATTATAATAAACGACTTACCATACTAACCCCTACGACTAAAAACTGATTAGCAGGTCGTTATGGCACGATGGACAACTCCTGCAGTCAGATAGCACGATATGCCTATCAAATCTAGCTCGTCTGATGTGTATATCCGTGCCTAGGACCAAGTTCAACACGTTGCCCTCCAGGAGCCTCATCCGCCTCCTCGGGCAAGGGCACAGCCATAACCCCTTTGGCCCGCCTGTGAACTGAGAGCAATGAATAGGGGATGCTGCACATCAGTGAACTAAAGTAGACGAAATTTGTATTGAATAGTACGTGCATTGAAAGTACATTTGTAAAGTGAGGGATTAGCTACCGAATAAGCAATTTTGGAGAAAACAAAAGGAAAGAATGATCTTTGCAAACAAAATCTTGTATAGAGGACCTGTGTTTGTTCTTTTTCTTTTCGAGTTTTTCGAGCCATGAAGACCTAAGTGTTCATGTAACTAGCGAAAGGAGTTAGCGTGTTAACACCGCGAATTCAAACTCGGCATGCTTACCGACTAGCATCAATTCCACCTTCAGGAAATTGTTCCAGTTGCACTTCGAACCGTTCCATGATCTTGTCCAAAACCTCAGCGTCCTCCTTGCTGCTTACGAAACTGATACTGAGCCCTTTGGTACCGAATCGGCCAGCGCGGCCCACCCTGTGAAGGTATGAGTCGGGATCGGCGGGGAGGTCGTAATTTATCGCAAGGTTGATACGCTCGATATCGATCCCGCGGCCAAAAACGTCGGTAGCCACACAAATGCGTTTGTTGAATTCTTTAAAAGACGTATAGCGTTTAATACGTTCTTCCTGCGATATACCTGAATGCACGGCAATCGAGGGGAAATTGCACTCAACAAGCAGCTTGTTCAATTCATTAGCCCGGACAGTTGATTTGACGAAAATGATGACTTGGTTGAATTCAAGCTGATCGAGAAGATCATTCAGCTTTCGATTCTTCTCCTTTTCGTCAAGTTTAATATAGTATTGTTGTAGACCGTGGAGCGTGAGTTTTGTTTCGTCGTCAACAAATATTTCGAGTGGGGATTGCATGAACTTCTTGCATATCGGTCGAATATCTTGTGATAGTGTGGCAGAGAACATCATAACTTGTTTACTCTGTGGGGTTGCCCTGAATATTTCTTGAACGTCACGGCGCATATCTAGTTGCTCCATGGTTAGTAGGCAAGGGAAAAGCCATAGACTGAAGGCAGAATAGCGCTTCGGGATAATATAAAAGTGGGACGAACCAATTTGATCAAGCATCTTATCGCACTCGTCTAAAACAAAGGCTTTAACGCTCCCGAGGCGTAGATGTTTGTCCCGTACAAGTGCATTAAGCCTTCCAGGTGTCGCAACAATGATGTGAGGGTGCGTATCCTTGTTCTTCAAGATTTCGATATCTTTTTGCATGGGTGTGCCACCATAAAAGACACTGCATTTGACCTCGGGCATATATTTCGAGAATCTTGTGTACTCATTTCGGATCTGGTAGGCCAGCTCACGCGTATGGCACATTACCAGGACAGCAGTTTCCCCAGCAACTGGATCAAGCTGCTGTAGTGTAGTTAACACGAATACTGCTGTCTTCCCCAACCCAGACTTTGCCTGGCAAAGAACATCGGTACCCAGAATGGCCTGTGGAATGCAAACTTGCTGGACTGTAACAAGTGAAGTTGGTGTTAGATGCGGATTATCAAAGATGGCTCGGCTTAGAACTGAGAATGAAAGCCGAAAGCAGAATGACCAAAATAAGCAATAAGGGGGGGGATGTAAAATTATGTCTTGAAGGGCGGATATCCAGTAGTATCAAAGGAAAAAGGCAGTGGAGAACTCTTGAACTACATGGCCATTTCTGACACCCACCCCGCCTCATGGACCACTGTGAGATACTCGATTCGGAGCCGCATTTTGTGAGATCCAGTCTGTCTATTGTAAATGCCGAGGATGATGTGACGAGTCTCCTAGTAGCCAGTGATTCCCTCCCCAATATTTGGCTTTGCGCGTAGCGCCAAGCCGTGCAGTTGAAAGACCAATCGTGGCTTCATCCACCTAGCCGCAGTTAGGTAGCAGTAGCTCCATCCGGTGTTACTATGGCTATGCCATCCGTTTCCCATGAATCTCGGCTAGATCGAGGTGGCGTTGGTGTATTTTCTCATTCCGGTTCGGGAAATCACAGAGTATTATTGGCATCTTGGGAGCCCACCGGACGAAAATGTTTTGGTGCAGGGAAGAATAAGGGAGCGGACATAGCAGGAGAAGTAGACTGACCCTCGGAAGGATGCTCGAAGCCGCAGTCGACGATTGCTCGGAGGAGTTCCGGTTTCAAAAGGAAGTCGCGGAAGCCGGTGCTGTGTATTCCGACATACGATCCCTTTTTATCGGCTTGGTTCGATGCTGCTGAGTCGTTCTTTTGCGCTTCACCGTTACCGGGTGCTCCAGTTGCTTCAGTGGGCGCGTTTGCTTCGTTTCCAATTTCGTCGTCGGAGTAATCAATAAGATCCTCTTCGTGTTCAGACATAATTACTAGTGTCAAGAGATCTAGCTGCACTAGAATGAAGAGACCATACGGGCGTGAGTAGATGATTGATTGAAAATAGCATGACTGGAGACTAGATAATCGCGTACCTAATTGGTTTAGGGGTAGAGTGTGATGGACTATACTCCAGTTGCGTGCAGTTCGGTGTTCGTGTGTTGGAGGAATAGCTGCTATGAGGTGGCAATTACGCGATGTTGAAGACAAAGTTGAGTTTGGAAACGAGCAGAGCTGATCACAACACCATGAAAGATATTCAGAATTGCAACTTTTTAAACCCTGGTATAATATAGAAAATACAATTTTGAAAGAGTTATAATTTTCTATGACTTATATTTAATAATAGATTTGTATAAATTTGATAATTTCTATAAATTTCTTATAAAGAATATTAGAATTCATCAGGAAAAAAACACATTTTGAATTTTAATGTGAAATAAACAGGATAACAAGATGGAAACCTGCCTTTCTGATGGAAGGCCTTTTTTAAGATAAAAAGGCTTCCTTAAAATAAAAAAACTTTCTTGGAATGAAAAGACTTCCTTAGGATGGAAAGGCTTCCATAAAATGGTAATCTTGACATTCTAAAAAAAAGTCTTGGCATTAAAATTTTAAAATAATTTAATAATAATAATAATAATAATAATTTAATAATAATAATACCATCAGGAAAAGAACATCAGTTCCATCCTGTTCATCCTGTGCCATCCTATGCCATCCTATAATCCTTATTTCCATCCTATTTTTAAAATTATTTAATTAATTAAAAACTTATTTATTTTTATTATAATTTTTGTTTTATCCAATAACATAATTTAAAAACAAAATAAAAACAAAGATTATAGAATAAAAATAAGGATTATAAAATGGAACTGATGTTCTTTTCCTAATAACGAATAATAATAATTTTAATTATTTAATAACTGTTAATTTTAATATTTGACAATAATTTATAATTTTAATAATAATAATAATAATTCTACAATATTCCAAAAGAAATAAAACGATGATAATAGCCATTAATAAATAAATAAAATTTTATTTATTCAAAATTCCAGAACATTCTATTTCAAAAAACTTTTTGAAAAAATAAAAATAAAAATAAAAATAAAAATAAAAATAAAAATAAAAATAAAAATAAAAATAAAAATAAAAATAAAAATAAAAATAAAAATAAAAATAAAAATAAAAATAAAAATAAAAATAAAAATAAAAATAAAAATAAAAATAAAAATAAAAATAAAAATAAATAAATAAATAAATAAATAATAATTAATAATTAAAAATTAAAAATTAAAAATTAAAAATTAAAAATTAAAAATTAAAAAAATTAAAAAAATTAAAAAAATTAAAAAAATTAAAAAAATTAAAAAAATTAAAAAAATTAAAAAAATTAAAAAAATTAAAAAAATTAAAAAAATTAAAAAAATTAAAAAAATTAAAAAAATTAAAAAAATTAAAAAAGAAATAAGTAAAAAAAAAAAATTTTTCTAAATTATTTTTTATATAATAAAATTTTTTTTTTTTTTTTTTTAATTTTAAATTTTTTTTTTTTAATAGTAGTGGTGGTGGTGGTGAAGAGAAAAGGTTTAAGTTCTATTCTTTTAAAATTATGAAAAAGAGAATTATTTATAATAATTTTTTTGTTTACATTTTATGGCTTATTTAAGAATAATTAAAATGTCAAACAAATTAAATAAATCAAACAACATAAATAACATAATTCTATTTTTTTTTTTTTTGATGGGGTGTTTGTCAGGAAGGCACAGGATGGTACAAGATGGATAGGCTTTTATTGGATGGAAGGCCTTCTATTCTAAGGTACTTAAGGAACTATGTTTTTTCCCTGATGTTATTTTGAAAGCTAATAATTATTGCCGGGGATACAATGGATGTAATAAGTAATTGGTATTCATAAATATAAGTAGTGTGAGCTGGTGGAGCGGCTAATCTAGAACCACTCCGCTCCAGATTATAACGCAAAACAATTTAACTTAAATTTTTAATAAACTTAAATTTGTGATAAAACAATTTAAACTTTATTTTTTTAATTTTATAATTTAGTAAAACAAAATAAACTTATAATAAAAATAAACATTTTTTTTAATTTTTTATAAATTATTAAATCTGTTAATAAACTTATTAATTATTTATTTGTTGTTGTTGTGGTAGAATAGCCATTTTTAAAGGCCGTTATAGCTGGATTATTGACTATTATAGAGATAGGTTGTAGTGAAAATCTTGGTTTTTGCTACTTTTATATTTATCTTATAAAGTTATTCTTATATTAGAATTATAATTATTAATTGATATATTTATTAAGATTTATATATTTTTATGATAAAATATATTTTATATAATTATATATTATAAATAATATATTATAAAAATAAGATTTTTTTTTTATGTTAAAAATAATATATCAAATAATGTATATATTTTTAAATAAGATTATTATTATATTGAATATATCCTCTAATAATAATTCTTTTTACAATATAAAATTATTTAATTTTTAAAAAATTAAATATTTTTTTATATTTTCAAATAATTATAAAAAAAAGAATAAAATTGTTTTTTTTAATAAAAAACCCCCCCAAAAATATATTAATTTTTAACATAAAATTAATATTAAATCCAAAATTATTAAAAAATATAAAAATTTAATAATCAAATTCTAATGTTAATTAATTTTTTACAAAAAAAGATTAATTTTTTATAAAAACTTATACAATAAACTTTCTAATACATATAGTAAACATCAGGAAAAAAAATATAGTTCTTTAAGTATTTTAGGATGGAAAATTTTTCATTTGATGGAAGTCTTTTTATTTTGTATCATTCTATATTATCTTATATTATTTTGTGTTGTGCTTTATTCTAGATTTATATAATATTATAATAAAATTAATATAAATTTGTATAAGTTTTTTATTAAAATTTAAAAAAATTTTAATATTAGATTTATTAATATTATTAATATTAATACTTGATTTTATGTTTTTATTTTTATAAGAATAAATTTTATTTTAAATATTAAAATTAATATAAATATTCAGAAAATATAAATTAATTTTATAAAAAATAAAATAAACTAATTTTAAAATATTCTAAATAAAAATAATATTTTAATAAAATTAATAATTTTTTTTTATAATTAATAAAAAAATATTTATTTAATTAAATAAAATTATATAGATTTTATATAATTTTATCTATATACAATTTAAGTTTAATAATAAAAGTTAATTAAAAAATTTTATTACTAATTTTATTATAAAATTGTTGTTGCTGTGGTAGAACAGCCATCCTCAAAGGCAGTTATAGTTGGGTCACTGATTATTATAAAAACAGGTCGTAACAAGAACCTTAACACTCACTATTTTTATACCTATCTTATAAAATAACCTCTATATTAGAAAAATAATTATTGATTAATATATTAATAAAAACTTATATACCTTAATAAAATATATTTTATATACATATTATAAACAATATATTATAAAAAGAAAAATCTTTTTTTATATTAAAAATAATATATTAAATAATATATATATTTCTAAATAAGATTATTATTATATTAAGTATATTTTTTAATAATAATTTTTTTATAGTATAAAATTATTTAATTTTAAAAAAATTAATTATCTTTTATAAAAATTAAGTATTTGTTTATATTTTTAAATAATTATAAAAAAAAAATTTTTTTAAAAATACATTAATTTTTAATATAAAATCAATATTAAATATAAAATTATTAAAAAATATAAAAATTTAATAATTAAATTTTAGTATTAATTAATTTTTTGTTGTTGCTGTGGTAGAATAGCCATCTTCAAAGGCAGCTATAGCTGGGTTATTGATTATTATAGAGGTTATAGTGAGAGTTTTGGTATTTGTTATTTTTATATTTATTTTATAAAATTATTTTATAAAATTATTTGTATATTAAAAAATAATTATTAATTAATATACTTATAAAGATTTATATACTTTTTATAATAAAATATACTTTATATAATAATATATTATAAAAATGAGAATTTTTTTTTATGTTAAAATAATATATTATTATTATTATTATGTATCATACACGCATGCAAGCTAGTAGCTTATGGCGGACAGAAAAGAATTTTCTTTGCAGCACACCCAAAATTTCAAATAGCAAATAAAACAAATGAAAATCATAATTTTAAATAAAAATTAATCTAGAAATTAAATAAATCAACACAATTAATCTATTTTGTCTTTCTTTAATCTTTTTTAACTTTTTTATTTTTTTTCCATCATTTTTCTTAAGATCTCTTCCCCTCTGCACTTATTATCTCTTTTCTATTATTAAAAAAAAAGTTATTAATCCCACTCTAATATCTTTTACTTGTAATCTCACAATTGATCTTCTAAAATTTTTTAATTAAAATATAAATCTATTTTTCAAAATCTCCCCATCCTATTTTAATTTCAATCTTTTCTTTTTAATTACCTCTCTATACAATCTTAATCTCTTCTATAAATTTTATTATATACTATAAATTCATATTATTAAATAATAAAAATCTTATATTTATAAATTTTTTATCTATTTTTTTTTTTAATATTTTTTTTTCTTTTTTATATTTTTTATAATATAATAAAAAATATTTTAATATTTAAAATATTTTATTACATAAATAATTTTTATTAATAACATCTTTCAATATTTTATAAAAATAACTATTAAAATATTTATGATTAATTTTTAATTAAATTATTATTAAATTAATTTTATTATTTAACTTCTATAAAACTTTATTTCTTTTTAACTTTAAATAATTAAAATAATTTAATTTTATTTTATTTGTTTTCCAACTTTCTTTCTATTCTATAAAATTTTATAATCTTATATTTCTTTTTAAAAAAAAATAAAAAATAAAAAAACTTTTAATTTAAATTTTCACAATTTTTTTAACTAAATAATTTGCTTTTTTGTTTTTTTTTACTTTTATATATTTTAATACTTAATTAATATTTATTTTTATATTATAGAACTAGATTTTATTATATAAAAACCAAATTTTTAAGGTTATTTCTTATTTTAAATTTATTTTTAATGACTTTAATCTTTTTATTATAGTTTAATTATTAATAAACAAATAAATTTTTTTTATTTTATTATTTTTTATTATAATTAATTTAGTTTGTTTAAGGTTTTTATATATTATAATTAATTTTATATTATAAACTTCTATTTTATTATTTAAATTTTTTAAAATTTCAAAAATAGATTTTTGATTTATTTTTCTATAACATCCAATTTTAATTAATTTTATATTATTTTTTAATTTTAGAAGAAATCTATCAGAATAAATAATTAAATTCTTTTTTAAATTTAAATACTTTTTCTTTTTTTTATATATTTCTGTTTTTAGTTCTTTATTATTTTTACTTATATAAAAGTTAATATTAATTTCAAATTATAAAGGTTTTAATTTTAAATTAATTTCCTCAATTTTTGTGTATAAATTTATTTAAAAATTAATTTTAAACAAAATAAAATCTAATATAATTTTATAATATTTTTTTTTTATTTTATTTTTATTTTATTTTAAATATTTTAAATTACTTTTTTCTATTTCTTTTTTAAAAAAATTTTTTGATAAAAAAGAATTTAATATTTTTAATTTAATTAAATATTTTTTATTTAGGAAGAGTATTTTTAACACATATCTTTTTTATATACTATTTAACCTAATTTTTAGTAATAAAATAAATATTTTAATTTTTATAAAATTTATTAAAATTATTTTAAAAACATCTATTATTTTTCTTATCATTTTATTTTAAAATATTTTAAATTTTTTAATTAATAAATTTTAATTTTTTTATTAAATTTTAGTTTTAAAATCAGATATAGAATATATATAGCTTTTATAAAATTATATAAATATTTTTAAATTTAATCTAATTTCTGAATTGGTCAAATTTTAAATATAATTAAATATTCTTTTTGTTATAGATATTTTATTTTTAATATAACTTTTAAAATTTATTTTTATGTTAAAAAAAATTTCTAACTATCTAATAATTTTTAATAATATTATTTTTGTATTGTTAAATAAAATTATTTTATTTTTTTCTCTATATCTGAAATGAAAGTAAATTAATTTAAATTTAATATCATTGAATGTTATTGTATTATTTTTGGTTTATAAAAAGGTTGTTTTTGATATTTTTTTTAATTTTTTAATATTTTGTTTAATTTTTTTATTTTAAATTATTATTGTTATATTGTTTATATAAAAAAGTATTTTAATAGATGGATGTTTTGTTTTTAATTTTTTGAAGAGAGGTGTTAAATATAAAAGAAATAGAATTGGGGATATAGGTGATTTTTGAGGTATTTTAGTTTTTACTAAATTTAATTTTTTTTTATTTGTTTATTAAAAGCCAATTTGATATATTTATCTGATATAAAATTTTTAATTTAATTTAATAACTGGGTTGGTAATCTTATATTTTTTAATGTATTAATT
Organism: Arthrobotrys conoides; assembly: GCA_036971725.1. NCBI lineage: Eukaryota > Fungi > Ascomycota > Orbiliomycetes > Orbiliales > Orbiliaceae > Arthrobotrys > Arthrobotrys conoides. The sequence continues at coordinate 25,692 of JAVHJM010000012.1, read as the reverse complement.
AATTTTATTTTTAAAATATTATCAAAAACTTCTTTTATGTTTAGAAATAGAATAGAAATTAAAAGTTTTTTATTTTTTGTTATTTTTACATTATTCATTAAAGATAGAGTTGTATTAATTGTAGATTTTGATTTTTTATTATTAATTTGTTCTAAATCCAATATATTATAAATTTTTGATAGAAAAGTTATTTTTTTTGTTATTATTTTTTCTGATATTTTTCTTAAATAATTTAAAAGATTTATAATTTTATAAGTTTTTGATATATTATAATTTAATTTATTTAATTTTGGTAGTATTACCCCAATTATTTTTTTAAAATAAATTGGATGGTAATTATAATTTAATAATTTATTAAATAAATTATTAAATTTTTTTGGAATTATTTTATATGTTTTTTTAAAATATAAAAAATTTATTCCATTTAAGTTTAATACTTTTTTAAAATTTAAAATAAATATAACTTCTTCAATTTTTTTATTTGTAATTTTTTTTTATTTTATCTTTTTTTTATTTAAAATTATAGGACTATTTTTTTTTTAAAAAAATTGGAGGTTTTGGAAATAACACTTTTTTTAATATTTTTAATTTTTTTTTAAAATTTGATGTTTTTTCTTTTTTAAATTCTAAATTAAAAATCATTTACATTTTTCTTGATTTTGTGTATTTTAATGTATTAAAAATTTTTTATTTTTTGTATTTATTAAATAATTTTTTCAAAATTTTTATTTTAATCTTCTTATTATTTCAAAATATATATTTTTTTTATTTTTAAATAAATCCTAATTCTTTTATGATTTATTATTTTTCTAAAATCTTTTTTCTTATAGCATTTTTTTCTTTTTTCATTTATTTATTGATTTTATTATATTTTAAATTTTGATATAATTATTAATTTTAATATTAATATTTTTATTATATTAATTAAATTTTTTTAAAATAAATTTATTACTTGCTCTAGTTTTTACTTTATTTCTACCTTATTTTTATTAAATAAAAAAAGTAAATTATTTTAAAAATTATTTTTGTTTAAATTTTTATTTAATTTTAACAATTTTTTTTAAAAAATTTCTTAATTTGTTTTTTCTTAATTATATTTATTAGTAGATAATGGGGTATTTATTAGATTTATTAATTATAATATACAAAATAAAATTACTTTATAATTTAATTTAATATTTATTTTATTTTCAATTTTCTATTCTTTAATAAAATTAATTATTAAGTTTGTAATTAAAATTAAATTTAATATAAATAAATTACTTATATTTTTTTTTTAATAATAATAAATTAATGTTTTTAAGTTATTTAAGATTTATAACTTTTTATTTTTAATTAATTCTATTATTTTTTTAAATCTCAATTCATTAATACATTTTGAATTTTATAAAGAATAATATAAATTAAAGTTTTCTAATATTAAATATTTATTTTTATAATTTAAAAAATATTTTTTATATAATCTTTTTATTATATATAATTTTGTTATATTTATTATTTTTAAATCCATTTATTATTTTTTGTTATAGATATTAAAAATTCTAAATATACCAAATTTATTTAATTTAAAATTTATAATTTAATAATTTTTATTATTAATTAAATTTATTTAATTTGAGATTTTGTATTTAATATTTTTTGAAAAGAAAGTAATTACTTATAACCTATTCTCTCCATAAATTAAATAAATTAAATTAAATCCAAGATATGAAATTATATTTTTTTTTTTTTTTTAAAAAATTATAATTCTTAAAAAAAGATAATGTTTATTTTATTTTTGAATATAGAATTAAGTATATTTTATATTATATTTGTAAATATATTATAATTATGTTGATAAATTTTTACATGATCTATTATTTTAATTTTAATTTTCTTAATTTTTGTTATTTTTTTTTTTTGTGTATTTATTTATAAAATGATTTTTTTTATATAATATATATTTTATTTTAGTGTGTTTGTATGATTTTTTTTTTATTGTATGTTATGTATTTATGGAGATAGGTTTTATATTCTAAAATATAAATTCTGTATTTCACATTTTTTTTGTATTTAAAACTTTGATGTCTAATTTTTTAATAATTATTATATTAATTTTTAAAATTAAGATTGTAATATTATTTTGTTTTTAAATATTTTTTTTGTATAAAAATTCTTTTTTTTTAGAATATTGAGTGTTATTTTTCTTGTTTTTGTTGTTAGAATTATTGAAGAAGATTTTTTATTTTACAATTTTTTTTTGTTTATTAGTTATTTTGGTGGTTTTGCTAGAGATATTTTAAAATTGTTTTTTTTTATTTTTTTTGTAGAAAAATTAATTTTTCTTTATTTTGATTTTTTTTTATTTGTATTTTGTGTATAATTATGAAATTTTAAGTTTTTACTTTTAATGGTTTTTGAATAAATTTGTTTATTTTAATAATTTCTTTAAAAATTTTGTTTTTATATTTTAGAATTTTTTTGTTATTTATATTTTTATTTGTTATTAATATTAAGTTCTTCTTTTTGTTTAATGAGATATTAAATATATTGGTTTCTAAATTATTTTTTTTTAATATAGTATTTATTATTTCTTTGTATTTATTCATCATTATTTTTAATGGGGTTGTATTTGTTTTTGGAATAATAATTTTTTTATTTGGTGGTGATGTTTTTTGAATTAAAATTGTTGTTTTCATTGTTTTTGTTGTTTTTGTTATTTCTATTATTTTTATAATTTTTTTTATTATTTTTGTGTATATTTTATTTTTTTAAATTATTTTTTCTATTTTTTTTTTAAGGTTCTGGATTTTTTCTTCTTTTTTTTTAATTATTTGTCTTAATTTTTGATTTTAAACTATTAGATCTTTTATATTGTAGATTTTTGGGTTTGAATTAATTGATAATTGTTTTTTTTATATTTTATTTTGTGATTTAACTGGTTGAGTGGTTAAAATTAATTTATTTATTGAAAGATTGTTTGGTGTATTTATTTTTAATATTTAATTTAAAAAGGTTGTGGTGTTTTTAGTGTTCTTTTTTTTTTTTTTTGTCCCTTTTTATTTTGTATGTAGATGATTGTAAAAGATTTTTAGAATTTTATTCTGTAATTTTTCTTTTGTTTTTTTAATTTGTATTTTGTTTTTTGGTATATTTACTCTTTATTTTAAGAGTTTTCGAAAGATATCTTTTTATTTGGTTTTGGATACTTCGTTCCAAAGTTATGGGGGGGTCGTTCGTTCCGAAGGTCGATTAGGTTAGTAAACAATATAGAAATAAAATAATATATTAAATAATATATATATTTTTAAATAAAATTATTATTATATTAAATATATTTTTTAATAATAATTTTTTTTATAATATAAAGTTATTTGATGTTAGAAAAATTAATTATTTTTTTATATTTTCAAATAATTATAAAAACAAAAATAAAATTATTTTTTTAATAAAAAAATTTATTAAAAATATATTAATTTTTGATATAAAATTAATATTAAATTTAAAATTATTAAAAAATATAAAAATTTAAGAATTTATTGTTAAATAAAAATTTGAAAAAAATAATAAAATATTTTTACTAGAAATTTAAATTTTTAAATAAAAATTTATTTTTTATATTAAAAATTAAATTTTAAAATATAAAAATTATAAAATAAAAAAGTTTTTATAAAATAATTATAAATTTTTTTAAAAATATAAATAATTTTAAAAAACAAAAAATTTTTTTATTAAATATAGAATTTATTAATAGAATATTTTTATATATATTTATAATTATTTTTAAAATAGTTAAAAATAAATTTATAACTTTTTTTATTAAAATTTAAAAAATAAAATATTTTAATGATTTAAAAATATATATTTATTAAAATTATAAATGATATTTTATAAATATTTTTTTTATAAAAAAGAATAAAAATAATTTACTTAAAATTTATATTTTTTTTTATTATAATATATACTATTATAAAAAATAATAGAGTAGGAAAGAGATTTAAAGAAAATTTTAAAATTTATAATTTAAATTTTAATAAAAAAAAATAAAAATTTTGAATAGAAGAGATTTAAAATAGATTTATGTTAAAATAAAAGTAAATTATTTTTTAAAAAAATAATAAATTATTTATATAAGTATTATAAAAAAAAATTATTTTTATTTTAATTATAAAAAAAAAATTATTTTAAAAAAAAACTATTTAAAATAATAATTAAAAATAAAAAAAAATTTATTGTTTTTATTTTTTATAGAATAAAAAATTTATATATATAAAATTATAAAATTTATAAAAATATTTTTATATTTAAATAGAATTTATATAATAAGTAATATATGGATTTAAGTATTAATAATTAAATATTAAATAATTTTAATTTTTTTAAAATATATTATTTATTTTTAGTTAACAAAAAATTTTATTAATAAATAATTTTTATATAAAAATATATAAAATAAATATTGTTTTAATAAAAATTAGTATATATATATAAAAAAAAAGTGTTTTTATATGTTAGAAATAATTTTAAATTTAATAATAATAAAAAGATTTATAAATTAAAATTTTAATATAAATTTTAGTAAAATATATTATTTTATAATATATAAAAATATTTTTGTAAATAGAGTTTTAAAAAATTATATAATAAATTTTTATAAAATAAAATAAATAAATATTTAATAATAATCTGTTTATAAAATAAAATAAAAAAGTATTGTGAGGTTACGGATAGGCTATATGCTAGCCAAGCAGCACTCAACTACCCTATCAGCAATACACCTATAAAGATTAAAAAAATACAGCCTAAAAAGATAATTCAATAATAACAATAAATATATATTATTCAATAAAAACAGAATATATACTAATAAAATATAAATAAAAATAATAAAATAAATATTTATATACAAAAAAAATAATATTAATAAAAATATTTATAATATAATAAAAATATCAAAATATGTTAAAATTAAAAATACTATAAAATACATAACTTCATACAATTTTGTTTAATACTCTAGTTAATATTTTATTATCTATTCTTCCTACATAATTTTTTGTTTTTTTAGCAACTATTTTTTAATTATATCTAACATGTTTTTACTCTTTTTATTCTTTTACCTAGCATAACACTACATTTTAACCATTATTTTATTCATTTATAAAATTTTTTATATTAAATTTAAGTTTATTATTTTTTAAATATTTATTTTTTTTATTTTTTTTATTAATCTTTTTATCCAGAATATTTTCATTTTTTTTAAAATTAATAGTTCTATTATTAACCTCATTATTTTTTTTATAATAATAAATAAAATAAAAAATAATATTTTTAAAATTTATATTATTATAAAAATAAAAAATATTTTAAAATTAAAAAAAAAAAAAAATTATATATTTTTTTATTAATTTTTAATTAAAAATAAAAAAAAAATCTAATATATTTAGTAATAATATAATATAAAAAAAAATTAAATTTTTAAAAATATTATAAAATTTAATAAAAAAAATATATAAATTATAAATAATTTTATTATTATTATAAATATAATAATTATAAATAATATTTTTAATAAATATAATTTTTATAAATTAAATCAATAACTATTTCCCACAACAATTCCAAAAAAATTAATTTAATATAAATAAATTATTAATAATTTATTTATTATATTAATATTTTTATTTTTTAAATATATTAAAATAAAATTAATAATTATATATTATAGAAAAATAATCTATTAATTAATAATAACATATTTAATAAAACTATAAAATAAATAAAATATTAAAATTTAAATACTATTTTTTTTAAAAAAATAAGTTTTTATTTATTATATTTAGCCTCATACTAAGGTAAAAACATATTTTTTTCAATTTAAATAATAATAACAACTTCTTATTCTTTTGCTTTATTTATTTTAATAATAATTTCTTCATACTATCCTTTTAAAATTTTAGATTTATAAAATTCTTTTACTAATTTAATACAATTTTTATTATTTTTATTTATAAAAGAAATAGTATTTTAAATAAAGTTTACCTATTTATAAAAATTTAAAAAAATTTTAAAATGTATATTTAAATAATAAAAACTTATTTTATTCCTAATCTATTAATTTTTAACATAATAAAATAAATTATAAAATAAAAATTATTATTTAAATAAAAAATATAATATAAAGTAAAATATAAAAAATTTTACTAAACCAATTATTAAAAAATATTATAAAATTAATTTTTTTATTAACCCATATTATTATTAATAAATAATTTTTAATAATACTTATAAAAATTAAATTTTTTATAAATATAAGTAATTAATATATTAAATTTAATAATATTATTATTATATTTATTTAAAAGAAGATATTTAAGTTATTATAAATATTTAAATAAATTAAATATATTAATTATCCTATTTTTTTTCTATATTTTCCAAATTTTTTTTTTATTTTAATTTAAAAATTTTATAATATTTTTAAAAATAAAAATTTAATTAAATATTAATAATTTTATATTTTTTTTTTAATAATTAAATTATTTTAACATATTATTTAATTAAATAAGCTTATAATTCTTTTAAAATTATTTATAATAAAATTACTTTTTTTTTAATTCTATAAACTTAAATTTATATTTTTATATTATTTTGAATTACTTATTTAAATCTTTATATTTAAAATTTTTTTAATATATTTTTAAAATATTAATTAATTAAAAAATATAGATTTAATAAATATTATTTTTTTTATTTTTTTTTTTTTTTGTTTGTAGATAAATTAGTATACTTATATTTTAAAATTTAGTATTTTTTTAATAACTATATTTGTTTTTATACATTTATAAGTTTTACTTTTTTTTTAATTTTTTTTTTTAAAAAGTTTTAATTTTTTTGTTAATATAGATATATTTTTTATTATTTAAATATTTATTTTTAATAAATTTTTGTATTTTAATCAATTTATTACTATATTAATTTATAAAAATATAAAATAAATTTATATCTTCTATATTAAAAAATAAAATAACTATAATAATAATAATTAAGTTAAAGAATAATAAAATAATTATTTTATTAATAATAGTAATATAGTAAATTTTTAGTATAACATTGGGATTTGACTAATAAATTATTTTTTTATCCTCTTTATTTTTAACTTAAATATTACCCTTCCCATTCTTTTTTTTTTTTTTTTTATTAATTTTTTCCTCTTATTAATAAAATTTTTAAAAGAATCTATTTACATATATAATTCTTTTTTTATTTTTATATTTAATTTTTATCATAAAAAATCGACCTTCGGAACGAACAACCCCCCCATAACTTTTGAACGAAGTATCTAAAATCAAATAAAATTATATCAATCAAAAGAACAGGAAAAACTATACAAAAATATCACAAAAATAAAAATAATACAAAAACCAATATAAAATAATCACAACAAAAAAAAATATATAAAAATTACAATCATCTACCATATAAAAAAAAAAATATTTTTGTTTAATTTAAATTATATCTTTTTAAAATTAATTTTAAAATAAAAAACATATTAATAAGCTTGTTTTTAAATAAATTAGTTCTAATAACACAAAAATATATATTTATATATTATAAAAAAAAATTTAAAAGGAATATATTAATAAATTCCAATAATAGTAGAGAAGAAATGAATAAAGAAAATTTATTTTTGGAAATTAAAAGGTTAAATGACCTTTTAAAAAAAAAAGTACAAAAAATAGAAGATTTAAAATAAGAAATAAAAAAAATAGAAAAAAATAATATAAAAAAAATATACACCCAAATCACTCAAAAAATAATAAAAACAATAAAATAAAAAGCAATTTAAAAATTTTAAAAAATATAAAAAATATATAAAATATAAAATTTATAAAATATAAAAATATTAATTAACTAATAAAAGTTAATAATTCCAAAAAATACCACCAAATTATTTATCTAAAAACTAAATATTTTAAAAAAAAAAATAAATAAAATTCTTAAAAAAAAATTAAATAATTTAGAATTAATTATTTTTAAAATTTTTTTAAATTTAAAAAAAAATCTAATTTTGATTACTTATAAAAATACTAAAAAAGAAAATATTTTGAAATATAAAAAAGAAATCTACCAAAAACTTATCAAAATAAATAAGTATATATAAAGATTTTCTAAAATAGAAAGTTGGGGCTTTTTAATAATACATAGGATTTCTAGAAATCAAAAAATGGAAGATATTAAAAAAAAGGTGGAAACAAACAATATAATTACTTTAATTAAAAATTTAAGATAATTGATAAGAGAGGAAAAATTAGAAAGAAAGAAATTTTCTTCTATAATTATTATTATAAAAATAAAAATGGAGGTAATAAAAACTTAAAATAAAAAATATATTTTTTTAGAAAATAAAAAATTTAAAATAAAAAAATATATAAAATTTTTTAAAAATAATAAATATACAAATTATTAAAAGATAAGATATTATACATTAAATTATAAAAATAATTCTATTTATGAAATTTATACCAAAAAATATAAAACAATTAAATATTTATATAATATATATTAGGAAAATAAAAAATTTTATAAACATATAAAATATAAATATATTAATTATAATAAAAAATATAAAATAAAGAATTCTTTATACCCTAAAAATAAAAAACAAAATATTATTATAAATAAATAATAATATTTTAAAAATAATATAATATAATTATAAAAGATTTATAAATATAATACAATTAATTTTAAATTCTATATTAAATTACAACAACACAAATTTAATTTTTTTATAAGAATTTTAGTTCTCAAAAAAAAATACTACAATTTTACACACAAAATTTTAGTTAATCTTTTTAAATTTAAAAAATAAAAAAATTGAAATAAAATAATTATTTTTATAAAAAAAAATTTACCTTATAAGATTATAAATCAAAAAGATTTAATTAAAAATAAAAACTACCAAGTTATTGATTTTAAATCAAATAAGTTTAAAAAAATTAGATTTATTAATATCTACAACAAAAAACAAAAATATAATAATAAAAAATATACAATAAACCAATTTTTTAATAAAATTAAGGATTACTACACCAAAAAAATATTATTAATTAAAGATTTTAATACTCACCATTCACTATAAAACCCTAAAATTAAATTTAATTTAAAAACAAAAAAAATAATAAAATTAATTAAAAATAAAAATTTACAATTAATAAATAAACCTAACATACCAACTTATTATAATATCAAAAAAAATAATAAATCTAAATCCTCAATTATTGATTTATCTTTTGTATCTATCAATTTAAAAAAATTAATTATAAATTAAAAAATAAATAAAAAAATTAATACAAAATCAAATTATAAAATAATTTTAATTAAAATAAAACCAAAAAAAAATAATTTAATAAACAATTTTTTAGTAATTAATAAATTTAATTAAAATAAAACTAATTAGAAAAATTTTAAAAAAAAATTATTAAATTTAAACAAAAGTTTAAATAAAAATAATTTATAATAAGATTTTTTATTTTTATTTAATAAAAAAAAAGAAAATCTTGAAAATAATTTAAAACTTACAACATTTTTTTTTTAAAAAAATTTAATTTTAATAGTAGAAAAATCTACACCAATTTTAAAAATGACACCAAAATTAAAAATCTAATAAAATAATAAAATAGATAAAACAAAAAAAAAAATATTATAATAAAAAAAAACATAAAAATTAAATAAAATTTAACAAAATTAAAAACTATTTAAAATAAAAAAAAATAAACATTTTAAAAAAATTAAATTTTTTAAGAAGAAATTTTGAACTAATTTTCTAAAAAATGCCAAAAATAAAGAAATATTTCTTACACTTAATTTTTCCAAACCTAAAAAAATTTAAAAAATACCAAATCTAATTTATAAAAACAAAAATACCCTTAATTTTAAAAATAAAACAAAAATATTAAAAAAAACATTATTTCCAAAACCACCAAAATATAAAAAAATAAATTTATTTTTACCAGTAAAAATAATAATTAATAAAAAATTAATTAAATAGAAAAAAATAAAAGATAATGAAATTAAAAAAACTATTTTTTTATTTAATTTTAAAAAAATATTAGAACCAAATAAAATTAATTTTTTATATTTAAAAAAGGTTTATGAAATTATACCAAAAAAATTTAATAAGTTATTTAAATAATTATTAAACAATGATTATTATTTAATTAATTTTAGAAAAGTAATTGGGGTAATTTTATTTAAGTAAATAAATTAAATTATAATATTTTAAAAGTTTATAAAATTATTAATTTATTAAATTATTGAGGAAAAATATTAAAAAAAATAATAATAAGAAGAATAGTTTTTCTATTAAAAACTAATAAAATTTTAAATTTAGAATAAATTAGAGGTAGAAAATAGAGATTTGTAATTAATACAACTTTGTTTTTAGTTTATAATATAGAAATAACTACTTCAAAAAAGTTAAAAATTTTTGTTTTATTTTTAAATGTTAAAAGGGCCTTTGATAATATTTTAAAAAAAAAATTAATTAATACATTAAAAGATATAAATATTTCTAAACAATTAATTTAATAAATAAATAATTTTATATTTAAAAAATTAATTAAATTAGCTTTTAATGAATAAATAAAAAAATTAAAATTTATAAAAATTGGAATACTACAAAATTTTTTAATATTTTTAATTCTTTTTCTATTATATTTAACATTATTATTTAATTTATTAAAAAAAAAAATATTATTTATTATTAAATTGTTTTATATAAATAATTTAGTGTTAATTATAATTAATAAAAAAATAAAAACAAATATAAAAGAATTAAAAAAAATTATAAAAATAATTTTTAATTAAACTATAAATAATACAATAACTTTTAATAATATAAAATCAAAACTAATTTATTTTAAAATAAATTTAAAAAAAGAAAATAAATTTAAGGAATTAAATATTAAAATACCAAATAATACAATAATAAAATTTATTAATAATTTAAAATAATTAAATATATACTTTAATATAAAACTAAATTTTAAAAATTATATTAAAATTAAAACTAATATAACAAATAGAATTTTAAATTTTATTAAAATATTAATAAACTTAAAAAAAAAATTTAAAATTAAAATTCTAATATAACTATATAAAAATTATATTTATTTTATTTTAAATTATAAAATTAAGATCTAATAAAAAAATTAAAAATAATAAAAAATTTTAAAAAATTTTAAATTAATTTAAAATAAAATATTAAGAAAAATAATAAAAAATTTTAAAATAATTTTAATAAATATTTTAAAAATTAAAAATCAAATTAAATGGGATATAAAAAAGGTATATTTTAAAATCCTTTTTTTTAAATTATTTTTATCTAAATTTATTTTAAAAAGAAAAAAAAACAAATCTAAGATTTTATTTAAAATAAAATAAAAATAAAAAAAAAAAAAAACAAAAAAAAATATATTTTTATACTAAACAAAATATTATTAAAAATTAATTTTTTGATAAACTTATATATAAAAATTAAAAAAATAAATATAAAATTTAATTTATTTTAAATTGAAAATAAAATTAATTTTTTTATAAATGATATATTTAAAAATTTAAAAACAAAAAACTATAAAAATAAAAAAAAAGTTGAATTAAATTCTAAAGAAAATTTATTTATTTATATAAATAATGTTATATTAAAAATAAAAAATAAAAATAAAAATAATAAAAAAAAAAAATCTTTAAAAATAAGAATATATAAAGAAATAAATAACAAATTTATTTTTGAAATTTATTTTAATTTAAAAAAAAATATAAAAATATATAATACAAAATTAATTACTTTAAAAATAAAATTCAAAAAATCCTTAGAAATAATTAATAAAAATAAAAAAATAAAAAATATTTATTTTTTTATTAATAACTAAACCATAATAAAAAAAATTATAAAATTTAAATATAAAACCTAATCAAAAAATAATTTTAAAAATTTAAAATATTACAAATAAATTTAATTCTAAAAATATTAATATATTTATAAAATAAATCCTAGATTATTTTAAAATTATTGAAAATAAAAAAATAAATTATTTAGCTAAAGAAGTTATAAAAATAAAAATAAAAAATTTATTTAAATTCTTCACTTATTTAAAATAAAAAATAAATAAAAAAGATTTAATAAAATAAAAAGAAAAATATATAAAACAAAAAAATAAATTAAATTATATTAATAAATTAAAATTAAAAAAAAATAAGATATTTATCAAATTCAATAATAAATTTTTTTTTTTTTAATTTAATTAAAAATTGGGTATAAATATTTTAATAATTATTTATATAATATTTTAAATTTTAAAATTTTAAATAAAAATTATATATATAAAAATAAATTTTAAATACTAAAATATTTAATTATAAAATATAAATTTTATAATAAAAAAAAAAATATTAAAAAAAAAATTTAAAAAAACTAATAAATAATTAAATTATTATTTTTTATTATTTAATAATAAAAATATAATCTTTTTAAAAAAATTCTTAAATAAAACAAATATTATAAAAAGAAAATACAATAAAAATCCTAAAAATAATTATTTTACAAAATAGGGAAATTTAAAAATTTAATAATAAAAAAATTCTAAAAATAAAATATATCATTTTAATATTACATCAAAATAGATGGGTAAGAATAATAAATATACAACATTGTTTTTTTAATAAAAAAAAGAAAAAAGAGATAAAAGGGCTAGAAGGAGCTTTAAAAATAAAAATAAAAAATAATAATAAAAATAATAAAAATAATAAGGTGCGAAAAGCATGTATTTTAATTTCTTTTCTTTCATTCCGCCATAACCGAAAGGTTGCATGCGTGTATGATAAATAATAATAATAATAATAATATTTAATTTTTTTACTACTTTTTTATTTTTATTTTTATTTTTTTTTTAGTATTTTTTGGTAATATTATTTCAATATTAATTTTTTTATATTATATTTTTTTTTTTTTTTTACTAAAGAATTATATTTTTTAGATAAATAAATTTAATTTTTTAGTTAAAATATTAAATATTAAAATAAAAATAAAAGTCCCTTCAATTATATGTAAGTAAACAAATTTTTTTTTATTACTTTCAATATATCCTTATTATTTAATTTATATCTAATATTATAAAATTTTGTTTTAAATAATAAAATTATATTAATAATAAAAATATTCTTCCTAACATTTTTCAATTAAACAATAACTATATTAATATACTACATCCACATTATAATATTCAAAATGAATTTCCAAAAAATTATTTGCTTAATAATATAAGCATGCTAAATTCTAATAACCAAATAAATAACTATATTATAATTGATAAAAAAAAATAATACAACTCATTTCTTCCAAAAATTTTTAGAATTATTAAAATATATTTTTTTTAATATTTTTTTTTTTTCTTTCCTTAATTCTTATTTATATTAATTAAAAATTTTAAATAATTATTTTTTTTTCTAATTTTTTTAATTAAATTATATTAATCTAATCTTCCCAATTTTTTTTAAATTTTTTTTTGTTTTATAAGTCTATTTCTAATTATTAATTTTAATATTAATAATTAATTTTTTAACTCCAATATGTATTTTATTAATAACAAGAGTAAAATATTTTTTTAAAAATAATATATATTTTATATGTTTTTTAAAATTTTTAATTATATTTATATGAATTATAATAACATTATATATAGTAAAAATAGTTTTTTTATAGATAATAGTTTGGGCCAGTTTATGAGTTAGGTTGTGATCTGTCATTTTGATGAAGTTATGGGGTTTATGAAGTTATAAAAAAAGTATTTATAAATAAAAAATAAAGTAGATGGGTTTTTTGAATGAATAAATTTGTTTTAATTTTTTTAATGTTTTTTAAGATATTTTTAATAAGTATATAAATATTTAAATACATATAATTATAAAATTATAATATATAATATATTAATATTTTTAAATCTTATTATTATTATTATTATTATGTATCAGACACGCATACAAGCTAGTAGCTTATGGCAAACAGAAGAGAATTTTCTTTACAACACATCCAAAATCTCAAATAACAAATGAAATAAATAAAAATTATAATTTTAAATAAAAATTAATTTAAAAATTAAATAAATCAATATAGTTAATCTATTTTATCTTTCTTTAATTTTTTTTAATTTTTTTGTTTTTTTCCATCATTTTTCTTAAAATTTTTTCCCTTTTATACTTATTATTTCTTTTCTATTATTGAAAAAAAAGTTGTTAATCTTATTTTAATATTTTTTACTTATAATTTTATAATTAATTTTTTAAAAATTTTTAATTAAAATATAAATTTATTTTTTAAAATTTTTTTATTTTATTTTAATTTTAATCTTTTTTTTTTGATTATTTTTTTGTGTAATTTTGGTTTTTTTTATAAATTTTATTGTATATTGTAGATTTATATTATTAAATAATAAAAATTTTATATTTATAAATTTTTTATTTATTTTTTTTTTAATATATATTTTTTTTTTTTATATTTTTTATAATATAATAAGAGATATTTTAATATTTAAAATGTTTTGTTGTATAAACAATTTTTATTAATAATATTTTTCAATATTTTATAAAGGTAATTGTTGAAATATTTATGATTAGTTTTTAATTAAGTTATTATTGAATTAATTTTATTATTTAATTTTTGTAGAATTTTATTTTTTTTTTAATTTTAAATAATTAAAATAATTTAATTTTGTTTTATTTATTTTTTAATTTTTTTTTTATTTTATAAAATTTTATAATTTTATATTTCTTTTTAAAAAAGAATAAGAGATAAAAGGATTTTTAGTTTGAATTTTTATAATTTTTTTAGTTAAGTAATCTATTTTTTTATTTTTTTTTATTTTTATATATTTTAATATTTAATTAATATTTATTTTTATATTATAAAATTAAATTTTATTATATAAAAATTAAATTTTTGAAGTTATTTTTTATTCTAAATTTATTTTTAATAATTTTAATTTTTTTATTATAATTTAATTATTAGTAAATAAATAAATTTTTTTTATTTTATTATTTTTTATTATAATTAATTTAGTTTATTTAAAGTTTTTATATATTGTAATTAATTTTATATTATAAATTTTTATTTTATTATTTAAATTTTTTGAGATTTTAAAAACAGATTTTTGATTTATTTTTCTATAATATCCAGTTTTAGTTAATTTTATATTATTTTTTAATTTTAAAAAAAATTTATTAAAATAAATAATTAAATTTTTTTTTAAATTTAAATATATATTTTTTTTTTGTATATTTTTGTTTTTAATTTTTTATTATTTTTATTTATATAAAAATTAATATTAATTTCAAACTATAAAAATTCTAATTTTAAATTAATTTCTTTAATTTTTATATATAAATTTATTTAAAAATTAATTTTAAATAAAATAAAATTTAATATAATTTTATAATATTTTTTTTTTTTTTTTTTTTATTTTATTTTAAATATTTTAAATTATTTTTTTGTATTTCTTTTTTAAAAAAATTTTCTAATAAAAAAAAATTTAATATTTTTAATATATATCTTCTTTATATATTATTTAATTTAATTTCTAATAATAAAATAAATATTTTAATTTTCATAAAATTTATTAAAATTATTTTAAAAACACCTATTATTTTTTTTATTATTTTATTTTAAAATATTTTAAATTTTTTAATTAATAAATTTTGATTTTTCTTCTAAATTTTAGTTTTAAAATCAAATATAAAACATACATAACTTTTATAAAATTATATAAATACTCTTAAATTTAATCTAATTTCTAAATTAACTAAATTTTAAATATAATTAAATATTTTTTCTACTACAAATATTTTATTTTTAACATAAATTTTAAAATTTATTTTTATATTAAAAAAAACTTTTAATCATTTAATAATTTTTAATAAAATTATCTCTATATTATTAAATAAAACTATTTTATTTTCTTTTTTATATCTAAAATAAAAATAAATTAATTTAAATTTAATATTATTAAATATTATTATATTATTTTTAATTTATAAAAAAACTATTTTTAATATTTTTTTTAATTTTTTAATATTTTATTTAATTTTTTTATTTTGAATTATTATTGTTATATTGTTTATATAAGAAGGTATTTTAATAAATAGATGTTTTATTTTTAACTTTCTAAAAAAAAATGTTAAATATAAAAAAAATAAAATTAAAAATATAAATAATTCTTAAAATATTCTAATTTTTATTAAATTTAATTTTTTTTTTATTTATTTATTAAAAATTAGTTTGATATATTTATTTGATATAAAATTTTTAATTTAGTTTAATAATTGGGTTGGTAATTTTATATTTTTTAATATATTAATTAATTTTATTTTTAAAATATTATTAAAAATTTTTTTTATATTTAAAAATAAAATAAAAGTTAAAAAATTTTTATTTTTTATTATTTTTATATTATTTATTAAGAATAAAATTGTATTAATTATAAATTTTGATTTTTTATTATTAATTTATTTTAAATTTAATATATTATAAATTTTTAATAAAAAAATTATTCTTTTTATTATTATTTTTTTTAATATTTTTTTTAAATAATTTAAAAAATTTATAATTTTATAAATTTTTAATATATTATAATTTAATTTATTTAATCTTAATAATATTATTCTAATTATTTTTTTAAAATAAATTAAATAATAATTATAATTTAATAATTTATTAAATAAATCATTAAATTTTTCTGAAATTATTTTATATACTTTTTTGAGATATAGAAAATTTATTTTATTTAAACCTAATATTTTTTTAGAATTTAAAATAAATATAACTTTTTTAATTTCTTTATTTATAATTTTCTTTTATTTTATTTTTTTTTTATTTAAGATTATGAAGTTATTTTTTTTTTTAAAAATTAAAAATTTTAGAAATAATATTTTTTTTAATATTTTTGATTTTTTTTTGAAATTTGATATTTTTTTTTTTTTAAATTCTAAATTAAAAATTATTTGTGTTTTTTTTGGTTTTGTATATTTTAATATATTAAAATTTTTTTTATTTTTTATATTTATTAAATAATTTTTTTAAGATTTTTATTTTAATTTTTTTATTGTTTTAAAATATATATTTTTTTTTTTTTTAAATAAATCTTAATTTTTTTATAATTTATTATTTTTTTAAATTTTTTTTTTATAATATTTTTTTTTTTTTTATTTATTTGTTGATTTTATTATATTTTAGATTTTAATATAATTATTAATTTTAATATTAATATTTTTATTATATTAATTAGATTTTTTTGAAATAAATTTGCTATTTGTTTTAATTTTTATTTTATTTTTATTTTATTTTTATTAAATAAAAAAAGTAAATTATTTTAAAAATTATTTTTATTTAAATTTCCATTTAATTTTAACAATTTTTTTTAAAAAATTTTTTAATTTATTTTTTTTTAATTATATTTATTAATAAATAATAAAATATTTATTAAATTTATTAACTATAATATATAAAATAAAATTATTTTATAATCTAATCTAATATTTATTTTATTTTTAATTTTTTATTTTCTAATAAAATTAATTATTAAGTTTATAATTAAAATTCAATTTAATGTAAATAAATTACTTATATTTTTCTTTTAATAATAATAAATTAGTATTTTTAAATTATTTAAGATTTATAATTTTTTATTTTTAATTAATTCTACTATTTTTTTAAATTTTAATTTATTAATGCATTTTAAATTTCATAAAAAATAATATAAATTAAAATCTCCTAATATTAAATATTTATTTTCATAATTTAAAAAAAAAATTTTATATAATTTTTTTATTATATATAATTTTATCATATTTATTATTTTTAAATCCATTTATTATTTTTTATTATAAATATTAAAAATTTTAAATATACCAAATTTATTTAATTTAAAATTTATAATTTAACAATCCTTATTATTAATTAAATCTATTTAATTTAAAATTTTGTATTTAATATTTTTTTTAAAAAAAATAATTACCTATAATTTATTTTTTTTATAAATCAAATAAATTAGATTAAATCCAAAATATAAAATTATATTTTTTTTTTTTTTTAAAAATTATAATTTTTAAAAAAAAACAATATTTATTTTATTTTTAAATATAAAATTAAATATACTTTATATTATATTTATAAATATATTATAATTATATTAATAAATTTTTATATAATTTATCATTTTAATTTTAATTTTCTTAATTTTTGTTATTTTTTTTTTATATATTTATTTGTCAAATGATTTTTTTTATATAATATATATTTTATTTTAATATGTTTGTATAATTTCTTTTTTTTATTACATATTATATATTTATAAAAATAAGTTTTATATTCTAAAACATAAATTTTATATTTTATATTTTTTTTATATTTAAAACTTTAATATTTAATTTCTTAATAATTATTATAGTAATTTTTAAAATTAACATTATAATATTATTCTACTTTTAAATATTTTTTTTATACAAAAATTCTTTTTTTTAAAATATTAAATACCATTTTTTTTATTTTTATTACCAAAATTATTAAAAAAAAATTTGTATTTTACAATTTTTTTTTATTTATTAATTACCTTAATAATTTCACCAAAAATATTCCAAAATTAATTTTTTTTATTTTTTTTTATAAAAAAATTAATTTTTTTTTATTTTAATTTTCTTCCATTTATACCTCATATACAATTATAAAATTTTAAACTTTTATTTTTAATAACTTTTAAATAAATTTATCTATTTTAATAATTTCTTTAAAAATTTTATTTTTATATTTTAAAATTTTTATATTATTTATATTCTTATTTATCATTAATATTAAATTCTTCTTTTTATTTAATAAAATACCAAATATATTAATTTCTAAATTATTTTTTTTTAATACAACATTTATTATTTTTTTATATTTATTCATCATTATTTTTAATAAAGTTATATTTATTTTTAAAATAATAATTTTTCTACTTAATAATAATAATATTTTTTAAACTAAAATTATTATTTTTATTATTTTTATTATTTTTATTATTTTTATTATTTTTATAATTTTTTTTGTTATTTCTATATATATTTTATTTTTTTAAATTATTTTTTTTATTTCTTTTTTAAAATTTTGGATTTTTTCTTTTTTTTCTTTAATTATTTATCTTAATTTTTAATTTTAAATTATTAAATCTTTTATATTATAAATTTCTAAATTTAAATTAATTAATAATTATTTTTTTTATATTTTATTTTATAATCTAATTAATTAAATAACTAAAATCAATTTATTTATTAAAAGATCACTTAACATATTCATTTTTAATACCTAATTTAAAAAAACTGTAGCATTTTTAATATTCTTTTTGTTACCCATTTTTATTTTGTATGTAAATAATTATAAAAAATTTCCAAAATTTTATTTTGTAATTTTTTTTTTATGTTTTTAATTTGTATTTTATCTTTTGGTATATTTATTTTTTATTTTAAAAACTTTTAAAAGATATTTTTTTATTTGGTTTTGGATATTTCGTTCCAAAGTTATAGGGGGGTCGTTCGTTCCGAAGGTTATTCCGTTTAAATCTTATTATTATAAAATAATATAAAATCGACCTTCGGAACGAACAACCCCCCCATAACTTTTGAACAAAGTATCCAAAACTAAATAAAATTATATCAATCAAAAGAGCAGGAAAAATTATACAAAAATATTATAAAAATAAAAGTAATACAGAAACTAATATAAAACAATTATAATAAAAAAAGATATACAAAAATTGCGATTATCTATTATATAAAAAAAGAAATTTTTTGCTTAATTTAAACTATACCTTTCTAAGATTAGTTTTAAAATGGAGAATATATTAATAAATTTATCTTTAGACAAATTAATTTTGGTAATACAGGAGTATATACCTGTATATTATAAAAAAAGACTTAGAAAAAATATATTAATAGATTCTAGTAATAGCAGAGAAGAAATGAATAAGAAAGATTTATTTCTAAAAATTAAAAAATTAAATAATCTTTTAAAAAAAAAAGTATAAAAAATAAAAAATCTAAAATAAAAAATAAAAAAAATAAAAAAAAATAATATAAAAAAAATATATACCTAAATTATCTAGAAAATAATAAAAATAATAAAATAAGAAGTAATTTAAAAATCTTAAAAAATATAAAAAATATATAAAATATAAAATTTATAAAATATAAAAATATTAATTAATTAATAAAGATTAATAATTCTAAAAAATATTATTAAATTATTTACTTAAAAATTAAATATCTTCAAAAAAAAAATAAATAAAATTTTTAAAAAAAAATTAAATAATTTAGAATTAATTATTTCTAAAATTTTTTTAAATTTAAAGGGAAATTTAATTTTGATTATTTATAAAAATATTAAAAAAAAAATATTTTAAAATATAAAAAAAAAATTTATTAAAAATTTATTAAAATAAATAAATATATATAAAGATTTTTTAAAATAAAAAGTTAAAATTTTTTAATAATATATAAAATTTCTAAAGATTAAAAAATAGAAAATATTAAAAAAGAAGTAGAAATAAATAATATAATTACTTTAATTAAAAATCTAAAATAGTTGATAAAAAAAAAAATTAAAAAAAAAGAAATTCTTTTTTATAGTTATTATTATAAAAATAAAAATAAAAGTAATAAAAATTTAAAATAGAGGATATATTTTTTTAGAAAATAAAAAATTTAAAATAGAAAGATATATAAAATTTTTTGGAAATAATAGGTATATAAATTATTAAAAGATAGGATATTATGTATTAAATTGTAGAAATGATTTTGTTTGCGAAATTTATGTTAAAAAATATAAAATAATTAAATATTTGTGTAATATATGTTAGGAAAATAAAAAATCCTATAAATATATAAAATATAAATATATTAATTGTAGTAGAAAATATAAAATAAAGAATTTTTTATATCCTAAAAATAAAAAACAAAATATCATTATAAATAAATAATAATATTTTAAAAATAATATAATATAATTATAAAAAATTTATAAATATAATATAATCAATTTTAAATTTTGTATTAAATTATGATAATATAGATTTAATTTTTTTATAAGAATTTTAATTTTTAAAAAAAAATACTACAATTTTATATATAGAGTTTTAACCAATTTTTTCAAATTTAAAAAATAAAAAAAATTAAAATAAAATAATTATTTTTATAAAAAGAAATTTACTTTATAAGATTATAAATCAAAAAAATTTAATTAAAAATAAAAATTATTAAATTATTAATTTTAAATTAAATAAGTTTAAAGAAATTAGATTTATTAATATCTATAACAATAAATAAAAAAATAATAATAAAAAATATATAATAAATTAATTGTTTAATAAAATTAAGAATTGTTGTATTAAAAAAATATTATTAATTAAAAATTTTAATACTTATTATTTATTATAAAATTTTAAAATTAAATTTAATTTAAAAATAGGAAAAATAATAGAATTAGTTGAAAATAAAAATTTATAATTAATAAATAAATTTAACATACTAATTTATTATAATATTAAAAAAAATAATAAATTTAAATTTTTAATTATTAATTTATTTTTTATATTTATTAATTTAAAAAAATTAATTATAAATTAGAAAATAAATAAAAAAATTAATATAAAATTAAATTATAAAATAATTTTAATTAAAATAAAATTA
Organism: Arthrobotrys conoides; assembly: GCA_036971725.1. NCBI lineage: Eukaryota > Fungi > Ascomycota > Orbiliomycetes > Orbiliales > Orbiliaceae > Arthrobotrys > Arthrobotrys conoides. The sequence continues at coordinate 3,942 of JAVHJM010000012.1, read as the reverse complement.
AAAAAAAATAATTTAGTAAACAATTTTTTATTAATTAATAAATTTAATTGGAATAAAACTAATTAGAAAAATTTTAAAAAAAAATTATTAAATTTAAATAAAAATTTAAATAAAAATAATTTATAATAAAATTTTTTATTTTTATTTAATAAAAAAAAAGAAAATTTTAAAAATAATTTAAAACTTACAATATTTTTTTTTTAAAAAAATTTAATTTTAATAATAAAAAAATTTATACTAATTTTAAAAATAATATTAAAATCAAAAATTTGGTGGAATGATGAAATAGATAAAATAAGAAAAGAGATGTTGTAATAAAAAAAAATATAGAAATTAAATAAAATTTAACAAAATTAAAAATTATTTAAAATAAAAAGAAATAAATATTTTAAAAAAATTAAATTTTTTAAAAAAAAATTCTGGATTAATTTTTTAGAAAATGTTAAAGATAAAAAAATATTTTTTATGTTTAATTTTTCTAAATCTAAAAAAATTTAAAAAATACTAAATTTAATTTATGAGGATAGAAATGTTTTTAATTTTGAAGATAAGATAAAAATATTAAGAAAAATGTTATTTTTAAAATTGTTAAAATATAAAAAAATAAATTTACTTTTATTAATAAAAATAATAATTAATAAAAAGTTAATTAAATAAAAAAAAATAAAAAATAATAAAATTAAAAAAGTTATTTTTTTATTTAACTTTAAAAAAATATTAAGATTAAATAGAATTAATTTTTTATATTTAAAAAAAATTTATGAAATTATATTGAAGAAATTTAATGAGTTATTCAAATAATTATTAAATAATAATTATTATTTAATTAGTTTTAAAAAAATAATTAAGACAATTCTATTTAAATTAAATAAACTAAATTATAATATTTTAAAATTTTATAAAATTATTAATTTATTAAATTATTTAGGAAAAATATTAGAAAAAATAATAGTAAAAAAAATAATCTTTTTATTAAAAATTAATAAAATTTTAAATTTAAAATAAATTAGAAATAAAAAATAGAGATTTATAATTAATATAGCTTTATTTTTAGTTTATAATATAAAAATAATTATTTCAAAAAAATTAAAAACTTTTATTTTATTTTTAAATATTAAAAAAACCTTTAATAATATTTTAAAAGAAAGATTAATTAATATATTAAAAAACATAAATTTTCTTAAACAATTAATTTAATAAATAAATAATTTTATATTTAAAAAATTAATTAAACTAGCTTTTAATAAATAAATAGAAAAATTAAAATCTATAAAAACTGGAATACCACAAAATTCCCTAATATCCCCAATTCTTTTCCTATTATATTTAACATTATTATTTAATTTATTAAAAAAAAAAATACCATTTATCATTAAACCATCTTATATAAATAATTTAACATTAATTATAATTAATAAAAAAATAGAAATAAATATAAAAAAATTAAAAAAGATTATAAAAATAATTTTTAATTAAACTATAAATAATACAATAACTTTTAATAATATAAAATCAAAACTAATTCATTTCAAAACAAATCTAAAAAAAAAAAATAAATTTGGAAAATTAAATATTAAACTACCGAATAATACAATAATAAAATTTACTAATAATTTAAAATAATTAAATATATATTTTAATATAAAACTAAATTTTAAAAACCATATTAAAATTAAAATTAATACAACAAATAAAATTTTAAATTTTATTAAAACACTAGCAAACTCAGAAAAAAGATTTAAAATTAAAATTCTAATACAATTATATAAAAGCTATATTTATTCTATTTCAAACTATAAAACTAAAATTTAGTAGAAAAATCAAAAACAACAAAAAATTTTAAAAAAACTTAAATTAATTCAAAATAAAATATTAAGAAAAATAATAAAAGATTTCAAAATAATTTTAATAAATATTTTGGAAATTGAAGTTTCTATTTTACCACTAAAAATTAGATTAAATAAGATACAAAAAAAATATACCCTAAAATTTCTTTTTCTTAATAAAAATTATTTTATAAAAAAAAAATTTCCAAAATCATTTTTATTTAAATTTATTTTAAAAAAAGAAGAAATAAATTTAAAATCTTATTTAAAATAAAATAAAAATAAAAAAATAAAAAATAAAAAAGAATATATTTTTATACTAAATAAAATATTATTAAAAATTAATTTCTTAATAAACTTATATACAAAAATTAAAAAAATAAATATAAAATTTAATCTATTTTAAATTAAAAATAAAATTAATTTTCTTATAAATAATATATTTAAGAATTTAAAAATAAAAAATTATAAAAATAAAAAAAAAATTAAATTAAATTTTAAAAAAAACTTACTTATTTATATAGACAATTTTATACTAAAAATAAAAAATAAAAATAAAAATAATAAAAAAGAAAAATTCTTAAAAATAAAAATATATAAAAAAATAAATAATAAATTTATTTTTAAAATTTATTTTAATTTAAAAAAAAATATAAAAATATATAAGACAAAATTAATTCTTTTAAAAATAGAATTTAAAAAATCCTTAAAAATAATTAATAAAAATAAAAAAATAAAAAATATTTATTTTTTTACTAATAACCAAACTATAATAAAAAAATTGTAAAATTTAAATATAAAATCTAATCAAGAAATAATTTTAGAAATTTAAGATATTATAAATAAATTTAATTTTAGAAATATTAATATATTTATAAAATGGATTTTAAGTTATTTTAAAATTGTTAGAAATGAAAAAGTAAATTATTTAACCAAAAAAATTACAAAAATAAAAACAAAAAATTTATTTAAATTCTTTGCTTATTTAAAGCAAAAAATAAAAGAAAAAGATTTAATAAAATAAAAAAAAAAATATATAAAATAAAAAAATAAGTTAAATTATATTAATAGGTTAAAATTAAAAAGAAATAAGATATTTATTAAATTTAATAATAATTTTGTTTTTTTTTTAACTTAGTTAAAGATTAAACATAGATACTTTAATAATTATTTATATAATATTTTAAATTTTGGAATTTTAAATAAAAATTATATATGTAAAAATAAACTTCAAACATTAAAATATTTAATTATAAAGTGTAAACTTTATAATAAAAAAAGAAAAATATTAAAAAAGAAATTTAAAAACACTAATAAATAATTAAATTATTATTTTTTATTATTTAATAATAAAAATATAATTTTTTTAAAAGAATTTTTAAATAAAATAAATATTATAAAAAGAAAATGTAATAAAAATTCTAAAAATGATTATTTTATAGAATAAAAAAATCTGGAAGTTTAATAATAAAAAAATTCCAAAAATAAGATATATCATTTTAATATTATATTAAAGTAAATAAATAAGAATAATAAATATACAATATTATTCTTTTAATGGAAAAAAGAAGAAAGAGATAAAAAAACTAAAAAAAGTTTTAAAAATAAAAATAAAAAATAATAATAAAAATAATAAAAATAATGAGGTGCGAAAAGCATGTATTTTAATTTCTTTTCCTTCATTCCGCCATAACTGAAAGGTTGCATGCGTGTATGATAAATAATAATAATAATAATAATAAAATAATATCCTAAAGAAAAAAAAAAGAAAAATAATTAAAAAAAAGATATTAATTATTTATTTAGTTTATAAAAAAGATTATTTTTTATTACACTATAACATATTTACAATATTAATAGAATTTTTTTATTTTTTTTAATAAAATTTTATAAAATTAATTTTAATTTATTAAATTTGTTAAATTTTTTTAATAATATTAAAATATAATTTTTAAAATAAACAATTTTTTACACTGTATAATGTACTCCACAAGTGAGCGGCGCACACAAGCGAGCGGCGCACTTTTTCAACAACACCAATCTCCCCCCTTTTGATATCTTTTTTAACAACTATCTTCATTATAATTCTAATTTTTGTAAATAATAATTGAAGTCA